>ONZH01009327.1:655000-1326901 GCA_900303285.1 Rhinella marina | reverse complement strand
TTGAAATCCTCCCCTCTCTATGCTTAGGAGTCCAAGGGGCGGTCTTATCAGTGACGGACACCTTCTCGTAATGGCTGTAAATAGATATAGTTATCAATCACTGATTAGGACTATCCCCCTGGGACTCCGGCAGGAATTTCAATGACTAAAATACAAGTTATACTGAATCTTTTCCATAAAACTAAAGCGTATATCGGCTCCTACAACATGCTGCCTACAGGTCAGAGACTATGTCCAATCTGACAGGTTCCCTATAAAATCCTGTATCCACCTATGAGCATCAATTTACATATACAATTAATCTACATAAAATGTGTCACTTCATAAAAACATGACTTATTCTGCACAGTTACATTCTGTATTATACTCCAGAGCTGCACTCACTATTCTCTGCTGGCGCAGCACGGGCAATCACTTACATTGGATGCTAAATGTTACCGTATTTGATGGCGATTTTGGTGCAGAATCTGCAGCTAAAGCCTCATTCACATAGAAATCACTGATCAAACACTGACTATCAGTGATTGGAGCCTCCACAGACATAAGGTATAAGGGAACGATCTGCTCCTGCTCTGTGTTTAGAGCCGCTCCTGGTTTGGGCTCAGAATCACTGATGGAAATCACTGACATGTGAATGAGGTATAAATTTGGAAAGTATGTACATATCAGCTATCAAGCAGTACAAGGTAAGTAATGCAACTAAAGGTGCTGTCATACCCACATCTTCACCCTGGCAGCCCCCTGTGATTTGATCATTGGAGCATTTCATGGGCTTGTTTCTTTACCTCCGCACACAGCCGCGTGGAGGCTTTCGCCCAGCAGTGCATTTGTAAAACGGCTAGGGCAGCGCTAAAGCCGACCCATCAGTGTTGGTGACGTCACTGAATACACTGCTGGGCGGGAGCCTCCGCCTGGAAGTCCACATGGAGAGTCCGGTACGTCACAGGATCTCCTGAAAATGCCTTCGTCATGCGTGATTCAGCACATGACATATCACAGGTGCTGCTGGGGTGAAAATGGTGATATGTCCGGGTTCAGCTCTCTGAACCTGGACAAGCCCTTTAATTAATTTTAAGAATTTTTGTGTAGAATAATATTGTATGTAGACTGGTATTAGAGGTGATGATCTCGGTAGAGGTGCACATTGTATTTCTTCTAGCCTAGGTACGAGGGAAGTGACGAGTACAGACGTCCCTGGAACTCCACTGTCCTGCATACCAGTACACGTGTTTATGTCAAATGCCGAGTATTTACTGCAGCCAGGTAATACATAGCCATGGAATCAGCGCTCTTGCCGTAGCTGCAGTTTACTTGAAGTTTACTTACCTGCTCCTCCAGCTGCATCTGTAAATGCTGTGAAAGGTTGAGGTCCTGCGAGAGCCTCTCCATTTTCACCCTGCAGTGCTGAAGCTCCAGTTCCTGCTCCTCGTGCCTCCTGGTTACAGACTCCATTCTTTCCTGCAGACGCACTGAGTCGCCTCTCAATCGATCAGTCTCCGCCCTGATGTGTCTGTCTCAGAGAGGAGACCTGATTCTGGAGTCTCTGCACCTGCATTCACAAAGTGGGAGATTTATTAATGAAACACCAGGGTTAGGCTTCATTCACACGACCGTATTTTGTTTCCGTGTCCGTTCCGTTTTTTTTGCGGACCGTATGTGGAACCATTCTTTTCAAATGGGTCCGCAAAAAAAAACGGAAGGTACCCCGTGTGCATTCCGTTTCCGTATGTCCGTATTTCCGTTCCGCAAAAAAGATAGAACATGTCCGTTTTGCTGACAAAGATAGGCATTGTTACAATGGATCCGCAAAAAAAAAACGGGAAACACGGATGCCATACGGAACGTCATCCGTTTTTTTTTTACGGATCCGCAATTTGCGGACCGCAAAACACATACGGTCGTGTGAATGAAGCCTTAGGCTGTGTCACACAACATATAGGGTACAGCTATACTTCACATCTTTTGTAAATGATGGTGTTGCACTGTAGACCAGCATGACTGATGCTTTAACCCCTTCAACCGACAGCCAGTTTGACCAAATGCCGGAGCCCCATTTTTCAAATCTGACATGTCTCACTTTATGTGGTGATAACTTTAGAACGCTTTTACTTATCCAGGCCATTCTGAGATTGTTTTCTCGTCACATATTGTACTTCATGACAGTGGTAAATTTGAGTCAAAATATTTCATTCTTATTTATAAAAAAATACCAAATTTACCAAAAATTTGAAAGAAAAAAATTTCCAAATTTCCAAATGTCAATTTCTCTACTTTTAAAATACATAGTAATACCTTCCAAAAATAGTTATTACTTTACATTCCCTATGTGTCTTCTTCAGGTTTGGATCATTTTGAAAAATTTACATTTTATTTTTTTGGGACGTTAGAAGGCTTAGAAATTTAGAAGCAAATCTTGAACATTTTTCACAAAATTTCCAAAACCCATTTTTTTAAGGACCAGTTCAGGTCTGAAGTCACTTTGTGAGGCTTTTCATCATAGAAACCACCCAAAAATGACCCCATTTTAGAAACTACACCCCTCAAGGTATTCAAAACTGATTTTTACAAACGTTATTAACCCTTTAGGTGTTCCACAAGAATTAAAGGAAAATGTAGCCAAAATTTCCAAATTTCACTTTTTTGGCAGATTTTCCATTTAAATCATTTTATTCCGAGAATAAAGCAAGGGTTAACTGCCAAACAAAACTCAATAATTATTACCCTGATTCTGTAGTTTACAGAAATGCCCCATTTGTCATCGTAAACTGCTGTACAGGCACACGGCAGGGCGCAGAAGGAAAGGAACGCCAGGGCAGATTTCACTGGAAAAAGTTTAAGTTTCCATGTCACATTTGATGCACCCCTAGAGTAGGAAACTCCAAAAAACTGACCCCATTTTGGAAACTACGGGATAAGTTGGCAGTTTTGTTAGTACTATTTAGGGTACATGCGATTTTTGGTACCTTTATATTACACTTTTTGTGAGGCAAGGTAACAAAAACTAGCAGTTTTGGCATAGTTTTTATTTTTTGTTATTTACAACATTCATCTGACAGGTTATATCGTGTGATATTTTTATAGAGCAGGTCGTTACGGACGCGGCAATATCAATTATGTATACTTTTTTTTTTATTTATTTAAGTTTTACACAATATTTTTGAAGCACAAAAAAAAATCATGTTTTAATGTCTCCATAGTCAGAGAGCTGTAGTTTTTTTATTTTTTGGACGATTGTCTCAGGTAGGGGCTCATTTTTTGCAGGACGAGATGACGGTTAGATTAGTACTATTTTTTTGGGGCATATGCTTTTTTGATCGCTTGGTATTACATTTTTTGTGAGAAATGTGACAAAAAAATGGCTTTTTTTAGACAGTTTTTTATTTTTTATTTTTTTACGGTGTTCACCTGAGGGGAGAGATCATGTGATATTTTTGTAGAGCAGGTTGTTACGGACGTGTCGATACCTAACATGTATACTTATTTTTTATTTATTTAAGTTTTACACAATAATATCATTTTTGAAACAAAAAAAATCATGTTTTAGTGTCTCCATAGTCAGAGAGCTGTAGTTTTTTTTATTTTTTGGGCGATTGTCTCAGGTAGGGGCTCATTTTTTGCGGGATGAGATGACGGTTAGATTGGTACTATTTTTGGGGGCATACGCTTTTTTGATCGCTTGGTATTAAATTTTTTGTGATGAAATGTGATAAAAAATGGCTTTTTTTAGACAGTTTTTATTTTTATTTTTTTACGGTGTTCACCTGAGGGGAGAGATCATGTGATATTTTTTGTAGAGCAGGTTGTTACGGACGTGCGATACCTAACATGTATACTTATTTTTATTTATTTAAGTTTTACACAATAATATCATTTTTTGAAACAAAAAAAAATCATGTTTTAGTGTCTCCATAGTCAGAGAGCTGTAGTTTTTTTATTTTTTGGGCGATTGTCTCAGGTAGGGGCTCATTTTTTGCGGGACGAGATGACGGTTTGATTGGTACCATTTTGGGGTAAATACGCCTTTTTGATCGCCTGCTAATACACTTTTTGTGTGGCAAGGTGACAGAAAATGGCTGTTTTGGTATAGTTTTTTTTTAAAAAAAATTTTTGCGTACAGCTGGCGGGGTGGACCATGTGACGCTTTTATAGAGCCCGTCGATACGGACGCGGCGATACCTAATATGTGTACTTTTTCTTTTTTTTTACTTTATTTGGGGGAAAAAGGGCGCTTTTTTAACTTTTTTTAAACTTTATTTTTTTTACTTTTTTACACTTTTTTTACTTTCTTTTCACACTTTTCTTTTTTACTTTTTACATTTTTTTTAAACTTTATCAAGACCCATTTGGATCTTGAAGATCCAGTGGGCTTGATGGCTATACAGTGCATTGCAATAGCCATCTATTGCAATGCACTGTATCAGTGCTACACTAAGGCTGATCAGACCCTGAGGGTCTAATCAGCCTTTAGCTACATGGCAACCAGGACGCTTTTTGTAAAGCGTCTGGTTGCCATGGTAACCATCGGGCCGTTGCCATTGCAGCAGCGGCGGCCCGATGGTATAGAGAGGGAGCTCCCTCCCTCTTAACCCCATGGATGCTGCGGGCGGCTACTGACCGCAGCATCTATGGGGTTAAACAGCTGAAATCGGTGCCAGCACCGATTTCAGCTGTTAGCAGCAGAGTGTGAGCTGTAATTACAGCTCACACTCTCTGCTGATGGCAGCGGCTCCGATCCTGAGCCGCTGCCATCAATGGAAACAGCGCAGCAGGAGGGGGCACAAGGAGGCACTACAAGGAGGGGGCACTACAAGGAGGGGGCACTACAAGGGGGGGGCACTACAAGGGGGGCACAGTGGACTTACCTGGTTTCAGGCTGCGATCTCTCTCCAGAGTGGAGATCGCAGCCTGAAACCGGCATTTTAATACTGAAAGCGCTCCGATTGGTTAGTCTGCAGAGACTAACCAATCGGAGCGCTTGCTGGCAAGGGACCACTCTGATTGGTCCCTTGCCGGCTTCCCCGACGTCTCTGCTCTCCGGGAGAGCGGAGACTCCGGGGCTGTGACACTTTATAGTGTCACAGTCCCGGTAAGCAGTTTGGACGTAACTGTGCGTCCAAATGCAGCAACTTACTTGCACTTTGGACGTACAGTTACGTCCAAATGCGCCAAGGGGTTAATCTAAAGCTGGAGTCAAATGTGTCAGATGTATTTAAAAGTATTACTATATAAGTCATGGCCGAGAAGGCTGCATTATGCTGTTTCTGATAACCAGGAATTACATAAACAGCTCCCATTCATTGCTCAGATTTTTCCATAACTCCGCCTACCAGTCAGGAGATTACGCTACTTATTCCCATCTCCGGCCAAGATAGGAATTATCCCCCTTAAAATGCAGATCGTGAACTGAAAATGAAGTGTATTACAGCAATGAGCAGACTTTTGCCACAATTTTCTGTTTTATTTACATCTTGCTGACAACCCCCCTCCTCCGTACCTCCTGCTGAACCCCAAAAGTTTTAGAAAAGTGGCAAATTCTTTAGCAAATATGGCAAAATCTCTGACTTTATTTACTAGTTTACTACTGGCGCAAATATCTTGATACATTCCCCCCGGTAAACGTGTAGCAGTCACACTGGTTTTCTTCAGGTTCCAGTTTGTCCATACCTCAGAAAGAACGTTCTCTCGCTCTTGCTGCAGCTTTTGTATAAGCGTTTCATTTTCGGTGGCTGCCTTTTCACGTTCTGTGCAGATGTCTTGAAGGCTTTGAATATCACTCTGTAGGTTCTTGAGCTTGGATCGAACGTTGCTCAGCTCTTCATCTCGTTCTGAAAGCTGCAGAAAAAACATCACTACTATATTCCAATCCATATAATGAGCCCCCCCAATGCCAAGCCCCTCGTGTGTGTGTGTATATATATATATATATATATATATATATATATATATATATATATATATATATAGATATAGAGAGAGAGATTATACTTACCTGCTCCCCGGCATCTGCATTGCTCCGATCCCTGCATGGCTGCTGCAGTATTGCAGGTGATGCTAGGAGGCTTGTCCCCATCGCGGCCTGCTATTGGCAGCTCTCCCTGTGCAGGGATCTGGAGCAACACGGGTGCCGGAAAGCAGGTAAGTATAATGTATACAAGGGGCCCGGGCATTGGGGGGGCATTGACCCATGCATTTCTATGGGACCATGCGCACATCCATATTTTTGGGGGGATCTGTGGGGCTGCATCGCAGACAACAATAGGCATTTCTATTGAGGGGAGTGAGAAAATGCAGAATGCACACAGAATGGATCTTTATTTTGTAAATCTGTTTGAGGACTGACATATGGACACGGTCATGTGGACCTGAAGGAAATAGGGTCTGCTTTGTGCAATACCTGTTTACCAGGTATTACAGCTCAGTCCTGCATAGTGCTTAGTTGTAAAGTCAGGCATGGGCCACTTACAAAAATCTTTTGCATGAAATATTGTTGTCTTTAAGGTGAATTTACAAGGTGCAATAATCAGGCAGATTATCAGGAGCGAACATTCCTGCGAACGCTTGTTCCAGAACAATCCGCCCGTGTACAGGTCATATGTTTCTGCGCAGCAGATTGTGCGGTCTAAATAGCGCAGAAACAGTCAGGCTGTATGAGGACGAGCAAGCGCAATAGCGATCCCTTGTCCTCATACTGTGGAGGTAATCGCAGCACTTCACGAGCAGCCGACTGTTGGGAAGGAACGCTTCCTTCCCAACAATCTGCTGGTCATCTGCATGGGTAACTGCACCGCTAAACAACTGCAAGTATGAGCTTTATATCAGTTCATCGTTCTCCAGCTTTTTTTTTCACACCTCACTCCTTGCTTGTTGCAGCTCTTGTTCTCTAGCTGTCAGGTCTGCGCGGAGATTCAGAATCACCTGATCCCGACTGGAGACCTGTAGTAAAGAAACGATAAAGTGAGCAACTAGGGACGTGCTGTCACCCAGTACACAATATGATCATCACAAGAGTCTCTTCTAACCTCTTTCTGTGCTGCTTTGTGCTTCTCACTGACAATCCCCAGGTCTCGCTCTAATCTCTCCACGTTGCTGCAGAGTTGGGAAACCTCTTTCTCCGTTGTTTTCTGCTCTTCTGTAGCTGCGGCCAGCTCCTGTTGCTTCTGTTCCAGCAATGACTGACACTGCGACAGCTGCTCAGAAGAAAACATATTGCACATTCAATCACAGAGAAGCACATTTAACAGAACATCTACCATTCAGGGAAACTGTGGGCGAGTCTCTTTCCTAAGCACCTCATAGAGCCTAAGCACCTCATAGCACCTCAAGCTTTCCTAAGCACCTCATAGCACCTCAAGCTTTCCTAAGCACCTCATAGCACCTCAAGCTTTCCTAAGCACCTCATAGCACCTCATAGCACCTCAAGCTTTCCTAAGCACCTCATAGCACCTCAAGCTTTCCTAAGCTTTTCCTCAAGCTAACCTACAGATAAAGAGAAGGCTACCCAATGTGTACAGATGCCAAGGGCACAGAACATGTTGCTTGGTCTCCTTCAAGTTGCTACTGGCATGCAGCAGGGATTATTAGCAAAGGGACGCACAGACCCTAATGAGGTATTTGACAACAAGCCTTCTACAACTAAATATCAATGTATATTTATAACTGGGAGCACACTTTAATGTATTTTAGAGGGAATCCGTCAGCAGTTTTGTAGACACAACACTGCTGACAGACATAGTAAGGGCTGGGTGATATGGTGATACATAACTATGGTTTTAGGGAACGCTTCCCTCTGCAGTGAGTGAAGGCTCTGGTGATCTCGTGGTTGGATGCAGCCACCACTCACAGCACTTGCTGAAGTGGAGCAAGCAAAAATTGTATTTTGATTTTTCAGCATTAAAACCCAGGACATAGAAATATCACCTGCTGTCCCTGGCCATACTATGTCAGTCAGCAGTTTTTTCCCTGGCCATACTATGTCAGTCAGCAGTTTTTTCCCTGGCCATACTATGTCAGTCAGCAGTTTTTACCCTGGCCATACTATGTCAGTCAGCAGTTTTTACCCAGGCCATACAATGTCAGTCAACAGTTTTTTCTATGGCCAAACTATGTCAGTCAGCAGTTTTTTCCCTGGCCATACTATGTCAGTTAGCAGTTTTTTGCCTGGCCATACTATGTCAGTCAACAGTTTTTTCTATGGCCAAACTATGTCAGTCAGCAGTTTTTTCCCTGGCCATACTATGTCAGTCAGCAGTTTTTTGCCTGGCCATACTATGTCAGTCAGCAGTTTTTTGCCTGGCCATACTATGTCAGTCAGCAGTTTTTTGCCTGGCCATACTTTGTCAATCAGCAGTTGACATTCACCATATTAATACAGTACCTCATTTCTGCATGATCCAAGCTCTTCCTTTGCTGTTGACAACTCTTGTTGGAGAGTTTCAATAGTTTTTTCTCTCTGCTGAATCTGGAACACAGGGTGAGAAACACTTTTGTAAAACATGTTCTGGACTTTGGGGTTCTCTATTGTGGTAACACAACTAAGGTTATACAAACTCTTGTACCTCCGCCTCTGCCTCCTTGCTGCACTCTTCTTTCTCCTGGTTGGCAGTTTGCAAAGCATCCTGTGAAACTTGCAACTCTTCCTTCAGAGATTCAATTTCTGAGTCTTTCTTGGTAAGGTCAAGCTGCAACGACTCCACCTTGTGAAGAGCCTCGCTGAGATGCTGTTCACTGTCGGTCAGCTGTAGGAAAAACAAGATCAGAGAAAGGAAAAATAGCAAAGAGAAGTTATTGTTAGAATGGTGGCAGAGAAAACATAGAATAAAACAGCAAATGAAGCAGGGGATACAGGGAGATATGATGGACTGATGAGGGGGAAAACAATATAGTGGATACGTCCATGCAACAATATAGTGCATTTCAAGGACAGTTTGGTTGTGGAGCAATACATTTGTCACAGTAAGCCCTTTAAAGGGAAACTTAAGAAGCACCTGAGGGGTTGTTCATAGTTGTCGCAGAGGTCAGAAGTTTTAGTGCTGCCACTCCCTTAGGGCCCTTGCACATAACCACATGCCCTTCCGAGACATACGGTCAGTGAGCGAGCCATATGTTCCAGAGCGGCATTGATCGCGCGCACGGCATCATAGATTACAATGATGCTGAGCACGTCGGGCTGCCCGCAGGACTATTGTCCCGCACTCATATGATCTTTTGTAATCAATGATGCTGTGTGCTCCTGTGCGCACGATCGATGCCGCTCCGGGAAATATGGCCCATTCACAGACCGTATGTCTCGGAGGGTATATGGTCGTGTGCAAGGGCCCTTAGGCTGAAGTGCCTTCCACTCTGCATTGAGCTGCTCCTTCAACAGCGGTTGGGGAGCAGCTGTATGTAGAGACTGGAAAGCACTTCAGCATGAGGGACCACACCCCAGGTATGGTTTTACTGATTTCCAGTCATCCATTTAACCCTTTTAGCAGCTCCGAGTGGTCAAAACTGCTGACAGACTCAGTTAAGGATGGACAATGGATGAAGCAATATCAATATCATCAGATTTACCTCTTTTTGAAGCTGTTGAACTTTGCTCTGGAGAGAATCTCTTTCCTCCTGGATCAGTGTAATCTTTTCTTTAGCCGTCTCCTGTTCGGACTCACATGTTTCAAGTTGGGCTTCTAGCCTCTCTCTTGTTCTAGTTTGTGCCTGCATCTATTCACAGACAGAAGACAGGGAAGGTAAAATGAGGTAAAACTGTCACATGTACATTGGTCTAATCAAAATTCTATGGCCACGGTCCCATCTCCGGTGAATGTTTCCAACAGCCTGCTGGAGTTCACCGGATCCTGCATTGCCAGATTCTCCAGATCACTGCCGGATCCCGATTGACTATAACAGGGTCAAGCTGTGATCCAGCAGCTTTCCGGTATAAATACTGGGTTTCGGTTGGACAAGCACTGTTGCATGCAACGTTTTTTTTTTCTGGACGACAGCCGGCATTTGTACCGTAAGGCAGCCAGAGATGTGAGACTTAAGGCATATCACATCCAGAACTGCTGTTGTACTAGGGCTCATTCACAGTCCAGCTAGTGCTCCGTGGCCTCGTACCTTCTGTTCTGCCTCCTCCTTTTGGATATTTAGGTCTCGCATCTCCCTCTCTAGCTTCAGCATGTTCTCTGTCTGTAAAGTCTTCTCTGCCTGACATCGTGAGAGCTCCTCCTGAAGACTCATCCTTGTGGTCTCCAGATGTTGGACCTGAAGAACAAGATCAGTAATAGAAAGGATGGAACAGACTGCCAGAGCTGTACAGTTCAGCATTGCTTAGGTTTTCTGCATTGTAGCACAGGCCAATTACTACCATAAATAATGATATTTTATTGTAGACCGTATGATCGCCATCTGTAAATGAATAAATGATAAAATTCACCTATTCACCTTTATGGAAACTGTTACATGGGACTGCCACTCTAGAGATGGACAATAGCCGGACGACAATGTCTGTAGTCATACCACAAGGGGGGATTTTCTGTCATCACTCTCTATTTCAGTCATTCTTACCTGATCCTCCGTATGCTGCAGTTGTCGCCTCAGGCCCTGCACCTCTTTACGCAGCCGTTCCACCTGCTGCTCCTTCTGGTTAAACTAAGAGGAAAATATATATGGCTACAGTTACTGGTGTTTCACGTGTAAAGCACACAGCAGACAGGCGTCTATGTACCTTGCTCTCAATTAAATTGTGCTGCTCACTTAAAGCCAGGCTCTGGGTCTCCAGCTCGGCATGCAGAGCACCGGTCTCCTGTTCTAAACGCTGGCTATGTTCATGCAGCCGAAGTTTTTCTTCCTGCAGCTCCTGCAGTGATTGCTCCTGACTAACAAGCTGTAATTAAATGAGAACTGTTATGAAGCTATTCAGAGCCTAATACAAGACTCTAATAGTAAGTACGGCATCATACAAGATCCATTCTACGGCTCTGAGCCATGTTATATCTGTAGCTGTGCCGGACCTGCTCTCGAGCTCGGTGAAGACTTTCCAGAATGTTCCGATGTTCCCTCTGCAGCTCTGTATTCTTCCTCTCCTGCTCCAGAACTCGGTCCTGCAGCTCCAATGCTTCTCTCTGAGAACTGCTGTACCTCCCCCGCAGAGACGCTGACTCCGCCTGTGCACTCTGCAGATCCTCCTGCATGGAGGTCAGCTGCAAGGAAAAATAAAGTCAGTGTGATACTTGGTGCAGCATATGTATCAGGGTTTCCACCCAATTCTGGGTCTGATTTGCTTCACTGTTGTAGCCATTTACTCCTGCATGCAAATACATACAAGGTCCCTTGTAAGAGATATGTGCACATGGCTTACTTCTAAACTAGAAAATCAGTTTCCTTAAAACCCACAATACCAACACTTAGCAGTGGCTCCACAGATATTTTGATGTGTTGGTCACAGCAAGGTAAGCTAAGTATTGGTATTGTGGTTTTTTGTGGATGACAGTGATAAGCCATGTGATATCCAAAATAGCCACCACATTGATTGTCATCCACTTTTACCATACACGGACAGATAGCAGTGGCTCCACAGATATTTTGATGTGTTGATCACAGCAAGGTAAGCTATTTGTCCATGTATGGTAAAAGTGGATGACAATCAATGTGGTGGCTATTTTGGATATCACATGGCTTATCACTGTCATCCAGCTTTCCCCAAGGGGATGTGCCTTCCTCAGGATAAAGGATAAGTGTTTGATCTCTGGAAGTCTGACCACTGGGACCCCCAGAAATCATGAGAACAAGTGCTGCCGAACTGCCCCATGAGAATAGCACAGTGCATCCTTCGCTCCACTCACTTCTTGCAAAGCTTGCGGGCCCCTGTTTTAGTGATTACTGGGGATCCCACTGGTCGGACCCACTGTGGATAGGGGATAAGTGTTATTAGTGGCGCAACCCTTTTACATGGCAAAGCTGGTAAGCAATTTCTAAGTTATTTGTAAGATAGTTAGAACAGAGTTAATAACAATGTATCAGAAGGGTTCTATTCATTGAGGATTGTTAGCCTTTAAGGCTGATACCATTACAAAAAATGCACAATAATATTAGGCCTCATTACAAACTGGTCATCCACCCTGTGCTACATTAGGGTTAAATACTGACAGTCCCTGAGCAACAACCAGTCTCGGAGAAGAACATGAATTAAGTCCATCTGCAATGCTCCCAATTACTGGAATTTTTGGAGGTTTGAGAAGCCACATTTACATGAGAGATGCACTGACCAGGAGCTTTGTGTCCTGCATCTCCGCTCTCATCCTGTGAATTAATGTCAGATGTTCGCTGCTCCGCATTCTCTGCTCTGTGAAGTCTTTCCTCCAGGTCATGTCTCTGGTGCAGCTCCCAGGCAGGCGGCGTCTGCGCCTCTCGTGCTATGTACAGGGACTCTTCCCTTATTCTGTCTATCTGCAGAGAAACGATATCAGTACCAGACCACAAAATAGATATTGTTTCAGCCACAGGTAGAACATTTCCTTACTTCAGCTTCTAGTTCTCGCTGACGAACCCTTAGAGCAAAGTTCTCCCCCTCAAGCTGCGACAGACGCAAGTTACATTCAGAGAGCTGTAAATTAGAAAACCATCCTATAAATAATCCACAAAGCCTCATAGTTAATTGAGTCTATTGTTGAAGACGAGTAGTCCAGGGGAACTCATGAGGGGAGGTCAAGAATGTACAAATTGGATGCGGATATCAGACTGGATGGCATTGAACTCTGCGGCCTTAAAGAAAGGCAGCAGAGATAAATACAGAGTCGGTGTAATAAAATGAAAGGTGAGAGAGTTAATAACAGTATATTATAGAAACCTCACAACTTTCCATCTGTGCTGACGGTGGCAGCATGGTGGCTCAGTGGTTGGCACTGGTTCTAGGTTCAAATCTGACCAAGGCCATGTCTGTATGTTCTCCCTGTGTTTGTATGAGGTTTCTCCCAAAGACACAGTGGACTTAGACTGTGAGCTCCAGTGGGAATAGTGAGTGATGATAATGTCTGTAAAGCTCTGCGGAATACGTCAGTGTTATATATAAGTGCACGTTCCACAGCAGAGAGTCCATTACCTGTCTATGGGCTTCATCTCTCTGGGCGACGCTCGTCTTCAGGTCTTTATGAAGCTGCTGTATTCTTCCATGTCTCTGCTCCAACTCTTCTTGTCTTTCCCGTAACTCCCGCTGCAGCCGGTACACCTGCTGTTCTTGGGCATCCAACTGAACAAATAAAGTGCCATGACAGTAAGGCACCAGCAGGGGGTATAGGTACAAAATATATGTCAATAATGACGTCATCATTACCTCAGAGGACAGGACATCTTGGGTGTTTTGTAGGGCGAGCAGTTCATTCTGAGCTGCCCGAAGTTCTGCATCTCTTCGATCCAACTGAAAAATAAGGACGGGATGATTATAGAACGCGGGTATTATAATGAAGCGACCTGCACAAGGCAAATTAATCATGTGTCAAGATGTGTGAAAAAAGGCAAGCTTAAAGGGGTCCTCTCACTTCAGCAAAAAGCATTTATCATGTAGAGAAAGTTAATGCAAGGCACTTACTAATGTATTGTGATTCTCCATACTGCCTCCTTTACTGGCTGGATTCATTTTTCCATCACATTATACATTGCTCATTTCCATGGTTACGACCACCCTGCAATCCATTAGCAGTGGCCATGCTTGCACACTATTGTAAAAAGCACCAGCCTACGTGCATACTGACACGGTCCCGGCCACCAGAGAGGCCGTCATTTTTCCCCATAGTGTGCATGCACGACCACAGATGGACTGCACGGTGGTCGTAACCCCTGGAAACAAGCAATTGAAAAATGAATCCAGCCTGCAAAGGCAATATGGAGAATCACAATACATTAGTAAGGGCCTTGTATTAACTTCCACTATGTGATAAAAGCCACTTGCTTATCAGGGTGTGTGTATGTAATTATGTGGGGGTCGTCTGCTTTGGACCCCAGTGTTGGCTGCATACCATGAAAGGTAAGTGACAGTGTATAAGTGTAGTCAGATGTGCCCAGGAAAGCTGGGTGCCCACCCCATATATCCTCAGTATTCTATTAATATGGGAGGAATTTTCCTCTGTGCGCTGGATGTTAACACGGGCTCCATTCATATAAATATATAAAGCTGTACAGAGTATACAGCAAATGTAGCATCTTTCTGCATACTGAGAAAATTGTCGTTTCCAATAGGAGAACTATGATTGCTGCTCTGGAGTATAATAGAAGAATGTAAGCCACGATATGTACAGTATAAACCATCTTTATATAGATCATATCTATACATTAACTATACACACCATACCATTATCCAATGCCTACTCAGATGCAGAAAAAGTTATCTGAAGTGAAAAAAAAAGCAAAAAGGAAATCTATCAGCAGTTCTAATCATCATAAACTGCTGACAGCTGTAGGGAATGTAGGACAAATATCTTTTCAAAAGCTTTTATCATCATTATCAGGAGTTAGAATATGAACTTTTATTCTGCCCAATTCTGCTCCTACAAGTGCCATGGGGCCGGAGCCTGACTGCTTTACAGCCCCTCCCCTCTGAGTGACAGCTGTAGTGATCTCTTGGTTGGATGCTGTAGGGGCTGTGATGCACCTGAATGCAGAGAGCACTTCACAGTGAAGCTCCACCTCCTGGGCACTTGAAGGAGCAGAACCTGGCAGAATAAAACTTCATATTCACACTACACCTGATGATGAAAGCTACACAAAAGGTATG
Organism: Rhinella marina; assembly: GCA_900303285.1. NCBI lineage: Eukaryota > Metazoa > Chordata > Amphibia > Anura > Bufonidae > Rhinella > Rhinella marina. The sequence continues at coordinate 1,312,155 of ONZH01009327.1, read as the reverse complement.
ACTGTCCTGCTCTCCTCAGCCTGTCAGCAGTTTAGCATGGCCAAGATGCTAACTGACTCCCTTTAACAATATAATGCAAGAAGCAGAAAAAAAATAAATAAAACAACCCTCAACAAAATATCAATATCCTATTGATCCCGATTCCACGCGTCATCGCTGTATTACCTGTAACTACAATGTAACATTTTACATTCGTCAGTACATGGACACACATACCTCAGCCTTAAGTAACTCATTACTTTTGGATATGGAGGAGCTTTCTGGAGGACCGCTAGAAACCTGGGGGCAAGAAAGGACCTGGGTATTACACCTCCAGACAATTCGCTGGTCGATGCACATGACGCTCACAGAATCCAGCTGCTCACCGCTTGGCTCAGAGCTTTCACCTGGTTCTCCAAATGGTGTTTCTCCTGTAGGTGGATGGCAGCCTTCGAGTCCTTCAGAGAGATCTCCTGGTGCAGAGCAGTAATGGTGTCCTGCAGTTCCTGTAAGCGCGCCTCCTTCTCTAGGACCTATGAAGACATGACAGTTTTCAAATATATTTTATAAACTCCTTGCAAAAAGTAACACAATTGTAGTGTGTGCGCACGGTTCTAAAGCCATAGGAAACATCGGACCATTAAGAGGACGGTCTTATGGCAAGTGACAATGTAGTCATGAGGTGCAGGGAACTGTGGAGCAGAGAAGTGAATACTGGTGAGGAAACATACGCTGTGTGAGTATCACTATATGTAATACCGCGTCTCACGCGTCATCATTTCACACTCACTGGAGAAGTACAATGGTTGGCCTCGCTGTGTGGGAGACAATACCTTAGGGCTGCTCCACCGAGCGAGTCCATTGCGGGAATCACTCTCCCTGTGAGCCGCTGTTCTAGACTTGGGCCCCATTCACACGACCGTATGTTTCCCTTGCTCCGTAGAAATACGGCACGGAAGTACGGACGTACTTCCGTAAAAATACGGAAGCATCAAAAGTCTTCCGTATTTGCGTATCCGCAAAAATACGGAAGGTGTCTTTGAAATTATTTTACATAAAGATTTTGACTGAAAAGAAAAAAAATAGAAAAAAAAAGTTTTTTTTAAAACTGTCACTTAGAGCCAATATGAATATATGCAATATACGGACAAGCAAAATACGGAATTTTTTTGCGACCCATTGACTTAAATGGGGTACGGACGTGTTTTTTGCGCAAAGTATAGGACATGTTTCTTTCTTTTTTTTTTTGCGGCCAAACCGCCGTGAATACGGCTGCAGAATGCACACGGTGTGCAGCATTTTTTTCCTCCTATGGGGAAATATACTAATATAATATGAGTCCGTACCTTTCCGCATCGATCCGCAAAAATGCAGAGAGATGCGGAAAGAAACATACAGTCGTGTGAATGGGGCCTTATACTGATTTATAATGCTGTGTGCCTATGCCTGAGCTTACTTCTACAGAATCATAGTGACAGAGTGACTTCACAGGATTTAAAAGGGTTTAACGTGATTTCAATATCAATAACCTAAGATAAGTTATCAGTATGTGATCGGTGAAGAATCATGGCACCACCGCCAGTCAGCTGAGGCCTCTTTCTAGGCTTTCAACATCACAATCATCCCTTTGTCTGGCAGCTCAGTCCTATAGAAGGGAATGGGGCTGAGCTGCAATACCCAGCACGGCCACTACACAATGCATGGCGCTGTGGAATACTGTGGAGAGGTTACAGCACATGTGATGACTCCTGGAGGAGTTGGCAAGAGCTGGACCCCCGCCGATTGGGTACAGATTACTTACAATATTTTTACGTGGTAAATTGGGTATTTTACCCCTTTCTTACTATGACTAATACACACACACAATGCACCGCCTACTATAAGGTAAGGAGAATTTCCTGCAATAAAACAATCTCTAACAATTCCATGTTCTGTGCAAAAAATAAAACAAAAAAACCCAAAACATTTACAATTCATTTTCTATCATTGTCTAGAGTTCAACAGTCATCTCTAATAACATGAGAAGGCAGGAAGGGAAGCCAGTGTGAAACACATGGAGGTGTCAGACAAGGGCGATCACCTTTGGAGACTGGTGAGGCCCTCCGCTTGTGGCTGTGGTGCCGGGTACATCACTATGGGGGGAATTTTCATTAGATATACGCCAGCATAAGGGGTATTAAGTCCGGCGGTTTATTGTACGTGTGCGGCATCAGGCGATGTCGAATCAGAAAACTACACAGAGCGCCAGGCAGAATAAGGTGAGCCCTAGGTGCAATCATAATTGTCCTGCCAGAAAAATACCACAAAGGCTGGGCTTACACTGACGCGTTTCAGGTCTGTTATAGGAGTGGAACAATAAATCCACTGCTGGTTTCATCATATGAGCGACACCAAGGACACCCGATGGAGCCCAGTCTTACTATAATGAGGTCGATCAGGTTTCCTTGGATTTATCGCACACACTAGTGCGGCACGCTGTGCAGGTGTGAACCCAGCCTTAAAGGGCTGTTCCATCATTAAACCTCGCAGTCATTCTATAGATCATAAGAAATGAAGCGTATTTGCCATTTACATGATGCAATGCAGTGAACAGTGATGACATTTACACAGTATGGCACCACCTAGTGTTCATTGGTATAGTAGTATGCACATCCACCTCATGAGCTAAGTGCTGGTGGTCACACATGCTCAGTCACTCTCCCCACAGCCGGGTCTCTGTTTAGTGCAGGGTAGTCAACAGAAATAGCTGTCAGTGAAGGAGCAGAGCCCCTGCGGTATAGCTAAGGAGACTTCTTATGTAAAGGGCACTATACTGTCAGCAGCCAGAGGGAGAAGGAGACCGATTCTGTCCACAGCCCGCTCCGAGGAGTGCAAAGGGAGATATATGGAAACAAAATTATGCAAAGGTTTTTTGTTCTTCTAGAAACGCTGCAAATTGCTTTACAGCAGCTATTAACAGCATTTCGCTGCGGCTTCCATTACTGAGCACTGGAAACTCCCGATGAGCTCTTCCCCGTAGATATCAGCCGGGCACAGACTGTGCAGATCACATATCACAGCCCACACTTCTATCCACCTGTACACCAGCCAAGTCTTGGCAGCAGCTAATGAGTTAGAGGACACTATGAGTGATCTGCATCAGGAGCCATAGGCAACAGCTTGCCATTAGACAGGGGCTCGCTAATGTACTCCGAGTCCATTACTCAGTCATCTATCAGATGGCCGCAGTTCGTCTTGATAGATTCCAGTGCTCTGTGATCTGTAAGGTGCTGCCAGGCAGATGCATTAGAAGTCTGGAGCCGGGAGGACAGAGCAGGGTGAATACATGGCAGCAGCAGACACTAAATCTTCCGCTCTCCCAGCAGCTCATAGTAGAAGCTGTAGATTAATGGCGGAGGATGGAACAGCGTCCACGGAGAACGTGCGAGCAGCCGGGGATCATTCACACCCTCCTCGTCTCTACATCATAGTGTGGACACCGACATTGTCACCAATCATAGTTCTTTATGGAAGCAGAAATCATTGCTCCTCCAACAGACGGGAATGGCCATAGCTACACATTTCCATTACAAACTGATTAGAGCATTGTCACTAAAGATCAGCCATTTATTGGTTTCTGGAAAAGCTGCCCCCCCCCCCCATACTCAGCCTACAAATGCAGAGACGTCCTCTGGTCCTGGATCGCTGTATAACTAAGCAGATGTCACATTCTTGATGATATAAAACCCAGCTTTCCCAGAAACTAATAAAGAGAAGCAGCTGAACAGACATTTCCATTCTCTACAATTATTCCATGGCCGACAATGTCCTGTATATTAGGAAGTGTGCCGATCATCCGGGAATCGCAGGGAAGAAATCCTTCCTTGTGCCGTAAAAACCCCTTCTCAAATCTTCCACAGTCACCATCATATAATCTGTACAATTATCTCCAGGGCTGGAAGAAAAATCCTGACCCCGCCTTCCTTCAGTGAGGCCCCGCCTCTTCTGGGGTCACCAATCAATAATGACTCTAGACACACATGCAATGAGATCACCTATTACACGGGTCACTACTGGACGTATGAATGGACTGGATCTGCATTAGATGGGCAGATCGAGCCGTGGAGCCCCCAACATAGCAGAGCCATCCACAGTGCGGCCAGCCAGAGGTAACACCCATAGTCCATAGTGCGGCCAGCCAGAGGTAACACCCATAGTCCATAGGGCGGCCAGCCAGAGGTAACACCCATAGTCCATAGGGCGGCCAGCCAGAGGTAACACCCATAGTCCATAGGGCGGCCAGCCAGAGGTAACCCCATAGTCCATAGTGCGGCCAGCCAGAAGTAACGCCCATAGTCCATAGTGCGGCCAGCCAGAGGTAACACCCATAGTCCATAGGGCGGCCAGCCAGAGGTAACGCCCATAGTCCATAGGGCGGCCAGCCAGAGGTAACGCCCATAGTCCATAGGGCGGCCAGCCAGAGGTAACGCCCATAGTCCATAGGGCGGCCAGCCAGAGGTAACACCAACAGTGCGGCCAGCCAGAGGTAACGCCCATAGTTTGGCCAGCCAGAGGTAACGCCCATAGTGCGGCCAGCCAGAGGTAACGCCCATAGTGCGGCCAGCCAGAGGTAACGCCCATAGTGGCGGCCAGCCAGAGGTAACGCCCATAGTGCGGCCAGCCAGAGGTAACGCCCATAGTGCGGCCAGCCAGAGGTAACGCCCATAGTGCGGCCAGCCAGAGGTAACGCCCACAGTGCGGCCAGCCAGAGGTAACATCCACAGTGCGGCCAGCCAGAGGTAACACCAACAGTGCGGCCAGCCTCAGTGCACCGCTGCCATTATGTAGTCGGTCACTGCATCCCCACAACAGACACAATCATCATACAAAACATGATAATTTCACATAAAAGTATTTAAATCCATACAGGTGAATAGCCCAGTATAATACGGAGGTCTCTTCATGAGATGAGGGCACCCACAGGAACGACAGCAGCGTCTCTGATTCTTGGTATACAGAGACATGTAAGATCCATCATCTGCATTGAAGATCACAGGGTGTAAATGTTAATCTCTGAAGTACAGGAGAATAAAATGACTGCTATGATTTTACAGCCTTCATCTTTTTAAGGTAACATTTGGGATTTGGAGCAGCGCTCTGGTGGTTGTGTGTCAGGGTAGGGGGCGAGGGCTTAGAAGTGAAGCCCCACAGGGAAAAGGTCATTCTACAGAATACTGCATTAGTATCAGTGCTATACGCGGTGTCCGTATACATCAGATGTATGGCACGCTGTATATCAGGCGGTATAGTCACCCATCACTGTTTCCAGGTGACTGTACAGGCCACAATACAGATCTGTAGGAGGCTCAGGCCACTTCAGTACAGAAGGGTTTTGGTTGGAATTTGCACCAGTGTCTGTAAGCTGAAGCCAAGAATGGATCCAAAATACAGAAGACGTGGAAATATGTCCAATTTTCAATTTATTTTTTATGTTACTTTTATAGGTCTAAGGAGGATTGTTGTTTGGTCAGGACTCTGTTCACGCCGGGGTCAAAGTTTCTGTTTTCTACAGAGGCCATGATGATTTAAAGGGGTTTTCTGGGATTTTAATATTGATGGCCTATCCTCAGGATAGGTCATCAATATCAGATCGGCGGAGGTCCGACACCCTGCACCCCATGCCGATTAGCTGGCGCAGCCTTCCCTTCATGGTTTACCTGTCCCATTCACTTCTATGGGACAACTCTGTAGTATACACTTGAATAGGAATGAGCAACCCCATTGAAATAAATGTAATTACACTGATCACCGCTGCGATGTCGATGGCGAACAGGTAAACAATGAAGGGAAGGCTGCGCCGGCACAGAGCACGCCTTCTCATCAGACAGCTGATTGTCATGGCTGCCGGGTGTCAGACCCCACCGATCTGATATTAATGACCTATCCTGAGTATAGATCATCATTAATAAAATCCCAGAAAACCCCTTTAATGGATTGGGTCGTTAACAGAACTTAAGAAGTTAACTTGGTACCTGCATCCCTGTATTAGTGGAGGCCTTTGAAACACCATAAATGGCAAAAGGCAGAAGGGACCCAGCATGCATGTGGAACCAGCACCCCCTGATTACACAGAAGCCAAGTCTGGCACATAACAGGTAGGAAATAGTGTTAGGTTCCCGTTCTACAGAGATCACCTTGACGATTTGGTGGACGGGCCCAGATAATTTTGTACAAAATATATTTGCCAAGAATCTCTAATTTACTAAACAAGCATAGCATTAGCTCCAGAATACTTCATATCTCTATGGCATTGTGTGCTTTATCTGGTTAGCAGTGTGCGGTAGCATTGTATGTATTTTCCTTTCCTATCCTGAGTATAGATCATCATTATTAAAATCCTAGAAAACCCCTTTAATGGATTGGGTCGTTAACAGAAGTTTACTATGTTAGATTCCTCCCAGCATCCTTTAGGAGATAAAAGACTGCAAGACTTCGCTAATCTATATTCAATACAAGCGATGTATGGATGTTTGTTGGATGTGAATCTTTAATAAATAATTGGTGATTGCGGCTTTACGTATACCTTTACGTATACTTCCAGGAAATTGGGTGAAAGCTTGACATATTCTCTCCTTTTTTCATTAAAATAGGTGGATAGTTTTCTAGATATAAGGGGTCATTTATCAAACTGGTGTAAAGTAGAACTGGCTGAGTTGCCCATAGCAACCACCTTTCATTTCCCAAAGGAGCTGTCAAAAATGAAAGGCAAATTCTGATAGGTTGCTATGCACAACTAGCCATTTCTTCTTTACACCAGTTTGATAAATTACCCCAATATTTTTTAAAATCACTCTAACGTCCTCCTCTATTCCAACTTTTAGCACAACAGATATTGTAACATAGTAACATCGTTTATAAAGCTGAAAAAAGCCCTCTATAAGATTGGCGGGGGTGCTGATAAAGAAGTAGCAGCTCTAGTGCGAGCACGTCTTCCTCTTCATATATTACCTGCACGTCAACACACTTGTATAGGTGGCAGAGTATAATTACAACTGCTCGTCCCGTTCACTTGACTGTCCTCAGGATAACCCCTTTAAACTTTGTAAGTCCAGAGAGGAAAGGGGGCGAGTGTCTCACTCACAGCATCACATAGTACACTAATCAAAGCACTGTTCTTCTTTGGGCATCCATATCTAGGCCAATCAGGACTGTCATCCAAATTCTACTTCTACTATTATAACGAGGATTACCCTACAGATAATATCTTCCCCTTGCAGCAGCAAAGTGACAATGGATTTCCTATCTATATAGGTGTGTTGACTGCTACACAAAGACTCAAAGTGTTTTGCGTTTTAAGGGGTTTTCCAAGATTTTATACTGATGACCTATCATCACTTCTGTGAGCACCAATGCTTTCTCAAAACAGCTGATCGTTGGGGGGCCCGTGTGTCTGACCCCCACAGATCAGATATTGATGACCTATACAGAGGACAGGTCATTAGTAAACAAAAAAAACAAACAAAAACAAATCTGGGAAAACCCTTTTAATTTTCAATGGTGCAGTACTGTAGAAAATTAGAAAGAAAATCAGCCAAAAATTCTAAAATTATTTGATTTCCACTACTGACGCAAAAAACTTTTTTTCTGATGGTAGTGTCCCTTTCCTGTACTACAACGGACAGATCTTTAATTCTACAATGTCCCCTCCGCCTGCTACAAATGACTGTAGATGTGTAACTTGTCTACAGCCAGAAAAATCTAACTGCAAGCTCTAGTGTCCAGAGACTAACGGGGAGATGGATCAAAACTGGTGCAAAGGAAAACTGGCTTCGTTTCCCATGGCAACCAATCAGATTGATCCTTTCAATTTCCAAACGATCTCTGAAAAATGACAGGTGAAATCTGACTGGTTGCTGTGGGCACCATATACAGGACTCACCTCGATGCGGCTCAGCTCCTGGCTGTGGATCACGTCCCTCAGTTGACTGTGCAGCTGTTGTACGAGAAGCTCCTTGTTCATCACCAGATCCCTCAGCTCCTCCAGTTCCTGCACGACCCCTCTAAAGAGACACACAAATTAGGGACCTGTGCCAAGCAGGCCATCACATGCCATCATTTCTCCACAATAGTTTGGCCTCAGTGCGTCCTGGTGCAGCGGCCGGACTGTATTAATAGATGTTGTCTGTATTTTGTCATTTTCATAAATCTGGATGAGAAAATAAATGAGGTAAATTGGGAAGTGACTATTATTCTTCTATTAATTAGAGCCTTAAGGATGAACCCTTCACTTGCCATAAAAAGAGTTAAATTGGGATCCTGTTAGGAAACGCCACCTCCCTCCTCCACACAAATCTAAAACAATACTGAACCTTATACAGGTTTATGCATTGGAGAAACTCGTTTATTATCATTATTTTTTATATATATTGTATTTATTCAGTTGAATTATAATTTTCGGTGCATTTACACTGGACTTGGGCTGTTGCTTTTCAATGTGTTTGTTGCAGTGTTGGGGACTAAAATGTATCAAAATAATAACAGCAACAGTAATAAATAATAATAAAATAAATGTAAACAATGAAAATAAAAACAATAAAATAATAAAAACAATAACAGGAAAAATAATAAAATAATAACTAAGTCTATGCATTTTTTTTCCTGCATCCAATTTCTTTCTAATTTTCTGGTTTTGTTCCTCTTCTATTTGAAAAATAAAATCCATAAAAATCTTTTACTTTGCCTTTATTAAACAACGGTCAACTACAGCAAATATTTTCTGCATTTCGTACCTATTACCTTTTATTCTTTAGTAGATTTAATGTGAGATTAGCAGCAATCCTTGGCTTTCTGGCTGCTGTAGTTCCACAGGATCCGGCCTGCTCGCCTCCTAAGCGCACATTCCCATATACAGACTTTTAATCGTCTCTATAATTTTGTTCTTTTTTTCATTATAATTCTGTATTTCTATGTCCTTTAAAATTACTTTCACTAGAATTTTCCATTATTTTTGTATTTTTTTCTATTTTGTGATTCCCAGGCTGACTCTACGTTAATATTCTACGATGACTCTCGAGAAATATATAATTACATTTTTTTTTTTTTTTTTTTTTTTTAAATTAACGCCACCTTTGATTTCTACCATAAGAAAATCAGGCCAGCTGCAAAATCCCTTTCATGTCACTGGCTGATGAGTTAAATGGGAGATGACAAGCTGCACCCAGGAACTATATGCCCTGACAGTGGGCTTTCGGTGCAAGCCATCGGTGGGCACCTCGTGAAAGGTGGAGATGACGGCAGAAGGAAATGAAGGGCGATGGAGGAGGACTAGATAATTCTCATATAAGATGTGTAAAGAAATAAAACGTACGAGGGCGCAGCTTGTAAAAGGTCGGTACAGAGCTGGCAACGAGAGGAATGAAACCCCTTCACAGCAAATCATGGAGAGGAAAAAAAAAAAAAACGCTGCCAGACTACTCATAAATTATACAGCTCATCTGCATATTCAAGGCAGGAGACATTATGCAAATGTGGGTTGATTTGCACACTGTATTCTTTTCCACGGCACAGATTTAGCCTTTCAGGAGAGGCGGAGAGGACAGGACAGTCAGACATGGTGATGATGGCATCTCTCGCCCTACAATCTCTCTTCCCAGACGCAGAGGTCCATGAAAAACAAACACTCCTTCTGGAGAACAGCCTCCAAACAAAGCCTGTATTTGCATGGCTAATTGCGCTGTTAATTAACCGGTTCAGCGCTGGAGAGGCTGTCTCGTACAGAGAGACGGAAATTTTTCAAGGCCTTTTGAGAATGGGAGAAAGACGCGGGCAGCGTGCGATGAATGAACAGGGCAGCGGGCACGGGGATGGCGTCCCTTCATCAGGCTGAACAGGGAAGGTGCCAACGCACACACATGTACATACATATTAGTCGTGATTAGAAATCCGGAGGATTTAGGAAATAAGAACGAGGATGGTGGGGGGCTGTGCGACAGCGCACAACACTTCATAATTATTTCATCTGACGAGGCGTTCTCTGTCCCGGGGGATTATTTTACCTAATTGCAGGGTGTTAATGGGGGGAAGGACGAGGAGGGGAGGTTTGCTAGAAGTTCAGGATGGCTCTCCTGTCTCAGGGGGAGGGAATAGGGAGTGCCCAGCTTATTTAGAATAAAACAGAATGGCAGTATATAGTCATGCGGAGGCAGTTTCATCACAGTTCCTATCAGCTGTTCTCCAATAAGCAGCCAACGTTTTCTTACTGCCAGGTTTTTTTTCCCATTTCCTATGCTGCAGGCTTTGCACAACCCCCTCCCCCATGCCCAGCAGACCCATGCCAGGCTGCCGCTCATACCCTCTGGGAAAAGTTAACTGTAATTTTTTTCAGCTTTTAAATCAATTAGCCCGTCTGTTAATTAACATCAAGCCGACAGGAGGAGGAGAGAGAGCGAGAGCTGCATGGGCGGATGGCAGACGAGCTGGCACGATGCCATCCACTCAGTGGCAACGCCACAGTTTCGTGTGTTCTCGGCAGCGGGTATATGTCACGGCGGCCAATGAAGTGGGTCTGGAGATCCTTTACAGCTCCAGAGCAGACAAAGAACGGGGCACTGGCTGCCAGAACAGACCTCCTTACCAAGGGAAGCAAGACACAGAACATAGGTAACGATTGGGAAGCCAGCAATGGGGCATGGGGGTGACTGACGCGGCTCCCCTCCCCCCCCAAACGTTTCTTCTGCCGCAGTGAGCAAGCAATGATGTATCCTTCCACGCCATGTAAGGCACCGTCGCCAAGCTGCGGGCGCCCGCCTCAAGTATGGAGCCGGCGGTTAAACATGGAGGAAAAATATTCATCAGTGAAAAAAAATAAGGATCCGTGCCAAGGACCCTGGCATCTTTTACAGCATTACATCTTCCTCCGGGGACTCTTTTTTTTTCCTGCGGATTTGCAAGCTCGTTTGGCATTCAAGTTTTGCAATTAACACGGAAAGAAACGCCTCGTCAACAACAAACAAAAGGGTTTGGGCCGCAGATCTGCAGGAACGGCACAGGCAGTTAGAGGACTTCTCTACGTGTCACAGTATGGCCGCTGCCAACCACTCCAAGAACAGGGAATGCCAGCAGCAAACATGGGAGAGCAAGGATCTGATATGCAGGCACTAAAATGGAAGGACACCTATGTGCAGGTGCTGGAGGATCCTTTCCAGGATTTTTTTTTTTGCATTAGGAAGAGGCTTGTTCCGAATTCCCTGCACCCACATACAAACATGCACATACAGTGACACAAACATTTGCAGAGCAGGTACGTGGCAGGAAAAGCAGCTCCCCAGAAGCAGCAAGATCAGGAGGCTGAGAGAGATTTATCTGCATTTGCTGCTATCACCAGGGAGATGAATGGGGCCGAACCTAACCCTTTCTCCCAGATCTGCCTATGTGGAAGCGTCACTCAGAGGAGCACAAACTTGGGAGGTAGTCAGGAGTCTGCCACTTTGCAAAGAGCATTGTCAACACTCCAGACGTGCCCTGGTAATCTGCTGCGCTCTAGTTTCTCGGATGGGTACTCACATGGTTGATGCTGTGTTGGCTCCAGTTAGGTCTGTGGGCACTGGGTGCGGGGTCAAAATCTGGCGCTGGAAACAAAAAACAAAACAAAAACGGATACAGTCAGAAAAGTCAAGCCAACACGACGAGGATCTTACAAAAGTATGCGGAGTGTTCTGCTGCCCGTTGTGTAGGGGGCACTGACAACCTGGCTCGGAATACAAGACCCGCAATGGATTTACAGCTGCGCTCATGGCTTCAGATTTAACCGTATGCCAATCGTTGGGGGAATTTATTTTTTTTTTTTCTTAATAAATCCGCACTGGGTTTTAATGAGGAATAATTGTTTAGCTAACGAGCTTTGGCACACTGAAATAATGAAGTGCCCTATACGCACACTGTCTGGATTACAAAGACGAGCACTAAAGATTCTGCATGTGGATGAGAGAGCGCAGCCTCCCTCAGCAGGAGGAACGCAACGATGGGCGATGGGTCCGGGATCTTACTCCTCTGCCAAGGGGCGTACAGAGCCCCCACCAGGAGCGGAGGGGCGGCAGAGGGTTATTAAACTCACACAGCCTGAAGTCGGCAGCTAATGTCTCTAGTGGTTAATCATCCTACAGTGCTATGGCTTTGTGCATATCTCATTTGCATCTCATTAGAGCCGCTCGTACAGGAGCGGATACGGAGCGGAGAAAGTTGGAAAAAAGCTGGCGTTGAGGGGGCAGCTTTCTACGTTATGATAGATCGGAGCTAAGCAGTCCCTACAGATGAGCGGAGGAGTCCGGCCACCACATTCCTAAGGATAATTGGAGCCCTGGCACTCATCCGGATACAGCTCCTCTATCCCTAATCACCGCCGCTTCTACAGGGGGGAGAAAGTAATGGGTATTAGTGTCACACATAGCTGGTGGTACCCGGGGAGCAGAGGAATGCCCGCGTCCGTCACACAAGCATCTCCCAACTTTCCCGGGGCGTCCTAAAACCATTGATGTACTGAGCCAGGTAAGACTCCAGGGCAGGCAGGTGGGCGAACGCTGGATGTGTACATGTAATATTCCTGACAGGCTGGGATTATGACACATGTAGATGTCGCTGTTGTTCTGCACAAGGCTGTAATGATATGCAAAAACATAATGACTCCATCTGAATGTTGAGCAACCACAATTCTCGAGAGCGCGGGGGGAGGGGGAAGCGGAAAAAAAAAAAAAAAGGGAGCGCGAGAAGGATGATACTTTAATTATCAGGCAATTATACCACAGGGGTTGTGTGATTATTATAGGAATGTGTAATGGTGACATGCAAGAGAAAATGGCATATAATTTCACATCCTGTTAATAGCCATAGAACAAGCCCTCCACAAATGACTGAATCTGGAGCCGCTTGCTGTAGACGAGGCACGGGCCGCGGCTGAAGGTTCTGGCGCATAAAGCCGCCTCATTTATCTGCAGGAAAGCAAGAAATAATTAACATCCAGAGGAAGAGACGCTCAATTAACAGACCGACAACGCACGTCCCTTATAGTCTGTCAAGGACAGGCCTGTGGAGCGAGGATGAGGCAGCCCTCCCCCCGCGCAGAGCAATGCCGCTCAATTGTGCCAGGGTGGGGGTGTAATTATATACTATACATATACACATATTTATCATTCATTTTTTATCATAAGCTCCGAAAATGTAGGAGATCATCTCTAAGTATGACAGACATCGGCGCCATGTCACAGGGCCTACACCCAACGCCAAACATCCCTTTAAAGTTGCTATCAAATATATTTTCATTTTTGAATGGTTAGTTCAGGTCAGGGGTATGGTGGAAGGGCTGGGGAAAAAGAGTGGGAAAACTAAAAAACCGTAACGATTTATTTGTAAAATAGTTGTGAAAATATGAAGAGATTACGTACAAATCCTTACAGAAGAAGAGTGATGCGGTATATGGCAACTGCTATATAAAGATGGCCGTATATAAGTGACAACAGGAAGGGCGGCCATATTAGCTCCTCCTCAAATTGTCGCCTTATTATTTACTATAACACGAGGATGAAATGGCGTTCTAGCATATTTAATTTTTTTTTTTTTTTTTTTTTACCGGCCAAACACTTTAAAACCTGAAAATGTGGGATAACCAATGTGAAAGTCTCCGCTCCTCTGATTACAAGGTGGAGGGTAGAGCTGTAATGAGTCACGTAGAGCGGATATTGTCAGATCTCTCTGTAGTTCTATTACTTATTGAATCTGCTCCCTGGCTCTTCTCCTCCCTCTTCAGGGATTGTGTTTCACATGCTGGGCAGCAGAGATAATAAGGTAAAGGAGATGAGATGTCCTGTACTCTACTGTTCAGAGTACAGGACGTCATAATCATGTGACTTACAGAGGCTAAGTGACTAATCTTACTACACGTAAACCATTTGCACATCACCAGGAACCCTGTTATATGGGGGGAGGGGATATCTTTTTAACTGTTTGGTTAGTCAACCCTTTTGAAATTGCCAAATTAGGATCAATATAGGACTATCATGTATCAGAGTATTTTGTGCTGCACTGTAGTATTTTATTCTGCTGGTAAGCTAATTTGTGCTGTACTAGGATACTGCAGGCCCTGCCTACTTTTTTGGCCCAATATACTTGTGTATACCTGCCTGCTGTCAATTTGGACTTGTCTACAATGTGGGGCCTCTTACAGGTTTTTTCCAGGGCCATCTTAAGATCCCAATCGGCCCTCGTTTGAAGTATATTTACATTTTTATATAAAACTGTGCAAAATAAGCTGCAGGTTAAGCAATTTTACTCTCTCCAGGCTCCATTTTTTTTATTATGCACATATATATATATATATTATATATAGCGCATGTTCCATTTATTTCTATGGGAGTTCTGAGAGCAGCAGAGCAAGTATGCATGCTGGGAGTTGTAGCTCCACCATAACTGGCGTGCCAGAGGTTGCCCACCCCGATATGGGGCATTATAGAGAAGTACTTAAATCTATAGGGGTGAGAGATAACACTTGCTATTAGCTGCTCCACAATCCCTTCTACCTCTCTGCAGCTCACTCCTCCTCCTCCCCCTCCCCATAGACTTCTTTGGGAGCTTGTTACCTGATTCTTCAGTGAGCAGACAGTCCGTCTTATTCTCACAAGGTATTCAGAGAGAATGTTAGCTGAGAAGTCAATGGACAAGAAAAGAACTGATAAAAGGAGATGGAGCCATTTCTCCTTTTCAGGGCAGCTGCTCTCCGCTCACTTCAGGAATCCCATTTTGGAGTCCCACTTCTAGGACCTGCTATGTGGTGAGACAACAAAGTCTGACACAGGACTGTTAAATGCTATGAAACCCTTCTAACATGGTGACATATCTGGTTTCTATGACCATAACTTGGCATCTCGTTATTACTTTATATACGCTCTTCCAGAGATTTAAATCCCAGGATCCTGTGGTGGAGAAGTTGTGAACAGCAACCAGATTCCAGTTCTTATTTTTCCTAAGGCTCTTTGGAAAATAAATGCATCCAATACGGTTGGATTTCTTGCGATTGCCGCTGCGCTCCCATTCATTTCTATGGGATCATTGCTGCTCAGGGATCCTGGCCACGACCAGTGCCACCGTGTAGCCCTTGCCTAATAGTTTCTGGCATCAGCAGCTGCCTGTACCAGCTTGTAGGTGGGATTGTTGGGTGTCAGACCTCCACCAATGTGATACTGATGACTTATCCTGAGGACAGGCCATCAATATCCAAGTACCATAAAACCCAATTAACACTAAAGCAGTTGGATGCGTCTCCATGGTAACAGACAACAAACTCTGTGTAGTCTGATCCCATGTATTGCACAATATGGTTCGCCTAAAAAAATAGTGAATTCTGTGGTGTTGTGAGAAAACAGGAAACCAGGTAACGATAAGTTAGAACCGACACTTGCATGAATTCTAGCCATGCCCGATAACCCCAAAAATCTGGCCTGAAATGAAGGTTGGTGTGCCCAAATCCTGCCCCTTGACTGATGTTTCACCAGCAGCATGACCTCTCGGCTTCCTCTTGCTGTACTAGGGAACGGCAAACAAAATAGAAGAGAGAAGCTTTGGCGTAATAATCTTGATTCAGACAAGAAGGTGCCAGGCTCCATGACTTCAAGCCGCTGCCGGGCAAGCAGTGGGTGCAGTGAATTCAGCTGCAATCACAAGATGCAAAAATGATGCAACAACATCATCAAGGACAATACAAGTTAATTGTTAAGGCGCTCCGGGGGCCAATTTTGTGCCGACAGACAGGTTCCCTATAATTTGTACTAAACCCGAGTTACAGCTAGTCCTCCAAAGCTGCATTTACTATTCAACTTCCTTCAGAGCTGAATCCTCCCAGCATTCCTTCTGTATAGGACAGATATCTAGTTGTAAAAATCTGCCTCATGTGAATTCAGCCACTCAGGAACTTGTCACACGTGAAGTCGGGTGAATGATTTACCTACTTTCTTTTATATATTGGTGTGAGCGGGGTGAAGGAGTGCATCATTTTTATACCCCCCCAAACTCCATACAAGACCCCACACAGCAGAGCTCGGCTCCAGAAAGCTGCTACCCAAAAATCACTTCTTTGGAGGAAACTAGTACAGGAGATTGGGTTAGTCAGATGTCGTGCCACAGATGTGACTAAACCCGTATAGTGCATATGTCAGACCAGGCACGCTCTCCTGTCTGATGACCTTGGATGCCCCTACACGCTGGAAGGGAAAGCCGAGGAGACCATAGGATGCCCAGCAGGGTCCCAGTAATCAGCTAGGATCCATCCATGATACTCCCTGGACATGAACGGTGGCCTCAGCCACTATCCTGCTCAGCAAGCAATGGAGACTTTCCATGCCCAATGTCTGCTGAGGTGGGGGAGTATGCCTCGACCACCCCATTACAGGGAGAACCTGTCACAAGGTGCCCTGATGACAGCAGGAGTCGGTGACAGGAATGTGCAGCACATGCAGCAAAGTGTTAAAAACTAAAAAATGGGTTAAAAATAGCAAAGAAACCATGATCAGCCCCTGCCCCCCCATCATCTCCCTTCAGGGCCACCTGGAGGAGCCAGGACCGGATGTGAGGAGCAACTGGGTGCAGAGGAGCAACTGGGTGCAGAGGAGCAACTGAGTGCAGAGGAGCCTGCGAGCGGCAGCTGCGGGGATCAGTGAAGGAGAGAACAACTGCTTTGATATTTTAAGCCTTCCCGACAATTTTTTTTAAATTTATTATCCACGAAAACCCTTGTTAATCCAACCCTCTACCTTCTCTGGAGCCTCAGGATTTCACCTGCATCACTGCACTTGTAGGAATAGCGACATCTAAGGTCTCGTTCACATTTCCATTTATCACAGATGAATGCTGTTCAGAGTTTCCACGGACAGCACACCTACCCATTGATTTTAATGTGTTCATTCACACATCAGTACTTTTCCACTGACCCATGGAGACGTGTACTACTTTGGTCCGTGATGTGGACCAAACACCCCCGTTGAAGTCTATGGGTATGGCATACGTTTTCGCTTCAGTATTTCATGGACCACTGGTAGGAGATGCCCTGGAAATGAACTTGTCTCCATGGCGTACGTATGACATATAGAGGGCAAAAAAAAAAAAAACGGACACACTGACCAAATGTGGATTATTCCTGAACACAGAAATGTGAATGAGGCCTAATGGATTAACTAAAACACGTCTATAGCACTATGACTACTGTGCAGGAGAACAGACGTATCTACACAAGCTCCTTCCACCTGAGCCCCATACTGCCGATGAAAGCTTTATGGTTTCTATGGGAAGCTCTTCTTCTTGTACTAGTTTTTATAAAAGGCCCATCAAAAATACCCAAGAGGTCCAGAAAGTTATCAAGTGTTTGTCTCACATACGGCATGATCAGATGACCTTGTCCCAGTGCTTGGGGGCCTCCGTTTTTGAGACCCTGTTGATAAGTCATACTTGTATAGGGTTGTAATCTCTTTAGAGCAATAACAGATGAACGTTGCACCCAAATGTTTATAGTGATCTCCAGTTATCTCCCTCAGAAGTGTCCTCACTCCTGGGTCTACGGTACCACAATACGGCCACTTAGGGGAGGACTCCCTGCGGATCTCGGATAAGGCGTGCTGTGCCGTGTACGCAGATGACATACACCGCCTTCTACACGTGTTATCTGACAGGATGCAAAGAATCAACTAAACTACAACAGAAACAAGGAAAAACACATCAAACATCCTCCTCCAACCACTAACTGAATCTACTGCCATTATGCCGCGATCTTCCCTAAAAATTACCTCATTAGGACACTTTCGTAAAGTGGTAAATTATGTCTCGGAAAATGTGATGTGCAAAATTTGTCACTTTTTTTCCTTCTTTATTTCCTTCCATTTGTAAGCCTATAGTTCTAATAGCAGCTAATAGTAAGCGATACTTCCCACATACGACTATGGAAGCGATTGCTGAAGAAGCCTTTTTAGGTGTTAGGCTGAGGAGCTGTCGTTATACAAAGACGACTTTAAAGAGGATCTACTGGATATACTGGTTCTGTCCATCAAAGCCATCACCGGCGTGCGAGGAACTTCTCTGGATCTTGATCAAACATGAAGAATAACCCCCAAGAGCCTGGGATAGGCTGGGATCGTGTTGGTAGAAAACGTCCATAATTAGAGGTTGTGTAATAATCTCACTGCCCCTTAAGAGGAGATTAATAGAATTAACTGTCTATAAATTGCGACGGAGAGAAGCCGGCGGCCGCTGCCCTGTGACGGAGAGAAGCCGGCGGCCGCTGCCCTGTGACGGAGAGAAGCCGGCGGCCGCTGCCCTGTGACGGAGAGAAGCCGGCGGCCGCTGCCCTGTGACGGAGAGAAGCTGGCGGCCGCTGCCCTGTGACGGAGAGAAGCCGGCGGCCGCTGCCCTGTGACAGAGAACCTGGCACCTGCTGCCCTGGGCCAGAGAAAAGCCGGCACCCGCTGCCCTGGGCCAGAGAAAAGCCGGCACCCGCTGCCCTGGGCCAGAGAAAAGCCGGCACCCGCTGCCCTGGGCCAGAGAGAAGCCGGCGGCCGCTGCCCTGTGGCGGAGAGAAGCCGGTGGCCGCTGCCCTGTGACGGAGAGAAGTCGGCGGCCGCTGCCCTGTGACGGAGAACCTGGCGCCTGCTGCCCTGGGCCAGAGCAAAGCCGGCGCCCGCTGCCCTGGGCCAGAGAAAAGCCGGCACCCTCTGCCCTGGGCCAGAGAAAAGCCGGCGCCCGCTGCCCTGGGCCAGAGAAAAGCCAGAGCCATATGGACAGGAGTTTCCTGGGTTTTGTACTTGAGCTCTAAAGAAATCTGATGAAGTAATAAAAACGCTAGGTAATAGAAATGCAAAAGTAAAATTAGAAATCTGCACAACTTTTTAATTAGACAAAGTTTCAGGATAAATTCACGGGACCATCTCCTCCTAGAGGGTCTAAAGTTCCTATATAACGGTTTGCTGCATGTAGTGGAATGTGCCAAAATTCAGGTTGATATCAGGGCCTAGTGACAGTGAGGAGAGCTCGCAGAGCCTCATAGTGAGACTGCATAAGCTACCTGGTGCAAATCTGTTCCATCGGTGCAATAAGGAAATGGGTTTAGGGCTTGTGGAGTCCGCACACACCGCTCTGTGCAGACATGAAGCTCTCACCAACTCACAGCATAGTGTGGATGCTGCAGCACTCAGCCTGCACATCAGCACCCTCTGCAGTCCAAGTGGAGTAATGCACCGACTGCATCCTAAATCCTTCCTGTGCATGTTATACCTGCCACAACCTGAACGTTCAAACAGGCGGCAATATATTTTTGTCTGCACTAATAATATGCACTCTGGCGCTGTCTGCACTGCCCAGTGTTATGGTGGCCGTACACCTCAGATTCATCCATCAGTCTGTGTCCAGATATTACACGTCAGCCAGCAGGTAATTATAACGCCCTGCAGACACTGCTTTTTATAGTGGAGTTTTAAAGACAGCGGGGGTGTTTTTTCCCTGAGAGTTTTTTTCAGGCATTTTGGAATAGACTGTAATAATAAAAAAAAAAAAATTGCACCCCAAAAGCGCTTGTTAAAAAAACGGATTAATTTCATGGATACACGCCAGGTTGACAAAAAGAATAACACCTAGCTGTCAACTGATGTAAATGTTTCTAGGAGGAGTAATATAGCAACTAACGAGAGAGTTTATATATACAGTCATGGCCAAAAGTTTTGAGAATGACACAAATCTTCTATTTCACATGATCTGCTGCCCTCTGGTTTTTCTGTGTGTTTGTCAGATGTTTTTATCACATACAGAAATATAATTACAATCATATTATGAGTAACAAAAGCTTATATTGACAGTTAGAATGAGTTAATGCAGCAAGTCAATATTTGCAGTGTTGACCCTTCTTCTTCAGGACCTCTGCAATTCTCCCTGGCATGCTCTCAATCAACTTCTGGACCAAATCCTGACTGATAGCCGTCCATTCTTGCACAATCAATGCTTGCATTTTGTCAGAATTTGTAGGTTTTTGTTTGTCCACCCGTCTCTTGATGATTGACCACAAGTTCTCAATGGGATTAAGATCTGGGGAGTTTTCCAGGCCATGGACCCAAAATCTCTATGTTTTGTTCCCTGAGCCATTTAGTTATCACTTTGCTTTATGGCAAGGTGCTCCATCATGCTGGAAAAGGCATTGTTGATCGCCAAACTGCTCTTGGACGTTTGGGAGAAGTTGCTCTCGGAGGACATTCTGGTACCATTCTTTATTCATTGGCTATGTTTTAGGCAGGACTGTGAGAGAGCCGATTCCCTTGGCTGAGAAGCAACCCCACACATGAATGGTTTCAGGATGCTTTACAGTTGGCATGAGACAAGACTGGTGGTAGCGCTCACCTCGTCTTCTCCGAATAAGCTGTTTTCCAGATGTCCCAAACAATCGAAAAGGGGATTCATCAGAGAAAATGACTTTCCCCCAGTCCTCAGCAGTCCACTCCCTGTACCTTTTGCAGAATATCAGTCTGTCCCTGATGTTTTTTCTGGAGAGAAGTGGCTTCTTTGCTGCCCTCCTTGAGACCAGGCCTTGCTCCAAGAGTCTCCGCCTCACAGTGCGTGCAGATGCACTCACACCTGCCTGCTGCCATTCCTAAGCAAGCTCTGCACTGCTGGTAGCCCGATCCCGCAGCTGAAACACTTTTAAGAGACGGTCCTGGCGCTTGCCGTCTTTCTTGGGCGCCCTGGAGCCTTTTGGCAACAATGGAACCTCTCTCCTTGAAGTTCTTGATGATGCGATAGATTGTTGACTGAGGTGCAATCTTTCTAGCTGCGATACTTTTCCCTGTTAGGCCATTTTTATGCAGTGCAATGATGACTGCACGTGTTTCTTTAGAGATAACCATGGTTAACAGAAGAGAAACAATGATGTCAAGCACCAGCCTCCTTTTAAAGTGTCCAGTGGTGTCATTCTTACTTAATCATGACAGATTGATCTCCAGCCCTGTCCTCATCAACACCCACACCTGTGTTAATGGAGCAATCACTGAAACGATGTTAGCTGGTCCTTTTAAGGCAGGGCTGCAATGATGTTGAAATGTGTTTTGGGGGATAAAGTTCATTTTCTAGGCAAATATTGACTTTGCAAGTAATTGCTGTTAAGTTGATCACTCTTTATAACATTCTGGAGTATATGCAAATTGCCATTATAAAAACTGAAGCAGTAGACTTTGTAAAAATTAATATTTGTATCATTCTCAAAACTTTTGGCCATGACTGTAGATAAGATACAGGTTTATCTGGTAGATTGTAAGCCTCGCGGGCTCGGCCCTCTCTCCTTCTGCACCAGTCTGTAATTGGTCTTGTTCATGGTTAGAGCGATTGTCTGTATTATGTATGTGCACCACTTATCATATGTACAGCGCCAGGGGATGAATGGCGCTTTAGTAATCGCATATTCCTCAGCGCTGTACACATTAGTCTCTGTCCCCATACAGCAGCGGTCAGCAACCTTCAGCACTCCAGCTGTTGTGAAACTACAACTCCCAGCATGCTCCAATAATTTCTATAGGAATTCTGAGAAGAGCAGAACAAGTATGCATGCTGGGAGTTGTAGTGTTACGACAGCTGGAGTGCCGGAGTTTCCCTACCTGCTTACAATCTAATTCCCCCCACAAGTAATACAGACTAAGGGCTCATGCACACAAACGTATTTTCTTTCTGTGTCTGTTCCGTTTTTAGTTTTTGCAGACCGAATGCGGAACCATTCATTCCACAAAAAAATAGAACATGTCCTAATATTGTCCACATTACGGACAAGGACAGGACTGTTCTATTAGGGGCCGGCTGTTCCATTCCACAAAATGGACGTCATCCGTATTTTTTGCGGACTGCAAAATATATATATGGTCGTGTGCATGAGCCCTTAAAGGGGTTCTTTAGAATTTTCATACTGATGGCCTATTCGCACAACAGGTCATCAAAATGAGATCACTGAGGAGTCCAACCCACGGCGGCCCAGCTGCTCGGGGAAGCCACTGCGCTCAACAGAGCTCCGGTGAGAGTCGCAGCCTCCTCACAGTTTACCGAGTGCAGCACCGTCCATTGGATAGTGGCTGTGCTTGGTATTGCAGCTCCGCCCCTTTCCCTAGGCCGCGCCTAGGTCATGTGACTGAAGAAAGTGACATCACTGGCCTAGAAGGTGACTGTAGCGGTGATCAGTCGGAGATGGACCCCAACCAATCAGAAATTGATGGCCTATCAATCTATATCAAAATCCTAGAAATCCCCTTAAGGGTAAATGAACACGATCAGGATTACATGCGGCTTTTACGTGCGGATTTGCGTGCGGAAAATCCGGTCCGTAGGTCATGTACATTATATTCTATGACAATTTGAAATTCTAAATGCACACGATGCAGATTTTTTTAGTGCGGATTTTGACCTGCGGTGCGGATTTTAAAATCCGCAGCATGTCAATGTATTTTATTTTTCCTGTCCGGATTTCATGAGGATTTTCTCCATTCACTTGAAAAAAAAAACCCGCACACAAATCCGCACCAATTGGTGCGGATTTACCGCACGAATTTCACTGAGAACACCTGCGGATTTCAGTGCGGATTGTCCGCAGATAAATCCTGATCGTGTGCATTTACCCTTAATATCACTGGAATTTGTGTGTGTGGCGGGAAGGGGGTTATATGTGAAACGGAAGCGGAAAACGTTGTGGACGTGTATACAAGCACTGGGAAAATGTACAGTAAATCATGGAAAGTACTGGTTCTCCTCATGGAGATCAAACTGGTGCAGAGAGTCTTACAGGCAATGCTCCCTGGGAAAATATGCAAATTAGTTCTCCTCCAGAAGGAAGACGACAACTGCCTCTCTAGTGCCACCTATAGGTAGCTACCATGCAATTCAATGTAACACGACTTTAGGGCTATCAGCCCCACGTTACACTTGTGAGGATTAGGGCTCATTCAGACGGCCGTATGCTATCCGCAAAAATACGGATCCGTTTTTTTGCGGATTAGATGCTGCCACATTCACTTCTATGGGGCCCTTTTTTCCCTTCCACAGCTCCGCAAAAACACTGAAACATGTCCTATACATGTCAGTGAAAATCAGGACATGGCCCCTTTGAAGTCTATGGGTTCACAAAAATACGGAAAGCAATACGTTCTTTTCCGAACATGCTAAACTGTCCGCAAAAAAACGTATCCGTATTTTTGCGGACAGCATACGGCCGTCTGAATGAACCCTTAATCCGGAGACGATCAATGCTTGTAAGCGGTTCGATAACATGGCGGCCGGCTGTGACGGTTGCACGGAGATTTGCAGATATTTCGCCTTCCTCTTTGATATTTGTGATGCGGCTCCCATTGTGCTGGTCTGGTACCAGGTCCACACAAATCAAGCCTGGGCTGCCCACCTCCCAGCACTGGAGTCTCTCCTTCTCGACCCCGTGCTACTGATTTACCATTTTTATTACAAACTGAAAGCTCTTAAGAGAAGGAGAAAAAAAAAATCTAATCAGGCTGAAGAGATAGAAAAGTTGCGCAGCCTGTGTGTGCCCCCTCCAGATCCCATCACCGCTCCATCTTCAATTCATTGCTTCCCGGTGTCGTTATGACACGGCGCCACAAATCAATGCAGACAGCGGAGGCAGGGCCCGGCGCTCGGAGGCAGCGGCACGGCCGCGCTCCCTGAACTGCCATTTGCTAATAACACATAATAGCCGCTATTTGTGCTCGTGTTAAATCATACATTTCACTGTAGCTTTATTAAGGGATTTTTAAAACTCCTCTCCAAATTGGATTTTCTAGTCGCTTCCTAATTTCAAGATCAATCATTTCAAGATGAAACTCCTCGGCGAGGGACTGCAGGTGCTACAGGGCTGCACCGCAACGCCGGCCCGGCACACAGGAAAATAGAATACGGAGGATACAGGGTGGGCACCCAGCTTTCCACTCATACACTGTCACTTATCGTTCAGGGCATGCCGCCAACACTGGGGTCCCAAGGAGAAGACCCCCACATAATCCCATCCACATGCCCTGATTAGGGTTGTCTGCATGAGATCCCTTTAAAGGGGTCCTCTCACTTCAGTAAGTGGCATTTATCATGTAGAGAAAGTTTTTGTGATTATCCATATTGCTTCCTTTACTGGCTGGATTCATTTTTCCATCGCATTATACACTGCTTGTTTCCATGGTTACGACCACCCTGCAATCCATCAGTGGTGGTCGTGCTTGGACACTATAGGAAAAAGCACAAGCCTATGTGCGCTCCCAAGGTCCCGGCCACCAGAGAGGCTGGCGCATTTTTTTTTTATAGTGTACAAGCACAACCACCACTGATGGATTGCAGGGTGGTCGTAACCATGGAAACAAGCAGTGTATAATGCGATGGAAAAATGAATCCAGCCAGCAAAGGAAGCAATATGGAGAATCACAATACATTAGTAAGTGCCTGGTATTAACTCTGTCTACATGATAGATGCTAAATTTGCTGAATTGAGAGGACCCCTTTAAGGATTTGGAAAAAAAAAAAAAAAAGTGATATATCTGTCCATGAGCTGTATCTGGTATTGCCGCTCTGCTCCACTGAAGGGAATGGAGCTGCATGCAATACCGCACACAAGCAGCAGACAGGTGAGGCGCTGGACCCCGGACCAAATACCCCTGAGAGTTTCCTACAACCGTATCCTGTCCTGGCGATGGTCTACGTTAGAACGAATCTATCAGTGACAGCAAGCAGAGATCTTGGAAACAGAAGGTTTACAAACAGATTATCTCAATAAATACATCTACCAGATATAAAACGTAGGAGAACGCACGGTACAAATAATTCTGGACTGTGTGGGTCTCACGGCCCATTTACAGGGGCACAAATGGCCTGAATGAGGGTCATTGCCCAATGTAGACAGGGCAGCGAGTGCACCATACAGCGATTTATCTGGACCCCCGCTTATGGTGATTTCTTACCCCCTCACCAAATGTGCTGTAACACGTCCCATACACAAGGACACGATTAGGATGAATTAGGAGATCTGCTACGGCACAATGTAGAAATATTGGAATCCGCAGTAGAGGACGGCCCCCCTGCGGTGCACAGCGTGTGTCATAGGAAAATATTGTCCGGCCCGGGTGTGTGGAGTGTACAGTATCATGCCCCCGAACCCCGGTCACGGCTCTCCCCTCGGTCTCATTCCTGCTGTTCTGTTTTCACGGACTGAACCTTCTGACAGCAGGAATAGCCGTGTGGTTCATTGATTACAACCACCGCACTGTAATCGCTCCAGCAGCTCAGGGGCCGACGGCCAAAGCGGAAAGATTATATTCAGTGTATATAGGCGGACGGATTTCTTATATCCAGAATATCAGTCTCAGGTTATTGTGCAGTGTTATGGCGTACGATCGGGCGGAAAAAGAGCGCTCTGAAGTGAATAGGACGGGCTGTACCGGTAAATAAATCATTAACAACGAGCCTGAAAGACGGCAACAGGGGCGGCCGGGAACATAAAGCCAGGAGGGGAGAACAACACAAGTAGGAAGGGAAAACTCAGGCAGGAGGGGTCCGTAACAACAGTGCAGCACTAAATACTGCCCCCGCAGAACCAGATACCACAGTGCAGCACTAAATACTGCCCCAACAGAACCAGATACCACAGTGCAGCACTAAATACTGCCCCCGCAGAACCAGATAGCACAGTGCAGCACTAAATACTGCTCCAACAGAACCAAATACCACAGTACAGCACTAAATACTGCCCCCGCAGAACCAGATACCCAACAGCGCAGCACTAATACTGCCCCAACAGAACCAAATACCACAGTGCAGCACTAAATACTGCCCCAACAGAACCAAATACCACAGTGCAGCACTAAATACTGCCCCCGCAGAACCAGATACCACAGTGCAGCACTAAATACTGCCCCAACAGAACCAGATACCACAGTGCAGCACTAAATACTGCCCCCGCAGAACCAGATAGCACAGTGCAGCACTAAATACTGCTCCAACAGAACCAAATACCAACAGTACAGCACTAAATACTGCCCCCGCAGAACCAGATACCACAGCGCAGCACTAAATACTGCCCCAACAGAAACAAAATACCACAGTGCAGCACTAAATACTGCCCCCCGCAGAACCAGATACCCACAGTGCAGCACTAAATACTGCCCCAACTAAATAGAAACCAGATACCACAGTGCAGCACTAAATACTGCCCCAACAGAACAAATACCACAGTGCAGCACTAATACTGCCCACAGAACCAAATACCAGTGCAGCACTAAATACAGCCCCAACAGCAGAACGCAGATACCACAGTGCAGCACTAAATACTGCCCCAACAGAACCAAAATACCACAGTGCAGCACTAAATACAATACTGCCCCAGACAGAACCAAATACCACAGTGCAGCACTAAATACTGCCCCGCAGAACCAAATACCACAGTGCAGCACTAAATACTGCCCCAACAGAACCAAATACCACAGTGCAGCACTAAAATACTGCCCCAACAGAACCAAATACCACAGTGCAGCACTAAATACTGCCCCCACAGACCAAATACCACAGTGCAGCACTAAATACTGCCCCAACAGAACCAGATACCACAGTGCAGCACTAAATACTGCCCCAGCAGAACCAAATACCACAGTGCAGCACTAAATACTGCCCAACAGAACCAAATACGCACAGTGCAGCACTAAATACTGCCCCAACAGAACCAATACCACAGTGCAGCACTAAATACTGCCCCAGCAGAACCAAATACCACAGTGCAGCACAAATACTGCCCACAGAACAAATACACAGTGCAGCACTAAATACTGCCCCAACAGAACAAATACCACAGTGCAGCACTAAATACTGCCCCACAGAACCAAATACCACAGTGCAGCACTAAATACTGCCCAACAGAACCAGATACCACAGTGCAGCACTAAAATACTGCCCAACAGAACCAATACCACAGTGCAGCACTAAATACTGCCCCAACAGAACCAAATACCACAGTGCAGCACTAATACTGCCCAACAGAACCAAATACCACAGTGCAGCACTAAATACTGCCCAACAGAACCAAAGATACCAACAGTGCAGCACTAAATACTGCCCCAACAGAACCAAATACCACAGTTGCAGCACTAAATACTGCCCCAACAGACCAAATACACAGTGCAGCACTAAATACTGCCCCAACAGAACCAGATACCACAGTGCAGCACTAAATACTGCCCCCGCAGAACCAAAATACCACAGTGCAGCACTAAAATACTGCCCCCAACAGAACCAAATACCACAGTGCAGCACTAAATACTGCCCCAACAGAACCAAATATCACAGTGCAGCACTAATACTGCCCCAACAGAACCAAATACCACAGTGCAGCACTAAATACTGCCCCAACAGAACCAAATACCACAGTGCAGCACTAAATACTGCCAGCAGAACAGATACCAAGCAGATACCACAGTGCAGCACTAAAATACTGCCCCAACAGAACCAAATACCACAGTGCAGCACTAAATACTGCCCAACAGAACCAAATACCACAGTGCAGCACTAAATACTGCCCCAACAGGACCAAATACCACAGTGCAGCACTAAATACCACAGTGCCACTAAAAGCCCCAGAACCAGATACCCACAGTGCAGCACTAAATACTGCCCCGCAGAAACCAAATACCACAGTGCAGCACTAAATACTGCCCCAACAGAACCAGATACCACAGTGCAGCACTAAAATACTGCCCCAACAGAACCAAATACCACAGTGGCAGCACTAAATACTGCCCCGCACAGAACCAAATACCCACCAGTGCAGCACTAAATACTGCCCCAACAGAACCAAATACCACAGTGCAGCACTAAATACTGCCCCCGCAGAACCAGATACCACAGTGCAGCACTAAATACTTGCCCCAACAGAACCAAATATCACAGTGCAGCACTAAATACTGCCCCAACAGAACCAGATACCACAGTGCAGCACTAAATACTGCCCCAACAGAACCAAATACCACAGTGCAGCACTAAATACTGCCCCCACAGAACCATATACCACAGTGCAGCACTAAATACTGCCCCCACAGAACCAAATATCACACGCGCAGCACTAAATACTGCCCCAACGAACCAATACCACAGTGCCAGCACTAAATACTGCCCAACAGAACCAAATACCACAGTGCAGCACTAAATACTGCCCCAACAGAACCAGATACCACAGTGCAGCACTAAATACTGCCCCCACAGAACCATATACCACAGTGCAGCACTAAATACTGCCCCCACAGAACCAAATACCACAGTGCAGCACTAAATACTGCCCCCACAGAACCATATACCACAGTGCAGCACTAAATACTGCCCCCACAGAACCATATACCACAGTGCAGCACACAGTACCTCCCTGGATTACCTGATGTTTCCAATGTTAATTAACACTTGGAGCGTCAGGTTGTTATGTACCCAGCTGGTGGACATGAAGAGCTCTCAGGCAGCCCCCTTGGACATCGGTCCACTGGGAAGATTCCCTGTAGGGTCTATGTCCAGTCCACCACAATGATTGGTCTGTGTAAATAGGGCTGAAAGTGCACCAATCAACTTGCTATATCAAAAATCTGCCAGTGTGAACAGGTCTTTACTGTAGAGCACAAGTTCAATTGCAGCATTTCGCTAAAGATAAAATGGGGCTAAGATACAATACAGACATAGCCTACAACAGTGGTGGCGAAGCTATGGCACGGGTGCCCTGCACCCTGGAAAAAGTGTATGGTTGTACCATTATGACTTATACTTCTCCTGCCATTCATCAGTGCAGGCGCACTTAATGTAGGCAGGATATTATAGCCAAATGATAAAGTACATGGAAGATTTACTATATTGGACTGTAGTATTCAGGTTACATTGTCGTGTTGACACTTTGCAATAAATAAGTGGGTTTGGGCACTCGGTCTATTAAAGCTTCACCATCATTGGCCTATAGACAAGAATGGCGCCATGCTGGGTCTAGGTCCATCTCCATTCAGTATTTGAATGTCTGAAGAGGTCATAGTGATTTCATGTTCTTCAGCCATAGTGGTAAAAGTAAGGGGGTAGATCTGTGTGGATAATTCTGCCGATCATACTGTAATATAGCGTCACAGGAGATGATCTCTGCAACTGTACTAAATACCCAGAAATACTGAATACCCAGTCCCAGTGATCTGAAATGCAGACCTGCTCCATCACACGGCGCTCCGCTCCATCACACGGCGCTCCGCTCCATCACACGGCGCTCCGCTCCATCACACGGCCTCCGCTCCATCACACGGCGCTCCGCTCCATCACACGGCGCTCCGCTCCATCACACGGCGCTCCGCTCCATTGGCGGCTCTTACATCTATCTTTGTTGGCCTGTTTGGTCTGACGCATTACTGGACTCTTCCCCTTACATCTCTCTCTACCTCGAGGTGCCGCCATGGACTACAATCACTACTGCTACTTCTGGTCCCCATAGGTTCTTACAAAGCTCCTTGTCTCACTGATGTCTGCGGATGCACTGAAATCCAGAGGCGTAACTGCTGACGTGTCACATACACATATATACTCATTTATCTGCTTGTGCCAGCGGCTCTGTGTGCAAATGTCAAAGTGCATTAGGGTACGGCGAAGGAGGACGATGCGCACTGCATTTGCAAAAATGTCGCCACAGTCCTGAGAAAGCGCCTTGTGGAACTGGCGAACTCAGCAAAGCTGGCGTGCATGCATATATCCGTTATATAGCATCCTGGAGAAATAATCTAGGTTACCAACAAAGGGAAATTTAATGGCAAACACAAAAAGAAAAAAAAAAAATTATAATCAGGTCTCCCCGTTTTTAAGGGTCACGCCGACTCTTTGCATAATATGTTTTTCACAAATACCCGAAGATTGCAAACCTCTAGCCCTGCACCCCTCCTCACCCCCCCGTGCTGAGCCCCAGTGATTGGCGCACAGAGCTGCAAAGAAGGCAGGGAGAAGAAAAGAATAGAAGTAATAAAAATGTAATTACATAAAAATGCTAACGATATTCCATCTGTTCTTTCACTTGGCCTGGTGGGCTTCTCAGCTCCACGTCTTGCCATTACTGCAGCTCACAGCGACAGAATAATGGAAGTATTAACAGAGGGGGGCAGAGGAATCCTTATTAATCTGATGCATGAGGAATAGCAGCCATCATTACAGGGACGGGAAGGGACTCACGGATATTCCTGCCTGCAGCCGCTTGCTGTTCAGCGGGGAGCTTGTCACTGCTTCGCTCTCCGTTGCCCTGGAAACTGACTCCTGCAAAATAAAGATTATTAAAGCGCATATGATTATGGGCCGCTGCTGAATCACATTCTTATCACACAAATTTCATTTTTCAACCCAAATTGCATTTCAGAGCGCCCCCACCCCCTCCCCAATCACACACAAAAATCTGACATAACCTTCTAGCCTCCTACACACGTCTCGAATAATTAGATGCCCGGGTTTTTAGATACACGACACTTTCAAACAATTACAATTGTAATAAAAAACACAAAATTGCACAAAACTGGACCCTTTACGTTGGGAGATAGGGAAAAAAATACACTGGGTGAGATTAAATAAAGGCATAATGTAATATAGTGCATTAGAATGTGGTTTGTGATAATGGAAGAAGCGTATATCGTACACACGTCCATAGGGGTAATGGGAGACAGAACATCACACGCACTTTCTGCCTATGCGTTAGCGCCCGTCCACAACCCATATACCGCCACATATTGGTATATAGTCAATAGGATAAAACACATAGACCATCTCTCCTTTGTGAGGCTTGTGTGCTGCTGTTTGGCACAGGAAATACAAGTGTAGGTGCAATTCCTGACACTAGCCAGCAGAGGGAGCTCCAGCCCTTCAGGGGAGACAGTCTCAGAAGTGTTAATGATCACACCCAGTGACACCGAGAGCAGAGGCCCAGTAAATAAATCATGTAACCCAAAGGCTTTGCAAGCCTTTGTCTTTAGAAGAGAAGGAGAAGAACTCCCCCTTCCCCTTTATATCCTGGTGTCTTATTAATATGGTATTAAATGCACTAAATTTAAAAAAATACATCTTTCCCATTAATAATATAAAGGGAGAAAAAAGTCAGATGATGTGATGGCGGCACAATCCGCGTGCTGCACCATGTACAGTGATTTACAGCACAAGATGGCACGCAAGAGATTCACCCGCCCCTATAAATCACCATGCATAGCCGAAAGGTGCATTTACACAGTCTGAAAAAAAATCGGGCAGATTAACAGAAATAACCAGTCCTGAGAACAGTCATTCCCGACAATCTGGCCATGTAAACGAGCCACTGATCACCCAAAGAACGAGCGAAAACCTTGCTCATCAGGTGATCCTGTCGTTCATGGCTTCCGGGCAGCAGATCGTGTGGTCTAAGCAGGGATCTGCTGCCCAGAAACCATGATTCTGTATGAGGACCTCGTATGGTGAAGGAGATCGCTTAATGTAAGTGTAGCAGCCGACTGTCGGGAGGGAACGCTTCAGCTGGACTTACACGGGCCGACTGTCAGGATGGA
The DNA here is from genome assembly GCA_900303285.1 of Rhinella marina. Taxonomy (NCBI): domain Eukaryota; kingdom Metazoa; phylum Chordata; class Amphibia; order Anura; family Bufonidae; genus Rhinella; species Rhinella marina. The sequence goes on along the minus strand of ONZH01009327.1, from coordinate 1,280,596 downwards.
AAGGTGCATTTACACGGGCAGATTATTGGGAATGACCGTTCCTCCTGTGAGCGGTCATCCTGACAGTTTGGTTATGTAAACGTGCCGCCGATCACCCGATGAATGAGCGATCTCCTCCACCGATCTCCTCCTAGCAGTCAGGGAGGAACGCTTGGCCAAACGTTCAGGTATGTCCGTCTGCAGGAATGCACGTTCCCAGGCTGTGGAAAAGCACCTTTCCTTCCCGACAATCAGCCTCTCAGTCGGGCCGTGTAAATCCAGCTGAAGGAGTCTGGATCTGAATACTCGGACATAGCGAACAACTGTACAAATGACAGCGTCTAACTGGCGAGGCACTGGAAACGATGGTTACATATTAAAGGGGGAAATACACGTAGAGAACACGCCAGACATGTCCGATAGATCCCAGAGGTGTGCATTGCGTAGGTCTAGGGCATCACGAGTTACGCACACTTACGACATAGGATCGCCATGTTTCTTTAGTACATTGCACATAAGGTCGCGGTCTCCTCAAACAGCCAGGGGTCCGGAATTTGGACCCTAGCTGATCTTATAATGATGGCCTATCCTGTGCTGCACCTGGGTCACATGACAGACAAATGCAACATCATTGCTGCGGCGCTCATGGAGAAGGGTGGTCTTTTGGAACGGGGGGGATGCTGGGAGTCGGCCCCCCACCAATCTGATAACAACGATCTATCCTGAGGATTAAACACTTGGAAAATCCCTTTAAGGATCAATGTTGGGCATGTTGGATGACTATACCATAAAATCACTGGCTTCCTCTGCCCTGATCTGATGGCGTCTCAGGGGAAGTGAAGAAACATAGCCAAGCCGCTTGTAGAAATAGAAGAAAAATGTGTAAATCAGGCTTCCAATGATGTGACAGAAGAGCAGCGAATATCACCTCTAGGACAACATCTGCTGGAGCGGCCGCGCTCCCCCCTCCTCCTGCTCTCGCCTGTGGACAGATCTGCTTAGAATAATATGCATAAATGTGGCTACAAAACACATCTCCGATCGTATCTCATTTCTGCGTGTGGCAGAGCGAACGTCTACCTTTTATCCATGACGCCTAACACTGGAAACATGCGGTTATACTGGGAGGTACTGGGGGTGGACAGGGTCATCTAGGTTCACATTTCAATGTCGCTCATATTACTGCACCCTCCTATAGGTGACTCTGGTTCCCGAGCGCTGATCCCGCAGATTGTAGATGCCCATCGGATGGCGTCCTCCATGCAGCAGCTCTATGGTCGGACTACCTCAATATATGGTGGAACGTGTGTGAACAACCCCAGCTTGTGACTGTAATCCAGAAGACCAGTCCTCAGGGACCTGCTTTTGGTATTAAAACCAACCATGGACAACTTTGACATGAAAAGGTGCTGTTTATAGGTTAGTGGTGACCATAGTTGCAATCTTCCCACATTCATTCATTTTCGGAAGCCCCGATATTCAAACTTTTCTTATGTGGACGTGTCCCTCCCAGTAGTAGATGCTGGATCTGTGTGTCCAGGATGCTGCTGACTTCTCTAGATCTCATATCACCACAGCTTTATTCCTGGACTCATTTCTCCATCAACAGCTCATAAAGAATCTCCTGTCACATTGCTCATCCTCAAAACACGGATACCGGCCGAGTGCCTTCCACATTTTGCAGAACGAAATGCCAAGCCCCTAATAGAACAGTCCTATCCTTTTCCGTAATGTGGACAAGGACATGCTGTATAATTTTGCGGGTGGCTTGGTGTGTTGTCTGCACCTTATGCTGCCCCATTAAAGTGAATGAGACTGCATCCAACCCGCAAAAAATGCGGATCGGTTGCGGACCCAAACCAGATATTGTGCATGAGCCCTTATACTGACAGTCACTGATCCCGAGGAGAATAGGACTCTCATCCTTGGCAGCCTGCCGTGAGTTCTCTCTTCTCTCTATACACCGATACACAGACTATGCGATTCATTCGCCCTCACTTTGCGCTTTCCTCCAATTCAGTCTGTGTGCTGTCCAACATGAAGACTTGGAAGCTTCCTCCCTCTCCACACTCTGATCTGCTGCATATGTCCTCCCTGTCTAACGAAGGGTAGGGAGAACAAGGAGAGCCATACATCCAGGAAGTGCGTTGTCCAATCTATGTCAACAGTGCAGCCGGCTATACAAAGGATTTACACAAACTCTATGGCAGAATGGCTTACTCACAGGTTCATAGAGGGGGATCCAAGCCGGGAGACCCCCGCGCTCTGTTATTTCTATATGAGAAGCCACTGGCAAGTGAGCAACATTTTCTGAAATGTACAAATCGTCTTCAATAGTCGCAGCCTTTTAGCACTGATGGATGAAAAGCCTGCTAACCTTCCTCATCAAGGGTACATTTTGCTTTTTTATAATGTAGGCAATAAAAGTGAAGGATTTTCATTATCTGGGAGTTTCTTTGTTCCTGTAAATACAGTCAGTTTCTGTCCTGTGAAATAATTGATCATCCACACGTTATAAAGCGGACTGAAGGCTCGGGAATTACAGGGGGTAGACAATATAGAGCAGCGTTCTGGAGGAGAACAGCCTCCTCAATAGGGGGTCAGTGGGATCTTTTACAGGGAAGTCACAATGGGCAGATTTGTAGCTTAAAGGGGCACTCTGATGATCAGACTGGAAACTTGAAATAATGCTGCAGAGCATTACACACAGATCTGTAACAAAACAACAATACCACCACATCTTAAAGGTGTATAATTACCGCATTTAACCCTTGTTCCTCCCTGTGTGCTCCTCTACAGTGCACCAAAAGTGGGTGTGGCTTCAGCATCAAGTGGTAAGAAGACTACAGATCCCATCATGCATTTCCAATATCTATGCTCGACTCCCTGTTCCCACCCTTTTGTGTATCTCACATAGCGTTCCCTCACTGCTGAAACTTTCACATCCAGTTACAGCCTCCTAGAATTCCCAACACTGGAACTGAGCATGCTCGACCACCAAGCTGAACTACAGGTCAAAACCTTAGGCAGCGAGCTATAAATCAGTACATGGAGAGTGATAATGCGGGACATTACTGTAAAGACTTCATGACTATAACTTGCATATTGAGGATATTTACTTTGCACTGTGCAGGCACGACCACTACTGCTGTATTGAAGGGTGGACATAACCATGGAAATGAGAAGTGAATGATGTTATGGAAAAATGATTGAAGTTTGGCAAAGGAAGCAATATGGAGAATCAAAATACATTAGTGTCTTGTAGTAACTTTCTCTACATGATAAATGCCACTTGCTGAAGTGAGAGGACCCCTTTAGGTCAGTTGGTAAATGTGATGCAAAGCATGGATGGCATTTTTTTTTTCAATAGTAAATCTGCTGTTATATATACTTAAAAAAAAAATAGTAAATCTGCCAAGTTTTTTCCCCAGCATGGCAGAAAGTTTTTGTTATGTTTTTTAGGTTAAAAAAAAAAAAGTTTTTAAAGTTTGTGTCTACATATGCAGCATTTTTGTGGCTTTTTTCCTGTCATTAGGCAGACAGGCTTTTCTGTACCAGAAAAACAAACAAACATACGTTTTAAAGACGCCCTCTCCCCTCTCCTGACAGGCCTGTTTTAATATCTTCATGCATCCCCCATGTAATAACAATTCTGGAACATCTATTCTTATGTCTCTATGTTGTGCCATTCCTTTATTATTTCTACTAGAAGTTATGAATGAATTGCTAGCAGTCTGCAGTAAGGGTACAGAGGGGAGGTAACCAGTTGGGGGGGGGGTGTACCTGCACAGACTCTCTCTATCCAATCAGTGCTGCCATTTTCAGAATGTGCAGAGACACACCCCCAACTGGTTACCTCCCCTCTGTACCCTTACTGCAGACTGCTAGCAATTCATTCATAACTTCTAGTAGAAATAATAAAGGAATGGCACAACATACAGACATAAGAATAGATGTTCCAGAATTGTTATTACATGGGGGATGCATGAAGCTATTAAAACAGACATGTCAGGAGTGGGGAGAGGTCCTCTTTAAATGTTGAAAAATAGCTTGTGTGTAAGTGTGAATGAAGGAGCCCCAAGGATGCAGTCACACGTAGCGGACGCACCGCGTTTTCACTAATTATTGCAGCAATCAGCTGTAAACCTCATGTGGTCTTTACTTTATATCAACCTCTTCACACAAGACCGACGAAGAAGGTTATTTTGGGGAACGCTCGAGGTTTCAGAAGCCACAAGTAAAGAAGTAAAGGTGTCACTTGTAGGACATTTTCAGAAAGTACAGCAAACAAAACCTCACGTACAATATGAAGGCTATAGAGACTTAGATCTGCTGCCTACGGAGTAAAGCCAAGAGCGGCTTTTCAGCTGTGATATTCTTCTCTAACACGGTGTCAGACGTCCCATAGTCATGTACAACCTTACGAACTCTATACGAGCGTGTACAGTGTATCATTGTACAGCGCCGACCTCAGGAAGGCAACCAATGACGCCGTACGCTCCTGCCCTCAGAAGGAGCACGGTCCGGGTTTTCACGGACCATCCCGGACCGTGCTCCACGGTCGTGTGCAAGGGCCCTTAGAAGGTGGAAAGGAAAAAAAAAAATAAAAATAAAACTTGGCCTGGGGCCTAAAAGGGGTCCTCCAGGATTTTTGGATTGACAACCTACCCTCAGCATCTGGTCAGTGGAGGTCAGACACTCAGCATCCTCCCCAATCACCTGTTGAGGACTACCTCCGGCGGCAGAACTACACACTAACCATCTCCGTCCGCTACTCAACATGCCATTGATATAACAATCCTGGTATACCCCTTTAAAGGGTTAAACTACTGCAGCCCCAAGCTCAATTAGAGAAGCTCTTCACCCAAAAACATCAATAGAGCAATCTGATTTTTCCCTGTTTGCAATGGTCATCCAAACACGCAGAACCTTCTATTAAATACCCCCTTTCATGAGAGATGTGCAGCCGTCACAGACACACATTAACCAAGGACACGCTATGGGGTCCCGGCCATCCCCCAACTTCACATTTACTGCGGGGGGAGGAAGGTTAAAACAAAAAACAGAAAAAAAAAAAAAAAAAATCAAGATGCTTTGCAGTTGGAAACCTGGTTGTAATCAGGACGGATTCTCCTGTGGGGTCAGATAAAAGCGATTAGCTTATTAAAAGCATAGCTCGGCTATTTAATAAGCAAAAATGATTAGAAATTCTACCAGAGAAGCTGATAATTTCCAGCCTTTCTAGTTAAGACAGCAAAATTGCATTCATTATTAGCGTCGAGATTCATTAACAATTCAATTTATAGATATTAATGCTCATAATGCATGCTTCGCTTGCCAAAAGTTGGAAGAGAAATTGTTTCAATTAACTTTCATGGATCACGAGTCCTGCAGGATAAAGTATTTTTAGACAAAAAGATACAAAACACTTCCCTCCAGCAATGCTAATGCACAGATGGATCTCTCGTGTGAGGTCACTGGGACGAGGGATTGGGGGGGAAACCAAATTACTTTGTGGGGGAGATAAGACAAAACAGATGCCCCCCTGACGTTGTGTAGAAACACATGCACATTCAGCCCCCGTATACCTGATAGAGGAGACCTTCAGAAGGCAATGACTTGTAGAGTAACATCTAACGGGCTTCTAAAACGCTGGTAAAGCACTGGACCTGATGGTTGTTTGTTTCCAGTTGGACTGGGATGTACTGGAATGCACAAGTCGGGCAATATACAGCGGCCTGTACCGAGGCACGTGGATCCATTCCCGGGGGGCATAGACCCCCATGTGCTGTGACTATACATATAGAGAGGGATGTTCTAAACTAAAAGCAATGGTTCTGAGGGGACAGAGGAGGTAGAGTGGGGCCTATGGTCTTCTAGCGGTGCCTTATTATGGCTTCATACATCTCGGAGGTTGTACATAGCTGGCAGGATGTCTAAAGGTGACCATACAGTTCAGATAGCAGTTGTCCATACACACGCATGCTCGGCTTGGCAGAGAGTGTATGTGTTCTTAAAAGGGAGAGGGGACTAAGCTGATGACCGCCTCCTCCGGCAATGGCCCATCTTCAGATAAGTTGGTGCAGACACTTCTCGGCGCAAACACGACTGCAAATGGGTGAAATACATTTTTTCTTTATTAATGATCTTGGTGACGACGCATTTCGGAATCTGGGACTCCTTTGTCAAGTCTCTTAGGTGGTCACAGAGGGTCTCAAAGCAGGGCCTCCTGATCGGAACCATAAAGCTTCCTGAGAACAAAGGATTGGGCATGCTGATACCCAACACGGCCGATCAGAGTCTCTCACCACCTCAGACATCAGGGTAGACTCAGGACATCCCCCTATACATGTGTATGGCCACCTTTAAACTTCATTTGGAATTTTGTAGATTTATTTTCTCCTCCATCATTAGTCATCGAAAAGTGGAAGGAAACAAAAGAACTCATTCCGATAAGTAAAGTTTCTGTTTCTCCTCTGTGGAATAATACTAAATAATGGAGGACGTTAGAGCAGATATCCAGAACCTCCGGATGAGTGAAGGGAATGCCGGGATCCTTACAGAAGTCCCTGTAACGGATAACGCCCATGGATTCTCAACTGCTGGATGTTCACTGTACCGGGGCTGTACACAGTCGGATGGCGTGCATCTTGTACAGACTCAGCAAGGTCGTTTCTACAATGAAGAAACAAAACAGGGCCAGACTCTACAGACGGACGCTCTACAAGGGCCTGAAGACCGACACTTAAGGTTTCCACACACACTCAGCAGTCGGCATCTGTTCACTAACGCCCGTTGGAAACCCCTCAATGTCTTCACTGTTTTAGCAAAGCAAAAATTCCTCTTCAATAAAATGATGTTTCCATGGAAGTTTATAATAGTGAAGACTGGGGCGGGAATTTACTAAAACAGGAGCTGCATGGGGGCACATATAGTGTTCAAGATATTGTCTTCATCCAAAAACAGAACATAGAACAACTTATAACAAAATATAAAACCTCCATATAGAACTGAAGTCAGAGAAGAACAGTAGAGTTCCCTAGGAGGAGGTTGTAGGGGTCATTATACAGACATGTGTATAGGTCCTTAAAGGGGCTGTGCCATGATGGACGTAAAAAATGAAGATCAGACATCATATAGTACATGACAACCTCTAACAAAGCTAGAACCAGCCCTGTACCTCACATGGATCCAGAGATCTCCACATTCATTGCTCTGCTAGATTTATATCAAGCTGACAGCTCATGAAATGTGTTCTTTCTGCTGCATCTCTCTATCACGGCTCAGGGAGTGTGTCCTTTCTGCTGCCACCGCTTCCCTGTAACTGTCACAGCTTGTAACAGAAAACAGGACTGGTGGCAGTGGAAGATAGAAACTGAGCGTGTGCGACCACCTCAGTGAGCTGGACAAGTAATAAGGAAAAAGAACAAACAGCAGGTGGCGCTGTACAGTTTAGATTTCATTGAATAACTCAATGGCTGAATGCAATTACAAACTTAGTGGGATCTAGGTGCTGGTTTGAAAAATGTAGAATATTTTTGCGACACAAACCCCATTAAGGTCATTTATAAACCAGAAGACAACTCTGGAGTGAGAGGTCCATGTATGATGTGTTATATTCTGCAGCCCCGCTGTGAAACTCAATCCGATATCCTACATCCAGTAAATGTCTCCCTGCTGGTCTTCTACCGTAAGAAGTATATGTGATGGTGCCGCTAAAATATAAGGGGGGACTATACTTCTAACAAAGACATGGACTGGTCTATACCCAGAGTAGTAGTGCCATGTTTCCTTTAGGGCAGGGATGATCAACCTGTGCCCTCCAGCTGTTGTAAAACTACAACTCCCATCAAGCTCTGCTGTAGGCCATCTATGCCTGCTGGGAGTTGAAGTTTTGCAACAGCTGGAGAGCTGCAGGTTGGGCGTCTCCTGCTTTAGGGCAAACGTTTGTAAAGGCCCCGCTCCCCCATTGATAGCAGTAGAGAAGGACATTGTGGTAATAAGGTGATGAAGATTTGGCCACGATACAGTTAACCCGGCCATACATTTGAGAAGGGGGAAAGATGAGGAACCCCCTACACCTTAGATGGGCGGCCGATGCCGATCTACAAGGGAAAAAACAGCACTTCGTAACGTTACCCTCTACAATACATTTTAGCTTTTAAAGAACTCCCACAAAAATGTTTATTCTCTGACTTGACAGCACCACCGCAGGGGAGATTAAAGAAGAACTCACGCAAAATTTTTTATTCTCTGACCTGTTAGAAAGCAATATGATATAATCTGTAGTTAATGTAATCTTCTCATCAGTGGCTGTATCTGTGAGTTATCCCCTCTCTTCTTATTGTAGCTGGGTCATGTGACCAACTCTCTGACCTCCAACTGACCCAGGACAGGAAGCCGGTTACTGCTCTATTCATTCCTTTGAGACTCAGAGTGAGGCTCCCATAGGAATACATAGAGAAATAGACTTCCTGTCCACACATAAGATGCTGTGTTATCTGGTGAGTCTGATTGCCGGTCACATGACACAGATGAGAAACATCAGGGAGATATAACTCACAAATACAGACACTGGTAAGAAAATTACATTCACTACAGATGACATCATGTACATTTCTAGCAGGACATGGAATAACATTTTTTTGCGGGAGTTCATCCATCTCTAGATTTCTCCATTGGTGGAAGGTTTTTACCCTTTCGACCACAAACCATGAAATTGTAGGGACAGACACGACCCACTCAGGTCCTTCCCACAGCACAGACTTTTTAGTGGACCAACAAAGAGAACTTTAAAAACCAGAAAGTGATGTTGCAGGAGCCACTATGGGGGGGGGACATTTTTGGAATTTCAGAAAAAGAAATAAAAAAAAATTTTATTTCAAATTTGCGAAACCTGGGAAACAACCCTGTCCAGTAATAATACCCGTGAAATGACCTTGTGCAGTAATAATACCTGGTGCCAACCGAGCAGTATGGAAGGAATACTCTGCAGACTGAAAACCCTGCAGCCTTTTAGACAGAGAGTTATGTCCTTCGCTGGAGGAGAGAAGGAAACAGGTCAGCGATGAGCATTTTCAGGGCATTTGGCACACGGCATATACTCCAGAGCCAAGCAAATGAGCTGCACTTGACTCGCTGTCATTCTGCTTAAATAATGAGCTTTTGGTTGATCTAGTTCATTAGAAGGAGTAAACACAAGGAGAAAGCGCCTGAATAGGGGGCCTTTTCCACTCTGCCTGTTTTATTGCTGCTTATTTGGTTAGGCATATTAGCATGAGAAAAGCATCCTCAGCATATAATTATAGAGCCGGGAGAGACACGCGTTTCGAGGCCGGAAACAACAATAGGGAGAGATTTCTGGGTATATCAACCTTGCCCAATAAACATTCGGGGAGAGAGATTTATTGCAGATCCCTGAAAAGGCGGCGGTACACTTATTACATGGCGAGCGGGTAGGAGATTATCTCCGATGACAATTATGGGCTTGGAGGCCACCAAGTGGTTTGTAAGAGGTGGTTCTTTATGGGTTTTACGCTTGTATTCAGTAACTCATTGTAGAAGAGCATTTGAGCCTCCGCACAAAGCCACACCGCGACAGTGGCCTGACGTGAGCTCTTTACTAAAGGCTGGCGTCTCACGGGTCTTCGTAATAAGTGCGCTGGGGTAAGGTGCAATACTCAATACATTAGTTGCATCTTGTTCTGTCTGCGTGCCAGAAACTGAAACCCACCATAGGACGAGGTAAACTGCCGCTACAGTGTACTGCCATAAAAGTGTCAGACCCATCCACTCCTATCAGGGTCATTTACTATCAAATGCCAAATTTTTATAAACGGCAGATTTTATTGAAGAACTCCTGCAAAAATTTTTATTCCATGTCCTGCTAGAAATGTACATGATGTAATCTGTAGTGAATGTCGTTTTCTTATCAGTGTTTGTATTTGTGAGTTATATCTCCCTGATGTTTCTCATCTGTGTCATGTGACCAGCAATCAGACTCACCAGATAACACAGCATCTTATGTGTGGACAGGAAGTCTATTTCTCTATGTATTCCTATGGGAGCCTCACTTTCAGTCTCATAGGAATGAATAGAGCAGTAACTGGCTTCCTGTCCTGGGGTCAGTTGGAGGTCAGGGAGTTGGTCACATGACACAGCTACAATAAGAAGAGAGGGGATAACTCACAAATACAGTCTCTGATAAGAAGATTACATTCACTACAGATTACATCATGCACCTTTCTAACAGGTCAGAGAATAAAAATGTTTGTGGGAGTTTTTCTTTAAGTGAGCTTAGGGACTACATTTTAAAGGTGAATACAACACTTTTTCCCCCTTTTTATTTGTGATCGCATCTTTCTTTTTTGATTTATGTAAATGTAAGTTTATAGCTATAGACTACATTTAGGGATTAGGCTAGCAATTCCATGGGATATCCACTTAAAGGACGTTCCCTTAAAAGGGATTATTTCGGAATTAATATTGATGACCTATACTCAGCATCAACATCAGGTTGGCAGGTGTCCAACACCCGAGACCTCCCGAATCAGTAGTTAGAAGAGGCCGGGAGCACCATGAACGCAGCCTCTTCCCAGGCCATGTGACATCACCGTACATCGGTCACATGGCCTAGTTGCAGCTCAGTCCCATTCAAGTCAATGAGGCTGGGGTGGAATACAGAGTACAGCCACTACACAATGTACGGCATTGTGCATGGTAAGCGCCTAGCTGGCCGCCACTCGCCAGAGTCCCAGCAGGCACCGCAGCTGCTGATCGGCAGAGGGTGCTGGGACTCGGACCCCCACCAATGTGATATTGATGACCTATCCTGCCTCATTTCCAGGCAGTCCTTGCTCCAGGACTTCAACTTCTACTCCAGTTATGAAGTTTCTGGTGTAAATGACGGTAAATCTGTGGAGCTGCAGAAAGTCCCACCGCTGTGGCTGAGCCCCGCTCACTTTCATGGCCACTTTTGAAAGGTCTTGAAACAAGTGAACTGGATCAAATTATATAATGAGCCATAATTTGCAACTTTTTGTTAAAACCACAATAGTGAAAGAAAACATTTAAAAAAGGATCCTGCCTACACAGTCATAGCATTCTTTTGGGAATACCGTCTATACCTAAATCTGAATATATGAGGTGTCAAAGAATGGCACTGATGAGTTGAGGTCGGCGCTCTGTGCAGTCAAGTTCTTCCACACTTTCAGGGAGGTAATGTTCTCCTGGCATTGGTGAAACCCAGGCTTGTCTATCACCCTGGCCCATAGAGAAGCGAGATTTCTCACACCGCAGAACACGTTTCCACTGCTCCAGGGTCCAGCGTGCTTTACACCACTCCGTCCGACACTTGGCATTGTGCTTGATGTTGTCAGGTTTGCAGCAGGGGTGGAAAGGGAACTTAAAGTGGCCCTGGAAAAAACCTAAGTGGCCCCATGTGGTCGGTGAGTCCAAACTGACCCAGGACGCGCAACAGAGGTAGGCGGGGCCAGCAGTACCATAGTACAGAACAAAATACTGCCCCAGAAGAACCAACTACTACAATGGAGCACAATATACTGCCCCAGAAGAATCAACTACTACAATGTAGAACAATATACTGCCCCAGAAGAACCAAATACTACAATGTAGAACAATATACTGCCCCAGAAGAACCAAATACTACAATGTAGAACAATATACTGCCCCAGAAGAACCAACTACTACAATGTAGAACAATATACTGCCCCAGAAGAACCAACTACTACAATGGAGCACAATATACTGCCCCAGAAGAACCAAATACTACAATGTAGAACAATATACTGCCCCAGAAGAACCAAATACTACAATGTAGAACAATATACTGCCCCAGAAGAACCAACTACTACAATGTAGAACAATATACTGCCCCAGAAGAACCAAGCTACTACAATGGAGCAACAATATACTGCCCAGAAGAACCAAATACTACAATGTAGAACAATATACTGCCCAGAAGAACCAAATACTACAATGTAGAACAATATACTGCCCCAGAAGAACTACTACAATGTAGAACAATATACTGCCCCAGAAGAACTACTACAATGTAGAACAATATACTGCCCCAGAAGAACTACTACAATGTAAACAATATACTGCCCCAGAAGACTACAATAGAACAAATACTGCCCCAGAAGAACAAATACAGAACAAAATACTGCCCAGAAGAACCAACTACTACAATGTAGAACAAAAATACTGCCCAGAAGAACCCAAAAAAAAAAAAAAAAAAAAAAAAAAAAAAAAAAAAAAAAAAAAAAAAAAAAAAAAAAAACTACTACAATGTAGAACAAAATACTGCCCCAGAAGAACTACAACAATATACTACTAGAACAAATACTGCCCCAGAAGAACTACTACAGAACAATATACTGCCCCAGAAGAACCAAACTACAATGTAGAACAATATACTGCCCCAGAAGAACTATACAATGTAGAACAATATACTGCCCCAGAAGAACCAACTACTACAATGTAGAACAAGATACTGCCCCCAGAAGAAACTACTACAATGTAGAAACATATACTCCCAGAAGAACTACTACAATGTAGAACAATATACTGCCCCAGAAAGAACCAACTACTACAATGTAGAACAATATACTGCCCCAGAAGAACCAACTACTACAATGTAGAACAATATACTGCCCCAGAAGAACCAACTACTACAATGTAGAACAAAATACTGCCCCAGAAGAACCAACTACTACAATGTAGAACAATATACTGCCCCAGAAGAACCAAGTACTACAATGTAGAACAAAATACTGCCCAGAAGAACCAAATACTACAATGTAGAACAATATACTGCCCCAGAAGAACCAACTACTACAATGTAGAACAAAATACTGCCCCAGAAGAACCAACTACTACAAGTAGAACAATATACTGCCAGAAGAACCAAGTACTACAATGTAGAACAAAATACTGCCCCAGAAGAACCAAATACTACAATGTAGAACAATATACTGCCCAGAAGAACCAACTACTACAATGTAGAACAAAATACTGCCCCCAGAAGAACCAAATACTACAATGTAGAACAATATACTGCCCCAGAAGAACCAAATACTACAATGTAGAACAATATACTGCCCAGAAGAACCAAATACTACAATGTAGCACAATATACTGCCCCAGAAGAACTACTACAATGTAGAACAATATACTGCCCCAGAAGAACTACTACAATGTAGAACAATATACTGCCCCAGAAGAACCAACTACTACAATGTAGAACAATATACTGCCCCAGAAGAACTACTACAATGTAGAACAATATACTGCCCCAGAAGAACCAACTACTACAATGTAGAACAATATACTGCCCCAGAAGAACTACTACAATGTAGAACAATATACTGCCCCAGAAGAACTACTACAATGTAGAACAATATACTGCCCCAGAAGAACCAACTACTACAATGTAGAACAATATACTGCCCCAGAAGAACCAACTACTACAATGTAGAACAAAATACTGCCCCAGAAGAACCAACTACTACAATGTAGAACAATATACTGCCCCAGAAGAACCAAGTACTACAATGTAGAACAAAATACTGCCCCAGAAGAACCAAATACTACAATGTAGAACAATATACTGCCCCAGAAGAACCAACTACTACAATGTAGAACAATATACTGCCCCAGAAGAACCAACTACTACAATGTAGAACAATATACTGCCCCAGAGAAACCAACTACTACAATGTAGAACAAAATACTGCCCCAGAAGAACCAACTACTACAATGTAGAACAATATACTGCCCCAGAAGAACCAAGTACTACAATGTAGAACAAAATACTGCCCCAGAAGAACCAATACTACAATGTAGAACAAATATACTGCCCCGAAGAACCAACTACTACAATGTAGAACAAAATACTGCCCAGAAGAACCAACTACTACAATGTAGAACAATATACTGCCCAGAAGAACCAAGTACTACAATGTAGAACAAAATACTGCCCAGAAGAACCAAATACTACAATGTAGAACAATATACTGCGCCGAAGAACCAACTACTACAATGTAGAACAAAATACTGCCCCCAGAAGAACAAATTACTACAATGTAGAACAATATACTGCCCCAGAAGAACCAAATACTACAATGTAGAACAAATACTGCCCCAGAAGAACCAAATACTACAATGTAGAACAATATACTGCCCAGAAGAACAAATACACAATGTAGAACATATTACTGCCCCAGAAGAACCAGCTACTAACAATGTAGAACAATATACTGCCCCAGAAGAACCAACTACTACAATGTAGAACAATATACTGCCCCAGAAGAACCAACTACTACAATGTAGAACAATATACTGCCCCAGAAGAACCAACTACTACAATGTAGAACAAAATACTGCCCCAGAAGAACTACTACAATGTAGAACAAAATACTGCCCCAGAAGAACCAACTACTACAATGTAGAACAATATACTGCCCCAGAAGAACCAACTACTACAATGTAGCACAATATACTGCCCCAGAAGAACCAACTACTACAATGTAAACAAAATACTGCCGCCTGTGCCACAGGATGAAACCGTATCACCCCCGAGGACAGCAATACAGTTGGCTTCAGGATGGCACCTGCGGATCTTTACGTATCTGACTGGCGGCCAAGAGGAGGCCCCCCTAGGCATCGGCCTACTGGAAAATTTCCCAATAGGGTCTATGGCCAGTCTGCCCATGGCTTGAAGGCAGCTGCTTAGCCATAGGAACCCATGCCATGAATCGCCTGGCCTGTGACCCCAATCTATAACTTTCCATGGCCTCCATCTCATGGTCGAGTTGCTGCGGGTCCTAAAAGCTTCCATTTTGCAAGTAATAGCACTCACAGCGGATGGTGGAAGATCTAGGAGGGAAGACATTTCACAACTTGCCCTAACCTGTGTCCACATAGTAGATATAATTACAACTAAAAATCAACAAAAGAGTCTGGGGCATTTATCATTGCCGGAGGCATTAAAAAGTCACAAATGATGGCGTATGCCGTTTTTTTTTTTAAGCTATCATTCACAACTTTTTGAGCTTCTCACCACTTTTCTACAGTCTTAGCATGAAGGGGTGGAGCCCATTGTAGTCAGACGGATTTACTATAACGTGCGCCAAAAAACTGGCCTAACCGTTAGCTGAAGTCTACACCTAGCTGGCACAGATTGGAGTTTCTGGCACATGGAGGTCCAGAGATGCGCCTAATTTATTAAAAGCCACCTGCCTCTTAGTAAGTTAGATGCAACTTACACCAGCGCGCTGCGGATTAAGACTGGAGTATGGGAACGACAGTCTTAATAAATGTCTACAAGAGCGTTTAAAAGTATAAAACAGGATTAACAATCGCCAACCACAGGACGGATGCTGTATCTCAGTATCAAAGACTACATACCACTAGGCCACCTGGATAAGAAAACTTTATTATTAAAAACAAAAATAAATAAATAAAGATCTCCCCTTGTTCATCACAGAATGTTTTACTGCTCAGCAACAAACTGTATGATCCATCCCAATGAATCACCAAAATATCACTGGCTACCAGGGCCACAACACTGTATACAGGGTAAACCCTCACGGCTTTCACACCCTACCCTGGTGTCCTTTGGGGTCCAAACGGAGCACTGCAAACTGTATGCCAATGATGAAGGCTCAGCCCATCCAGACCTAGACGAAGAAGGAGACTGGCATACATCTCGGGGAAGGGGGGGGTAACCGTTTTGAGGGTTCGCCCATTGCTTCCATACAGCTACGCTCAGTCGATGGACTTGAAATAAGTAAACAGGTAACAGGAACTGACTTGAAGACGCTTATTTCTTGGATTATAGAAGGGAAAGCGCGTCCATATCGGACAACCTTATGTCTGTTATCAGATGCCTTCATGAGGCATGACAGATGTTAGAGATTAACATTAAAATGAAGCGCTCTGCATTTCGAGCTCACACTAAATCCTCCCCACCCGTTATAAAAAAGGAGAAAAAAAAAAAAATCACTTATCCGGTTCAGAAAGGAAAGGCAGGCGTTGATATCACAGCGCGGATCAATGGGCGAGCCGTAAAGGGAAGGCTGTATTGGCAAATCATTTTAAAGCCTCTCAATAACTGTCTGTTACTGTTCTCACTTGTACAACAACCCTCAGGACGAGACGCGGAAGATATCATGTGCGGAGAACACGGGAGGATAATATTTTACTAATAAAACAGCCATGTCTGCCTTACAAAGCCCCCGCCTTTCCAGCCTGAAAATTCCTGGCGGTTAAATAGGAGGATAACAAACAAAACATTTTGATGCATCTCCTGAAGGGATACAACACAAGTTAATAATGAACCAGATGGATCTTCAGTCAATAACGGTTTGCAAGACTGAGACTTTACAGATGGTGAAATGTAGTGGATGTGAGGACGGGCCGGGCTGCACGCCTGCTGCCATTCTGTGGATGGAACGGAAAACGACAACCGACGGAGGACGGGCGCAAAAAAAAAAAAAAAATCATCTCCGTACGACCTGGAAAATCCATGGCAAAGACCAGAGTCATCTGTCTGGAGATCTCTCCATGTCACCAGGTCTCATTAATTCCTGGGCAGAAGCAGGTACCTGAAAATATTAGTTCATCAAAACGCGCGTTGTGATTACGAAGGATAAGACACAGGGGTGGAACGCTCGTACGGTGGTATATAGCGCGCGAAGGTCGCGGGACAAAAAGACGAGCATAGGCTGCATTCTTCTCCGGATCTGAAAGGAACAATTCTTCTCCGTGCCACCTTCTATAGATTGCTGCCACATCAGACGGCTGCAATTAACATATTAACTTGTAGAAATAAGCAATTAGCACTTGAGAATTGTAACAGGAATGAGCAGTACCTCTACATTACAACCTTTTATATCCTCAACAGCGAGATAAGAAACGGAAGCGGAGGAGCACTTGTCATCTACATGCCATTCTCTGCAGTGCGGTGATATAGGCCCTGAACCTGGACGTGCTCCAGGGAATGGAGACTTCTTGGCAATGCTCCATGGGAAAGGGATATGCCAAGAGGAATCTCCCAAGAAAGAGAACCATCTCACCAGCGCCACCTATTGAAAGTGGCTTCCTATGGAGAAGCCATATTCGGCACCCTGCCTAAGCTGCTTCCAGCCAGAAGCCTACTCCATACTGATGAGGGGCAAGCACCCTGAAACACCAGTCTACAGATTTATATCTGGCTTGGCTTTATTCCCATGTCAAATCCAAAGGCTTGTTGGAAAGTTGGATCTTAAAGAACTCCCGCAAAAAATTTTATTCTCTGACCTGTTAGAACGGTGCATGATATAATCTGTAGTGAATGTAATCTTCTTATCAGAGACTGTATTTATGAGTTATCACCTCTATTCTAATTGTAGCTGGGTCATGTGACCAACTCCCTGACCTCCAACTGACCCAGGACATTAAGCCAGTTACTGCTCTATTAATTCCTATGAGACTCAGAGAGAGGCTCCCATAGGAATACATAGAGAAATAGACTTCCTGTCCACACATAAGATGCTGTGTTATCTGGTGAGTCTGATTGCTGGTCACATGACACAGATGAGAAGCATCAGGGAGATATAACTCACAAATACAGACACTTACAAAATTACATTCACTACAGATTACATCATGTACATTTCTAGCAGGACATGGAATAACATTTTAGGAGTTCTTCTTTAACTCCTAGGGAGCCACTTCCAAGAGGTGGCGCTGGCGAGATGTTTCTCTAAATCCATTGAAAGTCAATAGGTGACAGATCTGACCACACACGAAATCACAGCTTGCTGTCGGAATGGAAAATGTCCTGAACGTATCTCTTTCCATTCAGAATGCATGAGGACTTAATGGAAACACTCCCCCCCCCCCCCCCAAATATTGAGATCCTCTGCCAGATCTCAATACTGGAAAACAACAACGCACGTGTGATAGTAGCCTTACCTTTACACCATTTTTACATTCGATTTAAAGCTGCACACAACTTTCCTTTTTTTTGTGCGCCATACTTCAACTTTTACTACAAACTCTGCTCTATTTGTGGCGCCTCTATTTGATTTACAGCTATCAATTTTACTAATCACATGCACATAAGCTTGTTTGTCCCGAAGCCAAGGTCCTTTACACCATTTTTAAATGAGCCCCAAAGCTGTACATTAGTGTATTTTTGTGTGTGCCGTCCTCCAGCTTTTACCATAAACACTTCTTACTTACTCCTGCAGAAATATTCTGCAAACAAGAATAGTACATGTTCTGTCTTTCTTGCGGGGCCACAGATCGGACACACGGATGTGGACGCCTCTTTCGAGGACCTATTGAAATGAATGGGTCTGCATCAGATCCACAGAAAAATGCAGACTGGGTGCGGACCAAACACACGGTCCTGTTATGAGGCCTATGTTATAGCAACATTGTTTGATTTTAAATGATTATTATTTTTTTTACTAAATTTGACCTGACCCTAAAGGTCCTAATGATAAAAACTCAAGTACTGCAGTGAAAGGGGGTCCAAACGGTTTTCTATAAGGAGACAAACCAGACTGTAAAACAGCGACCGGAGAAATTCTAAGACAAAGGAAACATGAAAAAGGGAGGGTTCTGAGCCAAACCCAAAACACCATTATATAAGAGGAAACCATCCCATGACGGGGAAAATACAAGACCCTGTTTGAGTCCCTTTAAAACGGACTCCAACTTTTACCAATGTAATAACATCAAGACGTAATAATAAATTAAACATTACATAGTCCATGGTGTTTAAAGAGGACCTCTCCCCGCTCCTGACATGTCTGATTTAATACCTTCATGCATCCCCCATGTAATAACAATCCTGGAACATCTATTCTTATGTCTCTATGTCGTGCCGTTCCTTTATTATTTCTACTAGAAGTTATGAATGAATTGCTAGCAGTCTGCAGTAAGGGTACAGAGGGGAGGTAACCAGTTGGGGGTGTGTACCTGCACAGACTCACTCTATCCAATCAGTGCTGCCATTTTCAGTCTGTGCAGGGACACGCCCCCAACTGGTTACCTCCCCTCTGTACCCTTACTGCAGACTGCTAGCAATTCATTCATAACTCCTAGTAGAAATAATAAAGGAACAGCACAACATAGAGCCATAAGAATAGATGCTCCAGGATTGTTATTACATGGGGAATGCATGAAGCTATTAAAACAGACATGTCAGGAGTGGGGAGAGGTCCTCTTTAAGACACCATCACATTCCACTTTTTATGTTACTGGATATTGGTACAAGACCAAAGCAAATCAACATGGCTGTTCCTACCCAAGATAATGCAAAGAAATAGCCATGAAAGTAATTTTTTTTCTCCAAATCTAATAACACAAGAACTCTGCTTCCCCTTTAAGAAGCCAGTACGCCTCCAGCCCTCTTGCTCTTTTCATCATACAGGCCGGGTTATAAATGTCTGGGGGTGTATAAATAAAAGGCAGATATAGAAGCAGGAGGAGCGCGCGGAGCTCTTCTGACACCTCTACACTCTATTTGTTATGTGGATTTGTGGAGCCAGACAGAATGGATGTCTCGAGGGGATGATCCGAGGCAGATATCTCGCTGTATGTAGTACCGCACAGCTCCTCCCCCGGCCGAGCACGCAGCTCTTGTATGTAGGCTTATAATGCAGAATATTTCAGGACAAGCACGTGCACAATACAGCCGTGCCTTCTCCGGGACACAGAGATATTCAATAAAAAGCTTTTAAAGGCATATTTTTAAACTTGTAACAGGAAAGCTTTTCTGTGTTAAGACAATAATTCTTTTAACAGCATTGATCAAGATGTCATTCTTTTATGAGTGTACAATACCTTTTAATGGCATACAACAAGCCATTAAGGTTATACACCTCCGTAGTGCGCGCGGCTTCCTGGAAAAATGGGTACAGCGGCCAAATTAGAGGGAATATTTAGATGCTCTTAATAGGTTAAGCTGCGATTCCAGCTGTAACTCATTCTGAACCTCACCGGAGAAAATTAGATTTGGGGAGGGGGGGGGGGGGGGAGGGTTAAAAATAAATGAATAAAAAACGCCATATCTTACGGTGACTGGGGTCAGTTGCCCTGAGGCGCAGCCTTCATCTAAATTTATCTTCAGAGGATTTAAAACCGTGCAATTTACTCCTGAAATAGTATTAAAGAGAAGAAGAAAATACAATACCTGAACCACTGAGCAGTAAACAGATGGGATTTCCTCAGATTGGTAATGTAAAAATCCATGGCCTCCACCTGACCCAGAGCGAGTGTCATACGTCTCTAGTCCAAGACCGAACCCGGCAAGGCTGCTAAAGGGGTATTCCGGTAATTTTAAGTTATTCCCCTTGCCACAGGATCAGCTGGGGTCATACCGCTGGGACAACCGGAACAGGGACCTGCACCCTGCAGTGCCCCCAAAAATGAAAGGAGTGTACAAGCATGGCTGCTCTACTCATCTCTATGGGATCAGCACTGTACTTGGTTACCTCCCATCGACATGAATGTCCTCGTTATTGTGATTGGTGGGGGTCCCAGCAGTAGGACCCCCACTGATCTAATAGATATCACCAGAATACCCATTAAGGTCCTTAAGTGGAAAATCATTTGGTTATACAGATGTGGAAGGAAAATGTCAAAACTTGCCTTGTCGGACTGGGGATCCATGTTTCCATCATCCCATAGGAAAGATCATCCTAGTGGCAAGTGGAGCCGTCGTCTGCTGGGCCATAGCCTGGGCCCATCTTCTAGGGCAGTCCGACCCTTTACAGTAATAATTACCTCAAGTATTGACCACAGCACTCAACCTTTTAGGGCCTCAGTGGGTGCACGTCTCAAGGGCGATACCCTGCACCTTGGGGGATCAAGACAGTTCCTTTTTCCAAATTTTCAGACAGCACACCAGTGCAAGTTCAAAACTTGTGTTTTATTTGTGCATATTCAACACCAGTGATAGCAGATGTCGCCTCGCGGCTTCGGCCCTGTTGTAGGGCATACAGGGCTGGGTGCCCTTCATCACATGCACAGCAAAAGTTGCGTTTTTATTTGTGCATGTTCAACACCAGTGATAGGCAGATGTTGCAACGTTTCGGGCCCTGTTAGGGTACAGGGTCTGAAACGTTGTGACATCTGGCTATCACTGTGCACAAATAAAACACAACTTTTGAACTCGCACTGGTGTTTGGGCTCAAAATTTGGAAAAAAAATTACAGTAATAAGTAACATCAGCCTAAAAAATGTTTGCTATGTTAATGAGACCCGCTGCTTGGAAGCTATGGGGACCTTGTAGATACCATTGGGTGAAACAGGGGGTGCAGGGATGACATTTCAATAGGTCTGATGGAAAAGAAAATTGAAAAATCACCCTGGTCCTGAGCACGGCCACAAAGACATGAGATCATATAGGACGTCGTACGTACATGAAATGCTATAGCATACTACAGATAATAATTAAAATAAACCTTATAGTCCAAGCTAAGGGCTCTGTTCCTGTATCAGTTTTGGTCACATTGAGAGCGATCCCTGCTGTATACTACTGTACAGTCATACGTCAGCAATTGACTCCAAAGGCAACATCTATAACTGCATGGAAGCCTATGGACACATTTGGCATGTACGTCGGAAGCTTACCCTGTACACATGCAAAAGCAAGATTTGAACTGCGTCTTACATCACAATTTAATGGGGTTATCCACTCTGCGGTTGCAATGAAGAGAAGGCAGGCTTTTACGAGCGCTGCTTTCTCTTCGGAAATAGCTGATAATCAGGGTTTCTGGGTGTTATTGATGACCTATCCTGAGGATGATCGCAAAAAAACAAAGCAGGCATGATGTTTCAGAAATCTCATTCACTTTGCTGGTACTGAGGCTACATTTACATGACCGTGTTTTTTTGCGGTCCTAAAATCGCGGATCTACAAAATACAGATGCTGTCCGTGTGCCCCCCACACTTCTCGCAGGCCCCATTGTAAAAATGCTTATTTTTGTCTGTAAAGTGGACAACAGGACACGTTCTATAATTCGCTATCACAGATGTGGCGGTACACGGACGACATATGTACGCTGTCTACAATTTTTCGCAGTTCCACAGAAATGAATGGGTCACCGTGCGATCCACAAAAAAACACGGATCAGACGCAGACTGAAAATAAGATCATGTGAATGTGGCCTTACGGCTCATGCACACAGCTGTTGCCGTTTTTCCTCAAACCGTGGATCCGAAAAACATGTGTGCATTACACGAAACGGAACGTTCTGCCCTCTATAGAGCGGTCCTATCCATGTCTGTAAAATGGACAAGAACAGTACGTGTTCTATTATTTTGCGAGGCCACGGAATGGACATATGGATGCGGACAGTACACGGGACAACATCGGTGTGCTGTCCGCAGTGTAATGAAGGGGTCATCCAGGAGTGGAAAAAAGGGCCTATATTTCCTTCCGCACAAAGCCTTGAGGGAGACAGAGATCCTCCATCCTGGAAGGAAGACCAACTCAGATAAAGGGCCCATTCACACGACCATGGGCGGCATTACATAGCGGAGAGCCGCGGCTCCATGAAAAATATAGAACATGTCCTATTCTTGTCCGCAATTGCGGACAAGAATAGGCATTTTGTATGGGGTGCCGGCCATGTGTGTTCTGCAAATTGTGAAACACACACTGGTCGGCATCTGTGTTTTTGTGGATCCGAATTTTTGCAGATCCGCAACAACGCGGCCATCTGAACGGCCCCTTAAGGGGACAACTGAATGCAGCAAGTTACAGGTAGCAGACTAGAAAGCATGGCTGCTTTCACACAAGCCTCACGCCCGCTTATAGGTTATGTGCAGTATGGCAGCGCAGCACCGTTCTCTATAATGAAGCTGAGCTGCAATACCGTACACAACCTATTAAGAGAAAGCAGCCATGTTTGTCCTCTAAAATCCCTATGATTCACAGCATTATAGCCGCAAATTTCCAGCGACGGATATATTCCGACGCCTCCTCCCTCCCATTTTCTTTCCCCAAACGAAGCAAAATAGGCAAGAACATAAAAAGATGGGATTTGGGAGGAAGATAAATTTTAGCTGACAGCCATGCTCCGTAACAAATTGACATGTTGCACGTTTCTGAAAAAAAAAAAAAAAAAAATCAGTTCAGTCAACAATATGGCCGCCCCGACTGTGGGTGGGCAACACGAGCGTTAGGAAAATAAAAGTGACAGGCGAAGAGCCTGATGATGTGTGCACCGCGCAGGTAATGGCTATAGTTATACCATCCAAGAGCTTTTACAAAATAAGCATAATTTGAGGAAATAACGCAGGATATTGGTACAAGCTCATCTTTTATTTTTTATTTTTTTTTTAGCTTTCAAAGTTCTGAGCATTTGAAGCGAACGAATCCCCCGGAGAGACTCCATAATGTATCAGCCGCTGCTTTGCAAGACATAATGCAAATATGTAAGAAGGCATTCCGTATAGCAACAGGGGCTGCGAGATATCAAAGATTTCTCCGGCATCAGCCAGAGGATTCAATTACAGCTGTGAAATGAATTTGGATCTCGGTTACTGGACTATAATGTGCACGGCACAAGAGGCTGTTACTGCTGCAGCTCCAATTTCCAGACATATAGCACCCCTGCTCTCCTAGAGCCGGCTCTGGTAATTGCTGTAGGACGCGCTCTTCTGAATTATAATTGCCAGCCATTGCACTCCCTTCCTTTGTGAGAAATTCTGGGCGTGCATAGGATATCCAAATAACAGCCCCATCTCAGCACCTTCCAGCCACGGCACACTTCAATCTCTCGCATGAGTAATGAAACAGAAAGGGATACAAAGGCTTAACCTCCTCGCAAAACACCCCTCCCCATCCCCATCACTGCATTCTTTAAAAAAAATATATATAAAAAAAATAAAAAATAAAAAGATAAAATAAATAACTTATTCCTCACAAGTCAGATGTAAATGGAAGAAATGCATCACAATTTATACTGTCACCGCCAGCTCTCAAACAGACGGGGAATATAAATGAAGAACTTAACTGCTTGGGACTGGGTAAAAATAATCATTCTTCAGCTGAAACGCAATCATTCATGGAAGGAGGGGGTCCTACGAGAGGCTGCCCGTCTATAGGGTCACCTACATGTACTTACGTATTTGATAAGAGAGGAGGACAGAGCGGCCATTAATGGTGAAAAGGATGACAGGGCTCAAGAGAATCAATTTTTCGTTCGTACCCCAAAAACGCATATTCCTGAGTGTTTCTCTGCGAGATGAAGACAACGTGAGCTAAAACGGCAATGTGGCCACCATGACGGATCTTAGGCCTGGTCTGGGGCTTCCGTTAACAGGATTCAGATCTGTTATGAACAAATTTGCAAATACGGCAACAATCACCAAAAAAATCCAACCTGACGTCCTGTTTGAAGGGTCAACATTTGTACTACTACTGTCTGCTATATCGTTCACTACCTGCCCGCCCTGCACAGACCTGTCCAGGGTCACAACTGATCAGGCCGCAGTAAACGTGGCTGTAGGAGGAGAGGACGTGCAAGATTCAGGCTACGTTCACGTCTCCGTTAAGTGGATCCTGCACAAACGCAGAACAAAAATGGTTGCATTTAATAATTTTCATCTAGCTGAAACTTGGCATTTATACAGAAAATGGGCCAGACCTCACTGCAGTCAATGGGGATCCAGCGACGAGGGAGATCCGGCAGGGTGCTCTGTGCAGAGAACAGAGATGTGAACGAAGCCTAAAAGCTATCGCCTCTGTTATAAAGCTGGGGTAGAACATTACGGTCACAACTCATCTTCTCCCCCTCCCTGCACAATGACCTCGGCAAGAAGCAGACCCACAATACTTTCCCACGGAA
Organism: Rhinella marina; assembly: GCA_900303285.1. Lineage (NCBI taxonomy): Eukaryota > Metazoa > Chordata > Amphibia > Anura > Bufonidae > Rhinella > Rhinella marina. The sequence continues at coordinate 1,255,741 of ONZH01009327.1, read as the reverse complement.
AAAAACGGGGGCCATTTATCAAAGAGCACTACAAAAGGAACTAGCATAAAAAAGAAACACGGGCCGTTTTGCAACTTTTTGCATGTCTGTGCAACAATATTTAAGCCCATGCAACATTTTTATGCCGTCCTCGTCACCGGGAAGTCGTGGGGGTGGGGACATCGGCCGACAAATTCAACATTTATGTTTGTTCTCAGACGTAACTGATGACTGAAATCTACACCAGGGGTTCTTGGCGCACAGATTTGCGGAGGATGGGACCAATTTAAAACAAGGTGGGCGCCTCGTCATGAATTAGGCGCATCCTCCGGCAGCACATGGGGTATCAGTGTCAGGTGTAAAAAGACCCCCAATGAGTCCTCTCCAGACTACAGCTTCCCGGGGGACAGCTGTAAAGCCTATATCTGAGCAGGTAAGATGGCCGCATCCATAATCCTGTAGAGAAAATGGAAAAGAAAAATCTACAGTACAAATAAAAAAAAAAAAACATTTTTCAGTATGTGTTTTAATTAGTAAAAAAAAATAAAAAAATACATGGGCGATACGTTTCCTTTAAGCTTAGCCATGGAGGGCCCCATCTGTAACACTCTCTGGTTATACTCAAAGCGAGGGATCAGGCTAAAAAGACTAGGAAGTCCCCCCAGACACGTGTACCAGCTCAAGCAGTCACGTTGCCACCAAAACATTCATTACATGTTAATTTGGGGCTGGGATTTCTCTTCTGTTGCTTAATTACAGTATAAACCTGAGCTCCGAGTGGAAACAAATTGTGACATGTAATTATGAAGGAAATAAGTGGTTTTAACCAAACATGTAAATGACACAAAGATAATAGATTTCGAAGCTGAAATCCTGGGACACCGTTCAAATGTCACTGTACAATAATTATTCTTTTCCATAGAGATTAAACTTGTTAATTGGAAACCATCGTGAATTGTAAATCACTGAATCATAAAAAGGAGGCTGCAAATCAGCGGTATTCTCCGGCAATGAATGGCACCGCGCTTCTAGCGAATGTGCTGCATTTTATGGCGTTCTTCAAGACGGTGGAGTCTGCAAAATAACATGGCGCTGGAAGTAATCCTGGGCTGTAACCCGGCATCCATTATGATGGAGGGCCAAGTCTGGGTCATGGGACAACAGGATCTACAAAAGTGCAAAGCTGCGAACGCCATCCCTACTACTGGGATAGCGATTTACCTGGACTTACCTTTATTATACAGTGGTCATTCAGGTAAGTGGATGTCCATGTAATACAAGGACGACTCAAGTCTGGGTCATGGTCCCCACTCAAAAAGTTCAGGCCCACAAAGAAGGGTTCTGAAAGGTGGACGCCCATCTATGAGGTCTATATGTCCTAAAAGGCCAGAAGGACTATAACAGGAAAATAGGTCACCCGATTCTCCTACGATATTCTAGGGATTGGCTAAAAATAATAAACACTAATCCATCTGCCTAATATTGTATAAGGTCTCTTATGCTGCCAAAAAATTCTGATCTGCCTCTGCATGGAATCCACAGGTCCTCTGAAGGTGTCCTGCGATATCTAAGGCCAGGACATTAGCAGTAGATCCTTTAAAGGGGTTGTCCAACCATTTACAAGTGATGGTCTATCCTCCGTATGGGCCATCGTTATCTGATCAGCAGAGGTTCTACACACCGCCGATCAGCCGCTCTGCTGTGGCTCTGGAACTACTTGTCCACTGCACCGGAGCCACGGCAGAACAGCTGATGGTTGGTTTTGCAGGGTGTCTGATCCCCACCGACCAGATAGTGACGGTCTATCTTGAGTACAGGCTGCCTCTTGTAAAGGGCTGGACAACATCTTTCAATCCTGAAAATTGTGAGGTGGGACCTCCAGGGATCGGACTTGTGCTTCCAGTATCCCACCGATGACCTGTTGGATTTGGAGGCTAAGCCATCACCTTGAACTCTTTGTCAGGTTCCTCAAATCATTTCTGAACAAGTTTTACAAGGTTACGGTAAGTGGTACGTCAGTGTAATTTCTACATGATGCCAGGACCCAAGGCTTCTCTCTCGGCAGAACGTTGCCCAGCACATCATACCGACTCCAGTCTCCATACAGACTCCTCTTCCCGTTGCACATCCTGGTGCAATCTTCAGGTAAGTGAAGCATCTCCACCCGGCCGTCCACATGATGTAAAAGAAAATGTGATTCTGATAAAGCTGCCTTTTTCCATTGCTCCATGGTCAGTGATGTTTCAGTTGCGGTCTGGGGTCAACACTGGAACTGTGACAGGTCTGCGCCTTCATAGCCATGTGGGCATCCTGATATCTTTCTATCACAGCCAGCAGTAACATTTTCCGCAGTTTCTATTACAGTAGCTCTTCAGTGGTATCAGACCAGAAAGGCTAGCCTTTGCCCGCCAGGCAGAAGAATAAGACTTGGGCGTCCATGACCCTGCCACTGGTTGCCCTCCCTTGGACCACTGCATACTGGGTACACACCACTGTATGTATGTATGTATGTATGTATGTATATATACACACACATCTCTAAGGATGCTTTTACCTTCACTGTATGTTCTGAATTTCAGGGTGGGAACCAAACGAATCCACAACGACCTATGGCCCGAGCAGCAGAAACGACATCACTACTTATCAGGCATTTAAATACCTAAGAATACGGGTAATTACATTAGGAAATATAAGGGGCATAAATGACAGGAAGTCACAATTTACACACTTCACTGACTCGACTTCCACCGTCTTGAAAGAAAAGAATAAACATAATAACCTCAGCGACATTAGGATCTGCCTGCACGTCCTCGTACACTGCTCCTTCTTCTATTAGCTGGGGCTGCGGCTCTTCCTGCGTCCTCAGATATTTATTCTGTTTCTATTCTTTTATTTATTTTTATTTTTTTAAAACCACTGATTTATGAACAAATATATATATCACAGGTCCATGATGAGGACCAAACACGTCCATTATAGTCTATGGGTCCATGAAAAACCACTGACACAACTTAGATGGCATCCTTGTTCTGTCAGTGCTTCACAGACCATTGGTAGGAGATGCTCGGGAAATTAACTTTCAGCCGAGCAGTGTCTGTGGAAATGTGATGACACACGGGGGACAAAAACAGATGCAAGGACCAAACACATCCTTCACAGATGAAACAGGCGGATTTTCCATGGATGTCAAACAAACACGGAAATGTGAACGAGACCTAAGGACTCACGTCCATGACTGTAGATATATTTGTGCAGTCCACAAAACACAAATCCGTATTGTATCAGTTCTTTTTTTGCGGATCCATTGTAACAATGCCTGTCTGCAAAACGGACAAGAAAAGGACATTTTCTATCTTTTTTGCGGAACGGCCATGGGACATACAGAAATGGAACGCACATGGTTTTTTTGCAGACCCATTGCAGTGAATTTTTCCAAATATGGGCCAGAAAAATACGTAAAGGACATGGAAAAAAAAATTATATATATATATATATATTTGTATACATGAGCCCTGAGGAAGATTTCATCACATTAATACGTGGTTACAACTTTGATAGGTTTTCACCTGACGTATCCAGGCCGTTAGCAAGTTTTCTGGTTGTCAAAAGGCGCCAAGTTTTCGCATTTGGTGACTTCGTAATTTAATTTACAAAGAGAAAACTGGCATAGATTACAGATGTAACGTAAGACAGCAAAAAACTGGTGTGGATGTAGGTTTTTGGTGGGCAGACAGTCCAAGATGTGACACCTCTTAAGACATTGTGTGCATCTTACTCCATTGGACTTTTTAATAAGACTGGAATATGTAACAACGGTCTTCGTAAACCCGCCCTTCAGTTCAGTTCAAGCATATACAACAAAAAGATACAAACATAACCTTAAAGGAGAACTTTCACAAGTTTTTGTTTTTAACCGAGTACCTTTACATGGGGAGTTACCCTCCTGTGATGATGCCAGAATTTATTTATTTACTTTTTAAGACCCCTCTTCTGCCCCGCTGTGATCCCAGAGGGTTTGGCACCCAATATGTTAATACCGAGCACCAGCACAGGGAGGAGGAGACGCCGGCGTTTCTCAGAGGGCTTCTCCTTCTCCCTGGCTGTAGCGCAGTCCAATCGCAGGACACGCCCACTGAGAAACACGGTCGTCCCCACCTCCCTGTACCGATTCTCAGAATTGACATACTGGGCACCAACAGCGGGGCAGACAAGGAGGTCTTTAAAAAAAAAAAAAAAAAAAAAGTACAAATTCTGGCAGCATCAGAGGAGAGTACTCCCCGTGTAAAGGTACTAAAAAACAAAAAAAGGATAGTTTAAGGCCCATATTCACAGTAGAGTATTGTCAACTGATGCCACCATTTTCTGGGAGGCCAGAGGTGAATCGAAGGGCGCACTGAATTTCAGCTGACAGCTATAAAAGGTGCGTGGGCACCTATAGACTGGGAAAGGACCTATAGACTGGGAAAGGACTAAGTGCATGAAAACTCACACCAGTACCCAGGAGTGATCTGACCAGTCATCCAGACACACGCATGTCCTGACATGACCAAACACACTTGACCAAGTTGACGAATGATCTAGTCAGGTTTAACTTACAAACACAAGTCCGCCAACTAATGAAGTGAACGTCCCTTCACATACAGCAATCAGCCATAACATTAAAACTCCCTGCTTAATACTGTTCAGGTCCCACATGTGCAGCTAAAATCAGCTCCAATCCATTAGGACATGGACCCCACAAGACCCCTGTAGTCTAACATTTCTGGAGAGCAAACTCTGCAGAGACAAATGTTATGGGGATCTGGGCCGAACAGAGAACATGGAAACATCGACAATCGGAAGATGTAACTGCTGTGTATTCTGCCTGTGAATGCATCTCATCAGTCATGTATTCTCCTATTTATGCCGTTGCACGGAATTCAAGCCCCTCCCAGGTTACGGAAACTCCACCTTTCTACAGTAATCCACACCTGCCCTCAGGGCTTATGCAAACAGGCCCGTCAACTGACTTTTAATGCAGAACCTGCCAAGTAATTGTGCATGCTGGGAGTTGCAGTTCTACAACAGCTGGAGTGTACAAACTACTGCCAAAGGGCATAGAGACTGTATGACTCCCTATAACAAAGCCTCTGTGTCATGCCATACACGCACCATCTGGTGACATACGTATTATGTTACTCCACACATGAAGCAATGCTTTATACAGCCTGTAAACTGACTGTGTACAACAGCTCTTGGGGTCTATTCCCACATCAAGCTTTTTGCATGAAAAACACAACATGACCACAACGTGTGCATAAACCCCTAGAGAGTGTCCACACATGGTATACACACTGCGACTTTTACAGCAGAAGCAATGTGGAGGAGATCTGAAGAACTCTCACCCCCACACGGTAGAGAAATTCCACAACATAAGTAAGTTTACCTGTGGCGTGGACTTAAAGGGCATCTGTCAGCAGTTTTGTACCTATGACACCGGCTGACCTGTTACGGCTGGATCTGTGTTGGTCCCATGTTCATATGTGTCCTTATTACTGAGAAATATGATGTTTTATTACATGCAAATGAGCCTCTAGGAGCAAATGGGGCGTTACCCTTACACCTAGAGGCTCTGCTATCTCTGCACTTTGATTCACATGGGCTGGCAGTGAAAACAATTCAAAGGTACAAATATGCTGAGAGATGCCCTTTAAATCCGTTCCCGACTTTTAATCCGTCAGATGCAGTGGTCAAACGTGACCACGACCTCTGAACGCGCACGCTTCAAAAAAGTTGTAAATATGGCAGCAAAAATAATTAAAAAAATTTCAAGGTTTTTATTTTTTCTTTCAGTATAAAAACGCATGAAAAACTATACATATGTTGGGAGTGGAGCGCAACGAAGAAATAGGTCAACTGAAGAAAGCTGGAATCGAGGAGCATGGAGCAGGCAAGTATAGTTGTTTACACAAGTCCAAAAAGCTGAACAACCCCTTTAAGGGCTTATTCATAAGGTGCGGTAAAATTGTGGATTCTTGCCAAGATTACTGCAAAAAAGCCAGTATCTGACTGCACCATGTGAACAGGCCATAATAACCCATGCAGTGCTGTTAGATTTTGAGGACTAACATTGGCCACCACCGAGCTAAACGTTCTAGGCCAACATAAATGTCCAGTCAGGCCCCATGCATACTGCGGGCAATGCAATATGCGGGCACCGGCTGTGTGCTCACCGCATCACGGATGTGGACCCATTTACTTGAATGGGTCCGCAATCCGGAGCTGCGGTGCGGAACGGAGGGACGGAACCCCTCGGAAGCACTATGGAGTACTTCTGTGGGGTTTCTCTCCATGCCTCCGCACCGCAAAAAAATAGTACATGTTCTATTTTTGAGGTGCGGACGGATCACGGACTCATTCAAGTTGAATGGGTCTGGAATCCGTCGCGGCAGCCGCACAAATGGTGCCCGTACATTGGGGACCGCAAATTGCAGTAAGGATCACTTACTGACCTGTAGGTCGTCACGTCTCAGGGTCTCCATGATCTCTTCCTCTGAAGCAGTACTCAATGCAATGATGAAGAAAAATCCTTGGTTCCGGACTGAATTCTGCTGCCTGGATTCACTGACGGGTCATTGGCTGCAAAGATACAATAGAATGAGCATTTCTCAGATATAACTTGGGGGATATTCACACTGTGCTTCTGCATTCACATTCATTTTCCCTACAAATTCTGTTTCAGTTGAAATCTGTTCCACTCACTGGAGGCATATTACTCGGCCAGATACACCGGAGTAAGGGCCCTTGCACACGACCGTATGTGCTCCGAGATATACAGTCCGTGATTGCGCCATATGTCCCAGAGCGGCATTGATTGTGCGCACGGGAGAGCACAGCATCATATATGACAATCATACTGTGCACGTCGGGCCGCCCGTGGCGATATTGTATTGTACATAAGATCATACGAGTGCGTAAGAATAGCCCCGCCACAGCGCTCACAGGAGCACCGCTACCTTCTCAAACAGCTGATCAGAGGGGGGTCCTGGGAGTCGGACCGCCACCGATTAGATACTGATGACCTGTCCTGAGGATAAGTCATCAGTAGTTAAACCCCGGAGAACCCCTTTAAGTCACATAACTTTTTTTCCTTTCACAAAGGTGTCAATTTCAGTGATTTTTGGTAAAATGTGCCACATAATTGCACCTTTGTATGATACAACCTGAAGGCGGCTGTCACACGGTTTTTAGGCAATTTTTGGCATTAAAAAAAAAAAAGACGTCAGTTTGGCATGAAGAAATTTGCAAGCTCCTTTTTGCAATTTTTTTTTTTTTTACACCAGCGTGACAATATTTTGCATTTTTACGGCGTCCTCGCCACTGGGAAGCCATTAGTCTCGGAAAGTTCACTAAAATGTACACCTCATAAAAGGCGTAGATGTTAAAGGTACGGCGACGTGTTGCAGAAAAGTCGTGCAACATTTTTTTTGTAATGATAAGTGAGGGCCTTGCAACGCAACATTCTGCAATGCGACAGCTGCAAAAAATAAAAAATTGCAACACCAAGAATGTTTCGCAACTTTTCTGCTGCAGGACGTGTCTTGCCAGAAGTTAGGTTGGCAATAAACACAGATACACACAAAAAAAAAAAAAAAAAAAAAAAAAAAAAAAGCATGCTGGTGTTTTTACTGCCTCAGAAAAACTGCTAATGCAAATCTGTGTGTGAATGAAGCCCAGGCGTTTTTATGTGGCAGCACCAGCACCTCACACACTAAGAAGATACTTACTTCATGAAACCAAATAAAGAGTCTCTTAAACCAAGTAGCGGCGGTGAGGAGCGCACAGACACAAGTACACGTTATTCCCCGGTCACTTTACCTCAGACACACAAAAAGTTTTTCACCATCTCTGCAGGCAGCGTCTATGGGCTCACTGCTCCTGCTTCACCTCAGCGCATCCTAACCCGCTGCTCAGCCCGCGGCGGGAGATTGACAAGCCAACTCTCCAATCAGTCTTTCCCACTGCGGCCGAACTAACCAATCACAGAGCAGGTTCACTATCCCGCTTCCGGAGGTAGGGTGACACTCTGGTTGCCTAGGGAACGGCTTCCTTCACTAACCGGCTCCTGTAGGCATAACAGGCCAATGGGAAAGGAGTACGGCTGAGTGACAGCCAATCAGGCCAATGAGGTGCAAGCCAAAAGAAGGTTGGTGGAGAGGAAATAAAAGCGTCGTGCTGTTACTAGGGAGACGCTTCCACAGCTGCATTGTGATTAAGGAAAACGGTTGATGAGGAGGGCGTGAAGAGTTCACCTGGAGGAGTTAACTCATTTACATGTCAGTGTTTGGTCAGTGATTGTGAGCCAAAACCAGGATTGGAACCTCCACATACATAAAGTATAAGGGAAAGTTCTGCACCTGTTCTGTGTTCAGAGCCACACCTGGTTTTGGCTCAAAATCACTGACTGAACACTGACGTGTGAATGAGGCATTATAGAGACACTGGAGGCAATTCACACCAAGTATTTTCAGAGATAAAATTAAAAAACTGACACACATCAGGTTTTTTGCATGCATTTTTTGCAAACGCGTTTTTGGTGTGGTTTCAGAAAGGCTTTTCTTTCCTGCCCATTTTCAATGGAAATTCTGCACATAAAATCTGCGCCAAGAAAGGTCTGGGTGCTTTTTTTCACGTTGAGGTTTTTAAAACCACAAGTGGGAAAAAAAAAAAGTACTGCACGGTTTAACATACAGACTCCCCAATGAAATCCATGGGAAAGTTCTGCGTGTATTTTACTTTGTCACAGGTTTTAGTGAGGATTTGGTGCCGAAAACTGCACCGAACCTGCATGGAAACCGCCTCCCATTGTTTCTAATAGGAAGCTGTGCTGCCAATCATGCAGCCACCCTTGGTGCAGTTATCGCTCGAACCCCTCAGAGGACCGCAGCCAGCCTGTTCATGGTATAGCGCCATCACACGGAGCTAAACCGAGAGGAGGTCTGCACCATTCAAAGCGAAAACCCACAGCAGCGGTCAAAACCCGTAGTGTGAACCTACCCTTAGGACGTCTTCACATGAGGCAGATTTTGTTGCAGAATTTTCCACGGCCGAATATCACTTCCATCCACCTGAATGGGGCAGAAATCCATGTGCTTGCCGCCAAAATAACCCCATTCACATGAATGGAACTGATTTTCAAGCGCAAAAGTTTTCTGCAACCAAATCTGCCGCGTATTATGGGTAGGTTCACACGATGGATTTTGACCACTGCGGTTTCTGCTGTGGGTTTTCACTTTGAACGGTGCAATAAAATCTGCATTGTGTGAAGGCACCCTTAGGCCTCGCCCACATTTCCGTTTTTCACTGATGTGTGCTGTCCACGTTTTCTGCAGACAGCACACGTACCCATTGATTTAAATGTGTCTGTTCACACCAATATTTTTTTTTCTGAACGTGGGTCAGTAAAAAAAAAAAAAAAAATCACAGGGACATGCACTTTGGATCCATGATGTGGACCAAGCATGCCCATAGAAGTCCATGGGTCTGTGAATATTACGGACACACTACGAATGGCATCCGTGTTGCGTCCATTTTTAACTAAAGACTGATAGGAGATTCTTTGGAAATCAATTTTCAGCTGAGCAACGTCGTGAATTACAGATGATACACAGACCAACCACGGATCCTTCACGGATGAAACAAAACACACTATTTTTCACGGATGTGTCACTGACACGAAAATGTGGACAAGGCCTTAGGCCTCACGAACCCGGTCGTTGCCGTATTGCAGCTTGCATATGGCAGGTCCGCAATACATGGGCACCGGCCATGTGCACCCCGCATCACGGATGCGGACCCATTCACTTGAACTGGAAGGAGCGATGCAGAATGGAAGCACGGATCAAAACCCACGGAAGCACTACAGAGCGCTTCCGTGGTATTTTTCTCCGTACCCCCACATTGCAAAAAACATAGAACATGTTCCTTTTTTTTTTTTTTTTCCCGATGCAGAAAGTCGGATGCAGATTGCGGACTCCATTCAAGTGAATGGGTCCACAATCCGCATGTGGCAGCCTCACGGTCGGTGCCCAGCATGGGTACGGCTTGTACACGTTCGTGTGCATGAGGCCTTGGGGTACTTTCACACGCGGCAGATTTTGTGGCAGAAAATGGGGCAGCAGCACAGTGCACAAGCCCCATTCAAGTAAATGGATCGGATTTTTCAGTCACAGAATTTTCTGCCACAAAATCTGCATTGTGTGAAGGCGTCCTTAGGCCATCTGCACACGTGCGGGCGAATGCACCAAGATCCACACAAATTTTATTTCCGTGCATTTCTGCAGCATATCTGCACCTAAATCCGCAATGTCTAAGGCTACTTTCAAACTAGCGGCAGGGGTGTCTGGCAGGCTGTTCCGGGGGGTGCCGTGCAGCGGTCGGATCCGTGCTGCCGCTAGTGCATGGGTGCAGCTGCAATCCTCCGCTCCAGCACCCTTCACTATAATGGGGGTGAGCCAGAGTTTCGGCCGCTGCACAGCAAATATGCGGCGGACTAAGGCAAGGGCTACACGGCGACACCAGCCGCAGCCCGGATCCCTAAGTAGCGGGGGTCAAGAATTCCTGGTCATAAGTCAGGCAAATCCGCTATCAGCGCAGAGGAGAAGCAAAGACCGTCATGAAATGACCCCCAATGTGTTATCTGTGTGCTTTATACAGGAATTAAAGTATTATTAATATTGTCATTAGTGTTGAGCGAATTGAAGTCAAACGAACTGACTTCGATCCGAATTTCAGGAAAAATTTGATTTGCCGCAAAGCCAAATTCTGTCACGCTTCATGGTAACGAATCAATTTTCCCTGAAATGGTGGTAAAAACAAACAAAAACACGCTCACCTCATCCATTTGTGTGCGAAGAGGCTGCCGTGGCTATTTTGTTTGCAGATACCGTGCAAAATCTTACGTGCGGTGACCATGCCGGCCAGCGTGATGATGTCATCTCGTCACCGTGCAAAATTTCGTGCGGCCTCTTCGCAATCTAATCGATAAAGTGAGTATTTCTTTTTTTTTTTTACCCTGATTAACCCCTGAAAGGCCTAAATGGTAGCCTGAGATAAACTGATCTGAGGGGTTCAATGACAGGGGGCGGCACGGTTCATGCTCCCTGTCACTGAGCCCGCTACATACAAAAAAAAAATAAAAAAATGCGCTTTGTGACTAAGTAGTTCGTCATGAAGCAAATTTCTTTGTGAATTCTTTCGAATTTTTCCATAACTTCGACTGTCCCTAATTATCATTACTACACCAACTACGCCGCCCTGAAGATCGTAATGTCAGATTCAGCACTGCTACATCCCAGCTCAGACGTAGATCTGGAGAAGCGGTGTAGATCGTTCGGCTCTGCGGTCCCCGGTGTGGATTATGATGTAGTGCTAATTTTCTACAAAAGGGTGCAAAGGTTAAAGGTGAGGATCTTATTTCTCCGCAGAGCACGGCGCCCGCCACCGTCCAATATTTCATCTTAATAAACCCGGAGCACAGGCGGGGCAGGGGCCCCTCGTAAATCTGGCACCTCACCACGGCCTTTGCTCCAGCCCCACAGACAATTGTTCATTCGGAGGTGGAATCTGTCTGATCCGCTGCCCCTGCAAACTTCCACCCGGACGTCAATATCCCGCGCGCTTCCACTTCTTAATCAAATGACTTCATTTCGTCCAAAGCAATTTTTTCCTAATAAAAACAGAGTATTTATCTCCCCGGCTATAAAAGCGGATTGTTTTCAACTCTTCACTTATAGTTAAGATGCACATTTAGCGGGGATTGATTTCCAATGCCTCGCTCAATACCTTGTCACTTGCCATTTCCTACACACACAGCATCTGTGTTCTGCTCCGTACTGTAGGGAGAAGGCCCTGTGCCGAATATTTACGGAAGGAATCATTCGGATGAAGATTTACCATTGCGTTCTCCGGTGTACGGGAAGATTCACCGACCAAGGACGACATCTGCCTGGAGTTTGTAGGTTCTTACTCCGGGTTCTCCGGTTCCTCCCGCACTCCAAAGACATACCTTAAATTGTGAGCTCCATTGGGGACAGTGCGATGCTAGTGTCTGTAAAGCGCCGCGGAATATGTCAGCACTATATAAGAGCATAAAATAAATTGCCGCCATATAGAACAAGGCTTATAGGGTTATTTCCATCTCGGACAATGGGGGCATATCGCTAGGATAGGTGCGGGAAAATGAACGGAGGGCGCACTGCGTATGCGCAGCCGCCCTACATTCACTTCTAGGAGAGCTGCACCTGGTGGTGGCCAGACCCCAGAAAACCCAGGGTCCTCCAGGCACAGCGCTCCCCGCTCCGCTCTCGATATAGGTGCGGGTCCCAGCAGTAAGACCCACACCTATCGGACAATGGGGACATATCCTAGCGGTATGCCCCCATTGTCTATGATGGGATAACCCCTTTAAAGGGTTTTTTTGTTTTTTAGACATCAGTGCTAACCACTGAGCCACCGTGCTTAGCCCCCATTTCAAGTTCTTGTAACTGGATAACCCGTGGGTAAGGGCTCATGCCCACAACCGTATGTATTTTGCAGTCCGCAAAAAACAGATCCACAAGAAATACGGTTGACGTCCGTGTGCATTCCCTATTTTGCGGAACCGAACAGCTGACCCCTAATAGAACAGTCCTATCCTTGTCCGTGATACGGAGAATAATGGGACATGTTCTATTTTTTTGCGGAACGGACATACAGACATTCAGACAACAGAATGCACACTGAGTAATTTCCGTTTTTTTTTTTGCGGACCCATTGAAATGAATGGTTCCACATACGGTCAGCAAAAAAAATGGAACGGATATGGAAAGAAAATACCGTGCGTATGGCCGTTGCTTGGCCATTCCGTGCATTGGGGACCGCAATTTGCCATTCCTCATGCACAGGCAACATCCGTGCGTATTCTACAGACGGATCCAGACCCATTCAACTTGATTGGGTCCATGATCCATCCGCACGGCAAAAGAAAAATTGATATTTTTTTGAGGTGCGGAGGCATGGAAATCGCTCCATCGTGCTTCCGCGGGGTTACATGCCTCTGTTCCGCACCAGATCTTCCAGTTTGCAGACTTATTCAAGTGAATGTGTCTGCATCCCTGATGCGGTGCAAAAATGGCCGTGGCCCGTATACTGCAGACCCACTGTTTGCGGGCCTCAATATGGGAACGGCCAGCACACGTTTAAAACGTGCAATGTGCCGCTGGACGCAATATTTCATGAACCTGTTGTAGAAGCATCGGGATAACGGCTGTAAATAGCAAGTCTCGCTGTATTAGATTGTAAGCTCAGGCGAGACAGGGACGTGAGCAGATAAATGACGACCCTCCGTGGAATGTGTAGGTAATAAGCAAATAAAGCGTAATACATAATTAATGAGCGTATGCCGCAGCTTCCAGGCGTAGAAAGACATATGTGTCCACATACATAGATCACTGGGGGAGACGGCCGCAGAGTTGGTTAGATTTAATGGGAAATGACAGGAGTATAAATTGAACGCTGGCGGTATTTTCATGTGTTCTCGATAGAACTGAACCGGCTTTGATCAAGAGAGGATGAACATAGAGGGTGATGTGTACTTTACACGCCTCCGTCCCTTTAACCTCCATTATATTGCAGCCTGCTCTACTTCCTATTTCTCCATTAAAACTATAATTTCTCTCTCCCCCCTTTAGATTATTAGAGGGTCTGATGGATGGAGACGGCTGTGTTTCCATGGTAACCGCTGCCCTGTCTTCTTGGATGGATGGAATCCTTCTACATTAGGCTTGGGGTACCGAATATTTTTCAGTCGCCTAAGTCCTTTAAGGACACAGAGTCCCGTCCTGGATTATTACCGTTTTTTTCTTTTTTTTCTCTCCATTATTACAGGTTGTGAGACCATCAGGACGGACGGCGCACATCAGAGCAGTCCGTGCGTGCGATTTACTCCGGGTACGGATACGATTTGTGAATGGATCAGAATGCTTATGTGTTATTCATGTTACGGAGAAGCTTTCTTTTACCCACAATGCAAAGGGCCAAAAACAGCATAGTATATAGATTAGGAAATAAGACGAATATCCGAGGATAACTCACCAGCAATGGAGAAGATTGAGAGAGCGAAGGGTAAACGTCTGTTCCGTAAGAAATATGTAACGGCTAAATAAAAACAGATATAAGATTTTAGAACCGGCAGGGTACGTCCTCGTGGGATGTAATTTGTGGCACAAAAACAAGTGGCAAAATCTGCATGAAGTGGGCATAGCAAAGCTCGAAAGTCTTAAAGGGGTTGTGCAGAGCTGCTATTCCTTTCCACCCCCCCATACACAGGATCACTTAGTATGACAGCATGGATGTTGAAGAATCTGCCGCCAAACAACTCTAGTGTCCTTCCTTCAGAACAAAAGGATGGAATCTAACAGCCTGATCCTCCTTACCTGACGTCTGCTGTCGGTGGAGAGTAACGACATACACAACCCATACACATTCAATCACTGAATTGTTGAAACACTCACCTTCGGGTGGTAGATGCAGTCCTTTTGCCTCTCAACTTAAAAAAAAAAAATAAAATTATGAAAAAATATCACGGTACACGGGAACACATAGGGAGGTTTTCACAGATATTAAAGGCGATGTGTCACCAAGAAGACTTCCGCCAGTTAAAACCAAATGGCAAGCCATATCCTTTTTTAATTTTTTTTTAATTTTCTGATTGCAGATTTTTGGATTCTATTTTATGTACATGATGATGGTTGGCCATCTTGTCTGATCTGTGCTTAACAGAAATGCCTCAAAGCAGCCACCATGAGCCGTAGACACAATGGACAGGAGCCAATTCAGTGACTTCCATGGAAGAGGTTTCTAAGTAAAGGTCAGGAAAGGAGGAGATAAGCTTTAACAATCAACCATTGTGGACAGCGGACCCTGTATTATATCTATCTATATCTCATATACATCTCTCTCTATCCATCTCATATCTAATATCTCATATCTATTAATTATCCATCTATCTTTCACATCTCATATCTATCTCATATCCATCTCTCTTTCTCATCTCTCTCATATCCATGTCATATCTATCCATCTCATATCTCTCATATTTATCCATCTATCTCATATCCATCTCTCTCTCATATCTATCTATCCATCTCATATCTATCTATCCACCTCATATACATCTCTTTTCTCTCATATCTATCAATCTCATATCCATCTGTCTCATATCTATCCATCTAGATGTGTGTGATCCTGCCTGTAATGATAAGCAGATAATTGCAGTAAAGCGATCTGTACAGTGAAAACTGGAGGATTTTTGCTATTTTTACATATAGATGTTGTTAAAAATATGTTTAAACATAAAAACAGGATTTAAACATCGGGGCATTTTCTGCTGACACATTCCCTTCAAATACCTTTTTATGTATAGGAAGATAAGGAAGGAAGATACAGAAGTAGAAGAGCCCCGGGGGTTATAGGGAATAGAAAACAATATCATTCAGAAAATGCAGCGTCAGCGTCACCACGATATATAATACAAATGATTAGATTGAGAATCTCCTGGTATTTAGAAAGGGAAGAGATAAAATGGTGATGGCCCCTTTAAACTATTATTTTCTAATATTGGTCATTTTTTCTCTTAATTATGAGCCACAAATACAAATCATGGAGCACACGGTGATGAATTAACACAAGCACTTGATCAGTTGCCAAAGCCTTCAAACCTGAAGTACAATGACCATCTTTCTTTCAGAGCCTCATCAAAGGAGATGACATCAAGGGCACCGAGGGGAGTGACTTGAGTGACTTATTAGTTTTCCTGAGATAAATGAAAACAGCTGAGACCAAGAAGAAACAATTATAAGGATTCAAAAGATATTAGACTGGTATCACACTCCGGCGACTGAAAATCGAGGCTGCACTTTAATCCCACATCTTCACATAGCAGTAACTTTGGTTCACAAAGACCTTGAGTGATTTTAATTACCGTCTAGGAATTCCAGGGCGTTCCCACTTCAAAAAAATTTAAATTGTGCACAGAACCCGCCCTCTTCACAGTTTCAGACTACTTCTGGAAAGTTGGAGACGTTACCACTAGAGATGAGCGAACGTGCTCGTAACGAGCACTGTACCGCTCAGCTCCCCTGCGCTCACATGGACGCAGGCTGCCGCTTCCGTCCTCTACACCCGACGGAAGCGGCTGCCTGCGTCCATGCGAGCGCAGGGGAGCCGAGCGGTACAGTGCTCGTTACGAGCACATTCGCTCATCTCTAGTTACCACCTATCATTCCTTGGCTTTACATATTTAGTATTCTTTCAATTGAGATGCAAGGACACGCCCTGAAAACACCAGACCATGCTCCAACCTGCACAGATATAGACTCAAGATAGGACTCGTCATCCCAAATTTCACCAAATACTACCAGGCAGCCTAGCCCTACTGCACAGAGCACGCCCCCATCCAGCTCAGTCTCAAACCCTCGGCAGGAGAGAAAGATGGAAGCCGAACCAGCATTCAGTTATCTCATGTCTATGGCTGGCCTCACCTGATCAATCCCCTACCACTCCAGTGCCATCGCCCAGGTGGATCCCAGTGGTCTTTCTGTATTCTCCTGCAGCAGGGACCACTGCAGTCAGTCAATGGCCTCAGCAGTAATGCTGGCATGTATAGCACAAAGAATGAGGTGAGCGGTGATTGGCGGCAGTTGTCACATAGGTGTCCGGCTCAACTCCCATAAAGTACAGTTAGTGGTGGAATGCTTGTAAAGTTACAGAAAATTTGATAGCACCCCCACTGTAAGTTTTACTATGGAGCCTCGTATGCCCACTGTGCCTTATACTTTCTCAACAGCATTACTTTTTGAATTATTCCTGTACTGTGACATCACATTATAGTACTATGACATCATGTGGACACTATAATTGCATATGACATCACTGCTGGTATAACTCCAATGTTGTAACATCACCGAGGTCATCTCTGTACTATTAAGGTGTATTATCCATGTATCATGAGATCACGATGTGTATTATCCAGGGGCAGATTGGCCATAGGCCTTATAGGGAAATTTCCCGGTGGGCCGATGCCCAGGGGGCAGCCTGAGCCCTCCTCACGGCCGGCCAGTGGAAGCTTTTGGGGATGTATTTTGTGCTGCTGGCGGTATATTGTGATGGACTGTGGTATTTGGCTCTGTTGGATTGGTATAATGTGCCACAATATGGTATTGCTGGTCCTGCCTTCCATCAACTTAGACCAGACTACAAAACGGGGCCACTTCTAGTATTTTTTTCCGAGGCCTCCAAGTTCCCAGTCCACCCCTGGCATTATCCCTGTGCTGTGACATCACTATGTGCATTGCCTCTGTACTGTGACATCCTGTGTGCAGTATCCAGGTATTGTGACCTCACTATATGCAATATTCTTTGTCCTATGACATCACTGTGTTCATTATCCGTGTTCTGTAACATTACAGTACATTATGTCTGTACTATGACATCTCTATGTGCATTATCTCTGTACCATGACATCTCTGTGTGCCTTAGCTTGATTTATCAGGGGTTATAATCATAACCTTTTCTGAACATGCTGCACGGTGGAATAGACCCCGTTCCAAGCTTTGCTATGGAGCCCAGTGGTTACTTGTTATACCCCTGTGATAATCACCAAATCTCTAGCCACCTGCCGTCTATGGAGCCGCAGCACCATCTCCTACCAGTGAATGGGATCGGCTGAAGTTCTGCGGGCACAGCACTATACCTACACCAAAGCCGTGTCCACTTCATCCTCTGGATCGCTGGGCATCCCAGAGGTTACACCCAATATTCATACAGTAATGGCATATCCTAGCAATATGACATCTCCTTACAGGATGGGAAAACTCCTTTAGCTTTGTTATCCAGTCTAGGCGAAATTTGTGGGCAGCCAGTACAGGAAAGATGTGGACGTACATAGCGCCCGGTCTAATATGTGGTCGTCCAGAATAAGGTTGCAGAGCAGGAGACCCCACTATTACATTCATATACGTTAATAGGGATTATTCCAGAGGTCGTCTCAGTGGTAATAGCCTGACATTAAATAAAACGTGAGTAACATACATCTACACGCTTTACTGAATAAATATTGCCCTTTGTGTTGTAACATTTACATTGCAATCTATTGTCTTATCGGCCCGCTCCTTACAGTGAAATATAATCGCTCTTCTTCAGGGTTATTTCTTGGTAAACAACAGGTGCAGGATCAACCTGCAGATTCCAAGAAGCAGAGAAGTATATGAAAACTGTGGCATTCCTGGCTGATCGCATCTACTTATGGTTGGGCTGGGTTGTCCATTGTCTACAACCCTTCTTGGGCTGATGAGTAACCACAGTGGCCATTTTATCATCTGCTGGTTACAGGGGTAGACTCACTTCAGCAAATGGCATTTACAGTATCTCACGAAAGTCAGCACACCCCTCACATTTCTGTAAATACCTTATTCTATCTTTTCCTGGGACAACACTGAAGATGTGACACTCTGATACAATGTACAGCAGTCAGTGTACGGATTGTATAACAGTGTAAATTGGGCGTGTCCTCAAAATAACTCAAAAGCACAGCCATTAATGTCTAAACCGCTGGCAGCAAAAGTGAGGACACCCCTAAGTGACAATGTCCAATTTGTGCCCAATTGTTTTCCGCACGGCCTTAACTCTCCTGGACATGGAGGTCACTAGAGTTTCACAGGTTCCACTCGAATCCTCTTCCATCCTCCATGACGACATCACGGATGTTACAGACCTTGCGCTCCTCCACCTTCTGTTTGAGGAGGCCCCACAGACGCTCAATGGGGTTTAGGTCTGGAGACATGCTCGGCCGGTCCAGTACCTTTACCCTCAGTTTCTTTACAAGGCAGTGGTCGTCTTGGAGGTGTTTGGGGTCGTTCTGATGTTAGAATACCGCCCTGTGGCCCAGTTTCCGGCGGGAGGGGATCATGCTCTGTTCAGTATGTCACGGTCCATGTTGATGTTCATGGTTCCCTCAATGAACTTTAGCTCCCCACAGCTGGCAGGGCTCATGCAGTCCCAAAACCTGACAATTCGGTCGACTTATTTGGACAACCATGGTGAGGCCTGTTCTGATGGAACCTGTCTTATTGAACCGCTGTATGGTCTTGGCCACTGTTTCAGGGTGTTGCCAATCTTCTTAAAGCCTCGGCCAACTTTACGTAGAGCAACAATTCTTATTTTCAGATATTCAGAGAGATCTTAACCATGAGGAGCCACGTTGAACTTCCAGTGACCAGTACGAGAGAGTGTGAGAGCGATAACACCAAATGTAACACACCTGCTCCCCATTCACACCTGAGACCTTGTAACATTAATGATGTTGATGATGGGACGCTGGGGAGGCAAAATGGCTAATTGGGCACACTTCGGGGTGCACTCACTTTTGTTACCAGCGGTTTAGACATTAATGGCTGTGTGTTGAGTTATTTTGAGGACACGCCCAATTTACACTGTTATACAATCCGTACACTGACTACTGTACATTGTATCAAAGCGTCAGATCTTCAGTGTTCTCCCAGGAAAAGATAGAATAAAATATTTACACAAATGTGAGGATTGGACTGACTTTAGCAAATAGCAATTATCATGTGGAGAAAGTCAATACAAGGCTGTTATATATTATGATTCTCCATATTGTCTCCTTTGCTGGCTGTATTCATTTTTCCATCACATTATAACACCAGGGGTTATGACCACCCTGTATTCCAGCAACAGTGGTCGTGCTTGCACCCTACAGGAAAAGGTGTCAGCCTCTCTCGTGGCCAGGACTGCTTTTTCCTTTGCGTGCAAGCAACATATAGACTCCAGCGGTAAAGGACTGGCTTCAATGCCTTTCAGAACCAACGTTGTTTTCTGCAGGACCTTTAGGGTACATATCTGCTTTAGGGACTAGGATACCAGATGGACCCCCTTGTGGGTCTGCGACGTCCTGAGTGGACTGGCCGTCTATGTAAATACTGAAAGCCCCAATTCTGTATCAAATTTTACTAATTCAAATGTTAAATTAATATTTGATGCCTAGATGCTTCTGAAGTGTACATATAGAGTCAAGTGCTGGGGAATGCAGGGACGTAATATCAGTCATTTCTTTATGAATATCAGAAAAGTAATCTTTTTTTCCCAGAGCCGTTGTCCATGGCCGTGTCTGAGGGAGCAGCCCTGCAATACCAGACACGGCCATAGACATGAGTGGCACTGCTCCTGTGCAATGAACCAGTACTTCACGGACATAGACCACTTGACTTTATGGATACACATGATGGCAGAAAGGCAGCGACGGCATATCCCTGAGCTATGTTGAACCCTAGATGTCAACTAGATGTCAGAAAAGGACTTCACCTATAGCAGTCATCTTTCCAGGTCCTAAAAGGGTGTCCCAGGACTCAAATACCCCCAGGACTTAACTTGTGTGACGGCAGGACAGTCAGATGAACAATAAAATGAAACATGCATCAACACTAAAATTTAAAGAAGAACTCCCGACAAAAATTTTATTCCATGTCCTGCTAGAAATGTACATGATATAATCTGTAGTGAATGTCATTTTCTTACCATTGTCTGAATTTTTGACTTATATTATCCTGAAGTTTCTTATCTGTGTCATGTGACCAGCAATTAGACCCACCAACTCACACAGAGACTTATGTGTGGACAGGAAGTCTAATTCTCTATGTATTCCTATGAGACTGAAAGTGAGCCTCCCTTAGGAATGAATAGAGCAGTTACTGGCTTTCTGTCCTGGGTCAGTTGGAGGTCAGGGAGTTGGTCACATGACCCAGCTACAATAAAAAGAGAGGTTTTTACTCACAGAAACAGTCACTGATAAGAAAATGACAATCACTACAGATTATGTCATGCACCTTTCTAACAGGTCAGAGAATAACATTTTTTGCGGGAGTTCTTCTTTAACAAGAATGTAATAAAACTGGAACTCACCGACAGATGACAGGAGCTGTATGGCGATGGTAAATGGATGATGATGATGATGATGATGGCAGACAGGTAATGGAGCAGATGGATGATGATGGCTTATATAACTATTATATCACCAAGGATATTCTCAGAGGTCAGTACACTCAGCTACTTCCAAATCCCCATAAAACTGAATAGAGAGCGCCGCGCACCTGCAGCCACCCCCCCTCTCCTGGCCGTGCAAAATGGGGCCTCGTTCATGAGATGGGAGTGGATTCCTGAGGTGAGACCTGCATCTGTAGACCTGCCATAAATGGGCCTACCCCTTTAAGAATGGAGGGTCAGGTTTGATATAAGCACTTTCTTAACCTCCCCCATGCATTACAATATCCATCATGTTGAGATCTGACATGGGCCGCCTCTGTTATGTGATGCACGGTCGCTCATCTGTTGGACTGTAGAAGTTCCCTCTGCTAATCTCGACCTCCATAGAGGATGACCAGCACAGACATTGTGTCCTGGTTTCTGTCTAATGCTCCACTCTCTGCTGCTCTGGAACAGTTCACACTTTACCCATCGTGTCTCGTGCACATCACGCTGGTGTGCCGACACTTTATGACTGGTGTAGGACCAACCACTGGGACCCCAGCAATCTAGAGAATGAAGGTGCTGCAGTATCGGTGTGGCACTGCGTCTCCTTTATTCTTCCCTGGGCAGCGGCGCCCGGCCACCAGCAGTTCCTGTCACATCTGGGGGTCAGTCATAAATGAATACACACAGATCAAACCCCCTTCGCTCCAGCCCGTACAGGTGACTGCCTGTATACAGCACCAGTGTCAGCAGTATATTTCCGTATACCACTCAGGCAGTGGCGTACATAGAGAAGGGAGCCATAGCAAGGATCAGACCAGGACCCCAACACAGGACAGAAGGATTTCTGCCTAAACCCCTTGGGCCATTTTTTTTCCACTGCTTCATTTGCTAAAAGTTGTTCCTTTCGAGGGAAGAGTCCTGACCAAGTTTTCACCTCCAGTAGAAGAGGAGATGATCCCAACTGAACCAAATATCACAGTGCAGCAGAAAATACTGCCCCTAGCACCATAGTATTCAACTGTATCAATGTCCTGACGATATAGAGCTGACATACAGTTGAATTCAGAGGGGCACTTATGGCTACTGACCAGAGAATTAGATCATTATGAACCTGGCTGGTGGCCGTGAGGAGGGCTTGGGTGGTCCTCCTAGGCATCGGCCCACCGGGAAATTTCCATGTGGGGTCTATGGCCCTGTGCCTGAATCTCCAACTATTCACATTACCCGATGAACAAGCATTTCACTCATTCATTGGGCAATCGGCAGCACCTTTACACCGGCTGATTATCACATACGAACGCTTGTTAGATATAATCTGTCCGACCACCGGGCAGTGCAAAGGACCCTTACCGGAATCTTCCTTGTCTTGTGCTGATTTCAGTTCTATTTGGTTCTTGTAATCTGTTACTTTATTCACTTATATAGTTTATCTGCAAAGACATTAAAGGGCTTTTCTGAGACCTGTATTCTGGATAGGTCATTGGCTTCTGATTGGTGGGGGTCCGACACCTGGGACTCCTGCTGATAGAAAGCCTTGGAAAACCCTTTTAAAGCCAAAAAGGTTAGAGATGTAGGGTCTCCATGTACACCGCTCCTCCTTCACTTTCTGTCTATGTCTTAATGGTCAAGGAGAAGCATTAGACCCCTGTTCTCCCATTCAGTGGTTCCCCTGACCCATCACGGACCATTGGCAGAACACCCCTTCTGGATAACTCTCAGCTCATTACCCACGTTGCTCAGCTCTCCAGTTTCAGGAAACATATTGAGCTGCACTTTAAAAAGATAGAATCCTGACTTCCTACGTGTCCCTCTTATTCTGGATCCAAGGCATCCTTCACAGAACCTCACATTATTACATACTTTATGTACAGTAGGTTGAGCTTACTGTTGCCACCAGCTTATTGTTCATATGGTCTCTATAATCGTGAGCTTTGCCGGACCTCACCGTATAGAATACATTGTAATGTATTATTCCCAGCTCTAAATTTCTCCACAATGTGGATACAAGCCGTGTGCATGTCGCCATTTTCAAGGTCCTGAAAAAAGGTTCTTTAGTTTCTGTCAAAAATAACTGATCTCTGAGGGAAATGACACAGACTGAGGTCAAAAATAACAGATCAGTTCTTATTCTGTTTTTCTGACGGATCAGAACACAAGGCTGAGCTGTCATGTGATCTCGGCCTTACCAACAGCCACAGTTTAAAGCAAATGTGTCCCATTCCCCAAGACGACTTCTTTTCTTTCTTCCTTGCCCCCTGATGCACTTTATATCTCTACAGACACAGCCTGTGGACCGGCTGCAGATAAAGGTGTACGATCCTATTTAGTATAAAAAGGTGTTTGGACCATTCTACAACACAAGCACTTTTACCTTTTGTGTCTTCCCTATAGATTGTAAGCTCCTGTGACCGTAAAGTGCTGAGGAAGACGGCTCTGTAAAAGATGACTATTCTATTAATATGACTGTACAATCTGATCATGGTAAAAGGCAGAGTGGACCCAGCATGCATGTGGAACCTGCATTCCCGGGATTTTATGGCAGCAATTTAGTGATAGGTTCCCATCTTATCGAGATCGCCTTGACGCTGGCAGACGGGCCCAAATAATTTTGTATTTGCCAAGATTATCAAATTCACAAAATAAGCATAGCATTAGCACCAGAATATTTTCTAGAATTATGGCGTTATTGTACGGTATTTGTGTTTGCATTATTTTTTTTTTTATTTGTGCATTTTTAGATATGACGGCGTGCACCTGCGCTTAGGGATGTGCTGACTGACCCCCTTTTTCTTGCAGTTGTACAATCTGAAATACAGGGCCATAACTCAGCACTCACACACCTCTGTGAGGCTCTATAAGTCTATGATTCTGCAGGTAGGCATATAGCAGTTATACATGTGGAGCACCATATGGCATCATATGCGATGCAATGGCTCTTGATGGGGGTAGTAGACCCTATACATGGTCACTAGAGGAAACAAACTCTCACTAATGACCTATATTTTCTTACCTTTCTAGAACAGTTACTGTATGATAAAATCCGTACTATTCGAATTTATATAATGCAAAAATCCATCGTCTTTTTTTATTCAAGCTTTGACTATTCTCTTCCTTGAGACAACTTGAGCATAACCACACACCAATTCTGTATTCCATACATCCTCTGTAATATACTGGACGCGGATTAGTTATATGGATCCGTACCACGGTGGTAGCACGTATGCGCATGTGTGCGTATAAGTCAGACAAAGCCTTCCGGGCCGACACACAAGGGAGGCTTCTCTTTGGATTTTATTTAAAGCATCAGTTTTCATTCAAAAAAAAAAAAAAAAAAAATGAAAGAAAATGTGTGTGCACACGTCTGTGTGTGACAATGTATCTCTGCATACATATACACACACGCCTGTATACATACACATACAAATGGTTAACTTTTTTTCCCACTTTTTTTGTTTTTTTTCTTTAAAACAGAACAGACCTCTGCCTACTGACATGAAACAGAGTAAACAGGTAACACTGGGGATGGGAAAAGTGTGCGGATTACAAACACCAAACAACAGGGAATATTACAACCTTTACCGGCAAACCCTCCCCCCCCACCCGAATCCCGACGTCAGGCTGTGTTGTAAGTAAAGCTCATCTGGGGCGAGGGCAGCGCCTGTAACACGCTATGTACAGCACTGCTAATGCAGGCTATGAAGAGCTGTGTGTCCCACTGGGAGAGGAAAAAAATAAAATAAAAATTCTAATAAATTTATTTTTAGCAGTGGACGATCCCTGCTGGTAAGAGCCAAGTGATCTTAAAAAAAATAAAATAAAAAATAAAATTAAAAAAAAAATTATATATCTATAAAAAAAATTACAGTAACAATAAAAAGGAACAGGGTAGAGGGAAAGCTGTCTTTTGGTTAAAGAGCTAACAGGTTGGTTTACAATGTGGCACGTGGGGCATTCATGACCCACAACATACGTCAAAATGAGAAACGCCTTTGGACACAAAAAAATTTTTTTTAAAAAATACACAAAGGATCATATCCATGTCTGAAAACTGTCTTGAATTCATGGCCTCATCTACAAGAAATACAGAAAGTCTGTTCATTACTCTTTAAAGTATATATATATATTTTTTTTTTGAGCTGTGGTTCCTGGATGTGGAAATTATAAAGCATGAACGCCACCCAACAATTTTTGAATTTTTGTCCCATGGGAGGCTTTTTTCTTTTCTTAACACAGTCCTGAATTTTTTTTTAATTTTTTTTTTACAGCCCGGTTAAGTTAGCAATTACTTAAAAAAAAATTAATTACTGAACCAAAAGAAAAAAAAATCATAAAAAAATAAAATAAAATAAATACATACATATATACACACATATATATCCCTATCCATATATATGTATATATAAAATTCCAAGACCAGAGTCAGAACACGGTGTGAACATTTGACCTGAGAATAACACAATTCCATTGGTTTCTTCTTAACAAAGCCATTCTAGATGAGCAAAAGGGCTGCCGATCTCCACAAAAAGGGACAAGAAAAGGTTGGGCCCAGTTCCCTGTGTTACAGCCCGATGTGACACTAGGTTAAAGGGGAAGAAAACAGGGCAGTGGGTCAGGTGCAGGAATGAAAAATCCACACTGGGGGGGGAGGGAGGGATGGGTTCCTCTTTTTTTTTTTGGTTAAAAGCTTTGGAATTTGCAGTATTTTGTTTGTGAAACTGGTTTTGTTATTTATCTTTTATTATTTAAAATTCATATTTATTATTATTATATCATCGTCCAACTCCGAAGTCTACAGTCGTAAAGAACCCACTCCCACAGCAGTTCGAGAGCCGTCCTCGTGACAGCCTGGGTTCTCAGGAGCGCTTACGGGACTTCCCACCCTGTCAGACTTTTGGCTGAGGTCCGAATCAGATTCCTCAGAGAAACCGTCTGTTGGAAAGGAGGTCGCAACCCCTGAGGTGCTGCACGGGCTTGAGGTAACTGTTGAGGATGAGGAGAATGTGGGGAGAGGAGGAGGTTTTCTGGGAGTACTGTGAGACCAAGTCTTTGTGGAGGCGTGGGGAGAAGCAGAAGGGGAAGGGGGTGAGCGGCTGGCTTTGGAGTCAGCAGCGGACTGAGAGGTAGATGCGGTGTCAGGATTGGGGAAGCAGGCAGAGTGAGGTAATAAACTAGGGTGCTCTTTGGCATTTCTTGCTGTTCTTTTGATTGTTCTGTGTTTGTGCAAGGGTGACTCCAGATGTTGACGCAGAGCATCGCCCCCACACATCGTGGCCTCACAGCCTAAGCAGCGGTAGGAGCTGCTACTGTCACCAGTGGGGACGCAGGTCACAAACTCTTGCAGGTTCACCACAGATTGGCCAAAGTAGCAGAGGGACTTCACATGGCTAATAGCCGCCTCCTCGCTGCTGAAGCTCAGCTCACACTTCCGGCAGACCAACTTGTACTGCACCTTTGGGACTATAAGTGGGTCCAAGAGACAGTCTGCACCTTGGCTTTCCACTTCTTCTGGGTGCTTGTTGGAGTGCGATACCTCAAGGGCTGCAGGATTATGTTCTTCCATCTTTGGGGAGTCTTTGGCAGGGTCTTTGTCAGAGGGAGAAACAATAGAAGGTGTTGGGGTTTGGCTTGCTTTGGGTTGTTGCTGCTGCAGTCTTTGATGGTGGTGATGTTGTTGTTGCTGCTGCTGCTGTTTTTGCTGCTGCATTTGGAGCTGGCGCTGCTGCTGCTGCAGGGCTTCTTGTAAGCTTTGCTGATACTGTTGATATTGTTGAAGCAAAGAACTTGGTGAAAGGCCCATCAGAGCTTGGGAGATTGCAGGGTTGTAAGGGAACAGACCTTCCATTCCATACATTGGCTGCAGGTAACCACCCGGCAAGGCTCCTGGAATCTGAGCGCTGTAGTAAGGAGAAAAGCCAGGAACAAAGTAAGGAAGAAACTGGCTCGTGAGCAAGGCTGATGGATCCGACGTCAAGGCTGCTTGCAAAGCCTGCAGCTGGGATGGATCTACCACATACTCCATGCCCGGCATAGAGCTGGAAGTGGACGCTGGAGTGTCCCCCTTCTCTTTCTTTAGTACTGGCGAGGGATCCCCTTTGCCTTTCGCCCTTTCCTTCTCTTTCAACTTCTCGCCGTCTTTTTCTTTCTGCAGTTCTTGAGGTTGGGGAGCAGGTACAGGGAGCGTCTGTGAAGGGATGCTGGGGCTCAACGACTTGGGAGGATGCTTGTTTGGTTGCCCAGAAGTGGGGAGTCCAGGTGAAGGAACGGTGGTGTTGGACATGCCCATCACATTGGATTTGGGAGAACTTAAAGCTGAAAACAATAAAAGAAGAAGAAAAAAAATGACTCAACTGAATGGTTTCAAAAAACTAAATGCTCTGCACTCCTAATCTGCTTTCTTCATTAATAGCATATGGCGGATAACCACATGCAGTAATATTAACATAACTATTCCTCGTAAGACAAGAAAAAAAATTGACATTTTGTCTAACAATGGCACCAATTGGCTTGCATTAGACATACCCCGAGGACACCGAATAGTAGGAGATATAGGCACATATGGAGGGCATATGAAAAGATGCTAGTAATATAAGACAATGTCTAAACTGAGTGGACCTGATGTGTGGTCTCCATACACTGGATGCTATGTGGTGAGTCCAGTCACCACAAAACAATGGCAATAAATCTCACCCCATAGGCAGGAACTCGGAAAGTTCCAACAAGTTCTGATCTCCTATTAAAATAACATTACTGCGGAGCCACGCATGAGCAAGGCCAAACAATATAACTAGAAGCATCAAATGAGTTTTCCCACAAACAACATACATCCCCAGTCCACAGGAGAAGACATAATGACTGGTGACGTCAACCGCTGCAATCCCTGCTGAACACGAGAATGGGAGTCCCGTCTTGCCCAGGTTGTGCATGTCCGCTGCTGCTCCATTCAACGCTATGACACTCAGGGGCGCACCACCAATGAGGCCAGGTGAGGCGATCACCTCAGGCAGCACCAGGTAGGGGCAAGAGGGGGGCAGCGGAAGGGCCATGGGCAATAAGCACTTTCATTATGGCAAAGGGGTTAGGTTAAGGAACTGGTATGGGGGGTGCCGTTTCAGTTTTCGCCTCAGGCAGCAGAAAGCCTAGGTGCGCCCCTGATGACTCTGACGATAATGGGCAAGAACTGTACTTGGCCAACCTCGGCAGTCTATGGAACAGCTGCGGACATGCGTGAGCGCTGCTCCATTCAAACTGAGGAACCCCTGTTTCTCGTGACTGGCAGAGGTCCCAGCGCTCCAACCCCAACGATTAGACAACTGAAGACAAATATTGTTTGTGGAAAACCCCTTTAAGGGCTGAAGTTAAGACCGACAAAAGCCTTCCAGTTAAAAATCATATGCAAAGGCCTGACAATACGAGTACAAAGGCCTCAGCTCTTGCCTGGTCCAACCAGGAATGTAATAAGCTATTCCAAAAATCCTAAAAATATAACATCTTTTAATTAAAGGGAATGTGTCATCAGAAAATCACCTATTGTTTAAATCAAGTTTTTATGTTAAACAAATTTCAAAGATTTTTGGTGGTCATTTTAGGCGCCACTTCTTGGTATGTACAGATCACGTTCATCTGCTCCCTCCGGACCTCTGCGTAGATCATGCCTAGAAAACGGGCCCATTGCAGTCAGTGAGCTCCCTTCTTGCCTATTGTGTGTATGACCCATGGTGGCTGCTGTAAAGCATCTATCTGATTAGAAACCGCTCGGGCAAAATGGCAGCCGCATAAACACGTTAAGTAAATAGAATTTAAAAAAAAAAATCTACAGTCAAATTTACAGAAAAAAAAATTGTGTCACTATCTGGTTCTTACTGGAAGAAAACATTTTCTGTGACACTTCCCTTTAATGGGATTGTCTGGGGGAACATTAAAAAAGTCAGGAGGTGTTAAAAAAAATGAAGCATCAACAACCTCACCAATCGCTGCTGACGTTTCGATTCTGCTCCAGTCTCCACTTCCTGGTGTTGGCGCAACAACCTGCTCAACCAATCACTGGCGGAGGTGGGTCACTGCTGCAGCCAGTGATTGGCTGAGAGGGCAGTTCCAGCCATTTCCTGTGGGTTGAGCTAAGGCCAGGAAGTGGAGAGCAGTGGGGATCGGAGCAGTGTCGGAACAATGGTGGCGGGAGATTGGTGAGTAATGCTTGTTATTTTGTAAAATTTCAACCCATCCTGGACCTTTTAAAAAAAAAAAAAATAAAATAAAATGATTCCACCACACAACACCTTGACCTGACCATTGACATGTCATTATTAACCAGATATCAGAACACTTTCACGACTACTCTCACTCATCTGGTGCCCACCTGTATTAGCAGGAGTAAATCCTGGCAAAGATGGGCTGTTGATACCGGGTAACAGTACTGGAGGGATACCTTGTAGGGATGAGTATGGTGTTGGAAGATTGAGTGCTTGTAGGGAAGGGTTTTCAAAAACACCCTGTTGTTGTGGAGTCAAACCCAGAACCTCATTGGCTTTTTTAATTCGATCTAACTCTTGCTGAGCCATTAGTTGGCGGACAGTGGCCGGATCAAAGTACTCTTTCTCCTTGTCTAACTGGCTTCCAATAGCTTCCTTAACTTTGGAGATATGCTGCAGGGAGAAGATATGATCTCGCACGGACAGACGTGCGCTATACTTAATACCACACAAAGTGCACTCTGTTTTGGGTCCCTCATAGTTAGTTTGGTTTATTCCGAAGTGCTTGGCCATACTAAGTTTTGACTTCTTGTCTTTTGCCCGGGCATTTTGAAACCACACTTGGACAACTCTCTTTGGCAGTCCGATATCATTGCCCAGGACTTCACACTCCAACATGGTTGGCGTTCTATAATCATTAAAACAGGATTTTAGTACTTTCAGCTGAAGATTTGTCATTTGTGTTCGAAATCTTTTTTGACCGGGTCGATCACCACTGTCCCCAGACTTGCCAGCTGAACCACTTGCCCCTGGGCTAGGAGAACAAGGATCTGCCAGACTGGAAGTTTCACTATAATCAATTATACCTTCATTCTCATACTCTTTGCTGTAATAGCTTGGAGCAGGGCTGACCAATCCAGAAGACATCTGGTCCTCATACTCCGACATGGCCAACATGGCAGATTTCTGCAAGCCGTCGCTAGCTGCAGATGTAGATTTGTTGTCGGCCAACATGCCCGTTGTGCTGTCGTTGTCGGCATTTCCTTCATCTCCTGTTGTGGTGTCGGTTATAGCAGTATTCACTGAGGAGCAATCATCGTTGTCTAATTTAGTCTGATCAAAGCTTAAATTGACAGATGACATGGAAGGGCTCTCGAAATCTTCCATGCCTTCTACTTTAATGGATGATGGGCTGAGCAGAGTCCGAGGAGAGAGATCCATAGATTTGCTCACTGGGGAAAGGGAAATACACTGTCCATCATTGCTGCTCTGCGGCAAGTTATGAAACGCATTACTGTCAAAAAGATCTTTCATGTGGATTCCTCCATCACAATCGACCAGCATCGCTGATAAATTCAGATTATAGCCAGCTCGTTTTGCTTCATGCCAATGTCGGGATCGTATGTGAGCTTCCAGTGCAGTTTTTGCCTTAAATAAAGCTCTGCAAAAAGGGCAACGTCTGTGAGCCTGTGCCGGGCCGACCGCTCTAAACTGACCTTTTCTCTCCCTTGCACGAGTGTTCTGAAACCACACCTGAACCACCCTCTTCTTCAGTCCGACTTCATGGGCAATGTGATCCAGCATTTTACGTGTTGGGTTAGAATCTAGCAGGTATTTTTGGTACAAGATCTCTAGTTGTTCCGGTGTAATTGTGGTTCTTAATCGCTTGTCTCTATGTGGTTCATCGCCGCCTGTCCCACTGTCATTCTCCCCTGGACTCGCACTAGCTTTTTCTTCCAGTTTTCTCTTAAGAGAGTTCATTGTGGAGGACGGTGTTGAAGGAGACGTAGCCGAACCAGTTGGCATTTGAGAAAGTCCGCCAGAAAGCAGTTGCCCAGCTAGAAGTGGATTACTGGGGTCGAAAAGCATGAAGGACATATCCATTGGTCGATCCAAAAACTGAGGATGGATAAACTGATTCTGAGCGCTAAGAAAATGGAGCTGCTGATGCTCTTGCCAATGCTCGAAGGAAGGGAACGCCAGCTTGCACTGATCACATTGATATGGAATTAACTGATGTGACAAATTGGGCAACTGTGGAGTTGTCGAATGAAGGGACTTCATGGGATGGTGAGAGATCTGCACCGTGTTTGGACTCGACTGAGTCATAGAACAGTGCGAGGTTTGTGTCTGCATGGATGGAGAGGAGATTGGCGGAAGTTTCTGTGGTGTTGCACTAGATTTTTGTTCTGATTGATCCTGCTGTGGAGGTTGAGACTGTGCGCTCTGAGGCTGCTGCGGCTCTTGCTTTGGTTGCTGTGGCTGTTCTTGAGTTTGGTTTTGCTGCGTCCTTGGAAATTCAAAAGGCTTTGGTTTATCATCATGGGGAGTGTCCGATTTAGTACTATACAAAGAGGGCTCATCCATGTCCATCAGATGTTGAGAGAAAGGTGTGCAGGTTGTGTTTGTAGAGGTTGAGGCCGCAGTGCTAAAAGATTGATAGGGCATAGGAGTACTACACGACGAGCTTGATGGAGTCAGCAAGTCAGTAGCATCCATGGAGTCCTCATTTTGGCTGTCATCATGCATATCTTCATCTTCATCTTTATAGCACAACTTTTTCTGATGTTTAATAAGGTCAAAAATCCTCTGAAACACCAGACTGCACTTTTTACACTGGTAGTTTAAGTTGCTCGTACGGATATACCGATCATTTGTTAGCTCTCGTCTCTCACCTTCCTTGCCATCGGCTTGGTTTTCATAGTTCTTTCGTGCTTTCTGACGAGCATTCTGGAACCAGACCACAATAACGCGTGTAGGAAGGTTGAGTAGATTTGAAAGCTGCTCAAATTCATCATCTTTTGGATAGGCATTGGCATCAAAAAAGTCTTGGAGAACGCGAAGCTGGTAGTCTGTAAAGCGCGTTCTGGAAGACCTCTTATTCCCCCAGTATTCATGTTTTTGAGGCTCTGGAGATGGCGGCCTAGAATCCATCTTCAGTTCTTCCAAGCTAGTAATGGGAGGATTATTAAAATTATAAGGGGAATCTTTGTTGCGTTGACGCTCCTTAAAAAGAGTGTTTCTAAACCAGTGTTTAATGACTTTTTGTGGCAACCCAGATTTATCAGCCA
This sequence comes from Rhinella marina, assembly GCA_900303285.1. Lineage (NCBI taxonomy): Eukaryota > Metazoa > Chordata > Amphibia > Anura > Bufonidae > Rhinella > Rhinella marina. The sequence continues at coordinate 1,223,442 of ONZH01009327.1, read as the reverse complement.
TTTCTTTAATCTGTTCCTCACTTGGGGAATTATTGATATCGAAATATTGCCTTAGAACCCTTAGTTGGTCATCAGTGATCCTGGTCCTTGGCCTCTTGTTTTGCTGCTGCAGGAGATTGGGATTTAACTGATGTTGATATAACTGGGCCAAGTCGGCAGAAAGGGTGTCTACTGACCCCAACTGCGGTGGCAACTGGGCTGGCATTGACTGTATGGGCATGGTTTGCATCATGAGGGGTGAAAAGATTGGCAGTTCCATTGGCATTGATAGTTGAGCTAATGACACCGATGACTGTGCTGGTGAAATGCTAGGCGGAGTGAGAGAAGGAGCAGAGACCGGCATGGTTGGTGTGATGGCCGGTTGCGGAGTTGCTGGAGGAGGTGGCGGAGGTGGTGGTGGAGGCGGGGGTGGCGGCGGCGGTGGGGCAGCCTCTGGCGTTTGAGGCCTCAATGGATATAACTTCTCATAGTGGTCTCTGTATTGCTTGGCAAATTGTTCTAGCTGCTTAAAGGGCAAATAGCGTTGGTGAACATGCTCCTGGTGGCTTTTGAGAATAAGTATATTGGAGAAAAGCTTTCCACATGAGCTGCATTCTAATTTCTCTAAACAATCGGTTTGTTCACTCTTCTTTTTCTGTGCTTTCTGTTTGTTTTCATTGTATTGAATTACAAGTTCAAAACCAAAATTTTCGAGCAAGGCTTTGGTGGCATTCCCTCGTGCATCTGAAGCAATACGAGGTGGAAGCAAGAGAGACTCTGAAGAGGAAGAACTAGTCGCAAAGTCTTTCTTTTCTTTACACTTCAAAGAATCGGATACAGACTCACTAACTGCTGCCATTTCATCCGCTCTCTCAGACGACTCTCTTTCTTTCTTTAGCTCCTTTAGACTTTCTTTCGCAGGTTTGTTCTTTTGTTCCGATGGCTGCAGAAGTGTGGAGTGAGTCTCGGACACGCACGCCTGGATTTGCTGCTGTTGGAGGAGATGCGAATGGTGAGGATGAGCTTGTTGTGCAAACTGTAGTGGAGTCTTAATGTCTTCGAGCAAACCTGCGCTACTTCCTGTCAAAGTTAGCGTGCCACTAGTCAGGGGCAAACTGACTTCTGGGTTAAACTGGAAATCCGTACTGGGGATGTAGAAAGGAAACAGCAAGTGTTGCTGCTGCTGGAGTTGAAGCAATGTCTCAGTGGTCATGGGAAAATGAGGGAGAAGAGTCGGGTTCAACAGTTGAGATTGCAAGATGGCGGCTTGCTGTTGCAGCTCTTGCTGCAAATGGGCTTGCACCTGTGCCTGGGCTTGTGCCAGCGTCTGGGCTTGTTGTTGTTGCTGCTGCTGCTGCTGCTGCTGCTGTTGATGCTGCCGGGAAGCTATCATATCTGCTAATTTTTTACGGTTACCATCTTTGTGTTCAGGAGGGCAAGCAGCGCCAGCTGCAATTAGACTGGTGGTGCAAGGGTTGACCACTGGTTCAGTAGGCGCTTGGCTCATGAAACTGGAGCTCACTGCAGGCGTTACTGTTGTTGTACAGGTTGAAATGGTGGTGACACTGCTACTGACAGGGTTTGAGGTTGTTGTGGAGGTTGCAGACGTACAAGTACTGCTGGCGCTAACTCCACTGCTGCTACCACTTGCTGCTTCTAGTTTTGCTGCACGGGCCTTTGTCTGGTGTAAAACAGACCTCATATGGATTTCGAGAGTGGAGCTCTGGCTGTAGGCAACATTGCAGGTGTTGCACTTGAACGGTTTGTTATCTGGGCTACTGGTGGGCTCGGGCTGCCCAGTGGTTGATTCTTGCAAGGCTCTTTTCAGTTTGTGCAGATGAGAGACAGAATTGTAATGGACCAGCAGAATGTTCTTCTGGGTGAAAGACTCTTTGCATACTGTACACTTATAGGGTCGGGATGGATCCAAAAACTTCTCCATTGTAAAATTCGGGCCCTTACGGAAAGGAAGCGCTCGCTTCGGTTCAGAACCGGAGTCCTCTTGCAAAGACCCTGAATCGCTCCCTGTGGGACTCTGCTTATCTTCTAGATCACTCTCATCCTCCTTTTCATCATCTACCAGCATGCTCTGATCATCTGCCATTGAAGCATCTCCCACATTTGTAATGTCTCCATTTACTAAAAGCCCACTGTACAGCTGCTGAATGTCAGACTCGCTCAGCTCCAGATGGCTGGTTTCCAGATGCTTCTTAAGAGCTTGGAATGTGCGGAAGCTTCTCTGGCAAAGACAGCACATGGTGGCAGCGCGGATCACGTGATACTGTGAATGCAACTGAAGCTTTTCAATGGTCTTGAAAGCTAAGCTGCACTGGTTGCAGCGATACTTGTAAACGTGGCGATCGGAGACTGGCAATTGAGGGCGCTTGTTGTGAACTTCGTTGAAATGCGTCTGGAGAGCAGCGGAGGTTTTAAACACTTGGTTACATCCTTTCTTCCAACATAAGAATCCCGAATCTTCTCTTGCAGAATTGCTGTCACCTGCAGGTGCTTTCTGTTCTGTACTCAGCTCAGTCCCTTCAGGAACAGCTGCACTCCTAGACACCGCTTCAGCCGGTTCTAAAATAAAGGAAAAGAGGGAAGAAAGAAAACGAGACTATGTAACTATACGAGTAAAGGCCTGACACCTAACCACACTCCTCAGCATCCCATTTAATTGACCGTCTTGCTTTTTTGACTTTTTTTTCAGTAAGCAGACTGTGTTTGGGGGTCTAGTAAGGCTCTAAGCAGACTGTGTTTAGGGGGGTCTAGTAAGGCTCTAAGCAGACTGTGTTTAGCGGGGGGTCTAGTAAGGCTCTAAGCAGACTGTGTTTAGCGGGGGTCTAGTAAGGCTCTAAGCAGACTGTGTTAGCGGGGGTCTAGTAAGGCTCTAAGCAGACTGTGTTTAGGGGGGTTAGTAAGACTCTAAGCAGACTGTTTATGGGGGGGTCTAGTAAGACTCTAAGCAGACTGTTTATGGGGGGGGTCTAGTAAGGCTCTAAGCAGACTGTTTAGTGGGTCTAGTAAGGCTCTAAGCAGACCGTGTTTAGCGGGTCTAGTAAGGCTCTAAGCAGACCGTGTTTAGGGGGGTCTAGTAAGGCTCTAAGCAGACCGTGTTTATGGGGGGGTCTAGTAAGACTCTAAGCAGACTGTGTTTATGGGGGGTCTAGTAAGACTCTAGCAGACTGTGTTTATGGGGGGTTCTAGTAAAGACTCTAAGCAGACTGTGTTTATGGGGGTCTAGTAAGACTCTAAGCAGACTGTGTTTATGGGGGTCTAGTAAGAGCTCTAAGCAGACTGTGTTTATGGGTGGGTCTAGTAAGCTCTAAGCAGACTGTGTTTATGGGGGTCTAGTAAGGACTTAAGCAGACTGTGTTTATGGGGGGTCTAGTAAGGCTCTAAGCAGAACTGTGTTTATGGGGGGTCTAGTAAGGCTCTAAAGCAGACTGTGTTTATGGGGGGTCTAGTAAAGGCTCTAAGCAGACTGTGTTTATGGGGGGTCTAGTAAGGCTCTAAGCAGACTGTTTTATGGGGTCTAGTAAGGCTCTAAGCAGACTGTGTTTAGGTGGGGTCTAGTAAGGCTCTAAGCAGACTGTGTTTAGGTGGGGTCTAGTAAGGCTCTAAGCAGACTGTGTTAGGTGGGGTCTAGTAAGGCTCTAAGCAGACTGTGTTTAGGTGGGGTCTAGTAAGGCTCTAAGCAGACTGTGTTTAGGTGGGGTCTAGTAAGGCTCTAAGCAGACTGTTTAGTGGGTCTAGTAAGGCTCTAAGCAGACTGTTTAGTGGGTCTAGTAAGGCTCTAAGCAGACCGTGTTTAGCGGGTCTAGTAAGGCTCTAAGCAGACTGGTGTTTATGGGGGGTCTAGTAAGACTCTAAGCAGACTGTGTTTATGGGGGGTCTAGTAAGACTCTAAGCAGACTGTGTTTATGGGGGTCTAGTAAGGCTCTAAGCAGACTGTTTATGGGGGGTCTAGTAAGGCTCTAAGCAGACTGTTTATGGGGGTCTAGTAAGGCTCTAAGCAGACTGTGTTTAGGTGGGGTCTAGTAAGGCTCTAAGCAGACTGTTTAGTGGGTCTAGTAAGGCTCTAAGCAAGACGTGCTAGTAAGGGGCTCTAAGCAGACTGTGTTTATGGGGGTCTAGTAAGGCTCTAAGCAGACTGTGTTTATGGGGGGTCTAGTAAGGCTCTAAGCAGACTGTGTTTATGGGGGTCTAGTAAGGCTCTAAGCAGACTGTTTATGGGGGGTCTAGTAAGGCTCTAAGCAGACTGTGTTTAGGTGGGGTCTAGTAAGGCTCTAAGCAGACTGTTTAGTGGGTCTAGTAAGGCTCTAAGCAGACCGTGTTTAGCGGGTCTAGTAAGGCTCTAAGCAGACCGTGTTTAGGGGGATCTAGTAAGGCTCTAAACAGACCGTGTTTTAGGGGGTCTAGTAAGGCTCTAAGCAGACTGTGTTTATGGGGGTCTAGTAAGACTCTAAGCAGACCTGTGTTTATGGGGGTCTAGTAAGCTCTAAGCAGACTGTGTTTATGGGGGTCTAGTAAGGCTCTAAGCAGACTGTGTTTATGGGGGTCTAGTAAGACTAAGCAGTGTGTTTATGGGGGGTCTAGTAAGACTAAGTAGACTGTGTTTATGGGGGGTCTAGTAAGGCTCTAAGCAGACTGTGTTTATGGGGGGTCTAGTAAGGCTCTAAGCAGACTGTTATGGGGGGTCTAGTAAGGCTCTAAGCAGACTGTGTTTATGGGGGGTCTAGTAAGGCTCTAAGCAGACTGTGTTTATGGGGGTCTAGTAAGGCTCTAAGCAGACTGTGTTTAGGTGGGGTCTAGTAAGGCTCTAAGCCAGACTGTGTTTAGGTGGGGTCTAGTAAGGCTCTAAGCAGACTGTGTTTAGGTGGGGGTCTAGTAAGGCTCCTAAGCAGACTGTGTTTAGGTGGGGTCTAGTAAGGCTCTAAGCAGACTGTGTTTAGGTGGGGTCTAGTAAGGCTCTAAGCAGACTGTGTTTAGGTGGGGTCTAGTAAGGCTCTAAGCAGACTGTTTAGTGGGTCTAGTAAGGCTCTAAGCAGACTGTTTAGTGGGTCTAGTAAGGCTCTAAGCAGACCGTGTTTAGCGGGTCTAGTAAGGCTCTAAGCAGACTGTGTTTATGGGGGGTCTAGTAAGACTCTAAGCAGACTGTGTTTATGGGGGGTCTAGTAAGACTCTAAGCAGACTGTGTTTATGGGGGTCTAGTAAGGCTCTAAGCAGACTGTTTATGGGGGGTCTAGTAAGGCTCTAAGCAGACTGTTTATGGGGGGTCTAGTAAGGCTCTAAGCAGACTGTGTTTAGGTGGGGTCTAGTAAGGCTCTAAGCAGACTGTTTAGTGGGTCTAGTAAGGCTCTAAGCAGACCGTGTTTAGCGGTCTAGTAAGGCTCTAAGCAGACTGTGTTTATGGGGGTCTAGTAAGGCTCTAAGCAGACTGTGTTTATGGGGGGTCTAGTAAGGCTCTAAGCAGACTGTGTTTATGGGGGGTCTAGTAAGGCTCTAAGCAGACTGTGTTTATGGGGGGTCTAGTAAGGCTCTAAGCAGACTGTGTTTAGGTGGGGTCTAGTAAGGCTCTAAGCAGACTGTTTAGTGGGTCTAGTAAGGCTCTAAGCAGACCGTGTTTAGCGGGTCTAGTAAGGCTCTAAGCAGACCGTGTTTAGGGGGATCTAGTAAGGCTCTAAACAGACCGTGTTTAGGGGGATCTAGTAAGGCTCTAAGCAGACTGTGTTTATGGGGGGTCTAGTAAGGCTCTAAGCAGACTGTGTTTAGCGGGGGTCTAGTAAGGCTCTAAGCAGACTGTGTTTAGCGGGGGTCTAGTAAGGCTCTAAGCAGACTGTGTTTAGGGGGGTCTAGTAAGACTCTAAGCAGACTGTTTATGGGGGGTCTAGTAAGGCTCTAAGCAGACTGTGTTTAGGTGGGGTCTAGTAAGGCTCTAAGCAGACTGTTTAGTGGGTCTAGTAAGGCTCTAAGCAGACCGTGTTTAGCGGGTCTAGTAAGGCTCTAAGCAGACCGTGTTTAGGGGGATCTAGTAAGGCTCTAAGCAGGCTGTGTTTATGGGGGTCTAGTAAGGCTCTAAGCAGACCGTGTTTAGCGGGTCTAGTAAGGCTCTAAGCAGACCGTGTTTAGGGGGATCTAGTAAGGCTCTAAGCAGACTGTGTTTATGGGGGGTCTAGTAAGACTCTAAGCAGACTGTGTTTATGGGGGTCTAGTAAGGCTCTAAGCAGACTGTGTTTAGGTGGGGTCTAGTAAGGCTCTAAGCAGACTGTGTTTATGGGGGGGTCTAGTAAGACTCTAAGCAGACTGTGTGGGGGGTCTATGTTTAGCATACATTATGGAAAAAGCTAACATGTTAAATGTATCCTAGGTAGGGATGAGCAAATTGATTTATTTCATCAGCACAAGTTCTTCACCTGTGCGGGGCTGTCTCTGCAGGTGAAGTGTCTACCTATCTCTTGAATTACAGGGACGGACTCCTCACCTGGCCCTGACTATCTAGCGCCTCTGCCACTGCTCTAAGTAGCACAGAGGTTTGGCTTCCGGTTCCAAAGCAGAGACTGTTCATGCACATTCGGTCCTCCTGTCAGGACCAGGTGAGAGGTCTAGCCCGGGACCGTCCCTCACAATCTTTGCTGATGGGACAAATCAATGTTAGAATCGAATCGCTCATCCCTAAGGGTGCTGACCCACGTTCAAGTATTTTTTTATGCAGTTTTTGAATCTAAAAACAGTAGAGGGTTGAAAGCAAGTGGAGAAGCTGTATCGGGCCCTTAATACTTTGTCGCCTGTTATATTCCACACCTGATTTTGGCTTCAAAAACTGCATCAAACGTGTGTCAGCGCCGTAAACCTACCGTTTCACTCACCTGCAGAGGCCAAAAGAGTGCCCTTTTAGCCTCCACTGGGGTCGGGGTAACTTTTTTACTTTTCAACTGTATCAGGTGTAGCAGACCGCAACACATTTTTTTTTTTAAATCTGCGGTGAGATATACTTGGTAGTCTACGGGACGCCTATACGTTGCCATACGTCGAAGGTATACACTGGGAAATCTCCCCGATGTATACCACCGACAAAAGGCTCCAAAGCAGTCTACGCTGAGCCCAAGAGGAAGTTGGCTCACCACTTACCTGAGACCTTCTCTGTATTTTCAGAGACGGAGGCAGTTTTCTCTCTCTCCGGTGAACTGACTGGTAAGAACATACTGCTCGGCATGAGCATCTCTGGAGAAGTTACCTACGGACAAGAAACAGGATCTTAAGTATCCAAGAGTCCAAGCAACCATCAGGCCTCACCCCAAAGAATGTCTGAGAGTGTCCCCAGCTGCTCGACAAGCCCTCATCACTCAGGAGGTGGCCTGCTCTAATTATCAGAACACACTAAAAGAATAATCTTCTAATTAATATTTTTTCCCCTTTCCACTGAATCCTGACTTTGATCACAAAGGGTGTTTTGTCACAGGCAGCCAATTACAGAGATGCACGAGAAGCCCCCCTCCTCCCTCCTCAATCTACCAAGCACATATTAACACCCCTAATTAATTCAGACTGCTAAAGATAAACGAGCGTGCCGTGTTCCTGAGTGAAAGGAGCAGCCTGTTTCCTTAAACTGAGAGATACACATAGCCCCCCACCCACCATGCGCATTGTGAAGACACAAGACATTTTAGAAAGATCGGTGATTAGGGAAAAATAAAAGTGTCGACACAATGGGGTTAATAATAAAACAGGCTCCAAAAACCGCACGGACAAAACTCGTCAGAAACATCTTCAAATGTGGTGACAGAAGAGATGGCAAGCAAACAGGGAAACATGTCACATGTCAGAAGTGAGATTATCCAGTCTCGGCAGCGGAGGAAATTAAAGAATACACGTTTTAATTAATCTGATTTTATGGGGATTTATTTGCTGTCCGTTATTATTTACATGTGGGCAATGTGCACAAAAGGATTCCGCCTCGCATCATCGGGACGCTAGAATCTGTCTCGAAACGCGTCCAGTGCTGTTCCTAATTAATCCGGCATACAGCGTAACCTATGTTTTGCGCAATGACATAATCAAACAAGGGGGGGGGGAACAAAGGCTTCTTGTCTGATCTTCTCCGCTGCGAGGACATTACAGGAAGAGGCATGCGGGATCACAGACACGGACACATTCTCATTTAAAGGCAAGGGGAGGAATACGTGTCCGCTAAATCCCCACACCCGGCGAGAGCAAAGCCGTATGCAGAGTCTCGGAGAATTCCAGCTCCACAAGACAGCTCTATAATTGTTTTCATACACTTTAATTAGAAAACCTTGCCTGGCCTTGAATAATAAGAGAAAGACTTCTGTACTTGAAAGGTTGAAGTCAATCAAGTGTGAATGACGGCAGACGAGGAGGTGAGCGGGAGACGTTGTCTGCTCTCTACTTTAATCATCTTTCCTGATTGGAATTCTGGCAGGTTTTGAGAGGTCTAATGGGCCTGCTACCTTCTCTGTGCCTCCTGCCTCCGGCATCACATATCAGCTGATAGTACCCAACCCGGCAAACAAAGCAGCTAACAATCTATAGGCAACTGAAGCAAGACGGTGCACCCGGAAAAGTGCCCGCACTGCACCTGTATCCGAGCTCCATCGTCGTTCCTCAGAGCTGAAAGCACACTGTGGCCAGCGTAAATAAGGTCCTGCCTAGCACACAGCACGGCTTCTGCAATACACAGCTGCTTGGCCAGATATGTAAATTGCATCATTAAGGAGCACACTGCACCGCTCTGTGTGCCCACTGATCTCTGACTTGCGGGTCAGCGATGCAACGTGTCAGCTGGCTCTCCACTGGCTGCCCATCACGCAGGATAATTACATGCTAATTGTGTGAGGAGGCCCAGCTGACAGAACACGGCCACATTTTCGGAGGCTGTTTACACCATGCTGGGGTCTAAGAGGTGTAAGCTGGACTCTTAGGCCTGCCCTGTAAACCAGCTATTTTTCTTTGCATATTGCAATGAAGTAGAAGGGGATGGGTGGGGGGTGGGGGGCGTGCAGCGGATAGATTGAGAAAATCGCCTGACAGTGAGGGGAGAGCTAAGGACAAAGAAAAGAGGAAAGAGGTCAGGAAAGAAAGAGGAAAAAAAAAAAAAAACCCTCCGACTGTCAGCGAGGTCCAACATGCAAATCCCACTTGCAGACAGACTGCGGATTTCCATTACAAAGAGCGCAAAGGTTGGAGAGAAAAACTCGTTAGCAAGGGGAGGATATTAAGGTCACTTTGCATTTACACCGTCTAATTGGCAAACATGAGCCGAGCAGCTTCAACTTAAGGTCCCGGCAATTGTGTGCAAACGACAGTGGAGACAAAACGAAGGTGGCGAGGGGCCGAAAGGCAAGGAAGAGACAGTGTGGTTAAATAAGAGGGCAAGGAAATGGCTGGAGGCTGCGGCCGTCAATGCCAGGAGTGAGGCAGCACACTCATACGGTCAGTGAAGTGAGGTGACCATTTGCTATGCTCGGGGCGGACCGAGTGCACGAACACGGTAATGCAGGATATGGAGCAGAATCAAAGCCATGGTTGCCGTGGTAACAGACTTGACACCGGGCAGGTTGCAGAGAGCCGTCTGAGTTATTATTAGGGACATTACGTGAATACAAGGAGCACATGCGCACAGCGGTGCCGAGACCGTCGTCAATGACTTGGACGTTCTCTCCTGCACATGTCGAGCGCTTATTCAGTCACTCAAAGAATAGTCCTTTAAGATACTAGAACCGTGCCGGGCCCACTCACCGTGACGATAAGCTTTTCCACGCAGTCGGGCGCCACGCTGTGCAAATGGGTGAGGTGCAGCTGCAGGTGGATCTTGTTGTTTAGCATGTCCTGGCAGAGCGGGCACCTCAGCATGGGCTGGACAGAGTGTTGGGTCATGGCGTGGACCCTCAGACGGTTCACATCCGAGTTGCTGTACTTGCAGTACGGACACTGGTAGAGCTGAGAGGGGACGACAGTTAGTACTGGATCGCGTAAAAGACGAGCAGGCGGGCAAAAAGAAGCCATGACGGCGGACGCTACCTGCTCATTTTTCTTCTCCTCGGCACACTTCGGTCGCTTGGCCAAAGGAGGTTCGGTGTTTGTGACTGACGATGGCTTGGCAGGTGTGGAGTCTGGATGATCCTTCTCGGCAAGGGCAGAAGATGCTGGAATGAAAAAATAAAAATAAAAAAAATGAAATGAAGCAAATCCTTGACCAGCTCGTGGTCGAAAGAAGCAACAACAGTCATGCTAAATTCATAGACCTGTGAGTACGTCTGCGGCCACCGGAGGGGTGGACGGCGGCTCTTTACCTGCACCTCTGCTGCTCTCCGCGGATCCTTCAGGCTCCTGGTCTTTCGGGGCTTCATCCGGATCAGCAGCAGCTTCACAAGAGCCATCGGCGTCTTCGGTAGGATCGTCTGCAAAGAAAGAAGCATTGGGGAATGAAGACGGAGGCTGAGGATCAGTGCACACACACACACGCGCTCATACATATACAGTATACGGTGTACCGTAAAGAAAACGCGGCTCCCTGCGCTCTCACCATAAAACTACACCGACGATATCTAATATATGGAATGATCTGATGAGATGTTGCAGTCCCAGAATGCAGAATGCTTTATTCCAAGGCTCAGCCAGGAAAAACCAATTTGGAGCACACATTGTTCTTAACAAGCGCTGTCAAGCCCGGAAAAAAAAAAAAAAGGAAAAAAAAAAGTGATTCATTTGTGAAGTAGAACGGCGCGATGGATGGCGAGGTTTCTTTTCAGAGGAGAGCTGCAAATTACCAGACAAGGGCCTTCTTTATTGTGGCTCGGCCACTCGGCCTGGCGGCCACAGCGCAGCTCCTCGTGCTGCCTACAGGTGTCACCCTTAGCATAGGGAGGCAGAGGAGGAGAGCGGAGGAGACAACACGCCGGAGGAACGCCAGGCTTGGGAGAGACTAAATGACTTCCTAGGTCATAATGTCTGATGTAGAAGAAACACAGTCGTCATCCCTGCTGCAGAATGGATTTCTGAACAGCCTAAACAAGAAGCTGTAAAAAAAAAAAAAAAAAAAAAAATCCTGGCTCTGGAGGGAGAGGATTCCCAGAGCATCCGGAAAAATTATAAAATGACATTGGCGCAAAAACGCTCACTGCTACAGTATAGGGGGCGAGCACCTGCTCTTAGTAGGGGTCTAATTCACATCAGGTATACTATCAGCAGTACTGCATTACGCACTGCATCCGTTTTTTTAGGTTTGCAAATAATAAATATGATCTAAAATACAATCCTCAATCCACTAATACAGTGCGACTATTTTGCACTTCCATTGAGTTCTATGGGGATTCTTTACCCTCCGATGATGCATGCTGCATTCTTTATTTTTAAAGTATCCGTGCACAAAAACATTCATGTGACGCATTCACTGTTCTCATGCGCTCTACATATCGGAGTGGCATTCCACAAGTCCACGTTTTCCTATACGTCACCATGTATACAGTGAGACTACCGAGCTGTAAGTTTACGTAACCGGCCAGTGCGCGCTTCTTAGATATCCATAACTAATGTTGCATATTTAAAGATTTTTTTTTTTTGCTCTCCCTTTCATGGTGCGCGGCTCTATCCGCCCGTAGACCTTCTGCAGAAAATGGCTCTCGTCGTAAGCAGAGGCAAATTCTGTATGGCAGCTCCTAGCGGAGCGTGAAGCTATTATGTCCTGTCATGGCGAGAATGAATCTCTCACTCCCTCAAAAACGTACCCGTGTTCAAATCAGCATGAGAAATGTAATTTCAATGTCAGTGGGACAATGGCAGACATGCACTTGGAGAGGCCCCTCCTGCGGGGGAGGGGGCAGAGAGAAACAACCCGACGTCCGCACAAAAAACCCATCCACATAATAACACATGTACAGGATCAATACGTGTATGCCAGCGCCCGTCAATAACGCCGTTAAAAATAGATCTCACAAGAGCGGCCGCCATGCCGATGTAAAAACCGCGTCACGTCAGGTGTCCAGAATCCGTGCAGAAATACACGCGGCAACAATATTATCATCGGATCGTGGTCGGCCGACATCACCGAGCTGGAAAGTTTCAATGTGGTTGGGTAATAAAAATAAAATTGTTCAATGGGTTAATACTGATGACCTATCCTCCCAGCACAGCGGCGCTGCTTCCCTTACCTGTGCAGCGCAGTGCCATTACAACTGCTCAACCCTCACTAATCTGATATTGAGGACCCACCCCAAGGACAGGTCATCAATATTAACCCACTGCGCAACCTTTTTAAAGGGACTGTCCAATTTAGAGTTTTGATATATCCCATCAAGCAATTCTGAATTAACAGAGGGTTCAGGCTGGCCATAGTGGAGTCCAGTCCCGGATCTGGAGGACCAGTTCTGTCCATGCCTTAAACAAGACATCTCATTCATATGAATGTGCACTGTGTAATACTTCATTCCCCCTGTAGTGGCGCTGCAGGAAAACTCACTGCCAAGTTTTTACACAGATTACTGCAGATCCCAGATCATCTTATTGTCAATGGACCCTTCTAACAAGCAGTGATTGTCCAAAGTGGAGAACCCCTTTAAAGCACATGATGTCAGCCCAAGGAGGATTAACAGGAACTTGTAGAGAACCTCCTACAATATAATGCTAACCCATGTGGAACCTTAACAGCTAGGCAAGTGTGAATCTACATCAAGGAGAAGGTTGCAACACTTGTAAGACGTAAGGGTTGTAATACCCAGTTTGGAGTCCATGGATGGAGGTGGATAGTGTAAAAAAAAAGTTCAATTCACTTAAAGGGGAGGAAAATCGGTTGCCTTCTTCTGGAAACAGCGCCACATCTGTCCACAGGTTGTATCTGGTATTGCAGCTCAGCTCCACTGACGTGAATTGGAAAGAGCTGCAATACCACAAGCCACCTGTGGACATGTGTGACGCTGTTTGCGGAATAAATGTCTTTGGACGGGATGTTTTTGTAATCCTGCAATATCCCCCAACACGTGGTCTCAATGTGTGAAGAACCGCCCACGCCCCCCGCCCCGAGATACTGTAACTGCTGAATCTCACTTATAAAAAAAAAAAAATAATAATAAGTCTGCCCAGTCCTGGAATGTAGAGATAATAATCCACACAGGTGAGAGAATCCTCCGCACCTCTCATACCCACACATCACTGACAGCGAGATGTCTCAGACTCCGGATCAATCTGCCACACATATGGTGCATTCAGTGCTGCGCGTGATCAATATGCAAATCGCCTTCTGCATTGATCCGGTATTAATTTTCAATTAGGGAGCTCACAAGAGGTCTGCCCAGGTCAATACGGGAAGGAGCAGACAAGTTGAGAAGTAGCAGATTCCTGGGGGCTCAGCTGAGACCTCGCTAAATAGCAATCGCCTCACCACAAATCCCAGGCCTGAGCCTCCGAGCACTCCAACCCCATCATCTCCGGCCATCAGCTCGCCGCACTGGGTATCCTGCAGCCACCCACAGCCCTCCGTCTGACAGACGGGACACGAGAGCACGTCCGCTTAGTGGTGACCGCCTGTAGACGGCCGCGATACTGTGGCCACACCACGAGATACCGGTCTGTCCATCACACGTGGTGCTGGAGGCTCATCATTTACAGGGTCGTCCTTCTCCTACTCATTGCTGAAGAGGGAATGGCTGCCAATATACCATTGAAGGAGTCTTAAAAAGCTGTCTGACAACCCATGTGAGCTCTAATAGCAACTTTTTTTTTGTTGTCATCCAGATTTTAGAGAAACTGTAAATGAAAAATTTTTAAGACCTGACAAAATGCTATATTTTTCGAGCAGAAAACAACGGGATGCGGCACGGCCAAGTTACGGTAAGTCAGTCTTCACTGGTTTCAATATAAAATGCTTTATTTCCAAGGCGCTAAAGTAATGTGTTTCATCCGCCAAACCGCCACCTTCGTCAGAGCAAAACAATTTCACTACGAGTCAGTCCCCGAAACGCATGGCTTAAAGGGGTCCTCTCACTTCAGCAAGTGACATTTATCATGTAGAGAAAGTGAATACAAGGCACTTACTAATGTATTGTGATTCTCCATATTGCTTCCTTCATTTTTCCATCACATTATACATTATTCGTTTCCATGGTTACGACCCCCCTGCAATCCATCAGTAGTGGCCGTGCTTGTACACTATACAAAAAAAAAAAAAGTGCAAGACTATGCACACCCCTGCGGTCCCAGCCACCAGAGAGGCTGATGCTTTTTCCTATAGTGTGCAAGCACGACCGCCACTGATAGATTGCAGGGTGGTCGTAACCTTGGATACGAGAAGTGTATAATGTGATGGAAAAATGAATCCTGCCAGCAAAGGAAGCAATATGGAGAATACATTAGTAAGTGCCTTGCATTAACTCACTTTCTCTACATGATAAATGCTATTTTTGAAGTGAGAGGACCCCTTTAAGTAACTTAGAAATAAATAAATTTTATATTGAAACCAGCAAAGACTTACTTACCGTGGTCACGCTGCCACTGCATCCCCAGTCTACGCAAATTACACAGTGGAGAAGATTTATCAAAAAGGGTGAAAATGAAAACTGGCTTTGTTGCCCATAGCAACCAATCCGATTCCTGCTTTCACTTTTGAGAGGTCCTTTGGAGAATGAAAGGTGGAATCTGGTCCTCCACCAATCAGATACTGAAGGCCTACCCTGAGGATAGGTCATCAATATCCGTAGCCTGGACTGCCCCTTTAACATGGGGGCCTATAGGCGATGGAGGCCACTTTCTGCCTATACAGAGGCATACAATGGAGGTATAGGTTAAGATATCCTGATAGATATCTCTGATTGACCCTGCAAAACATAGCGTAAAAGCAGCCTAAAATCGGTAAACTTTTTAAAAAAATTTTTGAAGATGGGAATGGGCCTTAATGGAAATAATGGATATTATTCAATAAACGCATGAAGCCATCAAGCATTGCATGACAGGACACACGTTTCACGGTGAACGGACCACAGCATCCCTCTCGGATCCCGCTGGCTGCCCGCACCCTGACAGACGACCTTTTGAAGGACACAGCGCCCTTCTTTCCAATCCACTGCCCGCCGCCGTTTCTCTACTGTACGCTAAACGGTAAGTGCGCACACCAGCAATATAAGCCACTAAGCCTAATTGGCCACCGCATAGCAGTAATTAGTGCTCGGCTCGTTAATGAGTAAAATCTTTATTGGCTCCATTGATCAGCGGACTTGTTAGCCATCCTCCTAACCAATGGCAGGCGTAACGAGCTGGCTTATTGGCATAGCAATTAATTAAATCAATTTCTAGCCGGCAGCTGCCACTTGTTCCAAGCTTGTTAGGAGACTGACAGGGCAAACGTCAAATGCGTGTGGGACAAGCACAACTCCCAGCATCCTCCCTGGTGGGACTGTATGACTGTGTGCACCCCCCCAAAAAAGGCGCCCAGTGCCAAGGATGCCAGCCTGGGTCCTCACAGGTGGTGCCAGCACATTGGCTTTACCAAGATCTGACCACCGCAGGCGAAAAACGGGCGTTCTTCAGTTGTTTGGTTGGGCCGTGTCTGGTAATACTTATGTTACAGGTGAAGAACGGGCATTCTCCTTCAGTTGGGCCGTGTCCGGTAATACTGATGTTATAGGTGAAGAAGGGGCGTTCTCCTTCAGTTGTTTGGTTGGGCCGTGTCTGGTAATACTGATGTTACAGGTGAAGAAGGGGCGTTCTCCTTCAGTTGTTTGGTTGGGCCGTGACCAGTAATACTGATGTTACAGGTAAAGAACAGGCGTTCTCCTTCAGTTGGGCCATGTCCGGTAATACTGATGTTACAGGTAAAGAACAGGCGTTCTCCTTCAGTTGGGCCATGTCCGGTAATACTGATGTTACAGGTAAAGAACAGGCGTTCTCCTTCAGTTGGGCCATGTCCGGTAATACTGATGTTACAGGTAAAGAACAGGCGTTCTCCTTCAGTTGTTTGGTTGGGCCGTGTCCGGTAATACTTATGTTACAGGTAAAGAACGGGCGTTCTCCTTCAGTTGTTTGGTTGGGCCGTGTCTGGTAATACTTATGTTACAGGTAAAGAACGGGCGTTCTCCTTCAGTTGTTTGGTTGGGCCGTTACATTAATATTTCCACAAAAAATACAAATAAATTTAGAAATTGATATGAGAACAAACAATACGAAATCAAAGAGGGCCGCTCTAATGAAGAAGTCAGCCGCTCCTTCAGCCATCTCTATTTATTTCGCTTGGTACCCAAGAATAAAAAGCCCTTGAATCAGGCGGTAATTACAGCTTCGCTTCTAAGTTCTAACTGCAGATCAATGGTACATTTTAAGATGCATTGATTTACAATTAGCATGGCTTCCCCACTTAAGGCTTTAGGAGAAAATTCACTTTTCTGCTCCATACAGTGTGATCCGGTAAAACATGGCAAAAGATCTCAAGGGTGACGCACCTGGATGCCCTCTCCTGGCCTTTTCAGGATGGAAGGGGGGGAAGGGGGTCAACGAAGGACGGAAACGTAGGCATTGTGGATTACACATCCTTCATCTAGATAATCAAGGTGCAACCAACAAGATGATATAGAGCACACAAGAATGGGGGTGCGAGAAAATGGGGTCACCAGAAAACCACCCTTACCAGATCTAATTACTTTATGATAAGTGGGTCTCTCACTTCTCATTTGGTTCTGTTGGGGCGGTATTTAGTGCTGCACTGTGGTATTTGGCTCTGCTGGGGCAGTATTTAGTGCTGCACTGTGATATTTGGTTCTGTTGGGGCAGTATTTAGTGCTGCACTGTGGTATTTGGTTCTGTTGGGGCAGTATTTAGTGCTGCACTGTGGTATTTGATTCTGTTGGGGCGGTATTTAGTGCTGCACTGTGGTATTTGGCTCTGCTGGGGCAGTATTTAGTGCTGCACTGTGATATTTGGTTCTGTTGGGGCAGTATTTAGTGCTGCACTGTGGTATTTGGTTCTGTTGGGGCAGTATTTAGTGCTGCACTGTGGTATTTGGTTCTGTTGGGGCAGTATTTAGTGCTGCACTGTGGTATTTGGTTCTGTTGGGGCAGTATTTAGTGCTGCACTGTGGTATTTGGTTCTGTTGGGGCAGTATTTAGTGCTGCACTGTGGTATTTGGTTCTGTTGGGGCAGTATTTAGTGCTGCACTGTGGCATTTGGTTCTGCTGGGGCAGTATTTAGTGCTGCACTGTGATATTTGGTTCTGTTGGGGCAGTATTTAGTGCTGCACTGTGGTATTTGGTTCTGTTGGGGCGGTATTTAGTGCTGCACTGTGGTATCTGGTTCTGCTGGGGCGGTATTTAGTGCTGCACTGTGATATTTGGTTCTGTTGGGGCAGTATTTAGTGCTGCACTGTGGTATTTGGTTCTGTTGGGGCAGTATTTAGTGCTGCACTGTGGTATCTGGTTCTGCTGGGGCGGTATTTAGTGCTGCACTGTGATATTTGGTTCTGTTGGGGCAGTATTTAGTGCTGCACTGTGATATTTGGTTCTGCTGGGGCAGTATTTAGTGCTGCACTGTGATATTTGGTTCTGTTGGGGCAGTATTTAGTGCTGCACTGTGGTATTTGGTTCTGTTGGGGCAGTATTTAGTGCTGCACTGTGATATTTGGTTCCGCTGGGGCAGTATTTAGTGCTGCACTGTGGTATTTGGTTCTGCTGTGGCAGTATTTAGTGCTGCACTGTGGTATTTGGTTCTGTTGGGGCAGTATTTAGTGCTGCACTACGTTATTGCAGGCTCCGCCTACTAAGTTTGCCCCGCCTACTTGTTTTGGTCAGTCTTCTGTCAGTTAGAACCCACCTACAACATGGGGCCACTTTTCGTTTTTGTTTTTGTCCAGGGCCACTTTAAGTTCCCAGTCCGCCCCTGCTCGCAGGTAACCGTCCATGCAGATAAAAATCCGACACGAGATGAACCCTCGAAGCACAAATGAATAAAACATTTAAAAAAAAAACAAAAAAAACCCCTGCAGGATGGAAAGGAAACAGAAAAAAAAAAATCCTGTTGGTATTAACATAGGGATCCACACGTCCTTCAAACAAAAGGATGAGGTGAAAATTCCAAGCGAGCGAATGCACTTTGCTCCGTTTCATAGAAGCAAATGGATTTGGTGCTTTTTATACATTAATCAATCAATATTACTGGCCGTCCACGAGCGGCGCAGCCAAGATAGGAGTGACCTCCCGGCAGACAGGACACTTTAATGCTCACAAGACAGCTCAGAGCTTAGCAACTTTGCGAATATGTTTGTGCCTGATTAGCCCTGGAAGGCAGCGGCTGTGAGCGGTGCACTAAATATGACAAGGTTAGTCGTTTTCAATTTGCGCAGGGAGACGAAATGAGTGACTGCGGGGGGGGGGGGATATGTGAGGGGAAGGAGGCGGGTGAGCGAACTGTCCCACTTGTACACGAGGAGAGTCTACATTCTTCCAGTCTTCAGGAGCTTGCGAGGAACAGAGACTATAATTAAAAAGTGGCCTTCAAAAAAAAAAAAAAAAAAAGACACAGACGAGGCGGCCATCTTGTCATCTGATGCAATATTCAGCCCGTCGTCGGCTCACTATGTGGGAGAGGTCTCCCCCGGATGTGATCGGCTGCTGTCATATGCATCCTGCCTGGCACTCCGGCCGCTGTGAAACTACAACTCCCAGCATGCACGCTTACTCGGTGGGTTCTTGTAAATCCCATAGAAGTCAAAGGAGGATTCTGACAGTTGTAGTATCAGAACAGCTGGAGTGGGGGAGGTTGCTGATCCCTGCGCTGGGGTACATGAAGCCTATAGAGGGGGGCTGCAGTTCGGGAGCCCCCTTTTCTATTGGCTCCAGTCAAATCCAGTAAATAACAACCAATCCCAGAAGACATGAAAACCGAGGAGGGGCGTCCAAAATAGACGATCCCTTTAACTACCAAAAAATGGCTAGCCCCCCCCGTGCCATGTGAATTTTGAAATCTGCAGCAATTTTTTTGTGCAGATTTAACCCTATCCATTGAAAAGGGTAACATCCTCAGCGAAAATCATATCAAATCCGCAAATCATGCGTGTTTGGTCAAATTCTGCACTGCTACTTTAGAGAGGACCTATAGGCTCCCCACATTGCCTATGTAATAACAATTCTGGATCATTTTCCTTAGGCCCCATCCACCTCTATGGAGCAGGGAGGTAGCTCCGTGCCGCGGCTCCGATGAAGCACGTCCTGTACTTGTCCGCATGCACGCACAAGTATAGGCATTTTGAATGGGGCCGCCCGGCGTGTGTTCCAAGCGTGCGCAATAATGCGGACCCGCAATAATACGGCCATCTTCCTCTGTTATTCCTCCTAGAAATTCATAAACAAATTGGCGCCTGGGTGTTCCCATTCTCCTAGTCCCTTTGGAGTGTCTTTACGTAGCCTGGACAGCGTGACAGCACGCAGGGAAACACCTCCCACGTGGTAACGACCAGGTATCAACGCATTCATACATTTCTACAAGGAATAATGGGAACAGCGCAGAAAAGATGCCCCAAAATGTTCTAGTTTGGGGAATACAAGGAATTACTGAAACAGACCTCGGGATATACGAAACATGGCTTTTCCAGGATGACCTATGTTTAGGATAAGTGATCAATATCAGATCAGCGAGGGTAGGACTCCCGGCACCCCCTCCCCCTTCCTCCGATCAGATGACTGCAGAGCATGCAGCGCACAGTGGCCGTGCCCGCTTACTACAACTCTCACCATTCTGTGGGGCGGAGCTGCAGAGACCAGGCGAGGCCACATAGGTCATCCGCATACATGCCCAGGAAATTGCCTTTAAGACGCTCTCGTTTTTCGCACTAGCTGTATAATTGTTTGTGGAGGTGCCGAGAACTGCAGATGTGCGAGATAAAGCAGTGGTGGTGAAAGGCTCCGCGCACCCCTCCCCGGCACCACCTCCCCGACTGGTACAAGAATGTGATGAACAAACGCGATAATTATGAATCCTGTTTGTAAAGGTATAAATCACGTAGTGGGCATCTCCGTATAACAAACCGCTAAACGCAAGGTAAAAGTGGATCTTACCCTAAGGCTCCATTCACACGTCCTGTTTTTCTTTCCTGATTCGATCCTGATTTTTTTTCAGGACTCCTTGAAATGAATGGATCCAGATCAGGATAGAAAAACAGGACGTGTGAATGGAGCCTTAGACTGTGAGCCCCATTGGGGGCAGAGTGATGCCGATGTCTGTAAAGCGCTGCGCAATATGTCACCGCTATATAAGTGAGTAAAATAAATAAATAAAAATACATAAAATAAATATATTAAACTTTAAGCAGTGAGATGGACTATTATTTTGGGATATTGGCGTCTCACCCCGGCCTTTGCCCCGTTACCTCGCTCGCACAGCCAGGGGCAGGTTACATAGAAGCTGGAATTACCCAGCAAACACTTTAATGCAAAAAAAATTCAGGAGGATGAAGAGTTTCATATCCTCTTCCAAGTGGCTGTGCTCGGAGCAGGGGAGAGCAAACAAGAAACAGGCTGCATGGCATTGCTGACATTCCTGAGCCGGCTCTCCTCCTGTCTGCCTGAAGCCTCCTGGTAGCAGCAGATTAATAGGGTGCCAGCCAGAGGAGACAAAGGGGAGGACACCACTTCTCTCTCCGCTAAAAGTGCGTTTTGTTACAAGGTTTTCTTGTAAAAATAAATAAATAAAATATAATATAATGTCGCCACATGTTACACGGGCAACTATTTAACCGCCATATGGTGCACAGTGTGATTTTTAGGGTGTGCTTTGTGTCTGACATTCTGATTTGGCTTATAGCCCAAGTCATGTTGCCAGACCAGGTGTGGATTCTCTGCCAAAAATGCCACACAGAATTCTATAAAGGGGAGGTTATTGTTTATGGGCAAAGAAAGGACATGCCTTGGCATGGACACTGCTATAAAGCACGGCCACACATCCGTGTAGCTGTCTGGCGGTTTTTTGGCACAGAATCAGTGCCAAATTCTGTCTGCAAAAGCTGCAGAGTGATCGGCCCCTAATAGGTGGCACTAAAGAGGCAGCTTTCTTCCTCCTGGACGAGAGCTCATTTGCATACATTTTTCCCAGGAAGTACCGTCTAACCTATAAAAAAGTCCCTAAGCCAACCAGAGGTCTCCTCAAGGAGACCCCCTCCCCCCCCTCCCAAGACCCAATACCTAGGGAGCATTGTTGTCTTGCAGGCTACAATACTGGGGTTCTGGATTGACGCTGACTAGGGGAACATAACTTGTACGTATGAAGGAGGAGTCCGGGAGGCGGTGCTGCTGCCTGAAGAGTCACACTGGCCAGGTCCTTAAACCTGCTCTTCCTGGCTTAAGTAAACTTGGGATGTATCAATACAAGCCAGCTTCGGTGGCATCCAGCGCATGCACAGATGAGGCCAAGGCCAGTACACCATATTACACTGCGCATGTGCCAGATGCCCAAATCGCTGGATTTTTTTAAATTTTTTTATTTTTTAAGTATCTGGCACTTGCGCAGTAAAGTAAAGGCTTGAGCTGCATTTGAAGATATGCTGGATGCCTCCTGAACTGGATTGCAATGACATATTCCCACTTAAGGGACTTCAATCAAGCTCAGAAGGATCCTGCTTAGGGTCAGGCAGCAGCCCCGCCTCCTGGACTCCTTCATAGTAATTTGCATGCAGGGCTCGCAGTCTTCAAACCTTTTTATTAGAGAATACAGGAATTAATAAAAAGTATAAGGACGTGTTCATAAAAATAATCAGTGACCGTACAAGCCTGTCATGGCGCCTGTGTGTCCTGAGCCTAACGGGACAGTGAGTGACGGTAAACAGTGTACACTGCTGTGGAATATGTTGGCGCTATATAAACTAGGATATTGTGCATCTGGAGTCCATACAAAAACTGCACTCGCATCACGTGAAACCGGCATTACTGTGGCACTTATCTGCCTGGTGGAAACCGAGCCCCATAGGGCGAGCCTTGTACCCGGGTGTTTGCTGCAGGCGGCGTCCTGCATTGAAAAGCCGTGTATCTGTATTCTTGTGTTACAGCTTAGTCAGACAATAGGGAACATATTGAGTGTGAAGGAGCTGTATGCACACATGACTGACATGAGATGCTTCACACAGGGGGCCAGAGAAAGAGAGGGGTAAAGGCCCGCATGATGGGGTTAATGAGATACAGACTCTCCTCGTGCACACAGACACAAAGCATCAGTGCCATGAAGTCCGAACAGGAGAGCGAGGAGGAGCCTGGGCACCGGGAGACAACTGGTGGAATCAGAGTCTGACAGTAACACTCAACCTCTTCCTGTCCAAACAAAAGCTCCCTTCAAGGAGCGGGCTTTGTGCTCAGGATCCCTTATAGACCCCCACCCTCTCCAGCCCCACACACTCTCTACAGAGACCTGTAACAATGAGGGCAATGTGCAAGAGGAGAGATGCCAAGGACTCGGCAGAGATTAACACAATCTGCTGAAACAATACGTCCACTAAGAAGATTCGGTCTCACTGGAGGAATGTAAGAGGCCGGGCCGGCATCGTTTATGGCCGTGCATGCAAACAGCAGCCTCGGAGAACGATGCAATATAAGGCTGCAGAACGTAAAGTCGTCTTAACTGAAGTGTGCGAGGTTTCCTATTGAGGTGCATTTGCACAATTCTATGCTAGCAGCTATTTGAGGCTGGACTGCAGTGTTCCTCAATGGGACAACAGAGAAATCCCTGCCCCCATGATCTCCTAATGGTGTTCACGGGGAATATTTGTAAGGCTCTGGTATATATTGGGAGTATTCTGCAAAGAAAACCTCCAACATATGTCCCTGTCTCAAGATTAGATATATTGCATTTTGCAGAGCGTATACCCCCAATGCATATCACCGTACAGCCACACAATGACCTCCATTGCACATAGGCTACCTGTGCTGGGTGCACCTGTATGGCAGACTGCAATCTTCCATACACTGGAAAAAAGCATACCGACATATACCTGCTCAAAGGAGGCCAAACAGACACTTATGGCCTCCAAAAGGTGAGCTAAGGGCCTATAGACACATTTGACGCATGCATCCAGAGCTTTTATGGATGCAAAACACAACCTGCAGCGACCAAAGGCGCTTTGTGTTGTGCTTTCCTATACAGTAAAATATAAAAATATAATGTATATGCAAAAAATGCTTTCCTTTCAAGTGTCTGAAACTGGACAAAAGTTGAAGCTGTACAGCAGACACACGTGAGAATACTCCGCGCCATGTGGCATCCCAGGGGCAGTATGGGTAAGATCGTCTGTCTCTCCAGATACTTGTATAGTCTCATTATTGCAGCAATTAGCGGAAAGTGCCCCAAGGGGGAGATGGAGGAAAAGGTTAGTGTGGTTGGAAAATCTGCAGCTACATAAAAAGCAGATGTGTCTCCATAAACACAGGTGTGCTCGTACGTTCCGGCGAGTGTCACACGTGCGATGGGGTGCCCACCACCCACCAACAAAAAGAGAAGTCACTAACCGGGTTCTGTAGGAGGAGACGACGTCCTGATGGTAAAGATCTGGCCGAGGTCTTCATCCTCTTCTGGAAGTCCTTTCTGGAGCCTCTGCAGTTTGCGCAGACTCTCGCTGCGTTGGTGTTTCATAGAACGGACATGCTGAATTAAGTTCAGTTTGGCCTTGGTGGAGTAAGAGCATAGCACGCAGTGGTAGTAGGACGACTCTCCCTCGATCCCGCTCTCGTGCTGTTGTAAGTGCTGCGGAAATAGAGAAACAAAAAGGTAATGAGGGTCTGAGGGGCTAGCCGTTCACACGTGACCGATACGCTGCAGATCTTCCAGTGCGGAGCTGCAAGTAGAAAATCTGCAGCGCATCACAGTACCAGCAAAGCGGAGGACATTTTCAAAAAGTAAAATAAAAAATCAGCAACAGAAACCGCCCTGCAGCGCAGATTATCAACTTGAGGCATGTGAATTTATGCTTCGGATATCTCCCTTTGCAACGCATAGAGTGAAATCCGAGGCAAATCCACAGCAACTCAGATTTTGCAATGGATTCGCAGCAAAATCCGTGGTGGTGATGTCACTGTGCAAGGACTACACAGCAAGGTTGGTTGTGCGACACCAAGATTGAAGCGGTGCACTGTGACAAGGCAAGTGAAGATTATTAAGGCGGTTGCGTTACGACACCTGACACGATGCAACTGCAGCAGTCATAAAATCCAAATCTTCTGGATTTTGGGTCGCAAATTGCAAGACAGACTTTATACCAGAGAGTCAATGTAAGTGGCAGATGACCGTGACTCACTTGTGACACGGGTCACAATGACGGGTGTTTCAGAATCACACCTTAAAATAGCCGTGCAACTTCAATGCAACAGCACATCATCGTGTAGCCCAGGTTGCCATAACACTTAGAGGTTGGGGGGACCCAATTAGGGTCCTTTTGTACTTTTTTTTGTGGGAACAGGCAGAGTAAACATGGTCCTGACTTCTTCTAATGTACAGAGGCCGAGGCAGTGGCAAAGAGAGCAGAGCCTCTAGGTGTAATGGTAACGCCCCTGTTGCTCCTAGAGGCTCATATATTAAAACATCACATTTCTAAGCAATGCGGACACATATGAACATGGGACCAACACAGATGTCTTCAGCTGCCAAGTGCACATGTAACAGGTCAGCCAGTGTCATAGGGACAGAACTGCTGACAGATGCCCTTTAATTATTGCTTTTTGGGCTGCTTTATTCATTTTCTAACACTTGGTGGTGGGGGCGCCCTCTTATTTTGCAATGGGGCCCTATGAATTATGGGGACACCCCTGCTTTAGGCCTAGCTAAAAGTCAACGGCAGAATATTCCCAGCCCTTTATCTAAGTTTCTGAGAAAGCTAGGTGAAATCAAATATGGCCACAAGTCCCCAGGGAAGAGTCACCCAATTCCCCTACAGTCCTAGTCTGCACTTATTGACTAACTATGCGGTAATATACTGGTTGTCACGCCAAAAATCAATATAAATCGAAGAAATTACTGTAAAGGAAGATTCCAAAAATAAAAACTGCGATACAAGGTGTCACATGCTAAGGGGGGTACATGGTACAGGGTTTTAAGGTGAAGATAAACCCTGTGTCATGCTCCGCCCCCTCCAGTGTATACAAGTCTGGAGTGTTCCATTAACAACTTTACAACAGGACTCCGGATCTAGAAGTGGATCACACCAGGTAGGCCACAAGATGCGAGAAGCTGCTCCGACACTGTCTCTTAAAGACTCATCACTCGGAAGGCCGTCGTTAAACCACAAATATATGAACCCTGAAAGGAGAAGAAGCCGTCCCTGCCAGATTTACGTGCGGCCATCAGCGCATGTGTCAGCGCATCGATTGCTAGAAAGCTTGTGGGGCTTTTTTTTTTTCTCCCAACAATAGGAAACTTCTAACATCTGGTTCTTCACGCATGGAAAGCAAAATATTGATCAGGTTTAGCTGAAGCACCACTTTAAACCAGAACAGACAGAAGTACATTCTGATGGAAGGCGGCGAATACCCGGGGGATGAGAGACGGAAGCTTGCACTGCTCTGTGTATGCTGTCAGTACCAAAAACAGCGAGCGGCATCGTCACGCCAAAGAACGACCAGTACGGGTATCACAAGCACACCTCCCAAAGGTCCCTCCACTGGAAGGACAGTCCCTTTCTATTCTTATAGGAGGTAGAATTTCCACCTAAGATTTTGCCGCAGTTTGGCAAAATCTGCAAAAAAATGCAAAGCAAAATCCGCATGTGTTACACACAGATCTGCCAGAGGATTTTCAGAAACGCATTGGGTGAAACCTGCAGAGATAATCCGCGGCATGAATACCACAGATTCTGACCACACGCGGGTCACTGTACAATGCAGATTTGGACTTGCGAGAATCTCATCCACTTTGTTGTCATAGTAATACGCTGCAGATTTCGCAATGGTGAACCTGCAATGGATCCACCTTCCTTGTGTGAGTATAACCCAAAAGGTCTCCGTTTTTTACCTGGGAGACAGCGGCGTATTAAAAAACTTACTATTTTGCCGTCTGTCTACTAACTGCATATTAGCCCTCAACTTTTTTATTTTTTTAAAAAAGTGCACATCGGGAGGACCTCCAGTAGAAAGAATTAGTGCAAGCAGATAGGATGCTCACCTCAAAGGCACAACACTCGTCTGCTCGTCTCGGAGGAACGAAGAAGAGCAGAGGAGTATAAATTCTTTATTGCCAGGAATAACACGTTTCTGGGCCTAACTGACCCCTTCTTCAGTTCCAAACCGGCCAGAAACACGTTATTCCTGGCAATAAATAACTTCTATGCATCCACTCTTCTTCGTTCCTCCGAGACGAGCAGCTCCGGCCACACGGATGTTCGGCCGGCAGCTACTGAAGGTGTACGTCCAGCTTTACACTCCGTACTGTTTCACTATAAGCACACGCTATATACACATCGGCCATCACTACCCCCTATCCCCTCCCAGAGGCTCAGAGGCCTCTTTCTCAGTTTCTTTCAGATCTCCACAAGCTCAGGTCATAAATCACAGAGTCTTCAGCTGGAGAATCCATCTCTTTAATGAAAAAGTTATGTGAAAGCAGCTGTCCTCCCAGTCCTGTTCCAAATAGTCCATAAAAGTCTACGGCTGGTTACATCCTCAGCGTCCACCACCTGCAGACAGGCCTGGAATTTCCTGGTGAAGAGGGGAGGGCTGCGGCCCTGCACATCATTCATTTTCCTCTCAAGCAAGAGCTCATATTTCCACGTGACATCCCTCCTGTCCACACAAACAGCACACGGTAAAATGGCCGTCGGGGTGGACTTACAAAACAAACAAGAAAAGAGAAAACATCCAGAGAAACGTGGTCATCTTTAGAGTGTAAGCTTTGTGCGCAAGGAATAAGCACAGTCTGTAACTAATCGCCTGTATTTCATTCTGATCCTTTAGGTCAGTGCCAGTTTCTAACCTGTGAAACTACAACCCCCAGCGTGGCCTTCAGGGCTGATCTAGCGGAACAGACAGAGCTAATCTATGGCCTGGCAGCAGCTGAATCCCGGCCATAACCGACGTCTTACCCATGCAGCAGATGTGGGCGAGCCGTCCGGCAGAGAAATGTAATATACTGGACCGACATTGCACAATCGCAGTATAACAAGATGCAAAAGTTACTTTTCTTTATCTGCTCTATTAATATTCAGGAAAAACATGCGGACATGACTCACGACAATCCGGTGGGAAGAAGGAAAAAGTAAAGTAAGAATTAGCAGAACTTTATCAAGGTGGAAGGAAAATAATATTACAGCCTGTGATTAAGGAGCGCCGCCCTGGTGGCCACACCAATCCTGGCTTTACAGCATGGCGGGGGAGACGCTATGGATATTCTAAAGGGTATTGTCACATGGGGCAGATTCGTGGCAGGAATTTCTAAGCGGGGTGAGCAGAAATCTACGCGTGAAACATCTCTGTTCATAAACGGATTGTTAATGGCAGAAATGTCTACAACTAATCTGCCGCATGTGAATAGGTCTCATCTGCTGTACTAGAGCATGCTGGCGTCATATGGGGATTCCATAGAAATGAATGGGATTGCTGCACCAGTCATAAAAAAAAAAAATAAATAAAAAAATCCAACCCTGCTGCTCATTTCTGTTGCATCACCATTACGCTGCGATCCTGCCTCCACCCAGTGTCGCCCTACCCTTTGGGTACATCCACACTGGGTATACATTGCCTCCGACAGATGCCCACGGGCTCCCACAAACGAAAAGGTACACTGTGTTTTGGATATTTTTAAGTGTAGTCCACTATGTTCGCTAAAAACAGCTACGTATACCAAGCAGATCATGGCCCAAAGGACACTCTTCCGGCTTCTGTTGGGTCAATGAGGGCCTACAGATACATATGATGTAAGCGCTGGAAGCTTTCCCGGTACATGCGCCAAACACGCCCTGCTCTATGAGAGCGGTCATACATAAGGCATTATAGCTTACAGGTAGTTTAAATTAAAACAATATATGGCTGCCGGTAAGGCAAGAACCACGTTGTATCCCTTTACAAAAAATACGCTTTACATTTTATTAAAAAAAAAAAATAAATATATATATATCTTTCACCAAAGTCACATAAGCCGGCCAGATGTCTAGATATTCAGACGCTGAATTATTAGCCTCTTATTGCGCATTTAGTATTTTAAGTCGGTGCCAAGTTCTGCGATGCAGCGAGATGCGGTTGTTTGCCATTGTTTGTGCTTTTATTCTGATCTCTTGGCTTTTACCGTAACGTTTCGCGCACAGCAGCCGAGCCTGTATAACAGGGGTTAAGAGAGGTGGCACGAATGCTGGAGGAAGCGAAGACGCACAAAAACTATTTGCATGATGTGGCACAGAAAAAGAATGGCACATAGACGAGTGCCAAGGTGACAAAACCTCGAGACAGGATTAAGAAAACAAAAGAAGATGATTAGACGGGCTTCCCCCGCGCTCACAGGCCTCATATTTCCCCAAGTAGGCTGGGCTCGTGAATGAAGGAGGCACGCCTAAACTCCTCAATACTAGTCCATGCTACGTCCTGAGGGCCACCGTCGGTGGAATCTGTGAAGGCGCTGGCATTACGTGCAGTCGTTGATTAGGGCCATGTTAGAAACAAAAGCAACAATGCAGCTAATATTCACGGTGGGGCACAGGCCTGGGCATCACCAGGAGGTCTTTATAACAGCGGGCACAAAGCCATCCTGTAGATGTAAGTACTAGGACTCTGCTGGGTTACTAGCGGTGAAATAGCAGGGTGCAGGAAGTACATGGAATTACTCAGGGCCTTGAGGTCCGCACTTCAGCGTGGTTTACGGTGGCATGGCCTACCAGTCAATGAATCAGATTTAAAGGGCTTTTCTAGTTTTATTCCTGTAAATCTTAATCCTTTTCAACTTAATAAAGCTTAAAAGAGCGGCCCTGGATTTCATGAAATGTTATGAAATTAATAAAAAAAAAAAACAAAAAAACTTTTAACCATTACTCACCTGTAACGTATTCCCCCGATCAATGGATCCTGCAGCGTTGACGCCATGTACATCATTCACGTGAAATCTGCCGCTTATATGTATGGAACATAATTGTCAAGGTCAGTGATTGGCTGCAGTGGTCACATGAATGATGTCATACTTGCCAGACTGGTAGAGACCAGCGGCAATGGCGCCAACATGGGGCGGATTCACGGGCGAGTAATGGTCTTTTATTTATTTTTTTTAATAATTTTATACCATTTATCCCAGACAACCCCTCGAATTGCATCACAATAAAAAGTTCTGCAGCTATCTAATATACTTTGTTTCAATTCCTCATTATTAGAAGATCTACGCATACTGAAAAGAATTTCAGTGATGAAAGAATTTTTTTTGCATACATCAAGAAGTTCTGACCTTATACTTCTCACAGCTGAGAGTTTGCTACAATGTATGCAGGTTTGGCAGTCATCCGGACTCCAGGCTGATACCTTGTACTGAGCTGGGCTGGACAGATTTGGGCAGCCATGTTCTGTATAGTTGAAGGCACTTCACAATGAAACCTCATGTAATTGGTCACTTCCATCATATGGTAGCAGGATGTATTTTTAGGAGTGTGTATATCTTTTTATTTTTTGTTGCAAAAATGCAGTCAGATGTTACCTTAAAGCTCACGGAACAATACTGAAAAAAATTTAAAAACACAGTTTTTGGCTTTTTCCCCCCCTCAAAATAACGCATGCTCTGGATATGGCGTTTTACCCCATAAGCTTCTGTTTAGGACTTTGAAAATGTCCAGAAAAAAAGGCATCTTACAAAAGTATAAAAATGCAACAAAATAATAGAAAAAAAAAAACACCATGAACAATGCTTGAAATTGAAGGTGGTGTTAGGGTAGGACTGTTTTTTTGCCCCCTGACTTTCTGACGTTAAGGTCCAGAATCACACACTCAAAGATGACTCGTTCTTAGGATGACCATTATTTGAAAAAGGTCCACAACATCTAAAACATCCAAAACAGAGCAAAAGCCAAAAGTGACTTCAAAACACAGCCAAAAAAATAACCTCTCCACCGAAACAGAGCGAGCCAAGCAGTCATTACTGAGAAGAAGGGCTTCTAGGAGATTAAGAAGGTTTCTGCTGTAATCCCACAGCGGAGGATCTCTAACAAGTAACCACAGGTCAGCCAGGCCACCGCTGGGTAATAAAGACAATGTCTAGGAACCATCTATTCCTCTGGGCCCAATGAGGTACACAGCACAACCCGCCTACCAGATCCGGCCCTTATTGTTCTGGAATTTATCAGCCGTTATTTATAGGCCGTAATAAATTATCCGATATTACTACAGCACTAGGAAAGAGCATTGTATGGGCTGTAAAAAATGTCAAGACTATTCCAAAGTAGTTCTCAAAAACTACCATACACACAGTGGTGTCCAAAATGACAACTGAGCTTTCTCCTGACAGGGTACTTTTATGTAGTTCAATTGAGTAGGGGGACACTTGGCTTAGGGACACTGAGAAGCACTGGCCAAGAGGGTAAAACGTAGCAGTGGAGGGACAATTCAAGGCAACAATATCAAAGACCACTACGATGCTACCTCCAACTTTCTGAATGTCCTGGCTTGTGACCACTACGATGCTACCTCCAACCTTCTGATTGTCCTGGCTTGTGACCACTACGATGCTACCTCAAACCTTCTTATTGTCCTGGCTTGTGACCACTACGATGCTACCTCAAACCTTCTTATTGTCCTGGCTTGTGACCACTACGATGCTACCTCAAACCTTCTTATTGTCCTGGCTTGTGACCACTACGATGCTACCTCAAACCTTCCGATTGTCTGGCTTGTGACCACTACGATGCTACCTCAAACCTTCTTATTGTCCTGGCTTGTGACCACTACGATGCTACCTCAAACCTTCTTATTGTCCTGGCTTCTGACCACTACGATGCTACCTCCAACCTTCTGATTGACCTGGCTTGTGACCACCAAGATGCTACCTCAAACCTTCTTATTGTCCTGGCTTGTGACCACCAAGATGCTACCTCCAACCTTCTGATTGACCTGGCTTGTGACCACTACGACACTACCTCAAACTTTCCGATTGTACTGGCTTGTGACCACCAAGATGTTTGTGACCACCAAGATGTGTCCTTGCTTGTGAAAAATATCTGTTGTCACCTTAAATTGCTGGATCATGTTGTGGTCACCAATTATTGCAAGAAAAGATAAGAAAAGAACATTTTCTGGGCCAGCATCATACATCTTTCCTGGGGAATCCTTGATTTGGATTCCAACACTAGGCAAAGAGGGCCATACACCCCAGGAACCCATTGATCAGTAAGCACATCATTGGCACTGTCTAACTATAGATCTGCTTCTACAATGGACCTTGCAATGTTTTTGAACTCTCATCAGGTTCCCCTTACATTACGGCTGTGGGGTTCTGCAAAACTGGAGAACCACGCCATGTCCTGAACAAGCAGAAACGTGGGCAACGCTAAACTCAATATTCAAGCCCTGTGTTGCTAAGAAGCCAAGGAATAACCTAAGACGCTTTTCATGCCTCTTCGCCTCTATGCTTGGGACATTTATTCTCCATTGAGATGAGCACTTAGCACATATATCAGAACCAGGTCGCCCAGTCACAGCCCCGGGAACCTGCGGTGACAATGGTCAATGAGATAATTATTCAAATTTAAACCAAAAGGACAAATGGTCAATCAGACGCATCGGAGTCTTAATTTTTTTAGCCTCATTAAAAGCCAATATATTTTGACTTTCAGATTAAGAGCTTCCAAGCTTGCCGCGCGGTAAATCAAGCTGATCAGAGGCAGCAAAGTCTGTGGCACTTTAACTTTAAATAATGCAATAATTATTGGATTTCCTTTTTTTATAACCGAAGTGCTGGAATGTAAACAATGGATATGTAATTGCAGGAAGGGGGATCAATACGGCCAATCGTTTTCAGCCATGTTAATTGTAAATACAATTGCTCCAAGATGTCAGCTTGTTCTTCGCGCTCCCAGAATCACCCTAACGGATGACAGAGTCCAACTTTCCCATTACGGCTGCTCGTTCCTTTAAGAGGTTCTCAATCAGGTCTGATCAATCTGTCAAGATAATGCATGGATTAAGTAAGACTCCTTCAAACACAGCTTCCCAATCAATAGCCCAAACGGGCTTAATGAGGAGGGGCCGAAACCCACAGGGAACTTGCGCCAGTAGCTGCCTGAGCATGTCTTTGGACTCTTCGTAGAGGCTGATAAACAGACCATCTCTTAATGAGCTTGCAGTTTATGCATGCTTCACTAAGCATTAAGCCGCTCCCCTCCCGGGACGGGAAAAACAAAATAGATTAACACAAAACAATACGGTCCCAAATTAGCTCCATCTTGGATTGCCTTCTTCTTGCGTTAATTGTGCTTGGAAGTGAGGATAACATTTATCAATGCCGTGCCAGGTTTCATCCCTGGAGTAAGTGTCTCTCTCTCTCTCTCTTCTCACTGGTGGGTCTTGAGCGCTTTGAAAATTAAGCACACCACTGCCCTTAGAGAGATTCATCGCCTCGGATAAAATAGACGTTGCCTAAAGCGACTATTGTGTCATGAGACGGAGCAGGGAAATCGCCACCGTTTTCCTGAGCAGATGCCAAAAATTTTCCGCGGTGAGGGCTGAGGCCTAGTTGGAGTTGGAGACCTCGAGTAGGGATGTACTCGGCACAGATTGCAACGGGGCGGCTTTGAAAACAAAAACAATAGGCCTGTGTTGTCTTAGCAAGAGGTGAACGGACCCCCCCTGCCCTTAAGCCAAACATCATCGGGACGCACACACACCAAAAAAAAAAAAAAAAAAAAAACCCTCTAAGTGAGAGCAAGCGAGAAATGAAAGTGCAACCTTATACAGACATCTGCTACCTCTGCCACCGATTCTAGGAGATTAATTTCCAAGAAGCTTGGATGCACAGAAAGCCTGTAGTGTGAGGGGAGGAGGGTACGAGAGGATGAGGCTGGGGTCACAGCCTTCTCCTTGTCTCTATTGTGTTAGCTTTGATGCATGCTGTTTTCAGGCCTCATAATGCTGAGCCAGGGCCTTGTCCTTAGGAAACGGCAAAGAGGCCTGCATGTTTCCTAGCAACCTCCTGACAGCCAGCTGGCAATATCCCAGCTGGGGCGACTAAGAAATAGGTGATGCTTCTGGACAGATAAATAAACAGGAGGCCGAGTCACTGGAGGGAAAGCACAAAGGGAGGGAAGCTTCAGACCTCCACACCCAGGGAAAGACTAATACACGATACAGAGTGTCCCATCCTCACATCTAAGATGACCCTGCACTGGTTGGGCTGCCTGGATTACACCCATGACTGACAGCGTGCAAGCCCGGACGGGTCCGCAACTACAGAAGTGGCTCAAATACATCAGAACTAGGGAGAGGCTCCATTCACCTACCAAACGTTAACCCATTACCTGCGTACACTCTACCCTGGTGCGGCGTCTACCTTGTAAATAATGCGTCGTTACAGGGGGTTTCTGGGATCGAAAACTCGTTAGGAAGTTCGGAGTTTATGATCTGCCCTGTTCTGGAGTATACAGACAGCCCATTGATTTGAATGGACACTGTGTAATGTTCTATGTGGCCTGTGGTGGCGCTGCAGGGAAACTGCTCACTTCCTGCCAAGTTTACTGATAGATTGGCGCTGATCGCTGGGATTCCCTGCAGCAGGACACAATGTGATCTAAAGAGCAGGGATGTGGGCAGAGCTTGGGTGTTGGGTATAACACTCCCAGCTTCCCTTAGTACACATGCATCTGTTTGTGAATGGCGCACATATACCGCATCTCAGCCATACATAAGCGGCGCCACCTATACAAACACTACAGGAGAGCACAGATACAGAAGAGCTGAGTTAGTCATTTGTGGACTGCATTGTTTGCTCATTGTGTAGTAAGCCACCCTGCAGGCCCATGTAAAAGGCATAGATAATTCCTATATATTTATTCATGATTGCAAGTAAAACCGCTCTGGTTGTTCACACAGTTACATGCACAGGCCAGGCACACTATGGCGGGTCCATATAACAGACACAACAGCCGGACCTCCTTTGGTTCATCAGAACCGGAGTTAGTACCCCATAGGCTTTTATAGCTTCCGATAAATCGGGGGTAGCTGCAAAAAAGAGCGGACATCGTAAGCAGCCTATGGGGTGGGTATATGGGATTGTGGTTATGGAAGGAAAATAAACCCTAGTAAAAATGTGGCCGAAATGATCATTAGACCAATTACTGAGAAAGTCTCCAAAACCTTAGGCCCTAGTATTAAGTTTGCACGCCCTAAAGCTAGATTTTTTTTTCTGGCACGGAGCATTCTCTAGCCATTTGGTCTGTCGGGAAAAAAAAAAAAAAAAAAAAAGCGCAGTTGTTAATATCCAGCTCGACACGTAAGGCTTGCAAATCTGCAAAAATCTGCTCTTGCTCTTTTTTTTTCCTCTCTCTCTCTGCAAATGAGAGCAGGAGGCATGTACGAGTGGGAACTAATAAAATCACACCCAAGTTTCCCCGTCTAATTTATCATAAACAGACACGAGCAAAGCAGCTTTGTGCAGGATTAGAAGCTTCATTCTGCCGCGCTGCCGAGCGATGATTACACAGGGGCCAAAAATCTGCATTGTCTCTTTAAGAGAGAAGTCGGTGCAGAAAAAAAAAAAAAAAAAAAAAAAAAAAGGACACAGACGGGGAGAGAGAGAGAAAGAATAAGAGAACCATTGCCTGCGCTCTCCCCCACCAAAAACCCCGAGGCCTCTTGTGTGTGTACTAACCACAAGCCTTTGAGTGCCTCATGTATTTACAAACTGAGGCATGTTCAAATCAAAGGGGATACCACATGACATAATTCACATTAAAATGTCAGCAGGCTGACAATTTATAGAGCCAATCTGCGGAAGGTGAGGAGCAGTAAAGCCTGGGTAATTGTTTAATGCCTACTTAAACCAACGGTGGCTTCGCCTTGGGGAAAAGCGTCACGTGCTGCTTGTGAGCTGTCAGGCGGCATGTGCCAGGGGGACTGGAGTTGTGCCAGTCCAGAGATAACAGCTTTCACTTGTAGCTGAGCCGGCCCCATTATATGGTGAGAGCCGACACTCCACCTTCCCCACTAGACAAACAGAAGCTCCCCATATGGTTGCAAGCTGCCAGTTCAGAGCGCCTGCATTTTGTTAGTTTTTATGCGGCCTATCCGTCAGAGAAGTCCCCAAAGGCCTGAGCCTTGTCATTCCCCAGCCTACTGGATATGACAAACACGGAGGAACGCCGCCAGGAGAAGAGATACTGAGCAGACGCAATGTCCCCCGGAGCAGCGCTGAACTGGTTAAGGTTCCAGGATAGACAATGGTTAACTTCTTAAAGACCCGGACCACCGAAATCAGTCGTAGTGGTGGTGGTAGCCGTTTCAATCTGTGGAATGTGGCACGTTGAGACTCGCGAGGTCTGGGTACGTTCAGCGACACCTCCTCCCTCCCTTCTACCTCATTAACTGGAACACATTAAAACAAGTGTGCTTTGGGACCAGAAAATGAGACTGTTAAACTAGGCTCCTCTAATCCTCATCAACTGTGGGAAACGAGGCCGCATCAATTATGCTGAATCAACATATCAACAGTTATTCCTCCACCACTTCCGCAACTGGAAACGGGCTGACGGGAGTCCCTCGTTGCTTTCTGGATTCAACCACCAAATCCTGTCCGGCTCTGAAGCCGTAAGGAAGGGATTGCAGATGGAACGCCTTGTTGGTTATGGCCTGGTCTGTGTAGGGTGTGACTAGGCCGTAATTAAAGCCACAGTCTGAACTAAAATGACGGATCAACCATTGATCTAAGGCCTGGTCCGGGCTTCCACTGATGGTCTGACATGAATGAATGAATGAATGAACTATAGGTCATTTCAAGTCTACATCAGAAGGCCTCTGTCACAATCATCTGTGTCCAAGAAGAGAGCAAATGATCTAAATCAGCCTTCTGAAGCCATCTAAGGTCCCCAGCGTTTGGCCAACTTAAACAGGGGTGCACCTAGCCTTTCAGCTGCCTGGGGTGAAAACTGAAACGGTGTTCCTTCCCCCTCAATGCCAATTACTTAACCTAACCCCTTTGCCACAATGAAAGCGCTCCTTGCCCATGGCCCTTCTGCTGCCCTCCTCTTGCCCCTACCTGGTGCTGCCTGAGGCGATCGCTTCACCTGGCCTCATTGGTGGTGCGCCCCTGAACTTAAATGGTTATTCTCATCTTAGACAATGGAGGCATATCGCTAGGATATGCCCCCACTGTCTTATAGGTGCGGGTCCCCCCGCTGGTACCTGCACCTATATCGAGAATGGAGCCCCAAAACTGAAGGAGGGTGCACTGTGCATGCGCAGCTGCCCTTCATTCATTTCCATGGGGCTGGCGAAAATAGCCGAGTGCTGGCTCGGCTATTTCCGTCAGCTACATAGAAATGAATGGAAGAGGTGACCGCGCATGCGCAGTATGCTCCCATTCATTTCCATGGGAGCAGCGGGGGGGAGCTGCGCCTGGTGGTGGCCAGCTCCCCCCTCCGATCTTGATATAGGTGCGGGTCCCTGGCGATATGCCCCCATTGTCTAAGATTAGAATACCCCTTTAAAGGATCTGACACTGAAGTGGGGTGCCACCAATGCACACTCTTCATGCTGGGCAGGAGGGAATGCCTGGACAACTCTCATGAGGAGGTAAAGGTTTGTCCAGCCTTTGGGCAAGCAACCCCACGGGTCTGAATCTGTGCCATCAAAACACATTGACATGCTGTTCAAGCAGATGAGACTACGAGGTCTTTTATTGGCCACAGTGGTCACAGGACCAAGCCCTTTCCTGGTCCTCCAGGGACCGGACTGTGGACAGGAGAGTGTCTTTTTATTAGGGCACAGGTCAGGACCATTGAGGTTGTCAGCTCCTAGGTCAGACCATCCCCTTAATATATTATCAATATATTTAGATGCATCTACTACTAGCCGATAGAGTCACCTAAACCCAACCATACATAGCCAATTGTAGGGAAACAACTTGGAAATTACGGATAAGGCGACTGCAGGGCGTCAAAAGGCAGGCCAGTGTCTCAGCAATCATCCATGGGGTATTCCGGCTACGGTTTATCGTAGACTCAGAGCCGTCGGTCCATAACACACACAATACATAGTATATAGTACTCAATGTCTGCAATGGCAAGAAATAACCCATATCAATATATCTAACCGTCTAGGTTGACCCTTGCGTCAATATCCGAAAAACTCAAATGTGTTCTATTGGCAGTCTATACGACATAGAATCAGTGACTGCCACGTGAGATCACTGAGACCAACGTAAAAACGTCTAAAACACAAGAAGCAGCCATTCATACAGACAACAATCAGACTGGCACAGGCGGCAAGCACAACGCAAATCCAAAGGCAAATAATTAGAGTCGTTTATACAGAACAGCACAAGGACACCTAGGGGGTCTCCAGCGCACAGAAACGTGCTCACAAGACCTTGTAATTCCACGTCTACACATTGTGCAGGTGGCCTTGTCACTGAACATGGACTGCGCGCGAACACGTGTTTACCTTGGTGATATACCCTGAACTAAAGCAATTCTCTATTGTACAGAGTGTTCGCAAAGAGTGTCTCAGTCTGGAGGACCAGACCTGTCCTGCGTTACAAGGACAACCTACGCTGTGGGCAGACATGGTGTAATGCTTCATGTGTCCTGTGGTGGCGCTGCAGAGAAATTGGACACTTAGGCCCCATTCACACGACCGTATGTATTCCGTGATCCGTATAAAAACGGAACGGAAGACATACGGAAAGTCTTTAATGGGGCTACGGACGTGATTTTGCAGCCAAGTATAGGACATGTTTTATTTTTTTTGCGGGGGAACTTCCGTGAGATACGGGATGCGGAATGTTTTTTTTCTCCTATGGAAAAATGAATGGGTCCGTATGGTTCCGCATGTTATCCGCAAAAATGCGGATAAGATGTGGAAATGTACATACGGTCATGTGAATGGGGCCTTACTGTCAGGTTTCTATGCAGATTGCAGCTGACTGAGATAAGGAGGCCACTCAGTGTCCACATTATTGCCAAAGGGCCCTTCTAACATGTAAGGAGAACCCCGAAAAACCTTGTACTGGCTAAGTAATGGATGTACTACCGCTATACATACCCAAGAAGGCCCGTCTACCCAGGTCTATTTAAAATTAAAAGGGTTTTCTCACCTGGAACATTGGTAGCACATGGCTAGGATATGCCACCAGTGTCAGATAGGTGCAGGTCCCTTGAGAACAGAGTGCCCTAAATTCAGGAGGGTGCACAGCGCATGAGCAGCCGCCTTCATTCATTTCTATGGGAACTCCAAACATAACCGAAGTGATGCGCTCGACTACTTCTGGAAGTCCCGTTGAAATTAATGCAGAGTGGACCGCACAAGCCCGACCACTGCTTCATTCAATCCAATGGAACCGCCAGAAATAGCTCAGCAATTTTTGGCGCTCCCATAGAAATGAATGGAGGATGGTCACCCATGCTCTTTGGGAGCTTTGTTCTAGACATAGGTTCGGGTCCCAGAGGTTTCATTGACGGCATATCCTAGCGATAGGTCACCAATATTCCAGGTGAGACAACCCCTTTATATAAAGATATATATGCATTCATCCATCAAATTCCTGTAACATTTCAGTGCCAACATGAGCTGCACAATCCTAACAAAACATCTTCTCCGTTTCTACAGAAATAAAACCGGCCACGGCCAACGACCACTCGTGTCTTGTCTACATAATCTTCTTTTGTGCACGTCAACGTGGATCCTCCCCAAAACTACACTAACCTGAACCTGAATGTTCGAAAGGGTGAAAAAGGGAGACAACTAATCTGAACCTGGAGAAACACGATAATGAACCCTCTGCTAAAGATTTTTTCTCCTGGTCTGTTCTAAAAAAAAGGCAAATTGTCTAAGTCATTAAAAGGCTGGACTCTGCCAGAGATCGTGCAGCGAAAAAAGCCAAGTTATTCAATATTCACCTTCAACCAAAACCAGATTGTTGCATCTTTTCTACGTCTAAACTGTCCTTCCAGACACGGCCCCTTGGACTTGTGCCCCCCACACAGTGAGATGCCTGTTCGTGACGCTGTAGGGTGCACAGAGTTTTGCAGACTGTTCTGGCATCTGGAGGGTTTTCTGTATCTGACAGTGTAGAAGTTGATTACATGCAGTTAACTCTGCTCTAACCTGATTATAGATGTGCCAGCCTAATGGATTACATTTGCAAGAGGAAACATAACATGCAATCAATCTCAATCCACCTCAGATGTGAACTCTTGGTCTGAGGACCACTCTCGTCCACGGTCTCTGTTCACCCCCCGCAGGAGTGTGGTCAGAGTCGGGGGAGAAGCTGCACTATGACATTCCCATTAATAGAGTAGTGTAGGGGAAATGTGAGATAAGTTCAGTCTGCGGAGTGGATGGGAAGGTAGGTGGAAGAAGCCCGGCGAGATTTATGGGGAACTGTACCTGACCGTTCATACTAAAGCCATTATGGAATGATTAGAGAGGAGGGCGAGGCTTTAAGTCCAGTGAAAATCAATAGAAATGTCTGGAGGAATTCTATGGGGCGAGCAAAAGGCTATTTACGGGATTTTCACTGCCTCTATTTTTACAGCACACAGTTGTTAGAGAACCAGATAGCCAGGAAAGGGGCGGGGGCGTGGACTGGGATATAATGGGATAAATCCAATAGGGAAAAAATAAAAGTTGATATATACGTCCATTACCCTACTAGCCTGCACCACTCTCTACACTGCATTATCCTAATGAAGAAAATACAAAAACAGACACCCAATTAGTGTCTCGTGGTCGGGTCACAATGAATCAAGACCGGCTAGGTTAGATTTATAGTACGGGTCTAGCAGGACGCATTGGTACTTCCACAAAGGAATCCGCGACCAACCAGAATTCTCCTCAACATATAGCAAAAAATACCAATCACAGCACACAAAAGATCTTTACACTTATCAAGTGGTTTTCTGAGATTTTACAGGATAGATCATCAGTGGGGGTCCGACACCCGGGACCCCCGCCGATCACCGCGGCCTTATCTCTGTTCACCAAGCACAGTGCCGTACATTTGATAGCGGTTGTGCTCGGCATCGCGCTCAGCCCCATTCATTTCAATGGGGCTGAGCTGCGCCTAGGCCATGTGACCGATGAACGTGATGTCACATGGCCTACACAAAGTTGTGCGACAGCGAGCGCTGGTGCCTTCCCAAGCGGATCGTCTGGGGTCTTGCGCGTTGGACCCCCACTGATCAGATATAGATTAACTATCCTGGATAGGTCATCAGTTACAAAAAAAAAACAACCTTGGAATCCCCCTTTAAAAAGTAATACCCTATAGGCTGTTCCTTCAGACCCCCTTATACACACTCACACACTCGGCTCAGCCAAATGTAGGTGTATTCTCAACGGGGTGAGAGGAATAAGCCGCCTTCAGACACCTCTGGTGGTGGCATCTCTTGATTGATAACAAAAGGATCAGGCATGTTGAACGCCAACATGCCCAGTGCTTTTTTGGGACACCCTCATACACATTTGATGGGAGTATTCATGTACAATGTATTGTCACCTTACCGCTCCCCCTAGACTGACGTTCACAAAGATCATTGCTACTACAGTACAGTGCGAGTTTAATTCATCGGTCTGGTATTTTACCTTGTACAGCTTGAGGCTAGCCTCGTGTCTGGCGTTCACAGTGTGCAGACGGAGCTTGTCCAGGCTGTTGGTGTAATAGTCACAGGCATTGCACTTGAGGTGCACTGGATTCCCAATGGCAACACATTTCAACCTCCACTCGTTGGCTTTGCCTCCTTCTTTGATATGGGCCACCAGCTGGTACTTCTGAATATGTTTGTCAGTTTTACAGTGCAGCTGGAAGTTGGCCTTCAGCTGAGTGTTATAGCGACATAAATTACACTGGTAACAATCTCCCACCACCGACTTCCATTCTTCCTCGGGCAGACAGCGTTCCGCTCCCATATGGAGGCCGAGCATGTCCAGGTTATCCGTGGTGAAGCGGTTACACACTGCGCACTGGAAAAGTTTCAGGGAAGGGTCGTTGGTTTGCGTGAAACTCTCACCCAGGTTCATGAGTTCCTCCGACACCAGCTGTCCTCCTCCCAGCCGCATGTCCAGCGGGATTTCACCACCTACTTCAAGTGAACAAAAATAAAGAGTTAATAGCTGAAAAACTCAAGTGATCTACAGCAATATTTCATGTTCCTGTATATCGGTATCTCTTCTCCTATCATACAAACAGTCTTAACATTAAAGAAGAACTCCTGCAAAAAATGTATTCTCTGACCTATTAGAAAGGTGCATGATGTAATCTGTAGTGAATGCAATCTTCTTATTAGAGACTGTATTTGTGAGCTATCCCCTCTCTTCTAATTGTAGCTGGGTCATGTGACCAACTCCCTGACCTCCAACTGACCCAGGACAGGAAGCCAGTTACTGCTCTATTCATTCCTATGAGACTGAGAGTGAGGCTCCCATAGGAATACATAGAGAATTAGACTTCCTGTCCTCACATAAGATGCTGTGTTATCTGATGAGTCTGATTGCTGGTCACATGACACAGATGAGAAACATCAGGGAGATATAACTCACAAATACAGACACTGGTAAGAAAATGACATTCACTACAGATTACATCATGTACATTTCTAGCAGGACATGGAATAAAAATTTTTGCGAAAGTTCTTCTTTAATACTACCTGTCTGATATTGTATATGTCCTCCTTGAGGAGCCATAATACCTCGGACCCATCAGGTCATGAACTCCTCAAGGTGTCCACCATTAATGTCTTCAGCAATTTTTACTACATAAGCTCTTCTGTGGGGTTGGAGCAGATGGGCTCTTGTGAACCCCACCCCCCTACAAATACCTATTAGATATTGGACATCTAAGACCCTTCCTGGTTCACCAGTTGACCATTACATATCAGGAACGACCCCCCTACAACACCTGCCATATTGAAGATGCCTGTAAAGGTCCTTACGCTCATTTTTGATGCCTAATATATCTCACCCACAATGAGGGGTGCCATTTTAATGATATAATGAAGTATGTATTAGTAATATCTTGCACTTCCACACTCGTTATCCCCCCTAAGTGGGCCACAAACAACAATACCCCCAATGTTTTTGATAGTGGCAATCAAATCAATACAAAACCACACTGATCTCTCCTGAAGACCATCAAGGGGACAATGGTATATACACAAGCCCCAGAGCTGAACTCTCCACCGTGACTACTGTACATTATTATTCGGAGACTTTTAATGTTCAGTCTTGGTTAAAGCGTAATGGAATCTCAAGAATATGTCTGACGTGTAAAATAAACAGTGTGCTGTAGATAAAAATCAGATTTTCATCATAAAAAAGTGAGCAGCACGTTCAGCAGAGTTCAGGACCACTCTCCCGGCCGTATCTAGGTTGGGCCATGTCAGGCACACGTTGGTTTCCTCAACTCTCCATATTTTTTGAGACTTGGTCTCCACTTGACACTTTTGCAGTCCTCAGCACTTGCAGAAACTTATACTAAATCCCCTCTCATACGAAAAATGTTTCTGGTCAAGAAATCTCCCAAGTACATTATGAATGCAAAACAAACAAAAACAGCTAAAAAAAAATTGAACAGAATTTTGTATGATTGGATAAACATGAAGCATGCAAGCCAATGCCAACTATGTGCAGATCAGGATATCACTTCTTACCTACTGTGGGTGCCATCCCTGGCATAGGGCTGGTAGGATCTAGTTGGAACCCTCCCATGATATACTGCGACTCATTCGCTGGGTTCTCCATCTTGAGATTCATGTTTTGTGCTAGATAGAAGTGATAGAGGTCCGCTTCGGCGGGAGAGGGTAGGCTGCTGATGCCCAAGTGCCTGTTATGTTGAATTTGGGTCATGTTTTGCTGAAGCAGCATCATGTTGTGCATGTGCTTCTCACTGGTCATATGAATGCGCAGGTTCCTAGCGACATTGGTTTCGTAATCGCACACTTCACAACGCCAGGTGGGTTTGGTTTTTGGTTTAGTAGGTGAAGGGGCCCCGCAAGAGTTATTGATGTTGGAAGCAGCAGCAGCAGCAGCTGCAGTGGCGGCGGCAACTGCAACCCCGGCAGTGTGGCTGAAAACTTGGTCACTCCCTCCGTTCTGTAGATTCTGCATGTTGTTCAGATGCTTGTCCGACTGCATATGAATACTGAGATTGCCTTTGGTAGTAGTGGAGTAGTTACAGACCTCACAACGGAACGGCTTGTAACCACAGGTATAGCTCTCTCCCCGGGCAAGGCGGGGATGAGGCTGTCCAGATTTGCAGTAGACACAAGAACCACCCGGTTCAGGATGCTTTTCTTTCATGTGTGCTTCCAGCGTCTGCTGGTATTTGTAATGCCAGTTACACTTTGGACACTTAAGAGTCTTACATGAGTTCCGAGAGTGCATCATGGTCATGTGTCCACCAAGTGAGCGAGACGAGCCCAGAACAGTGTCACATTTTGGACACTCCACCCCACTCCCAGAAGGGCATTCCCCTACGCCAAGCTCGCAGGGGTTATCGGCATGCTGGTGGTGGGTGGTAAAGTTTCCATCCTCTCCCTCTGCACTTTCATTTGGTTCAGGTGCTGTGGCATTGTCCCTATTGGCACTTTCATCAACAAAGTCCAATTTCCTCCCTCCCTCCGCCATAGTGGCATCAATGCCATCACTGTTAAAGCTTAAATGGTTCCTCCTGTTTGCACCATCAAAGACGACGAAGGAAGAAGAACACGTAGAAGGTGTGCCCCTTTCCATAGGCTGGGACACATTAGGCATTAAATTAGAGTTAGAAATACTTTGGTTTGTGAGAGCCAGGTCCTTTTTGCCGCCGCTCTCGGCAAACACCCCAGACTCATCCTGAGGTCTGTCCACAAAGTCATCCTCAAGCCCACGTGGAAACAGTGCTTTACAATTCTCCCCCTCCTCATCACCTTCCTCCTCCATCTCTTCTTCATCCAACTCCTCCTCATCATCATCATCTGCCTCCATCCTTTCAGATATGTCCTCTTGTACTCCCATCGAATGCTTCTCAAGCTCTGTCGTTTTAGGTTCCTTGCTGGAGGAAGGTTTGGTAGAACAAGAGCCTGAGGAGCTTAAAGAGACAGAGTTTATGGTGGTGTTAAACGAGGAGTTTGTCAACCCTCCAAGATTAAGCAGGGTATTTTGGGACACCACATTGAGCTGTGCCTGATCTGCCCCACTGGAAGTAGTGTCACTGTCTTTTAGAAGTGCTAGGCTAGCTTGCAAGGCTTCATCGCCCTCCACGCGAATGCCACTAAATTTCCCATAAAAACTATTAGCGGGTCCAGTAGTGTTGGCAGAAGAAACTACGGGATGCTGAAAACTTTTGTTTTTTGGTTCCAGAAAACTAACAAGAGGTTCCTTATCTTTCCCAATCCCTTGAATGATGGCAGAAATGTTCTTGTTACTAAGAATCTTACGCTCATCCTCACTTAGAGTCATTCTATGGTCATGCACAGCATGGGTCACAAATGACCGCACATAGCCAAAGGAAAGTTTGCACAAAAAACACATTAAAATGGGTTTCCTCTTACCATACAGTACAAAGCCATCATATTTGGACAGATCTACATTGTTGGGTACATCTTTGGATACACATGAGCTTTTGGCAGAACCGTCACTGTTTAGGTAATCCTTGTTGCTTTTGTGGCGCACATCAAAAACGCGGAAGCTGTGCAGGACAGGGCTGACACCCGCAAAGGTTGAGGTATCCAGGAAAGATTTGTCAGAATTCTCAAACCACTTCCTGAAAGACGAGGCTATGTGGAAAGTGTTAATAATTTGGGGGTAAGAAGGGCCCACAGAGGATGTCTCTTCAGACTTCCCTGTTGCATTAGGCAAGGAATTTTTGTAGAGGGAAAGAAGAGCCTCGCCTGGGGTACTGTCACAGGCTTCACCG
The DNA here is from genome assembly GCA_900303285.1 of Rhinella marina. Classification (NCBI taxonomy): domain Eukaryota; kingdom Metazoa; phylum Chordata; class Amphibia; order Anura; family Bufonidae; genus Rhinella; species Rhinella marina. The sequence continues at coordinate 1,178,445 of ONZH01009327.1, read as the reverse complement.
CTTTGGATCAGCTGGCTGACACTTTCCACTATATAAGCAGAACCGTCAGGTTGATACACTATTTCACCTGCTAAATTCTCAACGTCACTCTCCTCCTCCCCTTCCTCGCTAACATCGCTTTCACTTTCCTCCTTCAGCGCAAGAGACGGCCGAGTACCGGGGCAGCGGTGCTCCATATAGTCCTGTAAACTAGGAAAGGAGGACGAACATTCGTTGCAACAGACTGATCTGCTGGGAGACTGCGAGATGGCACCGGATGGGTTAGCGCTTTCAGGGACGCATTCATTGAATGAGCCACTCAGACTTTCCAGAGACCCACGGCTTTCCATGTTGGGCTGCTCCATGATGCCAGACTGGTCAAGGTGGAGGGCGCAGTTGAGTTCAGTCCATTTTTGGTTTCGAGAAGCGCTGCATCCATTGTCCTTCCCAGCAATGACAGACGTGTCACAGCCTTCCATGGCGAGCTCTGCACGTAGAGTTCATTGCACCCAATACGGCTCGGATCTGCAAGAAGGAAAGAAAAAAAAATATTAGACTTGATGAAGCAACTTGAATGATTTTTTTTATAAATTATTTTATTTCAAGCAGTATTGGTAATATAAAATATGCAAGACGAATCACAATACATTCCAAAATGACCCCAGGGGGAGAGTGAGAAAGAACTCCGACACTGCTTATCCAATGGAAAGCAAAAATTAAAATTTGGCACAAAAATTTTCATACGTTAATCATGGCTATGGGTTGAAAGAGCCTCAAGTGCCAAATCCATACGTCATTTCCCCGCAATGTCAGCCATCGGGTCTTGAGTGATTGACAGCCTGGTCCAGTAGCACCGGCAAGGCTAGAAGGGCGAGAGGGTTAACAGGCTAATTGCAAAATCAATGCCATAAAAGCTTGGTAAGTTCCAGGAAACTGTGGGAAGGGGAGGCAGCGAGAGGAGAGAAACACTTTGACTGGGCACTAGGGACTTGTTTATCGATGCAAAACCCGTTGCGTTCCCTTGGTCAAGGAGAAAAGGAAGGTCTAAAATCAAGTCCAGCTCATCAATATGTGAACCCAACAGTAGACCAATCGCTCTCCAGAACCTGATGTTCCTCTTCAACTCAACTTATGTAGAATGAGAGAAGGAAAAAGATTTGGATGACGGTGGACAAGGGCAACCCGGAACACACATCATTATCTCCGGTCCCTTAAGGGTAAGGACTTGCAGTCCTTTATCGTCCACGTCCAGCATTGCTGTGGATATGCCCGTCGAGCCATCTACCAGGTCTTTTCACAGCTCCCTTTTCCACCTCTCTTAGCTTTCATCTCTTACTCTGATTGTCAGTCAATAGGAGAAAGGCAGCTCTCACTTAAGGAAGCAGAAGTCAAACTCCACTGGTCGATCAGCACTCTGTCTATAAAACATGTTTTCCCGTAAAATCAATGACCTCCAATCAGAGTGCGGACATTGAAGGCAGCGTGTTCCTCCGCTGTGTGTTCTGCTGGAAGCCAGCGAGATAGCCCTCTTCTAGAAGCTGCAAGTCTGACGGCGGATAAAGACTACCCATCTTTCTTAAGTAACCGAACAACCAGACGTGTAGTTCCACACAGTAGAATCACAAACATCTCGTCTCAATTTGCAAAAAAGTGCAAGTTCTACACGGACCTGGCCACGAATCAACAGCCCAAACCGTGCTCTCAACAAGTTGGAAACCTGTGCTGTAATCAAAGTGCCGAACGTCAAATGATCATTACATGGTAATAAAGGCACGAGATGACTCCTGATCCGTCCTCATTTATATAAATATCCCCGTCTGAACACATGTGTACCACTCATGGCAGCGTGCCAATGCTGGGCAGGAAACAATTTTACTCAAGGAAAAAAAACAATAGCGCTAAACAAATGCACAAGGAGGGGGTGGGACCGCGCCACCCTGACATCGTCAGGATTAAATCTGAACAGCGGCACTGTGTAATCTGAAATTGTTAATTAGAACAGTGTTAATTAGGCGGTTTGCTCACAAGAGGCAGGTTGGCATCACACCAAAAAAAAAGAATAAGAGAATAAAAGGCCAATAAGCATAATGAAATTTTTTTGTATATATATATAAAAAAAAAAAAAAAAAAAAAAAAAAAGAAAAAGAAAATCATTATTGCAGTCTACTACGCACATTACCGGGGTAGAAAGAATTATGTTCAGGTCACAATCAACTTTATACTTTGCTATAAATCTTAAAGGGGTTGTCGGAAAATTTATGTTATTAAAAGAAAAAAAGTCTAGGCACAAAAAACAAAAAAAACTGCCAGATCCCCTTCCATTCCAGCATAATCACTCTTAACCTCTGTCATAAAATCGCAACTGCCATTCTTGTTTTTTTATCTGTGTGATGTGTAGGGGCAGTGATACTGACCATTTTTGTAATTTACTTTAATTATTAAAATCGTACATTTCTATTAGAAAAATAGCTCTGAAGTGGCCCATTTTGAGCCTTAGCAACGCTCCTCTGTCTTCTGTTTACATAACAATGGAGACTTGCTACAAATTATTATTATTTATTATTGACGACCGTGTTATGTAAACAGAAGACAAAGGAGCGTTGCTAAGGCTCAAAATGGGCCACTTTAGAGCGATTTTTCTAATAGAAATGTAACATTTTAATAATTAAAGTAAATTACAAAAATGGTCAGTATCAACGCCCCTATACATTACACAAATAAAAAAAAAGGAATGGCCGTTACACTTTAAATCCATGACCACTGACTGCTGCAATGATATACCGCGAGTGGCTACTGTAGCCAATTACTGGCCTCACTGGTATACGACACCAGAGCACTGAGGTCAGCGATTGGCTGTAGTAGTCATATGCAGTATACAGACATACCGCAGTCACAAAAGCAGGAGCGGGAAGCACAGAGTGGTGGCACTGGAATACAGGGTCTTCAGTGGGGATTATAACTTTTTTATTATTAGTATTCAATAAAGTCATCAACTTTTTTAATTGGCTTGGACAACCCCTTTTACATATTTTATCTTTCAACTGGATATATAGATGGTATTCCTTGGAGAAGAAAAAAAGTGATGGAACTGTACACGGAATGTGAAAAAAACATTGTGTAAGACATTATTCATATCTGTGGAGTGAATTTATTTAGTGGAAACTACAACATGGTGCCAAATCTGTCACACAACAGACACCGCCGGTACCCAATGAACCCCAGCGAGTTATAACGCGGTGGGTCCATTTGCCAGAAATGAGAATGCTTGAGGCACCGTTATTTTTTACAAAACTGCATTGACGGCTCCTGACATACCGTAGATGTGAACAGAGTCTAAATCTAACCTAGTGTCAGATGGCTGCATTATAGGTGCAAGTATGTGTGTGTGTATAACCTCATACCACCCAACTTTTTGGACGGACAAAGAGGGGCACTTACGGCTCGCGGGTTGTGAGGCGGCTCATGGTTGCAGCCAGTCATTGGCTAAATCAGCATAATCACCACGTCGGAACAGTAGTAGAAAGTGGAGAGCGTCAGAACTAAAGTGGCGTGGAATCAGAACGGTATCTCTAGGACAGGAAGATATAAGGGGAGGTCTAATAGTCAGGTAGGAACCAGACAGTTTCAGGCACCAAGAAGTCAAAAAAAGAGGGACATTTAAATGAAACATGTCACCAAAAACTTTATCTGCCAGATCTCCTTTTTCTATTTTTTTTTTAAATCTGATCAGAGATTTATTTATTCTCTTTCCTGAACATGATTATGGGGGGCGGACATCTTGCCTGAGCTGTTCTACAAAGCATTAAAAAAAAAAAAAAAATTGCTTTACGGCAACCTCATGGGCCATAAACACAATGGTCAGGAGAGGACCTCTGACTTCTACAGGAGAGTTTTTGGGCATGCTCTGTCACCTGTGCACAAGGAAAGAGTAGATAAGCTCTGACAATTGCCTATTGTGAATGGAGGATCCTGTGTTATCTATACACAGAGGTGATATCTTTACAGGCAGGATTAGAATGACAGATAAGCAGGTAACTGCAGTAACGTGATCTGTAGAGACCAAGAAGTGGCTAGTAGCCAGTGCAAAACCTGCAGGATTTTATGGTTTTTGTTTAAATATAGATATTGACATGGAAAATTAAAAAATAACTTTATTATGTTAAACATAAAAACAGGGTTTAAACACATTCCCTTTAAAAAGGAGCTAAGAAAGACAAAGGGACTTGGGTCAAAAAGAGGGACACTCAGGAGGCAGAGATCCATTATTTTTAGATTATATGTAGAACATTTTCCTGGACGCAGTTCCAGTGAGTGCACACAGTGGCAGAATCTTGGTAAAAGTTGTACAAGTGCTTCCTATACAGTTTCTTCACTGTGTGTTTTTCTCCCAGCAGGAAAAGACGCGAGGTGAGAGGCTGCCATCAACAGATGTCTCTTTTCCTGTTGCTCTGGCAAAGGGTGCCGGAATTGGCACCATGACAATACAAACAAGAGTTGCCCTGTGCATGCTCATTAATGGGGCACCGCGCGCACACACACAGACACCGAGAATGGCAAAGGCCTTCAAATCTTAATAGGCTCATTAGCATAAACAGCTTTTCTAACAGCAGGAAGCTAAAGGAACTACCATACCAAACAAGACTGCTGGCGGCTCGGTTACAGCCTGGGGATCACCAGCAGAAGCCCGTGCCAGCCTGCTTCACACAGGCGCAGCTGAACGGGGCACAGCCCTGTCTGCATTGGCAAGCTGCTTTTACTCAACCATGAGTCCTGGAAGCTTCACAAGACTAGGAGGTGCGTGCGCAGCCTCTCTGCCAGGTGCACCGCCGTTCTGATGTGACAGATAAATCCCGCTATTGATTTAGTCCCTGGCCAGATCGCAGCCTTTTCACAATCCTATTGATTCTTCATTTGTAGAGTTTATCTAGAACCTAGGAGGTCTCTCATGCAAATACAAGACGACGAACCTTATGGACCTCCAACCCTTCCTGCACGGAAGGATTTGAAAAGAGCTCCTCGGCTTATTAGTCATTGATCTGCATGGAGAAGCTGATAGATCTGATAACCTCTGGGACATTTAAAAAAATATCACAATATTAAATTAAGGCCTCAGTATTTTCTGCGGGCTCCGATCCACATATTTTGCTGATAAAATGCGGACCCATTCATTTCTATGGGTCCGCAAATAATACTGACAACACACTGTGTGCTGTGCGCATCCGTATGTCTGTTCTGTAGCCCGCAAAAAAAAAAAATAGAACACGTCCTATTCTTGTCTGTTTTGCAGACAAGAATAGGCATTGTTACAATGGATCCGCAAAAAAAAAACAAAAAACGGATGCCATCTGTTTTTTTTGCGATCCGCAATTTGCAGACCGCAAAACACAACTTTCGTGTGAAAGAAGCCTAATATGAAGGCAGTAGAGAGGCCCAGTAGGCAGTAGAGAGAACAAAAAAAAAAAAGTTTCTGTCATCTAACTCAACAAGCCGGCGCGGCATCCCCTGCACACAGATTTATTATTGGTGCATGCACAAGCAAAATAAGGGAAATAGCACAAGGACACCTTCCGAAAGACACCGCGGGAAAATCCTGGAATTTCAGCAAAGCTAATCATCCGAGACCGGAGGAGGAAGAAGACTACAGACCACAAGTCAGAAGGAGAAACCTGGATCTCTGCAGTTATAGGAAACATAAAGCCCATTATCAGGGACATTGGCGGTATACTGCTAGGATATGTCATCAATGTCGGATAGGAGCAGGTCTTAGAGGTGGGACCTGCATCTATCTAGAGAACGGGGCCCCTGAAGTGAAGCAGAACACGCCACGCAGCACAGTGCACTCTCCATTTATAATAAAATAGCTGAGCAAGTGCACTTGGAACTTCCATAGCAGTGCACTGAGAGCGCACCGGTCAAGCACGACCACCCCTCTATTCACCGGCTGTGGAATTTCCGAAAATAGTCAAGTGCACTCGCTAAGCTATTTTTGGGTGGCCGCGGTCCAGTTCTGGAGACAGGTGTGGGCCTGCACTGATCTAACACTGATGGTTTCCTAGCGATACACTATCAATGTCCTAGATGGCCACACACTTTAGATCATCATCAGTTGACTCTCCGAAAGCTAAGCATGCATGTGCCTTGGATGGAGAGAGAGGAAAAAGCTGTCATCAGACTCCTCTGGCGACAGCTTATCTTCCCCAACAAAAGGATTGGGCATGCTGAAATCAAACTGTCCGATCCTTCTTTCCTCACAACATCTAACGTCGCAGTAGAGTTAGGAGACTGTCACACACAAGACGTTGGCCGCTACTGCCAAAACTAATATTTTTTAGTGCGTATGGCCAGCTTTAGATCAGGTTACAGGAACCGCACTTGGGACAGGATTATACCGACACTAAAATCTCGCCCACTTTACTGCCGTCTGAGGCCTAAAGATATCAGTATGGGGGGGGGGGGTAGGGGGTATAGATTCTCATGTATGCCATACTTAAGTGCATTTATCTCAAAACCTTACAAAGCCTGAAAAGTATAAGACAAAAACATATTCCGTCATAAAAATATAAACATAACGCTGAAAAAATACATTTTTTAACAGCATTTGTGGATGGGACAAGAAGACATGATTCTTCGGCCCTGGGGCAACGTTCTATATGGGAGATAACACATGGCAAGCTTGTTCTTTTCCTTTTTTGTGCATGGATATATGGAAGCGTACATTGTTTTGCTTATAAGGGATGTTTAAAGGACGACCTACTTGACAGATTAGTTACGCCACTCAACACCAGAGTCCGGCCTTGTGTTCCTTTAAGAACATGCAAGGCTTCTTAATTGCGCAGAACAATGTGAAGCTCTAGAATCAGACATCCAGTTAGTGCTGAGCCTTGAATTGTTTGATACACCCCCCCCCCCCCCAAAAAAAAAAAAAAATTTGTACAGCAAGAAATAAGCCAACAAGGGAAACGCACTGAAAGATTTGGGTTGTGAAAGATTTTTTTCCCCCCTAAGATAAGGAAAAATTAGCTTCTACTTCATGCGGGATAGAAGGCTGAACTGGATGGACGTATTACTTTGTTCAGCCTTACAAAACCATGTTCTCAGTAGTGTTCTGAAGTCCGTCAGAGATACAACCTGCCGAGTTTACCGGATCAGTCCTATAAAGCTGCGCACCACTGGACCTCCTTGACTATGATGGGATCCACCAGCTTTCTGACATATATGGACATCACCAGAATGATCCTGATTACCCGCTGAATCCCATTATAGTCAATATGGATCCAGCTGTGAGTGGCATTATACAGTTATGCCCGATCTGGTGCGTCCTCCTGCCGGATTTCAGAACGCTACTGTGAACATAGCCTTAATAGAGGAGCCACAAATCCACCTCTCCTTTCAGAACACTACTGTGAACATAGCCTTAATAGAGGAGCCACAAATCCACCTCTCCTTTCAGAACACTACTTTGAACATAGCCTTAATAGATGAGCCACAAATCCACCTCTCCTTTCAGAACACTACTGTGAACATAGCCTTAATAGATGAGCCACAAATCCACCTCTCCTTTCAGAACACTACTGTGAACATAGCCTTAATAGAGGAGCCACAAATCCACCTCTCCTTTCAGAACACTACTGTGAACATAGCCTTAATAGAGGAGCCACAAATCCACCTCTCCTTTCAGAACACTACTGTGAACATAGCCTTAATAGAGGAGCCACAAATCCACCTCTCCTTTCAGAACACTACTGTGAACATAGCCTTAATAGAGGAGCCACAAATCCACCTCTCCTTTCAGAACACTACTGTGAACATAGCCTTAATAGAGGAGCCACAAATCCATCTCTCCTTGAGCAGGTGCATTTTAAGCAGGAGCGCATATTGAAACTAGAAAAGGATTCGGCTTCTTTTGTCTACGGTATCTGTATTTCATAAAGACTCGAGAATTTAATCCACATCCCTTCCTAAAAACAAGATCAGCAATGTTTCGTCTGCGGAAACGATGCTGCAAACTGATCAAAAAATGGATATCAATGACAGGACAGAATCCGGATGAAATAAAGAAGCTCCCTCGACCAGGGATGGAAGGGTTAACCGCATCGACGGCCACTGATAATTTCAAGCTTGTTCCTTTATTTCATTTTATCCTCTCGTGCTGCTGATAAGCAGGTTTTACCGGAACTGACACGCTTGCAGGCAGCAGAATTCTGACCAGGCTGCAATGAGCTAACAAATTCATTTTCATTGATCAGAAATCAGCAGGGCAATAAGTGATGGGAAATTCCATTAGACTCAAGCACCTGGTTTCCCATCCTCTCTCCTACAGGGAGGGTGAGGAGATGCGGGTGAGTATGAGTGGATCCTGTGTGCTCACTCCAGTCTTTTACCAGAAGTACTCCTAAGTTATCGGAGAGGTCTGCAAGCTGGCAGTTCTGCACGGTATTTTTAAGTCCATTAGATCTCATTGACGTTCCTGGAGGTGATGTAGATGGCAGTGCTGAGGAGGACAGGAAGACTGGCTAAGGCTGCACCGGGCAGAAACACACACATATATATATATATACACACACACATACACGAATTACTTGAGATTACAACCCACATGGGGACAAGCATTCTCGACTGCAACCTGCTAGTCATTCTCCAGCTTCTGCTTCGGCCTGGTGAATGAGGGATTTGTAGTTTCTGCTACAGATCATGATCCTTGATCCTACAAACCTAGACCTACAAAGCCTGCAACGCTTCTCACGAAGCCGGCCCTGTGTCCTGCTTCACGGTCAGGTTGTAGGCGCTCACAAGGTGCGACATGAAGATGTGTGCTGAAGGGGTTAGCTAAACATGGCCCACAGTGGAGCTGTTAAAGGTAATCAATACCACTGAGATAATACACCAGCCTTGGCCACAATATTGATTGCTGGGAAGATGATAAAACTGTTTATTAGGATAATTGCTGAGACCCTTTATAAAAAAAAAAAAAAAAAAAAAAAAGGTACATGGAGGAAAAAAGAAATACAATAAAATTCCACCCTTGGCCTGGCAGCAGGACCGTAGAGTACTCTCTAACCGTGGGCACAGGGTGACGCCGCCTTGTAAGCCAGGAAGACACCTGCAGGCCGAAGGGAGGAGCCCTGGCGTTTTGACACGGTTTATTTTCCCTGGTAACACCTGTTTGTATCATTGTCACTGTGATTAGGTTTAATTAGGGCTTGGCGCAGGCTCTGCTCGCTCAGCTGGGGCACATCACCGCCTGCCCACAATGAAGGAAACGCCAGCGGCTTCGGCTCTACCTCTCGTACCGCCTGCTCTCGACAACTTCAAAGTAAATCATCAAGTTAAATGCGGATTCCTGAGAATAGGAGAGGGAGGGAGAAGGACACCCGAGGCAAAATACAACCAGCACCCTGCTGCAGGATTCTTGCTTCACGCTACCCCAACAGGAAAGGCTCCACCTCGGGAGCAGACAATCCTTGAGCAGTGTGGTCAAACCCAAGGCCTTTGAAGTTAGAAGCCAACACTTTAAGAATCAGCCAGTTCTGTTTCACTGCTCATAGGAAGAAACAATGCAAAAAAAAATTATAAGAAAGACTTTTTAAAAGAAGCTTTCAAACCTAAACAAGCTGCACCTGCTTTATAACACACAGATCTGGTTTATTAAGCTGTCATGTGCTAGGAGGAAATTATCTTAAGCTTTATTTCTGCTGAAAATTATAGCCGACAGAAGAATGCAGCATTCAGCAAAACCGCAAACACGGATCTCCTGCCACGTGCTACGTCTCTAGGGTCAGCACGGTTGGTCCTCATCTGCCCGGCTGTCTATCCACTGAACGCTCTAGCGCAGAAGCAGGATTAGAGGACTACCCTGTGAGATTTTTACTATTATTATTTTACCCAAGAAAAGTGGATTATTATAAATCCATGAAAGGTCGAACTTAATGGACCTGTATCTTCTTTCAGCCTATATAACTATGATGCAAACCAAGATGGCTGGAGGATGGGACATGAATGGGGACATCTTCCTACCGGCTGAGGATACACGGCAACATATGTCACCCGACGACAAGTCTCGGAAAAGCCACATGACCAGAAATATTTGCCGAGGGTGAGACTGGAGTTCCTTAGGCCCACCAGAAGAAGCTACCCTCATATCATCAATAAAGTTTAATAGATTTTGATTCAAGGAAATAGACCCTAGTGACAATGTATTGTCTCCAAAGGCAGTTACTTGACTTTAGATGCCCATGGGAGGATCCTCTGGTACTACGGCATACCCACCTGACCAACTAGAACCAAAGTTCCATGGAGATTCTTGGCCTCACCACACAAAACCATGCCATGCCCACTACGTGGAACCCTACCCTCAAATCACTGACAATGAACTGCATAACATAACCTTGTTCTAATAACCTCTTGGCCAATGTCAAGGGTGGAAGCTATTCGTGTGATGTTCTGGGCAGTATTCTGATGGGAAAGGTCCTGGCATTATACGGATGTGACACATACCATCTGCGTAACCACTGGCCAAACTACCACCAACCTTCACCTCAACAGTATTCCCCATATAGCAGTGCAGTCTTTCTGCCGGATAAGGCCTCGGCCACACTGCAAAAAAAAACTGTTCAGGAATGAGAAACATGACAGAGTTCAAGGTGATCATTTGGCCTTGGGATGGAGTGAAAAACCAAATCCAAATCATGGAGAGCACATCTCACAACTTTCACACTTTCTACTTTCACACTAGCGTTTTCTTTTTCCGGTATTGACTTCCGTCATAGGGGCTCAATACCGGAGTAAAAATTCATTGTCAATGGGGACAAAACTGAACTGAAGAGAACGGAGCGCTCCAAAATGCATTCCGTTCAGTTCACTTGTGTCTCCAGAGCGGAGAGCAAACCGCAACATGCTGCAGTTTGCTTTCCATCCTGGGGATCCGCACCAAGACGGATCCGTCATGACCCCCAATGCAAGTCAACGGGGGGGCGGATCTGTTCGGTGTGACACAGTAGAAAACGGATCTGTCCTCCATTGACTTTCCGTCCCAGCGATGTTAAAGATAATACAACCGGATCCGTTCATAACGGATGCTGCCGGCTCCAGCAATAACGCCAGTGTGAAAGAAGCCTTACGGGATCTGCAGCAGATACCACAGGACAACTTCAGAGGTCTTCTGCAGTCCATGTCTCGATAGGTCAGAGCTCTCTAGGCGGTGAAAAAAGTGAAACAACAGCATATTAGGAAGGTAGTTTTAATGCCATGGTTGATCGGTGCTGATCCTCTGCAGACCAGCCAGTAGCCGAAAGGGTTAACATTAAGTACTATTTCTTTGTTCTCATCTCCCGGGAGGAATAACCCAGGATCTGCAGCACTCAGGCTAAAAAATGCATGAAGGCCACTTCTCCCTAGGAAAAGACCAGAGCAGTTTCACTAAATCCTTCTTTGTCTGGACAGTAATTAATATTATAATCCGTAGGTAAGATGCCCTAAACCTCAGGCCAGCGCACAGCTGGGGGACCCTCCCCCTGACCCAGCAATAGGGCCTTGCCAAGTCTCTCGTCCCCCCCACCACCACTCCCTTATAAACAAGATCGGGTTACAGCACCCCCTCCCCAATGTCTGCCTCATCCACATGGCTGGGGTCGGCCAGTACACAGAGGCCAAGAGCATCTGACAAAAGGGCAGAAGGATGCCCTGCACATACACCGAACCTGCAGATGTGTAATTCCTATTAAAAAGTGAACGTACGTTTCCGGCTGTGAGGACAACCTCCTTCTGGAATACCGCTATAGCTGAACGACGCCAAGGTTTGAGAATAATTGTGGTTCAACACGCTCCATGTCCCTTCCAGTAAACTGCAGGTCCAGACACACATTCTGTATATAATCCTGAATATTCATACATACTGAGCCCACAATCAGTTCCAGACTTCCTCCACCTCTAGGCTGAGGGCAAACTTCTAAGGTTCTGTTCACATGACGCAATGTCCATACATCGGAAGTGTGAATTAAGGGTAACTGCGCACAGGTGCAGGAAGGCTGGCAGAAATTCTAGGTGAATTTCTGTGCATTTCTGCACCAAATCCTCATCAGCAAATTTTGCAGATTTTGTTCTGAATATGACATCATATAGGAGAAGAGAGCACTGCACGCCTCCGATATCCAGTGATGTCTCCTCCGATGTGGAAGTTTTCTTTCCTGTTCTTCTCCGTTTGGACCAGAGCACCATGATGACTTCTTTCAGCCATACCTCGCCCCCACTGGTGCCCCAAAAGTGTTATCCTGCTGCTATCCCCAATACTGTGCCCGCTGTGCTCCTGAATGCCCCCAAATACTATACAGTAAAAATAGTGACGTACAGATAGCGCCCATCGTAACAGTGATCCCAAAAGTCACACCAATAGTAATTCTCCCCCATTAGTAATAGTGCCCCCAATAGTGATAATGCTTCCCGTGAGTTATTGTGTTCAAAAATAATAGTGCCCTCAAGTGGTAATTATGCACCCATTGCACCCTCTGTAGTAATAAAGCCCCTCTATGAGTCATTACTATACTACTCCGAACAGTTATAAAGCCCCAAAAGTGCCGCCCAGCACTTATGCCACCTACAGGTAACCCCAGTGGTTACACTGCTGCCTGTAGTGCCCTCAGTACTATATTATCCCCCAGTGTTTACAATAACCCCTTCTAGTGCCCCAGTACTTATAGTACCTCCATTAGAGCCATCAGCTGACGCAGTATTCAAACATGGGGAACTGAGCAAAACATCCCAGGCCCAAGCCCCAGCTAGTTTGGCCTGAAGAAGCCAAGGGTGGCCCTGGGCTGACCAGGGGCCCCAGGCTGCCGCCCCAAATGCCCTTTGGTAATCTGCCATTGGCTAGTCTGGGAAGCAGTGTAGCCATCTTGGATGACAAAAGAGGAGTCTGGGATTTGGGGAATCTGTAACTAAAAAGATGGAAGGAAGGTCACTGCGTAAGTGTGAATCTTTTTTCTTGAACCAGAGGCGATTACAACTTCCTATACTGATCAAACAACCTTGTAAAGCTACTTTTTGGACAAGTAACGGAAGTTGGAAGAAAGCAGCTGCAGGTAAAAGAAAGCTTCCAAAAAAAAAAAACGAACATTAATGGCATGGTGCCCGTCTTTGTGCTAGCCCCGGGCTCTCTGCTGCTTGCCAAGACTGTCTGTAATCCGGGCTTCGTCTATAGCGGGCACCGAGCCAAATTCATGCCGGACACCCAATAGGCTTTTTTAGTAAGTGCCATGGAAGGCGAGCCAGGGCCAGTAGGGCAGTGGAAGGCTCAGGGCACACCGAGGTTTGTGGCTGACCCTGTTTCGTTTTTTTTGTTTTTCAGAGCGTGCACATCACTCACGCCCCTCCGCAACCTGCCCAAACCTGTTCTATAAGCCACGCTTTACACTTACTGATTCACATCTGCCCGTTGTAGTCACTCCCTCTCCTAAAGGACACGAACTTGGCTGTCGAGTCATCACTGTGTCAGGAAGTGAGGCTTTTCTGGAGAGCTCCCAAGTCATTTCCTAGACAGATACTTCAGCGAGCCTGTATGAACAAACATTCTGCACCAACCCACACAACAATATACATACACACACACTGCGCCCGAGCCAGAGGAAGCCGCCAGGATGACTCTACTCACTGCTCTGAAATCTACTGCAGTCTCCTCTTTTTTTTTTTGTATGTGTCATCCCTCTCTGTGTTTTAGAAGATCAGGGGAGGAAAAAAAAATATATATATATGCAGCGGCATGACAGGTGAGAAAAGGGTTACTGGCTTCTAGCCCCATCTGATAAATAGAGCTGCATTAAGAAGGCTCTCTCACTTTGAGATATGATGTCACTAACCTTTATTGATCCACAATCAGGGAGCTCAGCTTATCTTTCCTTCTGATATACTAGCCTCCTGCACTCAAGTCTTGTTTAATACACTGCCCAGCCACACGCGCGTTCCTCGGCTGGCCATCCCTGTACCCTACCGGCGTAGAAACCGTAATTTCCAGGTCTCATGGCCAAGTCATCGAGGTGTTTCAGCAATGGTTCTATACCCCCTCCACGATGTTAGGGCTCATGCACAAGAACGTATTTTCTTTCCACGTCAATTCCATTTATTTTTTTTGCGGACCTTATGCAGAACCATTCATTTTAATGGGTCCCAAAAAAAAAAAAAAAATCTTGGAGTTACTCCGTGTGCATTCCGCTTCTGTAGGTCTGTGTTTCCATTCCGCAAAAAAAAAAAAAAAAAAAAAATCAAAATATAAAATAAATAAATAAATGTCCGCATTACGGACAAGTATAGGACCGTTTTATTAGAGGCCGGCTGTTCCGTTCTGCAAAGTATGGAATGCACACGGACTTCATCTGTATTTTTTGCAGACATACGGTCGCATGCATGAGAACTTATAGTTGAAATTATATAAAGTATCCATAGGAGGTTCCAATTGTTCTTACGAAGACTGAAGACCCCCATAGGATGCAGCCAGGAGCCGGTACTCAGGGAGGGATCAGGCAGAGCACATGAAAGGCGCTGCAGGACAAGTGTAGGAATTATACCTCCCATTGATTTTCGCTCTGGGGTATTAGAAAGAACACAGCATTTACCAAGAGATTTTTTTTTGTTACTCCCCTGAAAGCCGACTGCTGACTTTCAATCCTAAAAGAGACTTAAAAGAGGCTTATCAGCCGAGCGATCACTTGAGAACCCATCACTTCATCCCGAGTCAGATGAATTATCCTATAGTTCCACTTGGAGCGGCCGTTCCCGACGCCCCCCCCACCTCCAAAAAAATAAATAAAGGAATACGATGGAGGCTTGAAGTGTGGAAAAACCTAAAACACATCCCTGGTCGCTGATCCCCGTCCTGCCTAGAGCCGCCAGCCTGTAATTGGCGAGGGAAGAGATTAGAAATATCGGCAGCTTCTAAGTAAGACTTTAATTTACTGCTCAATCAATAACTCGAGGGGTCTATTGGCAAACTGTCTACATCTCTATTGACTCGCACAATTCCGCTTATCAATTTATCAGAAATCATCAGATATGGCTTCAATTTAATAAAACAATTGGAGAACGAGCAGCGCGGAGACGGCCACTCAGAAGGAGAGAGGCGGATTACGAGATACACTTTCCACATTTGCACCGAGTTCCATTTTAGCCTCCAATAGAAGAGCCGCCAAATGAAGCTTTTGGGACCATACGGTGCATTAGGAGGTTTCATGGCAACTGGAAATTAAGAATATAGAAAAATAAAAAAAACCCTCACAACTAAAGACGAGGATATAGAAGAGCGGTATCGTGGCGTGGAATAGCAATGTCCCACTCAAGCAGACAGCTCTCTCTGCCACCCTGGCATCTGAATCCCTACATCATATCTACAGGTCTGGGCTTAATTGCTGTTTTGCATTTCATTGAGACAAGTATCCAGTACTTACACACTGCTAGACAAAAACAATAACGCTCTAATGAGGAGGTGCGTGCTAATTAGCCCCCACATCTCTCTCTCACCACGTTATTTGATGCTGGTGGGCTCTCTACTTACACAGCTTGAAGAAAGCCACAATTGGAACTCATGGACCAGCTTCAATTTGGAGACTACATAAGATAAGCAGTGTTGGGGGGGGGGGGGGATCTCTATAGGTGAAATTATACTGGTACGGGGCCCAATAAAAAATAAAATAAAGGGGTTTTCCAGGATGTTAATATCCTGGAGGATCGGTCATCAGTATCCGATCAGTGGTGGTCCGACACCCGGGACCCCTGCCGATCAGTTGTTTGAACAGGCACCGTTGCGGTCATATGGCCTAAGAGAAGCTCAGCCTATTGAAGTAATGGGGCTGAGCGCGATACCAAGCACAACCGCTATACAGTGTACAGAGCTGTGCTTGGTGAGCTGAGAGAAGGCCGCCTTCTCAAACAGCTGATCGTTGGGGGTCCCAGGTGTCTGCCCCCCACCAGTCAGATACTGAGGACTGATCCTGAGGACTTGGATATGGCTAAGACAGGAGAGAATTGTGAACCGTGTACTGAAGGACACACACACCAAAGTAGTACATGCCAAAGGAGGTGTGAGGTGCATCATTTTGTGTTAACTTTTTGTTTTGTTTTTTTTTTATGCTGGATACAATGCCAAACTATGCTACATCATTCTGTCAAAAAGTAACTGAAGCCTGCCGGAAAGTAAGTTACACAGAGCCTTAGGCAATGTTCACGTCTACGTCATGCCACAGTCGCCAAATCTCCCAATGGACTCCATAGAGTCCGTATTGGTGTTCATCACTTTGGCATCCTGCGTCATTCTTCCATTCAAACGTGAAGGGACCTTCATCTCAGATCCCAAGGATACTTTTAGTAGCCCAATGTGGGGCTATAATGACTGCCGATCAATGATATAACAAGTTTATTGCTGATCGTTTAAAAGGCCTTTACATGGGCTGATGCAAACTGCATGGGGAATGAACAATCATTAGTACGATCGTTCTTCCCCCCTACAGTCTACATATTGTCGGAAGCTCAGCTATTTACACCCAGAGGTGTGACAAACAATTTTGCCGCTGCATAAAAGATCCACCTGCACATCTGTCAGATTATCTGTGGGGTGTTTAGACAGGCTGATTGTCAGCCAAATCATAGCCAAAAAAAAGTCCTTAAAGGGGTTGTCTCGTTTCAGCAAATGGCACTTGTGTAGACAGAGTTACTACAAGGCATTTACTAATGTATTGTGATTCTCCATATTGCTTCCTTTGCTGGCTGGATTCATTTTTCCATCACTTTATACACAGCTCGTTTCCAGGGGTTACGACCACCCTGCAATCCAGTAGCAGTGGTCGTGCTTGCACTCTATAAAAAAAAAGGCACTGACCGAGACCGCGAGAGTGTGAATAGACTGGAGCTTTTACCTTTAGTGTGCAAGCACGACCACTGCTGCTGGATTGCAGGGTGGTCGTAACCCCTGGATATGAGCCATGTATAATGTGATGGAAAAATAAACCCAGTTGGCAAAGGAAGCAATATGGAGCATCACAATACATTAGTAAGTGCCTTGTATTAACTGCATCTACATGATAAATGCCATTTGCTGAAGTGAGAGGACCCCTTTAATTTGCAAGCCCTGGTTGCTGCAATTTGAACTTTTGAGTAATGTTTGATTAGAATGATGATTCTTTGTGTGTATATGCTTAGACATAAATAAATAAACAAATCAAAAATAATAATTAAAAAAAATATATCAAAAACCAAACCCGCCTGTGGCAATGCCCCTTTTTTGCCTACGACATTGTAGGACTAAAGCCCCTTTTAAATGGGCCGAAGATCAGGACAATTATTGGGGAACCTCTGGATTTGATCATTTCCCTGCTCTCTTGGCAATA
The DNA here is from genome assembly GCA_900303285.1 of Rhinella marina. Lineage (NCBI taxonomy): Eukaryota > Metazoa > Chordata > Amphibia > Anura > Bufonidae > Rhinella > Rhinella marina. Next base: position 1,161,103 of record ONZH01009327.1, on the reverse strand, counting down.
GGGGCTGTACACGGTGCCCCCTGTACTGTCTGTAGTATTCATGTGCCTACATTTTGTCCACACCCTGTGCACAGAACTGTATACAGACGGGGAGAGGAGTCCCCTGGGTCATGTGACTGTGGCACGCTCTGATATCAGTACGCGTCGGGTCGTTCCTGTGTGTACGGTGCACTTCCCCTTCTGATCCCCTCCCCTCTTCCAAATTGAATTCCTCCACTAGGAGCCATGCAGATCACTTCTGCTCAGTCTCCAGAGGTGACATGCAGTTTTCTACCTGGAAGCTGATAAAGGCAAATCCCCCTGAAACCCAGAGGGTAGTCTCTGGGGGGGGGAGCACCATTCCACCGGTGTGAGGTCACTAATCCTCCCCCTGGCAGCTTAGAGACCTTCCTTGTTAATGTTGTGTAGAGGAAGCATGGATAAACATTAACCCCACAGGGAATCTGCAATCCCCTTTCACATTCAAACAGATTAATTGATGGAGTTTGATGGCACAGGGAGGGAAACAGGGGCCTGTATACAACCATTTAACACTCTCGTAAACAAATCAAAGCAAATACCCTGATTAGCACCAAGTGCCCCAGGGAGGGGCGTCGCAGAAGCAAGATAGTTAGCCTATGGCCAACAAACATCTCCAGGGTGCAAACTGATACGCCTTGAGCAGAATGAGCCAAGGGCAGGTAATGTGGGAAGATTCAAAGTTTAAACTTTGCATTAAAAATAAATAAAAAAAAAAAAAATTAAAAAAAAAAGGAAAAAAGTTTTGTCTATTAGGCCAGAGGGATGTCTGTGCACATCTTAAAATAGAGGAGAAGATCCTGGAGCAAACAGGAGGCACGTATAGGGAGAAAGGAAAGTTTCGAGAAGCTCAGGAGGGAAGGGGGGGGGACACAAAAAGTTCCCCCCTCGCGACCACAACATGTGCACCTCTAGAGGATGCTTTTCTGTCACTATGGAGATGGGACGACTCTCCACCGCTGTCTGTCATCCTATCTGCATGAGGTCATGCTGCAAAATCCTGAAGAATCAACATGTCAGAAGGGATCAGCAGACAAATACTTAGGCCCGAGACCATGTAATGGCAGCATTTGGATACAAAAAGTTGACCATGTCAACCAAACCTGAAGCCCCCCATTAAAGGAAGGGTGACCCATCTGTAGACTTGGGACAGTCTTGGCGCTTATCAGAGCGGGGTACTGTTTGGCCGGACGAGATGCCTTAGATGCAGTTCACCGAGTTTATGAAGACTTGCTCTGAGGCAATGCAACATGAGAAGAGGGTGTGCAGATTAGCTTGTGTCAGCCAAACCAGAAACTACTCCAAAAGTATGGGCGACCCGGGGGTTGGCCAACCTGAGCTAAATTTGCATACTTTTCCCCATGGAGCAGTACCTGAAAATAAGTCTCTTCAATGAGAACCAGTGATCCACCAAACGAATATATTACGGGACTTGGCGCCAATCGCTCTCTCTCCCGACTCCCTCATATCCATACATGATCATTTTGGGCGAGCACGTATGTGTTTTCAATGGGAAGGGAAGAGAAGAGAAAGACTGGCAGACACCTCTGGAAACTTCTCTCTGGAGAAGAAAAGGATAGGACATTCTTGAGTCGGGAGCTCCACATATACATTAGATTGTTGGCTGGTCCCGCCGATGGCGTAGGGATTCGGCAGACAATAGCCTGGTGTAGATGGGGGGGGGGGGGGGGGGGGGTCTTTACATTTAAGCCCCGGCTTCATATTTAAAGAACATACAACCTGCAATCAGACAAAGCCGACTAACTGCACATGTGATGAGGAATTTACACCCCTTAATCTGAATTTTCTTGGCCGACTTTATCATTATAGAACATAGGGAAGAAACTCAGCTGCCTTGTGATAACTCCTGGATTAAATTTGCATTCTTGGGATTAACTCATAAGCATCTCCTCGCTCACTAGAGGGAAGAGTTATTAAACTCGCTGTATGCATGCCCCCCGCCACACGGCAGGAGTGAAGGAAGACCCAGGAAACGTGGGGTGCACGGTGACGAGGGAGTATAAGGGTAAAAAAGGAGCTGATGTCATGCAAAAATCAGAATGTATTCTCACAAGCCCCCCCCCCCACCGTGGCCTCTATGATTGCCCATAATCCTGTTGCTACAAGAAACAGTTAAAAGAAGAAAAGATTTATGTTCATAAAAGGGAAATTAGAGAAGAATGCGGCAGGACAGGTCTATGAGGCGGAGAGTTGTGGACATCTCTAATCATCTCTATGACTATGCAGGGAGTGGAGCAGAACTCTCGTAATACAAGGGACCCCCCCCGGATCCAAGAACGTGGCGACTAGACACAGGGGAAGACATAGTCAAATACCACTCCTCGTGCAGAATGCTTGACTCATTGGCCATGGACTTGTGTCCGGCCAGTAATGTTGCATTCCTTTTCTCCAGGAAAGTGTTCATACAAGTACGGCTGGGTGCATGGACCCTGTACAGAGTCACACGGGGGAGTCTGACTCTCACCATACCCACAACCAGCTGTTGGAAGGGGCTGCAGCGTTCAGGCAGTCTAATAGGGCCTCAGGATAAAGGCTCATGAACACGACCGTGTGCCGGGCGGGCCTGTGCTATGGACTGCAAATTGTGGCAATGCATGGGCACTGACTGTATGGCCACCGCCTGCAGACACATTCACTTGAATAGGGTCCGGGATCCGCATCCGAAGGTCTGCACCGCAAAAAAGTAGTGCATGCACTATAATTCTGCGGTGCGGACAGAAACCCCAAGGAAACACCCCGTGCCTCCGTCCCGCACTGAACCTTTCGGACTGCAGGCCCATTCAAGTGAATGGGTCTGTATCTGTGATGTGGTGCAAAAACAGCCAGGGCCCACCTGCCGACCTCCTGTTTGCGAGCTGGAATACACGGTCATGTGCATGAGCCCTAAGCCATATATTCGGATACTGGAAAACCACTTTGAGGAAGAGTAGGGAATCCACGCACAGCCTTGCGGTGCCTCAGCAAGGAAACAGATCCTCTATAATGCACACTGAAATGGAGAATGCTACAGTTAAACTGCTGCAGGTGCACAGAGGTATAATATGGGCCCACGATGTGGATCAGATAAATACATGAGGCCTAAGTGTCTAGTCACACTTGTCAGAAGATGCTGCAGATATTTCTGTGACTGTTCCATCCCTCCAAACGGGGCTTGCAGGAATCCATGTGCCTTCTGAAGAAGGAAAACCCCATTCAAGATGTAAAGACCAGGTTTTCAGCCAGAGAAATTTCTGCAACACATTTGCCAGGTGTGAATATACCCTAAAACTGGCAACACACAATCTGGAATAAAGTCCAGAAGACCATCAAATGTGTACGGGGGTTCTTCCAATTTTCCCCCTTTTGGCAAATATCAGAGGAGAGGGTCGTTGGATTTCAACAGATATATGGCTGCAGCTTTCTCTTCTCTCACCTATGGAAGACATGCACTCTTGGCCCAAGTGAGCATGCATGTGTACGGGCAGTTGGGAAGGGTAGCTGCCACCACGTGTTCTCATTACAGCTCTGTGATTCCTCTTTTGTAATTATCATGAACATTTTTTTTTACGTGGGACAGATTGGATCTGATGGATGACCATAATGGAGCATGCTCACCACTTGGTCCTAACCATCAATACGTCAGCACCAAACCTTACGAGAATTTCGCCATTGTCTCGTTTCTTGCTGTAATATTGCAAAGTATGAGAGGAATGAATCTCGGCGCAAACACCAGATCCACACACATACACACCGGTGCTGCGAGAGACAAAGGGTACGCATGAATCCGTGTGGAGGTGGGAGGGGAGCAGTGCCAGGAAAGAGACGAAATATTTAGAGGACACCAAGATCACAGGAGGGTTGGGAGGGGCGAGAGGGTGGCTGGGACGGTGCCATCATCAGATAAGGAAGTGCAGGTCTGGACCATGCAGCTGGCAGGCAGGATGAACAGCAGCCCCGCTCACACAGGCAGTCATCTCAATAGCAGCTTGCTGATATCTGAATCTAGATTAATGACTGATCACCGAGATATCGTGGGGGGGGACGGTGGAGACATTCCAGAGCTGGCACAAGGGAGTCTGAAGACTGAGCTTCAGATGTGACATGTCACATCCCTAACGAGCACATGGCCGCCTTCAATACTCTGCATCTTTAAAAGTGACCGCGTCTGCCGGGGCATGCTGAGAGTTGTAGTTTTGCAGCAGCTGGAGAGCCACAGGTTGCATTATTCACATATATTGGGTACGTCTGATGACATCACCTATTGCGAATTGTACTAGTTATAGACCGTGCAACTGGAAAGTGATTACCGGTACCGAGAAGCTTCACCGTTATATTATCAGAAATGTCTTCCGTGACTCCGACCACGCTTATAATTTACAGTCCAGGGGTACAGTATAGATCCAGTGGTGACCGATTACACTACAGCAGTATATACAATAAACCTACCAATAAGGGGCATGTTAAGCCGCCTCAGTAATAATGTCACTCATGTGGCCTCCATCTTCTGCTCAATATCCATGTACTGTGTATTCCTAAACCCTTCTAGGTACAAAGAGCGAAGAGGACATGTCCACAATGCAATAATAAATTCAATCTAAAATCCAAAGAATCTCACTGCATCACAGCTCCAACCAATTCCTTTACATTTTCTTAAGCAAGACACTAAGACAGTGCCACCTAATGCCGGAACGTGTGAAATCCGGGGCCCTGTTGGCTAAACGCTTCAAGAAGGTCCACCCCCAATATGCTGAATCAGATCTGTACGTGTCAAAAAGAAAACCGCTATCCTATTAACCTATATGACAAACACGGAGGATCAGACTTGGAGAAAGCCTCCAAACACGTCCCAACTTTCATCAAAAATAATGTATCGGCAAAGAAAGTGTGCAGCGGGCTATGCGGGTTCCTCGCCTCGTTCTTCTCTTGAAGGAACGTTAACCATAAAGTCTAAAGGCATTGAATGCAGCCTACCGTTTCCTCCACATGGTCATTCCAAGTTGCTTTAGTGTTTGACTGACAAGATGTCTAGTAGAGGAATCAAAAACTTTTCACAAGGACGTCTACACAAGACAGAACGAGGGAGAAGAGCGGCGATTTCCATTATATCCAATGAACAATACCGGTTTATTAAAGCTACTGTGCGAGAAAACCAGTCCTACTGGTATACTTTGATAAGGTGTTCTGTGAAGGAAGACGATTTACCCTTCTGAAATGAGCAGGCCCGGATAAGGCTAGGTTTACTTGCGTGCTCGGACCGTCGTCCCGCTAGGTTTGTGGGAATGATGCACATAATCCTGCAACCAAAGGGTAACTGATACAAAAGAATTCTTGTTAAGACTAATACAGGGCCCAATTATAGGGGGTATAAGTGCAGACGAGTAGAGGACGTGTATACATAACAATACCCTGAGTGTGTATATATATATATATATATATATTTATTTATTACACACACATTCTCCTGATGAGTGTCAGGTTCTGTTGCTGTGGAGACCAACATTCAGCTCTTCTAACTGGATATTCAGAGACGAAGAAGGCGGGATTGAAGGAGGGGAGAGTTTAAAAAAAAAAAAATAAAAAATCATTTCGAAATTGGTTGATGGTTAAGTAATCAGGATGCAAGGTACACCCAGCGCCAAAACCATCAAAATCAACCCCTAAACTCACCCCCCAGGCTTCACGGTAACATACAAGCAAAACAAAATCTACACCCCTCCTTGCTCACATGACTCTACATATCCATAAAAAGCACACTGTCATAAAACCCAACTTAAAAAATAAAAAAATCAAAAAATCTGCAGTGTTCTACATTGTATTGAGTAAGGAAAAAAAAAAAAAAAAAAAAAAAAAAAAAAAAAAAGGTAAACTGAACTACATGCTAAACAGATAAGACATAAAAGATACAAAAACAGCATAAATAATTGTGATTTATGACGTGGGGTTTGGTATTAGTGGACCAGTCCAGTACCTGCTCCGGGTAGATGTTACAGAAAAAAAAAAGTGCATACAAGGGAAAAAAAAAAACAAAAAAAAAAAAAAACACACCACAGCTGGAGATAACAGTCCAGATGAGAACAAAAGAAAAAAAAAACAAATATTCCAGAGATCACCGTTCTCTCCTGTATTAGATGTACAATAGGATATGAAAAATTACAGCTCCCTTGGGGAGTTTGGGGGGGGGGGGGGGGGGAATTACTAAAACCCTCTCGGAGCCCGGTGGATGCTGCCCCGACAGTGTTCTGGCATTTGCCGTATACCGTATATATATATATATATATATATATATATATATATATATATATATATTTTTATATATTTTTTGCAGTGATACGCTCGTCATTAACCATCATGAGCAGAAGGATGAAATGGCGGAAGGAGGGTTCGGGGTACTACAAAGACCAAAACAAAAATTCCAATAAACCATGCAAAAATCATTAAAAAAATGTAAAATAAAAAAAAAGAGAAATATCGCAACACTTCCTTTCTTTGCTTTTCACTACCCCTCCCTTCTCATAAACCAGGGAGAACACATAGATCCCCCCTGATTCCCTGCAGTCACACTGAAAAGCACCTTAGCTCAATTCTCATTGAACAAAAGGCCAGCAGCAGAGGGGCACGAAGAGGTTACCCTAGGGTTTCTCAGCGAGCCAAAGTGTCAACACACAGAAGCACTTTAAGCCATTGCTGGCCACTGGAATCAGAGAGCACAAAATAAAAAAATAAAAAAAAAAAATCTGGACCCCCGGCTCCTGGATGCTTTAATCTGCTTACAGAAGCAATGTCATATCATGCACTTAGGCCACACAATACGAAACAGATTTATTTTAGACAAGAAACAAAAAAAATGTACAATAAAATAAAAAACAGCTGCTAAAAAAAAATAAAAAACAAACTACATACGTGACAAATTAAAGTGGACATAACAGGTTTCAAAAATCGCAGAACAATTTACAGACCCAAAATGGTAGAAAGGAGGGAGTTGGGAGATCTCCACTTTCGGTTCTCTCAGCATGAGACTATCAGAGTCGAGATTTGCAAATGAATTGAACATTCATTACACAATGTTTTCCTCTCTCGCTCCTCTTTTTCTTTCCGAAATGAAATGAGGAACTAAAGGAAAGTGAAAAAAGGGGGGGGGGGGGGGGGGGGACAAGTGGCCCTCTGATGGGCCAAACAAAAAAAAAAAAAAAAAAAAAATCTGTGAAAAAAAAATGAAATGATAATAAAGAAACAACTTACTTCACCGCAAGCCTCCGAAAGCGAACATCCAGATAGGAATACTGTACCTTATTGTATGGAATTTACCGTGAAAAAAAAAAAAAAAAAAAAAAAATCACTAGAAAGGCCACGAACCAAAACACCTTGGTAACTGCATGTTTTCATGTTCAGATACTTAATATTTATTGGTGTTTAAAATCGAAAAAGCCCTTACTTTGTGTTTGACTTAAGACTGGGCCAGACAGAGCTTCTAATGAGGCAGCATTACAATCAGCCTGTAATACTGAATTTTTAATGCCGCTTTGGATTCTGTTACATAATAATTTGCAAACAGAAGAGGAAGATGGGCGAAGAAAGCCAACGCGATGGGCCAGTGACATTTAAAAATATTTAAATTGTCACCACGTCAAGTAGAAAGGGGGCGTCCACGTCTCAGGCGACTATACGCCAGGGAAGAAAAAATAGACGTATAAAAAAAAAAAGAAAAAAAAAAAAAGAAGAGGTACATTAATAAATTATTGCTTGGCCCAAACTTTTACCAAACCGCTTTAAAAAAAATAGTAAAAAAAAATACACAACAACAAATGGTGATACTAGGCCTTAACTGCAAGGACGGCGTACCCAGTAGTCCATGATGCCAAATCACATCCATGCCATGGTTGTGGCATTAAATAGCCAAGTGGTTGAGCAACAGGGGGACGTATCAAGCACATGCATCTGACACAACTGAAAATTCACAGCCACGGCAATGATTTAGCGATTGCAAACATGATAAGCTATTGAGAAACTGCAAAACCACAGTATCATGGCCAACTTCCTTCCAGCACATAAAAGAGCAAAGCTGATCCTAAAAATACAGAGATGGGATAAAACTAAAATATATATATATATATATATATATATATATATATATATATATATATATATATATATATATAAATAATTTAAAAAAAAAAAAATCATATTAATCCTGAGACGTACCTGAAAGGCTATGAAACTGGAGAAGGGGGGGGGCAGGAATCAAGAAAAAAAAAAAAAAAAGGGTTGGGCTGACATTGAATTATCAGGCAGAAAAAGAGCTTAAAATACTTTCCATTTCTTGTACTAACAAATTACGATTTAAATGTCTTTTTTTTTTCCCCTTCCAAGTTGCAGCAACAGGAATAACTGGTCTGGTGCGATGGGCAGTATATTCAAAACTGCTTTGTAATATGATCTGCAGACCTAACCTTATTTGCCTGAATTCAATAGGGTTTTTGCTGGTTTTGTTTTTAGCTAAGCTTTAGAGCAAATACTTCACAGGCAGGTCGCAATCTGTAACACAAGAGACGGGGACACAGTGAAAAATGAAGAGAGAGAAAAGAAGTGAAAAAAAAAAAAAAAAAAAAAACTGGTGGAGGGGAGGAAGGGGCCAGAAAGATTAAAAAAACCCAAAACTAAACCAAACCAGTTGGTATTCTTTTCTCTCTTTTTTTTGTTAATGTCGCCTCTTAGCATACGAGCTGACCCCGTTTTGTTGGGCAGCTTTTCTGTCATTCCAGGATTTCCCTGCACCTTTCTTCACGGTTTCGAACTTGATGTGACCCTAAAGGAAGCAATCACCGAGCCTAGGCAACCTTTCTATAGGATAAGGGGGTCAACAACAAAAAAATCCCCCTCAAAAATAATACATAAAGATGAAATAAAAGAAGATATCCAAGGCTTGCTGACAGGCTGACAGGCCTAGCTACAGATTAACCACATGAAAGGCAGCTGGGAGCTAAAATACAATGTAAACAAACAAAGCAAATAAAATATTAAAAAAATAAATAAAAAAAAAATCAACATCATCTAAAATTGACAAATGTAAATGTGTTAAAATTTTTTTAAAAATAATAAACATCTGGGTGCGATGATGAAAGACACAGAGGAAGGTACTGGATCGTATAGTACTGACAGAAGATGGTCCTGAGGGTGGGAGGGAGAGGGTCTCACCGACCCATCTGAGGGACCAGGGATGTTAAGCATCAGTACCTTTCACCTCCAAGATGGAGGGAAAAAAAAAAAAAGGGATCCAGCTGGTCAACGTCCACATCCTCTAAGAGAAGCCTAGTAACAAACCAGTTCTGAGGAAGCATTGATGGAAGGGACAGGTCAACCTCTGACACTAGAGGCATGTAAAAGGTGACCTCGACACAAGGAGAAGCCAAAAAGAAAAAAAAAAAACAAAAAAAACAGATGACACTCTATAGAGCCCAATTGTCCCAATTACCTAGTCTTTTGCACCAATGACATTAAATATATATTATCACACACATACACATTACAATTAAGAGGCAGTAGGAAGAATAAACGTGCACATACTTTCCAGGTGGGAGCGTACACTATCATATAATATCCCCCATATTTCAAACACACAGCAATCCATGGTTACAGTCTGACGTCCGTAAAGAGACAGAAGCACCATGAGAATCCCAGCACCCAGAGAAGGAAGACGACTGCCCAGTCCACACAGCTGAAAAGTACAGGAAATGAAGGAAAAGGATTTCCTACAAACACTTATTGATTATGGAAATCATCTCTACATTGTGTTTTTCCCAATAGCCAGCAATGCTTTTTACAATGCACCGAGAGAGAGGGAGGAAAAAAAAAAAAAAAAAAAAAAGGATATAAAAGTTATATCCTGAGAAAATAAAACAAGACACAAACAGCACACGACCGGTCGCCCAGAATGACAAAGAGAATGACATCCTATGCTAGGTGCAGGACACATAGGCTCCCATACTAATCCAGCGGTGATTGCATGGAGCACAGAGCTGCTTCCATCAGTATACAAGGTGACATCCAGCCACTGATGTCACCGCACAATCCTCACACACACATGTTATTTCTTAATATTGTGTGGCGTCTTGAGAGGCTATCCAGAGGACACAAGTGGCAGGGGGATAACGTGGCGTTACCAGATACAATTCTGTCTATAGGATGTGCACACACCAGACTCCACACTGACGCACAATCGAGAGAAAGAAAAAAAAAAAATATGGCCTAAAAATAAATAAAGTTCTCTCTAAATATTGCTACATTGTATCCATTCCACAATGTGATCCTGGGTAAAAGGTAATGTTGTATGATGGAGCTCCACATACATACGTGTGTATAGGGTACGCACATATCAGGACACATCATAAAGGCACAGAAGTGGTGAGCATGGAGCAGTGCCTAGGTGATGTGCCCAGGACTAGATAGCACAACAAAATATAACATTGCACTTATGGGATGAGCACCCACTTCTATAAGAGTGCATGTGGAAAGTATACAATGCCATAACCTACCTAGGCTGTAATAATACATGTGTGAGCATACAGTATAATAACCTACCTATACTGTAATACAGAGTCCATATGTGCCTAGCAGGACAGTATACAGTGTAAAACCCTATCTATGCTGTAATAATACAAGAGTGGGAACTAAGTCCATGTGTGTAGCAGAGTAGTATACAGTAATATAACCTACCTATACTGTAATAATACAAGAGTGGGCATACAGTATAATAACCTACCTATACTGTAATAATACATAGTCCATATGTGCCTAGCAGGGCAGTATACAGTGCAATACCCTGCCTATGCAGTAATAATACAAGAGTGGGAACACAGAGTCCATATGTATGTAGCAGGGCAGTATACAGTGCAATACCCTACCTATGCTGTAACAATACAAGAGTGTGAGCAGGGTGCCTGGATGTGCCTAGCAGGGCAGTATACAGAGCTGTAATAATACTAGAGTGTCTAGCAGGGCAGTATACAGAGCTGTAATAATACTAGAGTGTCTAGCAGGGCAGTATACAGAGCTATAATAATACTAGAGTGGGAGCAGGGTGTCTAGCAGGGCAGTATACAGTGCAGTAACAATACTGGAGTGGGAGCAGGGTGTCTATCAGGGCAGTATACAGAGCAGTGACACTCCAGCAGTGCCTGCATCCATGTGTATATGTATGAGCAGAGAGCAGCAGGGCTGGCAGGCACAATGACAGAGGATCTGGAGCGCACAGTGTGACAGGCATCCAGCACATGGACGAGAAGTGCACACAGGACCCTGGAGCTCAGGTCAGTGCCGGGGTGCCCGGGGGTCCCCCGGCAGCAGCTGGAGGAGGGGACAGGGGGGAGAAGTTGTCACTTACTGGAGCTGCGGGCTCCGGTCCCGGGTGCGCACCGGCGGCGCTGCACGCTTCGGCTCGGCTCTTCTTCTTCTTTGGATTAGTCCGATCCGGCTCTTCCCGGGGTCCCATGAAGCCGCTCGGGCTGAGCCCCGGAGCGGTGCACGGTGCGGGGCTGTGGGGCTGGAGCCGGGGGGGAGAAGCTCCGGACACCAGGAGCCGCGCTCACATCTGATGGTCGCCGAGCGAAAAAAAAACTCTTTGGATCTTTATTCTGCTAATTAGTTTCCTGCAAAAAATGGCTGATTAATTCAGTGCGCATGTGCTTCATTACACAGGCACGACGGGAAGGGCTAATTACCAGCGCCTGGATCAATGAGATTCAGAGGGGAGAGGAGAGGAGAGGGGGGAGAGAGGGACAGGGGAGGAGAGGAGAGGGGCTGGGGCTGGGGGGAGTGAGGGACAACAGGGGGCTCAGGGGTGAAGGACGAGGGGGCAAGAAGTGCTCAGGAATGAGTTTGGGGGGTAGAGGAATGACACTTTGTGGGGGGTGGTAAAGTGCTGGGACAGTAGAGAGCAGGCAGGGGGCACAGGTGGGTGATGGGCACAGGTAACAGGGCAGGGGTGCAGAGAGAGAAAGACAAAAAGAAGGCTGGGGGTGATATGATGGGACAGTGGTGTGGATGGAGGGCACAGGATGGAGCTGGGGGAGAAGTAGTGTGCAGGAATGAGTTAGGAGAGGGGGCAAAATAATGACGGGGCAGCTCTGAGGGCAGGAAGTGTAGTGCTGGGACAGTGGACTGGGGGCACAGGGAGGGGGCACAGAAGCAGCTGAAGTGTGCAGGAATGAGCCTGAGGGTGAAGTGAAGGAATGGGGAGGGTCTGGGGGTGCAAGAGCTGGGATAGTGAGAGAGCAGGGGTGCAGAGTGGTACGTAAGGATCTGGAGGCAGTGGGCACTGGTGTGTGAGGGGCAGCACAGGTGACAGGACAGGGAGGAGGGGGCACTGGTGTCTGTGGGGCAGCACAGGTGACAGGGCAGGGAGGAGGGAGAAGCACAGGTGACAGGGTAGGAAGGAGAGGGTACTGGTGTCTGAGGGGCAGCACAGGTGACAGGGCAGGGTGGAGGGGGCACTGGTGTCTGAGGGGCAGCACAGGTGACAGGGCAGGGTGGAAGAGGCACTGGTGTCTGAGGGGCAGCACAGGTGACAGGGCAGGGTGGAGGGGGCACTGGTGTCTGAGGGGCAGCACAGGTGACAGGGCAGGGTGGAGGGGGCACTGGTGCCTGAGGGGCAGCACAGGTGACACAGAGGAGGGGGCACTGGTGTCTGAGGGGCAGCACAGGTGACTGGATAGGGAGGAGGGGGTACTGGTGTCTGAGGGGGGCACTGGTAACAGGGAGGAGGGGCACTGGTGTATGAGGGGCAGCACAGGTGACAGGGCAAGGAGGAGGGGGCACTGGGAGCAGCAGTAAGGAGAATGGAAAAGTTTGTCCCAGGCTGAGGCTCAGCTCCCCAGCATTATATGCATGGTGTGTAATTATGGCGGTGCAGGGTGATGGGGAGGAGGCAGCACCCCTGGATATTAGGGGAGGCTGGATGTACTCAGATGTACTACTGTGTGCCTTGCATGTTCTCAGGGACTACTACATGTATGAAGAGGACAGGGTCACAGTCATGAGCAGGAAAAAGTTGGGATCAAGTTGTGGCATCACTGGAGAGATCACAGGGGATCATAGGGCATCTGTGGGTGGGGGGTGGAGGGAGGGGGGGTGTAGTCAGAAAACTGACCCTGAGGTATTTTGTGTGGTCGGACACAAATAATCAGGAGCTGCTGCCCCCCTCCTCCCAGGACAGCAGCAGCCACCTGCACTCAGCGCAGCACTCGGGGAAGGATGGCTGGCCGTGTGCTCTGGCTGTACACACCAAGCTTTACAGTCTGCACCTTTGTACAGGTTACAGATAGGAAGGAAGGGGAGGCCCGTGCCACTGTCACCCACATGGAGGGCAGGAGTCTCCGGGCACTGGTCTTCAGGGGGGCTGCACTGCTCAGGTAAGAGAGATCCCCCCACATCTTCCTAGACCTGGTCACACACTAAGTGCTGCCATTGTATATGCCCAGGATGAAAACTTCAGGTGCCCATGTCAGGACATCTATACCTCTATGTATCTGCACACTGGGGGGTTCAGACTTCTCCATATACTTATACTGTCACCCACAAAGAGGACATATATACTTATATACCATAGACAGGTAGAAAGATATAGTATACACACATAAATATAGTCACTCTTTACTCATATATACTACATATTATGACGAATGATTATTGTACAGAATATAATATATATAGAATATAAGATACAGAAATATGTTGATAATCACTGGAGGACTCATCTCCTAGTCTATGATTTTTGCTGAGGTAGGACTGGAGATTGTTCTTTAATTTCTATTATTGTTTTGAATTGTCTCATATTCTACAATATTTACCACGGTCCATATTAATAACAATAATAATAGTAATAATAATAATGGTTCAAATAATAATATTTACCGAAGCTATACTTTATGCATACATTCATATTCATTTCTGTTTCTAGATAGATATCTGTGTATGTATATATATATATATATATATATATATATTTATTGAGAGGAACATTTATCCCAACACCTACACATAATATTATATATATATATTTTGTTTGTATAGAAACATATTTTAATACATTTTTTGTTACAATTCAATATATTGTATTGTTCTGTTTATTAGTATTTTTATTTTTTGCTGTATTATTCTATTCCTTTCTTTTTCTTTCTTTCTCTTTCTTTCTTTCTTTTTCTTTCTCTTTCTTTTTCTCTCTCTTTCTTTCTTGTTGCTATCTATCTATCTATCTATTTAAACCTGTTCATTGCTATATTCCTCTCTATATGTATGTATCTATCACATAAGTACTGTATGTGATCCTGTGTACTAATACTATCTATCCCATATCTATCTAATATCTATCTAAACTGTTCATTGCTATATTCCTATTTATCTATCTCATATCTATCCATCTATCTATCCATCCATCCATCCATCCATCCATCTAATGTCCTGGACAATATGATATCGAGGTATTTTCGTTGTTTTCAGCTCCTGGTCGGTGAAATCCGATTATTTTCGTTGTATGAAGGCTTTGCACATCGAACTCTTGGCATATTCGTTGTGTGTGTCTTGTATGGTGGGGGGCCCTGTGTGTTCGTTGTGACAGCAGTGTGCACACATCTCTGGGGTCAGGTGCACAGGACCAGAGGAAAGTTTCACTCCACACAGCAGAGAACTGGGGGCATCCCGACCTCCTGTCACCCCTGGAGACAGCTTTAACCTGGGGGGTCACTACAGATACGACTGACCCATACACAGCTCTACATGTGTGTGTGTATATATATATATATATATATATATAGATATACACATCACACACATATATACAATGTCGGCGGTTGCACCTGGAATCGTCCAGAGAGGAGGCAGCTGCATTGGTGGTCGCCCCCTCCCCTCAGTGATTTGCACACATATGTGAGGGTCCTGGTAATGTCCATGAATAACTCCAGCCTCTTGTATGGGGCATCAGCCCGAGTGACAGCAGTGATCCCATTAATCTGCTGGAAATAGCCGGGGAGAATATAGGAGGGGGCGGCAGGAATGAACAGTGGGGTGCAGTTTAGGGCAATATGGGGGACACATGAGGCAGGCAGGAGAGGGGTCAGCACAAGGCAGGAGGGGGCTCAGGGGGAAGCCCCATTACACAACAGCTGCTCTCACTTAGACTCCAGGACTGGGAGTGTAAACTAACAGCACCCCGACTATACTGTGCATTATACACAGGCTGGTGGCAGCCACCTACCTGCTGCCCCCAGCACCTTGCCTCCTGCAGACCACCTGCATTGCATCACTATTTTCAGTGCCCATGAAAGTACAGGGGTATGGAGGAATATTTACTGCCCTGTCAGGCTGCATGTAGCCAATCCATGTCTGCAGCACAGAAGGCTAATGCACAGCAGAAAAAGACATGGAGGTATACACTTATATAGATAATAAAACATTATATACATATACCATGTCAGTAATAGCAGCCTTAATGAGGTTACTGTAAAAGGAATTTCAAATATGTATTTATATGAAGATGCAAAATAGATAGACAAGAATGAGATAGATGAGATATAAAAAAGATAGTTGTTAGGTATGATAGAGACAGTAGATAGAGGCCAGTGTATAAAAGATGTCTATTGAGTAAATATATTATCTATCTATCTATCTATCTCATATCTATCTATCTAATATCTATACATTCATCTATTTCATATCTATCTATCTATTATCTATCTATTTATTTATCTATCTATCCATCTATTATCTATCTAATCTATCTATCTATCTATCTATCTATCTATCTATCTATCTATCTATCTATCTATCTATCCATCTATCTCATATCTCTATATCTATCTATATATCTATTCTAACTAATATCTATCTAATATATATATAATCTATCTATGTTCTATCTATCTATCTATCCATCTATCTCATATCTATATATCTATATTTATCTATCATATATCTATATATATATATATATATGGAAATATATTACAGCTCAGCCCTACACTTCATCCTATAGGGTCACTTCCACATACTTTATGAAAATAGAATAATTTCCATTGTTATACAATGTGTGGCACTTGACAATGACCCCACTGCTGAGCATTAGTTCAGGGCTTTTGAAATCCATAATGGTTCATGGAGCAGAGTCTTACCAGAAAATTATACAACAGATTATAATCTAGTTAGAATATGTTGATTTTAAACAGATTATTGTTATTGAAATCCGACATGGTATATCACATATCAATCAATCACAGAACATATATGAATAATAGATACAAATACTGCAGAATTTCCATACACTACTGCAATAAATTTTACTTATATTTCTCTATTCCCCCCCCACTCCCCTCTACCCTCAATAACAGCCTTAGAATATGTTGATATATAGATAGATTAAACTGGTTATATATATATATAATATTTTGCAATAATATGTGATGATAACTGGTAAGATCCTTTACCTGGTAATATTCAGTAATATAAATCTGCGCCATTGCGGACAGAGCGCTCAGGTGGTGCCTCTGGTATCATTGTCTCCTGTGTATATAGTATAATCAGGCGGCCCTGCTGCACACACTGCTTGACCCCTGCTCCTTAATACAGGCCCAGTCCTATTATGTCACATTCATAGATTAATACAACAGCATGAGCCTCTCTACCTAGCAGCTCTTATTATAGTGGTGGTAGTGGCATCATTCTGTCCTGTACACATGTGGCCTGTGTCCTGCCTCTACCTCATCATATCAGGTAATAGGTCTGGGTAGACACAGTGTATTTTCTTTTTAGCAAAAGTAAGACAAAACCAAAAAAGTGTAATATATATATATATATAGAGGGAGAGCATTCCTATGTCTATATGTACAGTGACAGATATTGTGTAAATTGGCCAAAATGGTGGTGCAAGCAAACACTGCAATGTCTGTCCCTATGGCTTCACAGGGGTCTACAGCCTGACGTCTGCTACACACAGGGTGAGGTCATTAGAAGTGTCTGTGGCGGTGGTTATAGGTAGTAAAATGACTGGCGGTGTAGTGTGCAGCATGGAGAGTATAATGTATGAACCACACCTGCCGCAGCCAGTGGATGGTCGTAGTGGTCAGTGCTGGTTTTGTTGGCCTGTTGTCTCATTGATACTGCAGTATACCTTGTGTCTGGTAATCCTCTGTAATATGCCTGATCCTATATGCACCTCTGTGTGGGACATTTCAGTACAACACCTTCCTTTGGCCTCATGTTCAGGTGTATGGATTCCATTATCTATCTATCTATCTATCATCTATCTAATCTATCTGTCTATCTATCTATCTATTCATATCTATTCATGTCTATCTATCTCATATCTATCTATCTATCTATCTATCTATCTATCTATATATCTATCTCATATCTATCTATCTATCTATCTATCTATCTATCTCATATCTATCTATCTATCTATCTATCTATCTATCTATCTATCTATCTATCTATCTCATATCTATCTATCTATCTATATATCTATCTCATATCTATCTATCTATCTATCTAATATCTATCTATCTCCTATCTATCTATCTATCTATCTATCTATCTATCTATCTATCTATCTATCTATCTATCTATGTTATGTTTATCTAATCTATTTTAATATCCATCAAATCCCTTTAATCTAATATTCTGGATTATTAGACGGTCATAGAAAGGTAAATACAATGCACCTTTAAGACTAGAGAAGCTCCAGCAAGACATCTAGAAATAATCAGCATCTCAGTTCAGTGCTGTGCCTGACATGTTATCTTTCAGTCCTGGAAATAAGGGCGATCAGAATATTCTGGACACTGGGTTAAGCCATTTCTGTTACTGTGTATTTACACCTATTTTATAATACCTGTATGTTTTATCTGGAGCTGTTCAAATATTTTTATATAAAATTCTTGCCTATGATGCATCCAGCTCTTTAATGCATGTCGTCTTACCGCTGCTGCTGGGGCTATAAAATATAAGAAAGGGCAGATGTGAACAGCCAGAGGCATCACCAGGGGTACCGGGCAAGTGCCCACATCTGTACGCAGAGCCCTGTGCCATATGTACTGTGATCCTGTGTACTAATACTATCTATCTATCTATCTACCTATCTATCTATCTATCTATCCTCTATTATCTATCTATCTATCTATCTATCTATCTATCTATCTATCTATCTATCTATCTCATATCTATCTATCTATCCTCTATTATCTATCTATCTATCTATCTATCTATCTATCTATCTATCTATCTATCTATCTATCTATCTATGGGCTCATGCACACAACCATATGTATTTTGTAGTCCGCAAAAAATACGGATGACGTCCGTGTGCATTGCATATTTTGCAGAACGGAACAGCCGGCCCCTAATAGAACAGCCCTATCCTTGTCCGTAATGCGGATAATAATAGGACATGTTCTATTTTTTTTTTGCGGAACAGACATACAGACATGCGGAAAGGAATGCACACGGAGTACCTTCCGTTTTATTTGCGGATGAATGGTTCCGCATACTGTCTGAAAAAAAAAAAAAACTGAACAGACACGGAGAGAAAACACGTTCGTGCGCATGAGCCCTATCTCATTATCTATCTATCTAATATCTATCTATCTTATATCTATCTATCTATCTCCTATCTATCTATCTCCTATCTATCTATCTATCTATCTATCTATCTATCTATCTATCTATCTATCTATCTATCTCCTATCTATCTATCTATCTATCTATCTATCTATCTATCTATCTCATATCTATCTCCTATCTATCATCTATCTATCTATCTATCTATCTATCTATCTATCTATCTATCTATCTATCTATCTATCTATCTCATATCTATCTATCAATCATCTATCTATCTATCTATCTATCTATCTATCTATCTATCTCATATCTATCTATCTCATATCTATCTATCTATCTATCTATCTATCTATCTATCTATCTATCTATCTATCTATCTATCTATCTCATATCTATCTTTGGCATAGTAATTATAAATATACCTTTGGGTCTATGAATATCTCTCATGTCGGCAGTACACTACACAGAGAACTGAACGGTTTTCACACAAATATATGATGGAAGGCCTCAAAAAAAATAAAATAAAAAAAAAACCCTTTGCAGCTGTGTCAAAAATATGCAGCAGTCAGTCCAGGCCATAAACCTCTCCATTACAAGCACGCACCTGTAGGTTATAAAAAGCAGCCTATACAGAGCATCATTACAATACATACACATATAGAAAAAGTGGATTGTAATGAAAATGCTGTAAAATTTAATTGCTAAGGGTAAAAAAAAAAAATCTGCACCAGAGGACGGGCACCGTGCACACACTCATACACACCCGAACAAGAATTTTAATGGCACAATTACACTGGTTATTCCTAAAAGCCTCTCACGCCGCGGAGTCAGATAAATAGACGGTGATTTAGATTGCACCGTATTCAGACATGTTCCTTTTTTTTTTTTTTTTTTTTTGCTGGTGAGATTTGCAGAGCAGCTTTATGCATTATTCAGAGTCCAGAAAATAAATAGCGTCGGATGTTGGCTCCGGCTTATTGGAATGTAGGAGTTATGTCTGTGATACCGCCAGTCAAATCAGGTTTTTTTTCTTTATTTTTTATTTTCACTTTTTTGGTCGTGCTTTCTGGAAAATGAGCTACTGCTATTGGGTCGGAACGTTTGAACGCTGGAAAGGGTTTTTTGTGATAAAGTGAGCCTCTTGTGTCTCGTGGTGCCGGCAGCCATTTTCAGGGAGGAGAAAAAAAAAATCTGCTTCTGAATTCACAAGGGAGCAGGAGGCACAATATACCTCGTGCCTCGGTGATAGTCCTAGCGCCGTATAGGGACACAGAGTCGATATTGTCTGCATTTGCTGTATAGGTGTCTGCAATGCATTGCTCCCTGGTGTCGGCCATTTCCTCCTGACAGGAAGCCTCCTATGTCCAGTTTTGAGAGCTGCCTGACGTTACATTAAGG
Source organism: Rhinella marina (assembly GCA_900303285.1). NCBI lineage: Eukaryota > Metazoa > Chordata > Amphibia > Anura > Bufonidae > Rhinella > Rhinella marina. The sequence goes on along the minus strand of ONZH01009327.1, from coordinate 1,141,084 downwards.
GCTTGTTCACACGACCGTATGTATTTTGCGGCCCGCAAAAACGGATCCATAAAAAATACGGATGACGTCCGTGTGCATTCTGTATTTTGCGGAACTGAACAGCCGGCCCCTAATAGAACAGTCAATAATAGGACATGATCTATATTTTTGCGGAACAGAAATACGGACATACAGAAACGGAATGCACACGGAGTGCCTTCCGTTTTATTTCGGACCCATTGAAGTGAATGGTTCCGCATACGGTCCACAAAAAAAACGGAATGGAAACGGAAAAAATTTACGGTCGTGTGAACAAGCCCTAATGGACACTGACAGCTCTTCTTATAAGTGGCAGCTGCAAAAATTGGAAATTTTGGCGGGGGAAGGGGGGGAGGGGTGTCATCCACTCTGGAAGCAATCGGTACGTATCCGTCTTTCATGTCATTTTTTATGTATGCATCAAGAATATACGTATAGACCTGTCCGAAGGAGAATCTCTTCCGGCTCATGCACATGGCCGTATGTATTTTATAGTCTGAAAAAAAAAAACGGATCCACAAAGAATACAGATGATGTCCCTGTGCATTCCGTATTTTGCAGAACGGAACATCCGGCCCCTAATAGAACAGTCCTATCCTTGTCCGTAATGCAGACAATAATAAGACTTGTTCTATTTTTTTGCAGAACAGAAATACGGACATACGGAAAGTGAATACACACGGAGTAACTTCTGTTTTTTTTTTTTTTTTTTTTGCAGACCCATTGAAATAAATGCAAAAAAAAAACGGAATGGACACGGAAAGAAAATACGTTCATGTGCATGAGCCCTTAGGGTTCATTCACATGAACGTATTTTCTTTCTATGTCTGTTCCGTTTTTTTTGCGGACCTTATGCGGAACCATTCATTTCAATGGGTACGCAAAAAAAACATTCTGTTTCCGTATGTCCGTATTTCCGTTCCTCAAAAATATAGAACCTGTCCTATTTTTGTCTGCATTACGGACAAGGACAGGATTGTTCTATTAGGGGCCGGCTGTTCCGTTCCACAAAATATGGAATGCACACGGACGTCATCCATATTTTTTGCGGACCGCAAAATACATATGGTCGTGTGAACAAGCCCTTAGATTGTTTTCCACTCAGGCGCTTGATAAGGAACTATAAAACCGCCACCCCTACCCCTCCAAAAAAAATAAAATATAAAAAATGCGACTGCCAGGGAAATAATAAATGCATGTGGCTGAAAAGATTGCAAGAATATAATTTCTGATGCGAAATGCATGAATTTTAGCATAGATTGTAAGCTCTTGTGAGCAGGGCCCTCACGCCTAGTCTTTCGGTTGTTCTGTACGTGAACCCCCTGATTTTAGGCGCTGTGGAATATGGGGGCGCCATATAAATAAAGATTTATTATAAATAGTGTCATTCTGCATTGGAAGACCCCCCCCAGAAATCTACATCAGCTTTCTACTGATCCCGTCATCAGGAATCCTATACGTCTGTGCATACCGGCAGGTGTACCTAGTAACTATCTGTAATGTCAGGATTTACAGCGCCAAAGGAAATAATTTTCTGGAGAGCAACCAAGATCCAGGATTTTCAGGTTTGGCTCGATATCCCTGCTCTGTTCATTTCCACCATACCCAGGGAGTGCCCCATTCACAAAACTGAAAGGCCCAAAGGCTGCAGAAAATAGAGCATTCCGCAAGGCGCGGAAGTCAGACGAGCGGGGTGAAAGCTCTGAGAGCAAAAATACTAAAATATTAAAATACAAAAAAAAAAAAAAATAACAAGCAGCCCAAAAGCAAAGCGAGCCTCCGTAATCTGCAGCATGACATACACACCTCGCACAGCCCCCATCACTACCTTGTCAGATTGCTCACTGTAGTACTCGCCGGCGCCCACCACGTAGTAAACTGCGTTCCTGCTCCATCACCTCCGCAGGCCCTTAACCCCTCACTTGCCACCGGGCAACAAGGAGATATTCAGGGGCCAACTAAGCGGTACTGCTTAGGCGATATACTGTATTATGGAATATTATTAGGTATTATTGGTGTTATTATCTATGAGCATAATAATACTAATATAATAATAATCATAGTATTAATCATAAAGTATAGTCCAGTAATAAATAGTGAGAATAATCATAATAATGCTGGCAGTAATATTAATCATATGACCATGGTGATGAATAGACAATGGCAGTAATAATGCTACTACTAATGATACTCATGATAATACTGATAATAATGGCAATAATAATAATACAGTTAGTAATAAACATTACGAATAGTGCTAATAATACTGGCAGTACTAGTACTACTACTAATGATACTGCAGGTAATAAGCATAGTACAACTGGCAGTAGTACTATTACTAATGATACTGCAGGTAATACTGATAATAATAGCAATAATAATACAGCCAGTAATAAATACAATACAAATAAATAAACAGTGCTAACAATACTGGCAGTACTAATACTTACTACTAATGATACTGCAGGTAATACTAAAAATAAGGATAACAAAACTGGCAGTGGTACTATTACTAATGATACTGCACATTATCATATGCTGCTATTACTACTACAATGGATAACGGCAGTGATACTCCTAGTATTAATAATATGTACAGTAATACTAACAATATAACATTGGCGACAACGGTCATAATAAAAATAATACTACCACTACTACTGATGATACTGGGGGAAATACTACCACTGCCAGAAATGATACTGGAAATAATATTATAATATAGCGATGATGATGGTGAATAATGATAATAATACCGGCAATAATGCTATTACTATTAGCCGTAATACTACCACTATTGATACTGGCAGTGTTATTAATATTATAACGATGAGGATGATTAATAATATTAACACTGGCAGTAATAGTACTAATAATAATAATATTAGCAGTAATGCTAAAACTAATGATAATAATACAGTCAGTAAAAAAATACGGAGACTAGTGATAATAAGTAATAGTAATAATACTAATAATACTGGCAGTAATATTAATAATATAATTATGATGATGAGGATGATGAATACCAGCCGCACTACTTATAATAATTAAGAATATTGGAAGTAATACTAATAATATGATGATGAAGATAGTGACAATAATAACAATGGTAAGATGATGAGGATAATATTAATAATAATAGAGGCAGTAATACTGCTAATAATAATACTGGTGGTAGTAGTAATAATAATAATAATAAAAAAAAACAACAACAATAATAATAATAATAGCAATAATACTACAAATAGTAATACTGCCAGTAATACCATTGCTACTATATAAATACTGGTAATAATGCGGCTACTTATAATAATAATACTGCCAGTAATAATTAATAGTAGTAGTAATACTACTACTACTACTACTACTAATAATAATAATTATACTGCCAGTAGGAATAATAATACAGATAATAATGTCATTATTATTCATCTTCTCCTCTTACAACTGATAATAGTAATACTAATAGTAATATTAATAATAATTCTAATAATCCTGCTGGAAATACTAATAATATTTCGTAATAATAATGATTAGTAATTATTCTTATAATAATCATATAATTAATGTTCTAGTAAATGTAAGAAGACTCATGCAGTGTGAGCTGGAATATAATGGCTGGCAATGCTGGCGAGCCTGGTCTACTGCCGGGAATAGCTGTGTGCCTGAGTCTTTGTCTATGTCGGGGGCTTTCTCCTCGCTCTCCCCGGGCCACATGCGCAGATATCAGGAATTCCTCCTCATTTATTTACCTGCCAGGCAGCACATGACAGCCCGGTGTTCAGGGAGACATGTCGCTTGTCTTTCATGCCCCCTCCAGGCTCTCACTTTTACACGCCCCCAATAACCTGTCACACTTCAGGACCTTGGCTTCCCTGTCTATGTGATGTGCAGCACACTGGTACAGTCATGTATGTGACGGTGGCGGTGACAGAACGCACCTCATTTCTCCTTCATCACCAAAAACAGGCTACACGGAGAAGCCGCATGTCCGGATGCTCGCAGGGGTTTTGCAGTTACGCTTTGATCCATACACTGCTTATGTGCCGTGGTGCCCAAAGGGGTGTCGGCGGTGCAGTCGGCACAGGAGGTGATATATATATATATATATATATATATATATATATATATATATACATTATCTCACAACACTCACATTTTTGTAAATATCTTATTTTATCATTTCATAGAACACTGAAGATCTGACACTTTGATACAATGTAACGTAGTCAGTGTACGGATTGTATAACAGTGTAAATTGGGCGTGTCCTCAAAATAACTCAACACACAGCCATTAATGTCTAAACTGCTGGCAAGAAAAGTGAAGACACCCCTAAGTGAAAATGGCCAAATTGTGGCCAATTATCCATTTTCCCCTCCCCCGGTGTCATGTGACTCATTAGTGTTACAAGGTCTCAGGTGTGAATGGGGAGCAGGTGTGTTACATTAGGTGTTATCGCTCTCACACTCTCTCATACTGGTCACTGGAAGTTCAAAGTGGCTCCTCAAGGCAACGACCCCAAAAACCTCCAAGACGACCACTGCCTTGTAAAGAAACTGAGGGTAAAGGTGCTGGACCGGCCGAGCATGTCTCCAGACCTAAACCCTATGGAGCATCTGTGGGGCCTCCTCAAACAGAAGGTGGAGGAGCGCAAGGTCTGTAACATCCACCAGTTACGTGATGTCATCATGAAGGATGGAAGAGGATTCCAGTGACAACCCGTGAAGATCCAGTGACCTCCATGTCCAAGAGAGTTAAGTGCTGGAAAATAATGGTGGACACTTTGTGCACAATTCGGCCATTTTTACTTAGGGGTGTCCTCACTTTTTTTTTACCAGCGGTTTAGACATTAATGGCTGTGTGTTCAGTTATTTTGAGGCCCAATTTACACTGTTATACAAACTGTACACTGACTACTGTACATTGTATCAAAGTCACATAAAAAGATAGAATAATATATTTACAAATAGTGAGGGGTGGACTGACTTTTGTGTGACACTATAGATATATATATACTTATTGTATTCAATTATTTCTAGCATATAGTGCTTCCATATTCTACAGCGCTGGACACATATATAATTATATATCACTGACATGTATCCCTGTCACAGTGGGGATCACAAACTAATTTGCCGATACACTCTAGAGCGAATTTCATAGAAAACTAATTAACCTATCAGTATGGAGTGTCAGAGGAAAGAAACCACAATACCCGGAGGAAACGCATGCAAACACGGAGATCGTACAGATGTTGGGTCCCATACAGGACCTGGAAAGCAGGAGTCGTAAATGAGTCACTGAGTGTCCGGAAATTACAATGCGATAAGGATAGTCTGCCTACAACATGGTGCTATATAATAATGGATAATAAACCATACTTATAGGGGAGCAGTAATAGGCCAGTAACCGGGCACAACTGCTACACTAATATAGAAAGTGCATGCAAATAATACACTAATATCCCGTCACTTCCTCCTTAAAGGGGTATTCCCATCTTAGACAATGGGGGCATATCGCTAGGATATGACCCCATTGACTTATAGGTGCGGGTCTCTGTTGGCTCCATAGAAATGAATGGGAGCCGGGCCGCGCTTGCGCAGTGCGCTCCCATTCATTTCTATGAGTGAAGCGGGGAGCTGCGCCTGGTGGTGGTCAGACCTCGGGAAACCCGGGGTCCTCCAGGCTCAGAGCTCCCCCGCTTCGTTCTTGATATAGGTGCGGGTCCCAGCGGTGGGACCTGCACCTATAAGACAGTGGGGACGTATCCTAGCGATATGCCCCCATTGTCCAAGATGGGAATACCCCTTTAATCTCCCCCTTTCCTTTCATTATTTAGTCTCATGTTACAATTAAAACTGAGAAATAAATCAAAAAATCTTCTGTCTGCGCCCCATGAGCACCGCCATATCCCCCTCCTCCTTCTCAATGTTATGGGTTTGGCTGTATGACACTGGCTGCAGCAGGATCCTCCCTCCTCTGCCCTGTCCGCAGCTGGAATAACCGTCCCGCCCGAGTCAGTCTATAGCCAGAAATGTTACCGATCAGCAGGACATTACAATACAGTCCCATGAACGAGACGCAGTAAAATCGTGTCTGGTGTCCAGGGTCAGTTTTGATGCTATAGAGCAGTGTTCCCCAACTCCAGTCCTCAGGACCCACCTACCGGTCATGATTTGAGAATATCCCACAGAAGGAATGACTGTGGTAAGTCCTGATGCACTGACACTAATTATATCACCTGCTGAATACTAAGGAAATCCTGAAAACATGACCAGAGGTGGGCCCTGAGGACCGGAGGTGAGGAACACTGTTATAGAGAGACGCAAATTCCCACCTTGATGGGACTCTTGTAGTTATCCGACACAGAATAAACCCGCCACACAAGGAAGAAATCTCTCTCTCTCTACTGCCACCTATAGGTAGTCCTGGACATGACAAAATAACGCCTTCCTCTACTTGGAATATAAAAGGGGCTCTCTGAAAATGATTTAAAATAGCTGCAAGCAACCTATCGTAGAATGTGAGCCGGACTGGCTGCCACCACTTACTGAGCTGCCAAGAGGGAGAGGGGGCTCACTACACACTGCGCTCTAGCACTACCATATACTCAGGGGCGGACTGGGAACTTAAAATGGCCCTGGAAAAAATACTAAAAGTGGCCCCGTTTTGTAGGCAGGGCCATAAATACCATATTGTGGCACATTATATCACCCCAACAGAGCCAAATACCACAGTCCATCACAAAATACAGCCCCAAAAACTTCCACTGGTCAGCCGTGAGGAGGGCTCAGGCGGCCCCCTGGGCATCGGCCCACTGGGAAATTTCTCTGTAAGGTCTATGGCCAATCCGCCTCTGCATATACTGCACATTGGTGAGCGTTCCTGTCAGGCTGCTCAGCCAGGATGGCATATCATAGGCAGGATCACATCATTACCATCTATTGTAGAGCAGTATAGTGAGCCCTGCCCCCTAGGTTGCTCTTCAAGGGGAGGTAACTAGTCCTGCTCACATTTTAGGACCATTTTAAATCCTGAAGAACACACAGAAATGAAATAGCGCATTTGATCCCGATCTCTCACAATGGTATGGTGTAGTATCAGTGTGATAGTCTGAATACCGTCCATGTATAATCCTTAGGGACCCATGGAATATGTATAGCTTCAGGCTACAGCAGCAGTTCCCCCCTCACCATGTAGAGGTGCCCATGGCACCGTGTGATAGATTTGGGGGGCTCCCAGAGATCCTGCGCTCTTCCAAAGTGATGCTTTTAATGTAAAGCCTGCTAATATGATAAAATGTGCTCCCAGGCCACGCTCTATGTTAAATCATGGTGAAGCAGGAGCAGTAATAGAATACGCGGACAATGACAACGGCCGCGGCCAATAATCACGTTTTAATTGCTGCAATTATTAAAATGTATTTTGGAATAACTGAACATGAATAATTGTAATGCATTTTGCATTGTACTTTTACTTCACCTGTAATTGACCACTATTCTGAGACTCTACTACAGTACATCTGGAAAGTCTTCAGACCCTTTCACTTTTTTCACATTTTGTTATCTTGTGGCCTTGTGCTAAAATAAAAAAGGAAAATGTTATAATAATAATAATAATAATAAAGATAAAAAAAATTATACTTACCATCTCAAACTCTGCCATTCCAGTCCTGCTGCTCCTCTCCATTGGGTATGGAGGGGGCTTTGGACGGTTAGTGTATTTTTCATTGGCTGAGCATGCAAGTGTTGTGAATGGGGAGAGGTAAGTGAGACAATGCCCGATATCTGGAAGGATCGGCACGCGTTGTTGAAATCCAACATTCTGATCCTTACCCCCCCTTCCCCGACACCTGCCATCAGGGCCCCATACACATTAGGTCCTACAGGAATCAGTGGGTTCAGCCGGCATTAATCTGAGCCTTAGGGTTCATGCACAGGACGTAAGGACAGTACTTAAGGACTTACTACAGCCTCCTAATGGAGAACTGGGTGTGCGGTTCCTTACCACATATGATTCCCATCTGTCCTCCTTAGATCAACCTTCTTAGCAGAGCAGAGTGGGCTTGAATGCCTCTTCTGCAGTCATGACTCAATATAAGTCCTGGTTCGAAGACCTCAGGGTGGTGGGGCACCGGACCCGTTTTGTTCGGCTGTCATGGCCAAACCCTGGTGATGGTGACTCTATTGTTGCATGCTATCAATCTCAAGTGTAATAGAAATATGTATCCAATACATGATTTTTTTATTATAAGCATTGGGATCTCTTTGGCTAAAACATGGCGGGCAATGGAATGATTTTGCAAGCGGGACGAGGTCTATCTGCAGCACTTGTGTATAAGACACGACAACTGCCCTAAGTGCCACTTTATTGTTGCTTTAGAGTCATTGTCATTTCCTTTTCCCAATACAGCCATAAGCTTAAACAATTGCAATGGGAATATTCAGATCTCGTATCTGGCTGAAATTGGAGGAGGATAATTGCCACAAATCCCTCATAAATATTCATCCATTTTATATGTGAGCCTTGGGAGCTGCCAAATTCCATCTACATACATGTCTAGCACGGGTCTGGCAGCCATATCTGCTATAAATGGGCCACGTATCTAATAGCTCATGACTTCTTATTGGAATTTGTGAATTTTTTATGTTTTTTACTTTACTTTTTGCACATGCAGCTAAAGCCGCCCTCCGGTTCAAGAAAAAAACTGAACAGAGCACTTACCTGGTGCCCTTCTCTTAGCTGCAGATCCATCAGTTCCCCGGCATCTTTTCTACCATCCAAGATGGCACCACGGCTTGTCATACTGTGCACTTCCTGCTGCCCTTGGATTGGCCAATACTGCTCATAGGAACGGTGCTGCTGGCCAATCCAAGAGCAAGGCTGGACAAGTAGAAAGTGGTTTGAGAAGCCGTCCCTTGGGCCCACCAGAAGAAAATGATTCTGAGGACCCAAGATCAGTGTATATAGGACCTTAAAGGGGTATTCCCATCTTAGACAATGGGGGCATATCACTAGGATATGACCCCATTGTCTTATAGGTGCAGGTCCCTCTAGGACCCACACCTATATTGAGAATGGAGCGGGGAAATGAAGGGAGGGCGCACTGCGCATGCCCAGCCGCCCTCCATTAATTTCTATGGGGCCGCCGAAAATAGCCGAGTGCTGGCTTGGCTATTTCCGTTGGCTCCATAGAAATGAATGGGAGCGGTGGCTGCGCATGCGCTCCCTGCTCCATTCTTGATATAGGTGCAGGTCCCAGCGGCAGGACCCGCACCTATCAGACAATGGGGGCATATCCTAGCGATATGCCCCCATTGTCTAAGATGGGAATAACTCTTTAAGGGCCCTGTTTTATTAGGAGCTCATGATTGTCAGAGCTTAGGCCCCACTGGAGGATGCTCTGGTGGGCCAGTCCGACGGCCAGTTACGTGGCAAACGTGTCTACCATAAAGAGGGCTGTGGATCTGGTAAGCGAAACTATTCCTCCGACTTTTCCACACTCAGACTTCAACCACTGACTCCGACTTCATTATCGCTCTTCTTTTTGACAAACAGAGGCCTTAGGGCCCTTGCACACGACCGTGGAGCACAGTCCGGAACGGTCTGTGAAAACTCGGAACGTGCTCCTTCTGAGGGCAGGAGCGCATGGTGTCATTGGTTGCTATGACGCCGTGCGCTTCCTGAGGCCGCCACTGTACAGTGATACACTCTATATGAGCGTGTACAGCGTATCACTGTACAGCGGCGGCCTTAGGAAGCGCACGGGCGTCATAGCAACCAATGACGCCATGCGCTCCTGCCCTCAGAAGGAGGACGTTCCGGGTTTTCACAGACCGTTCCGGACTGTGCTCCACGGTCGTGTGCAAGGGCTCTTAGACTGATAGAGAGGGGAATACGTCACTGCCAGTCAAATTTGGTGGCGCATCAAAGGGTCAGCCATGTTGGAATCCAACTGTCCGATCCTTGTCTCCCATGACGTAACATTCTTCCTAAATGTATTTCTACATAAAATTAAGGTAAGAAAAAAGTAGCACCAAAGCACGTCTCAAAACAATTTTCACAGGCTCAGCACCGCGGCGGTCTCAGATTATCAGCTGTAATGGTTGATTAGCAATGAACCGAAATACAAAAAAATGATATCCCCGGAGATTCCTCTGATTCAAGAAACTTGCTCCAAAAACAAAGTCTATGAAAACAAATTGTCTTGCCAAAAGTCATTACTACGCTGTGTACAGTAGTGAGCGCCGAGGATGTGTTATTTCAGCCTGCCTGCAAATATGTCAATTAACCATGAGGTGGAGGAATTCTGGCGCTTTAATTCTGTGTGTCTGTCTTTTGTCTCCTCTTCTAGATAAATACTGGGATGATGTCCAGCTATCTAATGCTAAAGGAACCAGAGGGAACAAGTCGTCTGCCCCGAGGCGGCTCGTATACACAGATTTACGTTTATACATATTATATATACATTTTATCCCCGTAAAGGGAACCCAGCCCTAGGTTTGGGGCCACTAATCCAGCAAGAGGGGTCCAGCTTCCCAAACCTGCTCTTATAAAAACTGGCTGTTTCACATTGTGAAACCTACCGGGGCTCATCCTCAGTCTTATCACGGGCATCACATGCACTGCACACATGAAGAGTAGAACGGTACACCTCAATTCATTGTGCATGCGCAGGAAAGCCATGTGCACTGCCCTAGAATTCAGTGCACATGAGGTGCAGGTGATGTGCATTGTCCTAAGATTCATCTGTGCAATGTGCATGCCTCAGCTGCATAACACGGCGCCTGCGCAGTGAAGCGATGTGCACTGTTTTGCATTGTGCAGTAAAATAATTTATAATTTACCTGGTCACATCTCCAGCCGCATTGGGCGTACATGCATTGCACATATGAAGCAAAGGACTGTACATCGTACTTCATTGTGCATGCGCAGGAAAGTCATGTACACTGTTCCAGGATTTAGTGCACATGTCCAGCTGCATAACAGTGCACGCGCAGTGAAGTGATGTGTGCTCTCCTAGGATTCATCTGTGCAATGTGCACTCCACAGCTACATAATGATACATGTACAGGGAAGTGATCTGCACTGTCCTAAGATTTATCAGCGCAGTGCACATGCCCCAGCTACATACAGATGCATGCACAGTGATGCGAGGTATGCTATCCTTGCTTCATTTGGTGCAATGTGCATGCCTCAGCTATATAATGACACAAGCACAGGGAAACGAGATATACCGTCCGTGGCTTTATCAGGGCAATGCACTTGCGTCTGAGCTTATCTCGAGTAAGGCCTCATGCACACAACCGTATATTTCTGCAGTGTGCAATCTGTTTGCTAACGGAGGATCGGATATGGCTGTGTGCATGAGGCCTAATGTACTTTAGTAGTTCTGTTATGGGCAGGTCTGAAACTCTACACTCCAGCTGCATGAAGGCATGGGCACCAGTTAGCAGTAGGGTTCAGGCCAATATCTGCATGGGGTGTTTATAGTCTCCTGCTGCATGGGTTCTGCAAATTTCTAAGACCTCAAACACCTGGTGGATGGAGGTACAGAGCCGTGGACGCTCTGTGTGTTCTCTCATAAAAGCAAAGCGTCTATGGGAAGATAGTTCCGTAATAAAGTGTCCAATACAACACAGTGCATTTATTCTTCTGCCATGTTCCATGCTTACCTAGTAAGGTCCAGTAAAGCCCATACTCTACCGTGCCGTGACACGACTGTGTGCAGAAGGCCGTGGATCAGTTGGTTGGCTTCACATGATGTATTTCAGACTAGTATAAGTGCATTTCCTGATCAGCACTATAGATGAATGTATTTTTTTCCGCTTACGTGTATGTTGCTTGGCTTTGACCCTGAATAAATGAATGTTACCCCCAGTCCTTGAAGTGCTGTCTGTTTTTATGTTCTGCGGTGTTCCCTGGATGTTTTTATGAATCGTTCCAGCAAATGCACATTAAAATATACAAAATGAGATGTCTATGCAAAGCTGGATATGCAAACGCGCTCGGAAACTGTATCAACAGGGACATCTATGTGGCCGGTGTGACGGCGACGCTGGAGTATACTGCAGGGGTGTCATTATAAACGGCAAAGCACACAGGTAAAATGTGAGGCCGCAGCCTAATGTCAGAGTGCGAGGCTAGATGAGGCGGACGGACCTTCTTGGGATGAGCTGCAGCCCGGCGGAGACGCACACGAGAAGGGATCAGCCAGAAGTTAGCATATTAACCCCCGGGGAACTAATTAGTGTTTTCAGATTTTTTTTTGTGGTTTTACAAACACCAGATTTAGACAGGAGTTAAAATAATTGCCCCCGTCCTGGTACCAGGATGAGTATAAAAGGTTCCCCCAGCTCAGTGTGCAATCCATAAATTATAGTCCGACCAGTAACAATTATATCTCATTCTGTGCACTGTGGTCCTGTGTCTGTCTACCTTCTATCTATGTCTGTCCTATCTATCTATCTATCTATCTATCTCATATCTAATTATCTGTCATCTATCTATTATCTATCTATATATCTATCTCAAATTGACATAATATCTATCTCATATCTATTCAATCTATCTTTTATCAGTATATTATCTATCTATTCATCTATCCATGTTCTATCTATATTCTATCTATCTATCTATCTATCTATCTATCTATCTATCTATCATCTATCTCCTATCTATCTATCTATCTATCTATCTATCTATCTATCATCTATCTCCTATCTATCTATCTATCTATCTATCTATCTATCTATCTATCTATCATCTATCTCCTATCTATCTATCTCATATCTATCTATCTCATCTATCTATCTATCTTCTATTCTATCTATCATCATCTATCATCTATCTATCTATATCTATCTCTATCTATCTATCTATCTATCTATCTATCTATCTATCTAATCTATCTATCTATCTATCTATCTATCTATCTATCTATCTATCTATCTATCTATCTATCTATCTATCTATCTATCTATCTCTATCTATCTATCTATCTATCTATCTATCTATCTATCTATCTATCTATCTATCTATCTATCTATCTATCTATCTCATATCTATCTATCTATCTATCTATCTATCTATCTATCTATCTATCTATCTATCTATCTATCTATCTATCTATCTATCTATCTATCTATCTATCTCTATCTATCTATCTATCTATCTATCTATCTATCTATCTATCTATCTATCTCATATCTATCTATCTATCTATCTATCTATCTCTATCTATCTATCTATCTCATATCTATCTATCTATCTCCTATCTATCTATCTATCTATATCTATCTATCTATCTATCTATCTATCTATCTATCTATCTATCTATCTATCTATCTATCTCATATCTATCTATCTATCTCATATCTATCTATCTATCTATCTCATATCTATCTATCTATCTATCTATCTATCTATCTCTCTATCCATCATAAATTACACCAGGCCTGAGGCTAGAGCCCGCCACCTGCCTATATTACCCATCTGGGATCTTTGTGGTGGAAGCAGTTGAGACCTGCTGCTCCCGGGAAGGATTCCTGGTGCTTTTGGGCACTGAGCCAGACAATGCAACAGAGAGGAAATAATTAATTAGGGACTCGCAAAGGCAGCAACAGATTCTTTCCCTTGTGATAAGGTGGAGAGGTAGATGGTTTAGAGGCGGCTGAGAATTGGATGGAGGACATGGCAGTAAACACTGGGAATCCCACCAAGAGCCATCAAGAGGGTTCATAAACCACTGGGGAAAAATGGCCCATTAAAGAGTCTATTAAGCTGACATTAGGTGTCAGATCATTACCGTGGTCTTCCAGGGAGGGGATTCTGCATGTAGGACATTAGCAATGTAATAGCTACATTTACCACTTATTGCAGTGTGATAAAACACCTCTACGTGTTAAAACGGCTTCAATCAGAGAGCGGCCGGGTACAGGGACCCAGCGCAGGAGAACAGTCAGCGAGATGGAGGGAAAGTGTGGAAGGGACGACCAGGGAGAACATTGTGTGGACCAAGGGGGTGTTAAGAGGCTTCCAGGAGCTGGTAATAAGTGCTTTGTCTTCACCCACTATTTATGAGTTGCTGCAGGCTGTGCAGCCCTTACCTGGGTGTAATAAGCACTGCACAGTAAATCTGGGGATTCAGGCCATAAACAGCTTTTAAGCACTCTCTTGAGCCAATGTGCAGATCAAGGGAAGGGAGAGCCTGTGATATTGTCAAAATAACCTCAAGACACATTGTAATATATGGCACCAACCCTATGTAACCTAACAGGGGCTCCGCAGACAGGTGCCCCATGGCACGTGAGGTGCAGATGTATCCTGTCCTACTCTGTATGTAGTGCATCGGTGGCTGCAAGTAAACCAACATGTGCTAGCAAGGTTCTGCTTTGTGTATGCTAAAGGTGGCTGCTGTTCTTCTGAAAATGATTCCTTCCAGCCCCCCTCCATACACATGCATTCTCAGCTGGTCCAAGAGTGCATGTGTTCTCACTTGGGAGAGGGGAATAAGCATCTGTCAGATTCCTCTGAAGTGTCTTCTCTTCTTTAGGGCAATCAGAAATCCAATGTGTCCAATTGTTATCACCCCTGACATCTGCCACTGAGGAGAGTTAGGACATCTGCATATATATCACATCAGGGGTTACAACCCGTGGCCCAAAGAGTCACGGTTTGCGGCCTTCGTCCTCCTGGACGGAAACATAGCTGAGCAATCAGCTGTTTCTGACCAGAGTGCCACACAGGTCCTGCAACTGTGTTCTAGCAAGAGCAGATCGGGTCCCCGGGACCCAAGAAGACAGAAGTGGTTTATTAACACTTCTGCATTCTCTTCAGGTAGGTGCATAGAGCTAAGTAAATAGAGGAGGCAATGATGTGATCACTGGGTGTTTCAGAGACACAGCAGAGCTGCAGGGTCTTAGCAGACCCTGTACAGCTATGCCTTGAACAAAGCCCCCACATGGGGCTCCTTTGGATACAAAATACAAGAAAAAATCATTGTCCCCTAGAGGTCTGTCAATAGCCTCATGGGGGACATATTATAAGGCAAAAAGATATTTAAAAAAGTGAAAAAATATGATAAAAATACTATAACACAAATAAAATAAAAAAAGGAAAAAGTGCAAAATTAAGTGTCCCCCAGAGGTATTTTAATGACCTCTTGGTGGATATATTATGTGGGAAAAATATATAGAAAAAGTAAGGCTAGTTTCACACTAGCGCTAGGGATCTGTCAGGCTGTTCCCTGCTGGAACAGCCTGCCAGATCTCTTTACATTTTGGCATTGCCGGAAGTTTGTAAGTCTCCGTCTGACCCCATTAAGTATAACGTTGACCAGCGAAGGTCCAGATGTATTCTAGAAGATATGGAGAGAATTGTCCAGCAGATTTCTTCTGGCTGAGAATTGGCATATTTGCAACCGGATCTCCGCTGATCCCCATTAAAGGGACCAGACAGACACTTACAAACTTCTGGCAATGCCCGAATGAAAAGAGATCTGGCAGGTTGTTCCCTGGAAACTAGAAATAAGTAAATTAAAAAAATGAGACCGGATAACCCTCCAGGTCAAGAATACATGATCGCAGCAGCCGGGAGGTACTCCATTGTAGCTTGATCTGGAGGATCACGATTTTCAGGAGAATTACTGGGAACAAGAGTTCATAGGAAAGCTCGTTCCTGATAAATGGCCTGGATAATGGTGCCGCCCATCAGCTGATGAACAAGCGATCACTTGTTTGTCAGCTGATTTGCATCTTTGATCAGAATGAAAGATTTCTGATTATTGTCAGCACAGCTCCTTGTGTAATCAGGCCTGAATGAGGGCGGAATGACTACGATAGAAATAATTCTCCCCATTCCCTTTGCATAGGCCTGTGTAATAGACCAATGCAAACAAGCGCAGATCAATATATATATATATATATTTTTTTTTTTTTGTGTGGCCCTTTGAAATAAAGAAATATGTGAGAATGTGACGCCAAGACCAAAAACCAGGACCCTTCTGTCCTGTGTGGGGGGCCTGGTTTGATCCTTGCTATGGGCCCCTTACTTCTCTTATGTACGCCACTGAGCACAGCCATGGACAGCACTGTTGTAACGGGGAGTTGGCGGGGCGCTTCCTCCCTGCAGCGCCACCGGTCTCCCGCTGATATGATGGAGCAAGGATGCGACTGGCGTCCTCGTCTCCATGGTTACCAGGGGGCGGGGAGGACCAGGCGGTGCGCACTTCCCAGCGTGTCCGGTGTCCTCCATCCCCTAGGCAACGAGCAAGGGGGGAATGTGAGCGCCGGCATTGATAAGCTGGCGCTCAGCTGCAGTGGGTGTGCTGATTAGGGTCACATGACACTGGCCACGTCACATGACCCACTAGCTGGCCCATTTAAACAGGCAACCTGCTGGCCACAGGTTGCTTGTGATTGGTCTTATTACCTTCACCAGCGTCTTGTGTACTATTGCGACTTCTGTTTTGACCTCGGCTAGTTTTTTACCTCATCCTTGTGTTACCCCTTGTTCTGACATTACCTCTCGGCTTTTGACCTCGGCTCGTATTTGACTCCACTCCAGTATTATCCTTTGGTATTGACGTGACCTCCTGGCTATTGACTTCGGCTTGGTAATATTCTCTTGTCTGTGTGTCCTGTCTTTGTCTGTTGTTTTGTCCAGTTGTTCCCCTCCCTGTAAGCCCCAGCACGTGAATAAGCTAGGGACCGCCGTCCAGTTGCGCACCGTCGATTAGGATGGACTGTGCAAGTCGGCAGGGACAGTGGTGTGGGTTTGAGCTCAGGGCTAAACTATTTCCTATAAGTGACAACTGTGCTTAGTAAACTAGTTGGCAGGGTGCCAGGAGTCGGACCAATATGTATCAGCAATATAGAAGACCCAGAAAACCCCTTTAAAACAACTACTAACAGCCTTTCAGGACTTTTGGTATAAACATGATTCATGGAATAACCCCTTAAACAATGCATGCAACGCATTTAAAATGTTCTAGGCGATGAATAGACATCCTTGTGAAAGTTTTACATCACACTTGTCACCTACATTCTGTAAATGTAATCCTCTTGCACTATGCAATATCCTTAAAATACATATTGCGGGCCAAATACGCAATAGCAGATGTTTAATATCTTAAAAAAAAAAAATCCTATTTTATATACAAAATTAAGTGACAAGGAAGCATCTACAGCATAAGAGACATTCCAATCCAATCCCTCCATCTGTCATCTCACCCTCAACTGTGGGGAAATTAAATGAATCCACATAATGGAAGATTTTCTTCATCACAGCTTACAAGATCTAGCCTGGAAACAAATTAAAATATTCTAGCGTAATTACATTTTTCCCTTTGGTCCGGGTGCTTGTGAGTGAGAGCTTCTGACACATCAGGTATATGGCAGATAATTCCGGCATTTCCATGAGGAATGGGAGATATCATTAAAAATGGTTCATAGGTTCTTAAGCTGCATCTATAGTCGTACAGACAATGCAGGGAGGACTGGGACATTTAATCTACAGGCAAATAACGAGTACTGATGAAAAGGCTTTCCGATACGTGTGGAGGGCTCCACAGACAGAGGACTAAATGCAGGAGAAAGGAGTGACACTGACAGGTTAGATGGACCGTGGCACTTTGTGAGACACACGTGTTCTTACTGGTTGGGTATATTTTCTTGGCCGGTCATCTAGGGTGGTTTTGTTCACGTTTTTGCACAGATGATCGGTCAGGCAAACCCTAAATTAAATACCTTTAAAAGCTATTGGCACCTTCAGGGCATTTTTTTATGATTGGATTTTACTAATTTTGGGCTAAAAATCTTTTTTTTTCAGTGGGCCTTTATTGAAAATGCTCAGCCCTTTCTGAGATACAAGGGTTAAAAATTCTGTGTGTTTGCAATTTGTCACTGTCTGTTTTCTTTGAATCCCGTCATCTGACGACTCATGTGTAGCTCTTATCTCTGATTTCCTGACCTCGTAAAAATTCATTATAGCTCAATTTCTAACAAACTGATAAGAATATGGCTAAGGCTACTTTCACACTTGCGTCGTTAATTCCGGTACTGAATTAAACTAATCCGTTTTGATTTTGCACATCAGGATGCAGTTGTGTGAAATCAAAACTGAACAAAACGGATCAGGCACTAAATACATTGAAAGTCAATGGGGGACGGATCCGTTTCCTATTGTGGCAGAATTAAACATCCCCACTGACTTGCATTGTGGGTCATGCCAGACCCGTTTTGCTCCGCATCCCATGACGGAAAGAAACAAAAGAGAGTAAGACAGCACTACTAACTGGAATATTCCCAGGTTTCCTCATAGCGTAGGTGCCCGCAGTGTTGAGTCCTGGCCGGCTGGGCTCCCCAAACAGCAAAAATTAGAAGATACTGCAGCACTCTTTGTCTTTCGAATAATTCCTGTGTTTATTTCACCAAACAAGCAACTTTTCGACTGTGTGTCCCACGCTTTCCTGTTCCCTGCTCAAGAGTGGATGTTGTATCGGAGTTGTAACCTGTGCCAGTAATATGCACCAAACTAAGCCAAGAGTCAGCTTAAAAAGAGAAAAGTGTCTAAAGGCTACTAAAATGTGCAAAAGCTATCACACTGGCCAAATATTCCTTAGGCTAGGTTCAAATCACCGTTTCACTGTCCATTCTTCTGACCCACAATCCCCACCGATAAGCTGTTCTGCAGTACCTCCGGCGACGGAAGTAGATGTCGGAACTATATAGATCTGCCAGTTGTGTAGTGGACGGAGCTGAATAGTGCGTATGGATGGACTGGCTATAGACCTTACAGGGAAATTTCCAGGTGGACAGATGCTAAGGAGGCCACCCAAGCCCTCCTCTTGGCTTCCAGACAGATACATAGATCTCAGCCTTAATTAAAGAAAAATTTTATTCTCTGACCTGTTAGAAAGGTGATGATATAATCTGTAGTGATTGTCATTTTCTTATCAGAGGCTGAAATTGAGAGTTTCCACTCTCTTCTTATTGTAGCTGGGTCATGTGACCAACTCCCTGACCTCCAACTGACCCAGGACAGGAAGCCAGTTACTTCTCTATTCATTCCTATGAGACTGAAAGTGAGGCTCCCATATGAATACATAGAGAAATAGACTTCCTGTCCACACATAAGATGCTGTGAGTTGGTGGGTCTGATTGCTGGTCACATGACGCAGATGAGAAACATCAGGGAGATATAACTCACAAATACAGACACTGGTAAGAAAATGACATTCACTACAGATTACATCATGTACATTTCTAGCAGGACATGGAATAATTTTTTTTGCGGGAGTTCTTCTTTAATGTAGGAGCATCAGCCGGTGGCTGCAGGTGTCCTCCTGAAGCCAACTGTATTGCCTTCCTCAGGATGGTGATACAGTTTCATACTGTGGCAAGGACGGCAGTATTTTGTGCTGCACTGTAGTATCTGGTATCTGTGCTACATTTTGCTATTTGGTTCTCTGGAGGCAGTATTTTGTGCTACGCTGTGGTATTTGGTTTTACTGGGGCGGTATTTTGTTCTACACTACGGTATTGCTGGTCCCGTCTACCTCTGTTGCCCTGCCTTCTTTCAGTTTGGACCTGCCTACAACGTGGGGCCACTTTTAGGTTTTTTCCAGGGCCTTTTTAAGCTCCCAGTCTGCCCCTGTTAGTGCAGAACTAAGCTCATTGATGTAAATGAGAGCAATGCTGCAGTAATCACGTCCATCAATGACGCACTGAAACCACTGCAGAACAGCTGATCGGCAGGGATGTGGGTTGTCGGACGTGCACCGATCAGATGGTGATGACCAGTGTAAAGGGTTGGAAATTCTTTTAATAACACAGCTTGAGAAATCAGTTCTTTATGTTCTGTACAGGTAATTCATGCACTGACCGGTCCTTGTGCAGAGCATTCTTTGTGCAGTCGCCGTATGTCCAAGCACTGGTGCATTCAGGACGCTGAATTACGGCACACAACAAAATATGTTAATAGCCTGATGATCAGCTGTGGTTATTGAATGTCCAGCGTTTTCCCACGCTTATATTAGTCTGATCTGAAGTGTGAGTGGCAGAAAGCCAATGCTGGCCACTTCATTATCTGGTGACCTTCGTCCTTTAGGCTCGCTGTAATCCTCCGCGGTGGTGTAACCCAAGTGACCAGGCCTCATTAAAGGTCATGGCCTGCAGGGTCTCAATACAGGGTCTTTTTTTTCCCAGGAACACAACTTCTGGCTGACTTTCTCTATTAGCCCGGTGGTCTTTGTTGGGGATGCTTTGAGGTCTTTAGGACCAATGTCATGAAAGGTCAGCAGCCCCTTTACATAACGGAGCTTGACCCCTGCACAGGCACTCATAGGGGCTCCAGGCTGTGATGTCTATGGATACCTGTACGTAGATGTATTGATGATCTATGGCACAAGACCACAAGCAGTAGGCCCTGAGCCGAGGTCCGGTACAGATACATTGATCGCCAAGTGCTCTTTATTCACCAGAAGGATCAGTTCCTAAAAGGTTAATCACTTTGAAAAATCTATCAAAGGGTTTAGAGAGGAAATGTTTGTATTGACAGGAAGATCCTGATGCCTGAGGCTACAAGAGAGCCAGACAAGCAGAGGCTTTTACAGTGGAAGCAGAAATCACTATAGCCGGGGTTCCTGAGCGGAACACACAAATCACCTGAGTCTTCATTCACACCCAACTTACGGAATTAGTTGTCATGGAGATGAAGGTGAATATTTACCGAGCGAGTGGACTAGGTGTGTAACAGGAATACACGGTGCAAGGGCTGGAGGACATGCCGATCACACACAACACAACTAATGATATTCTTTTCTGCACACCTTGTGGTGATGGATTGCCCTGTGAAACCAAGGGCGATAAGGAGCTAATCGGTAAAGCAAACAATCATATACATACATATATATATCAATACATCATTAACAAGGAAGTATAGGAGGCGACTGACAACGGCGGCTTATGAAAGAGCTACAGGAGAGTAGTGGAAAGTTACTGCGCCACAAACTGATCAAAAAGTGCACTAAAACATCAAATTAAAAAGTAGGGTAAAATACAGCAGTAATGCAATTTCAATAAAAAAATACTTAAAAAAAAAGTTTGCTTTTGCATGGCGGTCACAGTGAGTGAGCACCTGCCGATTTACTTTCTCTTTATTAGGAGGTGCTCGCTGCGGGTCCTTTTAGACGAGACGATGATCGCCAAATTATTACTGTGCGGAAATATGCTCCCGATCACCCCCAAAAAATGAGCAGATGCTTGTTTGTTGGGTGACTGCATCATTTATACAGCATTAAAAATCATCGTTTGTCGGCTGCATCGGGGGGATGTGCTGCCATCTAATGTCAACTGTATGGGGTCAAATGATCGCATTAATGATCGTTCGTCCCCATGGGAATGATATTTGCCTCAGATAACTGACATACTGGTGCTGAAAGTCTGCTGTGTGAAAGGAACCTAATGGTCCTTCTACACGGGCTGATGACTGGAAAAGAAGGTTTATAGCAATTTTCGTACGGCTGATCATCGACCTGTCTAAACCCCCCAGCAATCGTCCGACAAAGCTCACTTGATCCAATCTTTAATGCAGCTGCCATAATAATTGTATGCTGGCGCCCAGGGGCGTAACTACCATACCGTGGCAGACCATGTGACTGCTATGGGGCCCAGGGCAAGTGGGGGCCCAGTCCTAGTTGGGATCATCTCCTCTTCTACTGGAGGTGAACACTTGGTCAGGACTCTACCCTCTAAAGGAACAACTTTTAGCAAATGAAGCAGTGGAAGAATGGCCCAAGGGTCATTGAAAGAGGTTTAGGCAGAAACCCTTCTGTCCCGTGTGGGGGCCTGGTCTGATCCTTGCTATGGGGCCCTTACTTCTCTATGTACACCACTGTTGGCACCACATCTGCTCGTGTGAACAGGAATGTGCTGCCAAAAAATATACAAACTGTATGGGGGATGAACAATCGTAGTAATGATTGTTTATCACTATTCTGTTTGAGCACTGATCTACTTGTATTACTGTCCATCGTTCTCGGCCTTGGGACCACCAAGAATGGAGGACAGCTATTTAATTTCTTGTAACAACAGCTTCATAGGTCAGGCTCTCAAAGATTTCATATTTCAGCCCAGCATTGTCAGGGCGTGACTTTTTTATTTTTAAGTCCACATCTTGAAGATGCTTGAACAGGATGACTCTAGGTTCAATACAATCATCTCGCACACACTGTAGACTGGTTTACATGCCGACTATATTTTCCCATTCACCTGCAGCCAATGTCTGAATTTTGGAACTGCATGAAAAACGCACGGGAAAATAAAAAACACCTCTAAAACGTCCAAATCAATATTGGGTCCAGATGCCGGCAGATGGCTGTGAAATGCCTTTAAACTGCTTCACTATTGATCCGTAAAAAAAAAAAAAAAAAAAAATCAATAAGAAAATGGTAACCATCTATGTTAGCTGTGTCTCGGATGATCTCCATCAGTGGAGGAGGCCTCATTGTGGGAAAAGTTTGACCACATTAACACGTCCGTGTCCGTGAGGATATCCAGATGGCCATTGGTTTATCCATGAAGATATCACTGAAGGATCTATGATGATCCATGTTTTGGTCTTTGTGTCCATTTTTGCCCTCAATGCGTCATCCGTATTCCACTGCCAGGTCCCCGCCTGCAGATTTCAACCTTTGCATTGCAACGCATAGAAAGTTCACAGCAGATGGGGCGTGCTGGGAATGTGCAAATCTGCTCAGATCTGTGCAAGTTTATTTTCCTGCAGCCTGTGAATAGGGTCTTGTATGTGAAGATAATGGGTGGGAACAGCTGGTCTCTAAGGGCTCATGCACACGACCGTACGTATTTTGCGGTCTGCAAAAAATACGGATGACAAAGGAACAGCTGGCCCCTAATAGAACAGTCCTATCCTTGTCCATAATGTGGACAATAATAGGACATGTTCTATTTTTTTGCCGAACGGAAATACGGAGTGCACTTGGAGTAACTTCCTTTTTTTTGCGGACCCATAAAAATGAATGGTTCCGTATACAGTCCGCAAAAAACCCCCCAAAAAACGGAACAGACACGGAAAGAAAATATGTTCGTCTGCATGAGGCCTAAGGTTGTGTTCGCACGTATCACCAATAGTTCAGAGCAGGCATCCCCAAACTGCGGCCTTCCAGATGTTGCAAAACTACAACTCCCAGCATGCCCGGACGGCCTACAGCTATCAGCCTACAGCAGGGCATGGTGGGAGTTGTAGTTTTACAACAGCTGGAGGGCCGCAGTTTGGGGATGCCTGGTCCAGAGCAATGGCAAGGGTCCCTCAGAACAAGGCAGAGGGGATTTTTACAACTGTAACTCTGAAATGACTGGTACTGTGAATGGGCGCTTATTGTGAATCTGCAGCAATATTCTGCAGAGCGCTGTTTAAATAACATCCACTTCTGCAGTAACAGATCCCTGTTTTTATACATCAACATCCGATAAAAATATCTATTCATTTTACTGTACAGAAATATCTTCAAATAGGAAGCAGTTTTCAGAAGGCGCTTTTATTCCTGGTGAAGGTATGAATACACGCAGGCTGATCTCATGACCCATTCTTACTGTAGCATACAAACACACAATATAACATAGTAAAAAAGTCCTTGCAGTGTAGTATTAAAAGCTCTTATCACTGCACAGATGGCAGATTGTAAATTTTGTGTAAAATACATCACACATTAGGGATATGTCTAGAACATAGTGGCTTAGTGGTTAGTCTGCGCGTCTCCTCGATTCACCTGAACTGAACCACACGAGATTCTGATTCTCACAAATCCCAATTAAAAAAAATATAATATTTGGGTAAAATTTCTGAATCGATTCACAATCGAAGTAAAAAATCTGTACTAATCACAGGAAGGGACGTAGCTGTTTTTGAGATCCACAAATTGGGGAAAGTGCAAAACAAAGATACCAAAGAACGGAACATCCTGCCATCCAGGGGCGGACTGGGAACTTAGAGTGGCCCTAGAAAAATACTAAAATTGGCCCCTTTTTATAGTCGGGCCCAAATTGATGGAAGGCGGGGCCAACACAAGTGGCGGGGCCAGCAATACCATATGGCGGCACATTATACCACCTCAACAGGGCCAAATACCACAGTCCAGCACAAAATACTGCCCCCAGCAGCACAAATTATATCCCCAAAAACTTCCACTGGCGGCTGTGAGGAGGGCCCAGGCGGCCCCCTGGGAATTTTCCCTGTAAGGTCTATGGTCAATCAGCTCCTGCTGCCCTCTACAGAAATATCCTATCCTTGTCCGTATAGGACATATTCTATTTTTTTTGCAGGTGCCGTCAAATGGACATACACATGGAGTGCTCCCTGCATTTTTTGTGGCCCCATCGCATCCGACCTGCAAAAATGCATACAGACAAAAAACACAGTCATATACATGAGCTCTAATGCTACTGTCAAACTGCAGTTTTTTCCCATTTGTGACAGCTTCAAACTGGTGATCGGTGAGCCACCAATCTAATATGAAACAAAGAACTGACATCACATTGGACAGAGCTGATACAGGTACCTACCGCACCACTACTAAGCAACAGCGATTGCCTCGCTGTTATCCGCTGGTTTACCACTGGGCTGTATTGCCCCGTGATCACTTTTGCTTGTTTTTTCTCTCTCTCCCCAGTTAAACCATATCCTGAGAAGAGTCTATCAATTTTTAAACCTTGGATAATCCATTAGCTGCACAGTAGAAGGTGGGAATATCACTTAAACATTGTCAAATTATTGATTTAAAGGTGTTGTCCAACGAAAAATATTGTACAGTTTTCAAACCAGCCCCTGGATCTGAAGACTTTTGTAATTGCATGTAATAAAAAATTTAGCATAGCCACTGAGTTATTCAATAAAACCTCTCTATATAGCGCCACCTGCTATTTGATTTTTTCTTATTTCTTTGACCTGCTGAGATGGCCACACATGCTCAGTTTCATCCTTCAGTTGCCTCCTGAGCTGTGATAGGGAGAGCTGAGACACGCCTCCTGAGCTGTGATAGGCAGAGCTGAGACACTCCTCCTGAGCTGTGATAGCGAGAGCTGAGACACGGCCCCTGAGCTGTGATAGGGAGAGCTGAGACACGCCTCCTGAGCTGTGATAGGCAGAGCTGAGACACGCCCCCTGAGCTGTGATAGGGAGAGCTGAGACACGCCTCCTGAGCTGTGATAGCGAGAGCTGAGACACGGCCCCTGAGCTGTGATAGGGAGAGCTGAGACACGCCTCCTGAGCTGTGATAGGGAGAGCGAAAACACGCGCCACCTGCTATTTGATTTTTTTCTTATTTCTTTGACCTGCTGAGATGGCCACACATGCTCAGTTTCATCCTTCAGTTGCCTCCTGAGCTGTGACAGCGAGAGCTGAGACACGCCCCCTGAGCTGTGATAGGAGGAGCTGAGACACGCCCCCTGAGCTGTGATAGGGAGAGCTGAAACACGCCTCCTGAGCTGTGATAGGAGAGCTGAGACACACCCCCTGAGCTGTGATAGGGAGAGCTGAGACACACCTCCTGAGCTGTGATAGGAGGAGCTGAGACACGCCCCCTGAGCTGTAGCAGAAAAGACACTACCCATGAGCTGTCAGCTTGATATAAATCTAGCAGAGCAATGAATGTGGAGATCTTTGGATCCATGGGAGGTACAGGGCTGGTTCTAGCTTTGTTAGAAAAAGGTTGTCATGTACTATATGATGTCTGATTTTCGTTTTTCACATTAGTCATGGGATAATCCCTTTAAATAAAGTATGGATTTTTCAAAGTTTACCTCCATCCTTCTACCTACACATTGACTACTTAATACCACGTGTTCAGATAATTGCAGCTTCATCCAATCACTTGAATGGAATGAAGCTGCAATACCCTGCACCGCCACTAGTACATGTATGCTGCACGGGTACAGTAGATGGACTTAAAAAAAACACTGAAGAGACTGCTGCACCTGCCTGAGCACCACAGCCGAACCAAACAGCTGATTGATGGGGGTGCCATGAGTCGGCGCCTAACTATTTGATATGTATGGTCTATCCCGAGGATCGGTCATCAGTATGCTGATTCCAGAAAACCCTTTCACACACAGTTTTCACCCTTGGGGCATGTTTTGTTTAAAAAATGTTTAAAAAATGACAGACTTGATCAGCGAATTTGTAGCATTTTTTAGGCGTTTTTGAACCATTTCTATGTGTGAACCCATCCTAAGGGTCCATTTACACATCCACAACTGTCAGCAAATTGCGGATCCATAAAACACGGACACCGCACATGGCCGCACTATGATAGAAAAGCCTATTCTTGGCTGTGGCTGCGGACAAGAATAGGACATGCTCTATTTTTTTGTGGGGCTGTGGAACGGAAGTGCGGATGCGGACGGCACACGGTGTGCTGTCCCTATCTTTTGCGGCCCTATTGAAATGAATGGGTCCGCACCCGTTCCGCAAAACCCGTTCCGATGCAGACCCATTGTCATTGTCATTGTAGGTCATTTACAAAGACTGCCATTTTACATTGGTCTTTGTTTCCCCCCTGCACTGGAGGAGAATATGGATCACAGCCGGGTGCGTGCCACAATTTTTTTTGTAACTCCTGCAGAAATGTCCTATCCTAGGACATGTTCTATCCTTTATGCGGGGCAGCGGAATAGACGTACGGATGCGGAGAGCACATGATGTGCTGCATGCATCATTTGCGACTCCACTGACATGAATGGGTCTGCATCCAATTTGCAAAAAATGGCTGACTGTACAAACAGCTGAGTGCCTGAGCCCCAATGGTGAGCATGGTTTTGGCTTAAAAATACTGCCCAGTGTGAAAAATGGTGTTATAGGGAGCACCGAGTTCTCTACTAGAGCCTGACTGGATGCGATGACGTCACCCGCTCTCTCATTGATTTCAGGCTTCCCTGATCTGTAGGGCCGTCTGCGGGTCAATGTCAAGGTCACAGATCAGGCCGGGGCCACTTGCTAATATAGTGTCAGCTAACAAGATGTATGCAGTGCAGAGACAGTGTCCATCTCCTGCCATCGCTGACCTCACCCTGGGGGAGAAGGGCGTCAGCATTATTGGAAAGCTGCCACTTTTGCAGCTGATGGAAGTGTCTGATAACAGCTAAAGACTCTTTGATTGTGGCGACGGAGGCAGCACTGAAGGCAGTTCATTGACCCGCCCTGTAGAGCAAGATTATTGATGCTTTGGATTTTCTCACTTGATTAATTCTTCCTATCCCCACCCACGCTTGGAATATTGATGACCCTCTGCATCCAGGACTGTCCCTAGATTCCCAGCGCTTAGAAATATCTGTTTTTGACTTTCATGAAATTCATCTTTTCCAAGAGTTCACATCTCTAAGGCTCCGTGCAGCCCTAGGTTTGGCATATATGGCAGGAAAAGCTCCACTCGACGGGCGCCGGGAGACGGTCCATTTGGACTCCATCGCCCCAGTGAACATTGTTATCATCGTTATTAAAAGCAATCTATTAAAAAACCATAAACAGCGCACATAGGGCGGTATTGATTGATAACAGTACAGGGGGAAGGAGGATACTAGTCTACCCACCTGATGTAGCTGCGCTGGGCGAAAAACCTTGAGAAATCGCTGGAGGGGTTCGGAGATCAATGCAGATTAACCTGGGCGCTGCTGCCCAATGATGAATTCAGAGAGCGGCCATCTCCGCCACTGACGTAGTACCTCTCTACTAGTCCGGTCACTTGTATACATTAATAAACATATGGAGGAGATGCCAGCTCTCTGAATCCATCATTGGGTAGCTGCGCCTATTCAAGGTCCCCTTTTTTCTATGTTTATCGACATACATCCATGCAATGTATAACACCATAAGACACATTTATAGAGAACGGCGCTTCAGACTGGGAGATTTATCAAAATGGGTCTAAAGGTAAATCTGACTTAGTTGCTCATAGTAACCAATCACATTTCATCTTTCAATTTCCAAAGGAACTTTGAAAATGAGAGGTGAAATCTGATCGGTTGCTAGATGCAACTAAGCCAGTTTTCCTTGACACAAGTTTTGATAAATCTCCCACTATATGTCTATACAATGTATACCGCTATATGTCTATATAATGTATACCACTATTTGTCTATATAATGTATACCGTTATATGTCTATACAATGTATACCGCTATGTTTATATAATGTATACCACTATTTGTCTATATAATGTATACCGCTATATGTCTATACAATGTATACCGCTATCTTTATATAATGTATACCACTATTTGTCTATATAATGTATACCGTTATATGTCTATACAATGTATACCGCTATCTTTATATAATGTATACCACTATTTGTCTATACAATGTATACCGTTATATGTCTATACAATGTATACCGCTATCTTTATATAATGTATACCACTATTTGTCTATATAATGTATACCGCTATATGTCTATACAATGTATACCGCTATGTTTATATAATGTATACCACTATTTGTCTATATAATGTATACCGTTATATGTCTATACAATGTATACCGCTATGTTTATATAATGTATACCACTATTTGTCTATACAATGTATACCGTTATATGTCTATACAATGTATACCGCTATCTTTATATAATGTATACCACTATTTGTCTATATAATGTATACCGCTATATGTCTATACAATGTATACCGCTATGTTTATATAATGCATACCACTATTTGTCTATATAATGTATACCGCTATATGTCTATACAATGTATACCGCTATGTTTATATAATGCATACCACTATTTGTCTATATAATGTATACCGTTATATGTCTATACAATATATACCGCTATATGTCTATACAATGTATACCGCTATATGTCTATACAATGTATACCGCTATATGTCTATATAATGTATACCACTATTTGTCTATATAATGTATACCGTTCTATGTCTATACAATGTATACCGCTATGTTTATATAATGTATACCACTATTTGTCTATATAATGTATACTGCTATATGTCTGTACAATGTATACCACTATATGTCTATACAATCTATACCACTATTTGTCTATATAATGTATACTGCTATATGTCTGTACAATGTATACCGCTATATGTCTGTACAATGTATACCACTATATGTCTATACAATCTATACCACTATTTGTCTATATAATGTATACCACTATATGTCTATATAATGTATACTGCTATGTGTCTATACAATATATACCGCTATATGTCTATATAATGTATACCACTATTTGTCTATATAATGTATACTGCTATATGTCTGTACAATGTATACAGCTATATGTCTATATAATGTATACCACTATATGTCTATACAATCTATACCACTATATGTCTATACAATGTATACTGCTATGTGTCTATATAATGTATACTACTATATGTCTATACAATCTATACCACTATATTTCTATATACAATGTATACTGCTATTTGTCTATATAATGTATACTACTATATGTGTATACAATGTATACCGCTATATGTTTATACAATGTATACCGCTAAATGCCTATACAATGTATACCACAATATACTGCAGTGACATCCTGCAGTTTCTGCTCCCTCACAGCCTCCCCATGGCTGTGTCCTTTATCATACAGTGCGGCTCATTACATACGGGGCAGTACTGCACTGTTTGAGCATACTCCTTTATAACCTCAGTCACTAGGTCCACGTAAGGAACATGACAACCCCTACCATGTAGTTTGCCCGCAGGACCTGCAATGGTCTAATACAGTTGACATTTGGCAACAGTCCAAAGGAATATACACACATACCGTATATGAAACAGATAATAATGTCTCACAACGGTCACACGGATATCCAGAGGGGTCCACACCTCACCGTCTCAGAGATGAAGTTTACGGAAGCCTGAGCCTAATTTGCCGACTGACAATACAATGATGTAATAATTATCAGGATTATGGTTTATACCTTCAGGAGGAAATATGAGCTTATTCACCTTGTTTCTAACCTCAGTCCTGTGAGCTCATCTAATCTGCACCCATTTGGTTTGAACATCTGTAGACTGATTTATGACAATCTCATATCTTCCTCATAAAAGGAGGTAACACGTCTCAGATACAGGACGTCTACAGCTATTTCCCTAAAACATGGGAACTTCATTGCACTATCTTGGCACTGTATGGTAATATCCAGCATTATTTGGCACTATTTATCTGGGCACTCTATTGCACTACAGCAGTACTGCACAGCACTACTTGTATGAGCAAGGCGGCACTATCTTGGTACTATGTGGCGCTATCTGGGTTTTATTTGGCACTGTTTATCTGGATACTTTATTGCACTACAGCAGTACTGCACAGCACTATTTGCATGAGTAAGGATACACTATCTTGGTACTGTGTGGCACTATCTGAGCATTATTTGGCATTATATACCTGGATACTTTATTGCACTACAGCAGTACTGCACAGCACTACTTGTATGAGCAAGGTGGCAATATCTTGGTACTATGTGGCGCTATCTGAGCATTATTTGGCATTATATACCTGGATACTTTATTGCACTACAGCAGTACTGCACAGCACTACTTGTATGAGCAAGGTGGCAATATCTTGGTACTATGTTGGCGCTATCTGAGCATTATTTGGCATGTTATATCTGGATACTTTATTGCACTACAGCAGTACTGCACAGCACTACTTTGATGAGCAAGGTGGCACTATCTTGGTACTGTGTGGCACTATCTGAGCATTATTTGGCATTATATACCTGGATACTTTATTGCACTACAGCAGTACTGCACAGCACTACTTGTATGAGCAAGGTGGCAATATCTTGGTACTATGTGGCGCTATCTGAGCATTATTTGGCAATATTTATCTGGATACTCTATTGCACTACAGCAGTACTGCACAGCACTATTTGTATGAGCAAGGCAGGACTATCTTGGTACTGTTACATTTCTAAAGTGTTTTTTTTCAGGTGTTCTAGAGAGAAGCCTATAAAAAACATGACCGAAAAACGTCATACCCACAGTATGCTGAGTTATTGAAAAAAAAATGCCACAAATCCGTTAACCACAGTGTATGTACTGTGATAAATACTTTCTGGCACTCCGCAGTGTATGTACCGTTCATGTACTTTACATCTGGCTGCAGTGTTGTTGACCTAAATACAAAAACATATAGGGAAGAACATGCAGGGAAATACATGTCAAAATAGACAATAATTTGTAAAACACAAGCATTATCATGATTTTCTGTGGTCAGATTGTGCAGCGGCTGGGAGGAGTTGGTATGGAGGATGGGTGTGATAGTGGATCTGGCTTTCACAGTGGCTGCCCTCACATCGTTGCTCCCCAGAGCTGTACAGTGAAATAAGGGTGCACCCTTTCTTCCCTCCAGGTTCACCCTGTTTCTGGGGCTCTTGGCTGATGGTAGGTGATGTTAAGTATCTGCATGGGTGCAAGGCATTGAGCAAGGAGTACAATGGCCAGCATATGGTGTAGAAGTCAGAAAACCAGGCCAGTGGTAGAAGAATAAACCTGTCTCTTTGCTTTAGTGCGAAATCGGAGTTGTACTACATCCAACTACAGTGAGACAGTTCAAACTGCAATTCTCTCCCAGACAATGAGCAAGGATGGGAGTTATGGCCTCTTCTCTATCTTGCTAAAGTGTTTCTCAGTAGAATCAATGGCAGCAGCAGTACCTTGGCAATGATAAATGTAGTGTCCACTGTGGAATACAGACTTGGACACATCTGGTCAGGAGGTATCCAAGTGTTAGGGGGGGGGGCTTAAGTGTCTCTCACAGCAGCAAAGTCTGAATGGCTGTAGTAGCAGGTTACCTTGCTAATTCCTATACTTTGCCATGAACATTGTACTTTCTTCTTTATTTTATGCTCTTTCTCTTCTTCTCTTTCTGCAAAGATCTGTTAGTCTCTGAAGCTTCTGCGCCTGAGAAGAGGGAGCACATCAACTCTGCCTCCTCTTTCTCTCTCTGAATAGACCTCATGCTAGGGGTGGAAACAGCCAGACCTCGCCAGTCTTCATTTCAGGCACACTAATAGCTCAGCATTACATTGATTTGGGTTGTGGAACCAATGGTACGGCCATTTCTCCAAAATGTCCCACAAGCCATTTTTTCAGCAGGACAATGCCAGGTCGCATGCTGCTCTTGCTACTGTGACCTAAACGTTCTACCACGGCCTGCAGCGTCTCTGGACTTGTCTCCCATCGAGCACATCTGGGATGTCATTGGTTGGCAATTTCAAATCTTGATGATTTCCGTGCCCAAGTGCATTCAGCGAGGCAGAACATTCCTCAGACAATCGTTAATAATCTCACTGACAGCATGCCAAGGCGTGTACGTGTGTGTGTGTTTCTGCGCGTGGTGCTCATACTCGATTCTGAATAAATCGAGATGTTTCGAATATTTTGTTTCCAATTTTTTTTATCATTTGCATATCATTAAAACGTCTATCGCTCCTGTGATCTCCATAATTCCACGACTTTTCCTTCTTGGTGTTGCAATTTCAATGTTTAGGAGTGTATGTTCTCCATAACATCAAGATACACCTCACTCTTTCTCATCCTCCCAAAGGCAGGACTTTTGTCTTCTGCATTACTCAATGCTCCTAAAGCTACATGAAGTTATTAAGCACTTTTGCTGGTGTGAGCTGGCACCGGGGTAGTCTGCATAGTTAATGGAAACGTTACTCCAATCAGTGCTGTTTGGAAAGATATTTAAATAGAAAGACCTTCAAGTTTCTGGCAATAAGGTCTTAATTTCCTGTCATACATATTTTAAATGAGACATCTACAAATGGTCTGGTGTGACTGAAAGAAAGGGTGGAGTGCGCTGATGGGAAACAGAGACCGTCTGCCCAATCTCTATAATTCTGCCAGGCTCCGACGAGAGGTCTCAAGCTCGTCACCATTTTCCTGCGCAGATTTGAATATGTAAATAGTCTCATGTGCTCTCCAAAGCTGATAATATACAGTATTCTGTTCCCTACTTTATCCTGGGAGATTATTTTTTTTAACCCAAATTATTTTGCATTGTTAATATTTAAATCCACATTAAATCCAGATTAGTGCCGGGGAGATATGACAAGATATTTACACGAAACAAAAAACATCAAATTACTGCAGTCAACTCATTCTGAGAAATCCTTTGTGCGGCGACGGCGTCCGCTCAGACGGGTTAAGAGAATGGCACGGTGCAGCAGCGTCCACACCTCACGCCATCACCCTCCCTTGTGCTGTGCAACATCCATCACCGGAATTAATAACACAGATAAATCCAAAATAAATCAGGATTAGCGTGAACTGCATCTTGGGGTTTAGGAAAATGAAAGGATAAAGAATTCTGCTGCTTAACACTATCACTGCTGGGCGGAGGGGCTGAACCTGTTAATTCCATCCAGGTGAAGAGTCTTTCGTCTCGCGGTTGGTTTTTGAGGGCGCAATTACATGAGACATTTGTCAATGCACGGTAAAAACACGTAAACACGTGCTATAAGGCTACCTGCACAAGTTGTATATCACGACCAGTTTTTCCATATGGACAGCATGATACAGGACCAGCGAGGTGTATGAGATTCTCATCTGCACTTTGGCTTTTTTTTTTAAATCTGTGCTGAAATTGACCTGCCGTGCGGATTTAGAAATTGTTTGTGCGGTTTGTGGTGCGGATCTCGCCCTTTTCAATGGAAGGATGAGATCTGCGGAAAATCTGCATCAAATCCAAACCAAAAACTGCAAGTAGCACATGTGGTTTTTAGTGCCGATGTGATGCAGAAACCCACAGAAATTTGCAAGGAAACCTGCACAGATTTTCTGTTTTAAAATCTGTACTCGTGTGTAGGTACACTTAGATAATCCCCATCCATGTGCAGATACACTTAGATAACCCGCACCCGTGTGCAGATACACTTAGATAACCCGCACCCATATGCAGGTACACTTAGATAACCCGCCCCCGTGTGCAAGTACACTTAGATAACTCGCCCTCATGTGCAGATACACTTAGATAACCCGCACCCGTGTGCAGATACACTTAAATAATCCGCACCCATGTGTAGGTACTCTTAGATAACCCGCACCCGTGTGCAGATACACTTAGATAACCCGCCCTCATGTGCAGATACACTTAGATAACCCGCACCCGTGTGCAGATTACACTTAAATAATCCGCACCCATGTGTAGGTACTCTTAGATAACCCGCACCCCCGTGTGCAGATACACTTTAGATAACCCGCCCCCGTGTGCAAGTACACTTAGATAACCCGCCCTCATGTGCAGATACACTTAGATAACCCGCACCCGTGTGCAGATACACTTAAATAATCCGCACCCATGTGTAGGTACTCTTAGATAACTCGCACCCGTGTGCAGATACACTTAGATAATCCGCACCCGTGTGCGGGTACTCTTAGATAACCCGCACCCATGTGCAGATACACTTAGATAACCCGCCCCCGTGTGCAGATACACTTAAATAATCCGCACCCATGTGTAGGTACTCTTAGATAACTCGCACCCGTGTGCAGATACACTTAGATAATCCGCACCCGTGTGCAGGTTACTCTTAGATAACCCGCACCCATGTGCAGATACACTTAGATAACCCGCCCCCGTGTGCAGATACACTTAAATAATCCGCACCCATGTGTAGGTACTCTTAGATAACTCGCACCCGTGTGCAGATACACTTAGATAATCCGCACCCGTGTGCAGGTACTCTTAGATAACCCGCACCCATGTGCAGATACACTTAGATAACCCGCCCCCATGTGCAGGTACCTTTACATACAATAGCTGCTATCTCCTCATATCCCTCTACTGACATGATTTCTAGATCTCACTTTATCACCTGCACAAGCAGCAATTCTTAGAGTTAATACAGATGATGTAGGATAGGTCAGCAGGGGCGGACTGGGAACTTAAAACTGCGCAAAAAAACAAATTAAAAGTGATCCCATGTTGTAGACGGGTCAAATTGACAAGGCAGGGGCAATAGAAGTAGGCCGGGCCAGCAATACTGTAGTGCAGCACAAAATACCGCCCCTGCAGAACCAAATACCAGAGTACAGCATAAAACACTGCCGCCACAGCGTTCAACTCTATCACAGTTCTGAGGATGGCAATACAGTTGACTGCAGGGGGGCACTTTCTTCTGCCGGCCAGATCCTCCTAGCATTAATAAATGCAGAGAGCATAAGACCATTATGTAACCGACCAGAGGGCCTTGGTAGTCCCTTGGGTATAGGGCCACACGGAAACTTCCCTATAGAGTCTATGGCCAGTCCGTCCCTGTGTGTCAGTGAATCACGGACGTGTCCTGTCTGTGTTCTCCACAGACAGAACACATACCCATTGATTTTTATGTGATTATTTACACATCAGTGATTTTCCACTGATCGATCGTAGGTCAGTAATCATGCACTATTTTGGTCTGTGATGTGGACCCAACAAGCCCACTGTAGTTTGTGGGTCCGTAAAAAACACTGACATAACAGGGATGGCATGCGTGTTCTGTTAGTGGTTTTCACAGACCATTGGTAGGAGATGCTCTGAACATTTTTGGCCCAGAACATTTTTGGCCCAGGCAGAATACAGAAGACACATCGAGGGCAAAAAACCCCAAAAAACACGGACCAAACACGGATCTTGTCATGGATGTTCTCATGGTTACAGATGTGTGAAAGAGGCCTAGGCCAGTCAAAAGTAAATGCATGTGAGAGAGTGATGATGGCCAACGAGAACTGAAGTAGAAAAAATATTCACCTTTGGGGCCCAAAGATTCGCCAGTAACTTGAGCTGTGACACCATGAGACCCCCAGTGATCACCAAGGGGCAGAACCCTTACCTGCAGCTCCACAGGTCCTTCACTACAGACTACAGGTTCTTATGATCCATGTGCTTGTTGTAAAGGCAACTCATCTCCTCCCCCTCCCTGCACAATGACCTCTGCACAGGTCACAAAGCCTACCCACAACACTCTCCCATAGAATTCAATGAGTCATCTCCAGATCATAGGTTCCAATGGTCCATGTGGCTGATGTAAAGGCAACTCATCTGCTCCCCCTCCCTGCACAACCACGTGTATTCTTCATGAAATAACAATTCTGGAACCTCTTTTCCTAGAGCTCTATGTTGCGCTATTCCTCTGTTTTTCCTCCTAGAAATACATGAATACCTTGACAACCAGGTATTACCAGCTGGGGGAGTGTCCCTGCGCACTCTGCTGCTGTCTAATTAGGGCTGATACAACCCTAATTCCTCCTGAATATGGACAAACACAATACATTAGTAAGTGCCTTGTATTAACTTTCTCTACATGATAAATGCCACTTGCTGAAGTGAGACAACCCCCTTAACGTCACATGCACATAACCACACGAAAAGTCAATACCGCACAACACTGCAAACTGCAACGGTGAAGACTCATACAGTACCGTATTTTTGGCAGTGCATTTTCATATGGTGTTCCTTATGGGGACTGTATGAATTCCAAATATTTCCTTGTGAGTTCCATATGGCATTTCCTACAGGTACGGTATGAGTTCAGATATAATTTCCTACAAGCAGTTTAGAGAATAAAATTGGTACTCATGTATTCGCACAGATGAAATTTTTGAAATTGCAATTTTTAAGCCTCCAGTGAAATGCGGCACACAGAGTACATGCAAAAAATCTAAGTGCAAACACACACGGTCATACAGAGCTTCAGACACCTCTACAGCATTACAATACCGCCGCATTATAACCTGGAGCTGGTATGGAGCCACCATTTTTGAAAAACTCCACGCCAAATCCTCTGTGAATTCGTAATGTACCATTCATCTTGATAGCTGGAGAAAGCCATTTTTTGCAGGTCACATTTGCAGAACATACAAGAGCTCCAGTGGTTTGGCGACAGCAACTGGATGATTATTAACACAAGACTCTGCAGTAAAACAAGCCGCTCCGTTACTAATGAGGCCACTGCTCAGCAGCCTTTCATTTTTTTTTTTGAAGTTTGCGCATCATATTCTTACATTCTCCATATGGACACTGGAAAAAAAAAAAGGAAAAGGAACCGCCCTCTGTCACCAGTCCACATATTTAATCCATGTGCTTATGTCAAACTTAATTACAGTGTGTTGGGGGAAAGAAAAATAACAAGTAAGTCCTGCGAGGGCAGAAATAAAAGAGTTGCTGTAATAAGTGTAATTCTGTCAAAGCTGTTAGTCGCAAATGTAAAGCCGAAACACGAGAGAAGTAATGGAGGTCTCCGGCTCCGTAGAACAATTAGTTGAAAAAGTCTGTATAATTAAAAGTTTATATATCCGTGTGAGACCACCATGGGGCCCCGCACATTTTTTTTCCTCCAAGAGAAACTAACCCATTTTGCAAACCATAAAAGCCAATTAACAAAGTAAAAGAATCACATACGTTACAGGACTACATGAAATCTTACTTTTAGTCTGCCGGAAGGGATGAGCGAAGCTCCGGAGGTCGGAGAGGTGGACATGCTAAGAAAAGTCTGAATTTTGCACAAGCTTAAAAGTATCACGAGTGTGAATTTTGGGCTACAAAATGCCTTTAGTGGCAACTTCTTTATAAAAAGAAGCAGGTCTGGTGATCTACTGAGGACTATGGGCCTCTCTATCTACCAGAGATGGACAGACTGGGGAGAAGGAGAGGCTCCTATAGGGCAGCTCTGACTTATGAGACAACCCCATTAACGAGAATGAGTCATCATGAAAAGCCCCCACTGTTTAAATCAAGGGTTTATGATATATTTTAAAAATATTTTTAGTCATATTTTCCCATGCATTATTATAAAATCCTGAAATCTTGCAGTTTTCACTCTGACACTTCCTATTCTTTAGAGCTTGTTTCTTAAGCAATCATCTCAGTATCATCACAGGCAGGATTAAAATGACAGGTACAATAAGTGTGGGTACATAGATGGATAGATAATACATGATCCACCATTCACCATTCACACAGCTCATCTCCTCCTCCTCTCTGTACAATGTGCTCTGCTTAGGTCACAGACTATACCTATATGGGTCATCTCCAGACTACAGGTTCTTATGGTCTATCTTGCTGCTGTAAAGGCAACTCATCTCCTCCCCCTCCCTGCACAATGACCTCTGCACAGGTCACAAAGCCTACCCACGACACTCTCCCACAGAATTCAATGAGTCATCTCCAGATCATAGGTGCCTATGGTCCATGTGCTGATGTAAAGGCAATTCATCTACTCTCCCTCCCTGCACAATGACCTCTATACAGGTCACAAAGCCTACCGACGACACTCCCCCATAGAATTCAGTGACTTATCTCAAGATCACAGGTTCCCATGTGGCTGATGTAAAGGCAACTCATCTCCTCCCCCTCCCTGCACAATGACCTATGTACAGGTCACAAAGCCTACCCACGACACTCTCCCATGGAATTCAATGGTCCATGTAACTGTTATAAAGGCAAATCAATGAATTTGCTCAGGCAACATGGCTGCTTCCATAATCAGGCACATAAAACAGAATAAAAAAATCTACAGTCAGCAAATAAAAACAGATAAAAAAAAGCATATGTATTAGTATCTGGATTTAATTACTAAAAATACTGGTGACACATTCTCTTTAAGGTCAAACGTGGGCTGTGACTCTAATTAATGCAACATTTATGTTCCCCCCAGCTGAGCTCACCATCGTGACTATCCTGTACAAAGGTTCTACCCTTAATGCACTGTCCTACCAGCAATCTACTTTGATGCTGACAATGTTTAATGCTTATCATAAGAAGCCCTCGGTCTCACAAGGGGGTCGCGTATTACTTAGGATTTTAGGAGATTATGGTATGAAAAGATAATTCGATCAGTTATGTCTGCATATTTTCGGTGGCTGTATATGTGTTACAGGGATGCGCTTGGATGACAGCTCGAGGATCAAAGAAGCCTTGGTCACAAGGTCAACATTTGACCCGCATTCTGAAAACAGCAGGCCGATTGATCACAAGTGGTCTACCAAACCCCACGTACTGTGGTGGAGAAGTTTCTGCAAAAACTTTATGGAAAGGACTTTAGTTGAAACAAATGTTCCTGCCCTTTACAGCTTGCAATCCATACACCCGCCTGTATCTGCAGAAATGATCAGTAATATTTTACTGTCCCGTGTTTCTCCCATTAGGCTAATGAATTCATCTTTGATGTTCACATGCTCCGATCCCTCCCCTATCTTTCCGTCTCTCCTCTCTTCCCAGGCTTGCTGGATACAAGTATCTCGTTTGACACAAGCAAGTTTCCAGGGAGAATTTTTCCCATGGCTCCGTCCCTCGGTTCAGTTTAGCTGTTCAGTATTTATAGCAACATGAAGTTCTTAATGGGCCAATTTGTTTTAATTTCCAGTGCTTTTGTGTTTAGCTTGCCCTCAGCTGTGGGCAGCCTTTTCATTGCTTTATTGCCAGGGTGTGTTAGGGAGAGCATGAGGAGGGGGGGTGCCGTACTTACAGGGACACAAGATGCACTGGGCACAGAGCTGCTCTCTGCAAATTTACTGTTCTCGAAAGCTGGTTTTCTCATTGAGAGAGAAAAGGTATGCAGTGAGTGCCTGAGACAAAGACACAGAGACAGGCAGTATGCCAAGCAGGGCCCGCTGCCAAAGCACATATAAGCAGGACCAGCTCCGAGCAGGCAAATCAGAAACACATGTTGGGGAACACGGGCTACTAGCTATTCACTATTGCTGACACGTCTCCAAAGAAACACTTTCCTCCGGGCTGCGAGTGGCCCAGCAAAGAGGAGAATCTTGGACTGAGGAACAGGTGCTAAACGGGGATAAAGGGGCGGCAAATTTACAGATCAATGACGCTGAGGTGTGAGGGGTTAACGAGGAGAAGAGTCAGAATACCTTGTAATTCACTCATTTAAATGCCTGCTCTCTTTATATTCAGGAGTCCAGTGGGCGGTCCTATCAATGACTGACAGCTATCTGTACACAATCATATAGGGACCACGGCCAATCACTACAGAGGACTGCCTAAGCCTAGATGGAACAAGGAATTAAATGAATGAAATATAAATTATATTGACTCTTTTCCACAAAAATATATATTGTATTTTTCGCTCTATGAGATACAACAGACCAGAAGACGCACTTAGATTTTACAGAAGGAAAATAGTGTAGGAAAAAAAATATTTTTCATCAGACCTCTGATCAGACTCCCAATGTTCACCAGACCTCAGATCAGAGCCCCAATGTTCATCAGATGTCAGATTGGAACCTCAATGATAATCAGACCTCAGATCAGACCTCCAATGTTTATCAGACCTCAGATCAGACCTCCAATGTTTATCAGACCTCAGATCAGACCCTCAATGATAATCAGACCTCAGATCAGACCTCCAATGTTCATCAGACCTCAGATCAGACCCCCAATGTTCTTTAGACCTCAGATCAGAGCCCCAATGTTCACCAGACCTCAGATCAGACCCCCAATGTTCATCAGATCTCAGATCGGACCCTCAATGATAATCAGACCTCAGATCAGACCTCCAATGTTTATCAGACCTCAGATCAGACCTCCAATGTTCATCAGACCTCAGATCAGACCCCCAATGTTCTTTAGACCTCAGATCAGAGCCCCAATGTTCACCAGACCTCAGATCAGACTCCCAATTTTCATCAGTCCTCAGATCAGACGCCCAATGTTAATCAGATCTTAGATCAGACCCCCAATGTTTATCATACCTCAGATCAGAGCCCCAATGTTCACCAGACCTCAGATCAGACCCCCAATGTTAATATGACCTCAGATCCTACCCCCAATGTTAATCAGATCTCAGATGAGACCTCCAATGTTCATCAGACCTCAGATCGGGCCCCCAATGTTCATCAGACCTCAGATTAGACCCCCAATGTTCACCAGACCTCAGATCAGACCCCCAATGTTAATCCGACCTCAGATCATACCCCCAATGTTCACCAGACCTCAGATCAGACCACCAATGTTAATATGACCTCAGATCCTACCCCCAATGTTAATCTGTTCTCAGATGAGACCTCCAATGTTCATCAGACCTCAGATCGGGCCACCAATGTTAATCAGACCTCAGATCAGGCCCCCAATGTTCATCAGACCTCAGATTAGACCCCCAATGTTCACCAGACCTCAGATCAGACCCCCAATGTTAATCCGACCTCAGATCCTACCCCCAATGTTAATCCGACCTCAGATCATACCTCCAATGTTAATCAGATCTCAGATGAGACCTCCAATGTTCATCAGACCTCAGATTGGGCCACCAATGTTGATCAGACCTCAAATCAAACCACCAATGTTAATCAGACCTCAGGTCAGATCCTCAAAATTCATCAGACCTCAGATCAGACCACCAATGTTAACCAGACCCCAGTCTTATGTCGTCCTGTATAACCTTCATCAGACCTCAGATCAGACAAAAAAATAAACAAAACAACTTACCTCTCTGACGCCACTTGGGAGATCCAGCGTCCTCTTCCTGCAGCGCTTCACTGTGTCCTGATGTTGCACAGCATGTTGCACGCTTATGCACACTACATCTTGATGCTGTACACAGCACCATGTAATGGACCAGGGAGTGGTGAGTAATACTAGAATTAGCAGCACTACAATCATCGCTCTCCGCATCTCATGTTTACTAATGGGTGTTTCCATAATGGAAGCCTTGCTTTATAAGACGCTCAGCCATTTCTCACTTTTTTGGGGGAAAAAGTGCGAAAAATACTGTATTAATCTGCTCAGCTCCTACAGCGACAGGGTATGCTGCCTGCAGACGGACCACAGTTTTGTGTGTCAGGTTCCCTTTAGAGGGAATCTATAAGCATGATTTTGGACTATTATCTGCAGCACTATATGAGTAGTACTACATATACAGAGTCATGAGTGTTATTGTTATTTTCCTACTGCTTTCTTTCCTTCTGCTATCAGCATTCAAAACTGCACTGAAGTACAGTATATTGTCAGGACTGTTGTGCGCACGCTCAGGAGTCCTCTAAAGTATATTAGTGCAGTACTGAAGTCTGGATTGTGTATTTCAGCGTGGCTTTGAGCAGTGACAGCGGCGGCAGTAGAAAAATAAGAAATGGTGATCTGGACTTCTTATCTGCAGATAACAGACCTTATTTGAGATGACAGACTCCCTCTGAATCGTCCACACATGTAAATGTTTCTAGATGGAGCTCTTGTCAGTAGATATAAGTGGACACTAGTCACGTGGATGAATATTACAGGCCATTTAGGCCATCACTGATCATGAACATGTGGCCTATCAATTATCTAGGAACCTGAGATGTGGGGCACATATGTCTCAAGTCTCCTGAATACCATGGCATCCTAGAGATACTGCAGCCTATCAATTCTCTAGCAACCTGAGACACACAGAGATGTGGGGCACACAAGGATAAGGATACTGCAGCCTATCGGCCTGCTTGCACTTTCCACACTTCTAGCAGTAGGCCACATCAGGGAACTAGGTCCAAATGTAATGGGAATACTGAAGGAAAATGCATTGAATATATTTGGAAAATATTTCATATCATTTTTAGATTTCACAAAGCTGGGAAACTTAAGACGCTGTAGCCTTCGCCACCCCCTCCCTGAATACAGATTTGTGGAATGCTGACTCCATTGCAGAGAAGAGAAACGGGGAGGGCCGGATTCCTTAGTAAGTCTTGCTGTACTTTCTTAAATATAATTAGATGCGCCTCATTAGTTCGCACTGAAGGTCCTTTGTACTTTTTTTGGAGCTGGGTTTGCTATACGCTCTGCCGGCCGCAGTGTGTAGCACCCCTGGCTTGCGGAAGCTGTGCCCTTTCATCTCCCAGTTTTATCCTCTTTCCACGCTTTAACAAAACACTTTGTCATTTCCTTTGTTTTTCACGGGCTCTTTCCAGCTGTGTCACTTGTCTCTGAGTACACACAGCAGCTGTTAGATGAAGTGCGCACCTAACTTGGCCTCCTGAGATTTTACCAGAGCAAACTCAGCACCAGTCTCAAATCCTGCACCTTTCTTTCACCTTTCACTTCACACAGAAGCTAGAAATGTTCCTCTCGTTATGGGCGCTGTGCCCCCTGTCAGAGCACTAATAAAGCAGGGGGCATTTTCACTTTTACAAAGCATTCAATGTTTCCTCTGATACATAAAGAATCTCCAGAGAACACCCGAGAAATGCTGACATTCAGAGAGAAGTCTATCCCTATGTATTACATAGATTGATATGTTCCGCATCAATATATAATGGTCTGTTCAGATGGCGTTCAGTTTTTTAGCGTTTCCAAAAACACCTCAAAACAGCCCCCCTATTCATTTCAATGGGTAGCAGCACTTAGATAACGTGGATAAAAAGAAGCAGCATGCCTTATCTTGGGGCAGAATCTGCTATGAATCTCCCATTGAAATGAATGGAAGCAGGGATGTACCACCAATGAGGCGAGGTGAGGCCAGGGGTGCACCACCAATGAGGCCAGGTGAGGCCAGGGGTGCACCACCAATGAGGCCAGGTGAGGCCAGGGGTGCACCACCAGTGAGGCGAGGTGAGGCCAGGGGTGCACCACCAATGAGGCCAGGTGAGGCCAGGGGTGCACCACCAATG
Source organism: Rhinella marina (assembly GCA_900303285.1). Classification (NCBI taxonomy): domain Eukaryota; kingdom Metazoa; phylum Chordata; class Amphibia; order Anura; family Bufonidae; genus Rhinella; species Rhinella marina. The sequence continues at coordinate 1,097,426 of ONZH01009327.1, read as the reverse complement.
AGGCCAGGTGAGGCCAGGGGTGCACCACCAATGAGGCCAGGTGAGGCGATCGTCCCAGGCAGCACCAGGTAGGGGCAAGAGGGGGGCAGCAGAAGGGCCATGGGCAATGAGCGCTTTCATTGTGGCAAAGGGGTTAGGGTAAAAAATTGGCATGGGGGGCGCCGTTTCAGTTTTCGCCTCAGGCAGCAGAAAGGATAGGTGCACCCTGAATGGAAGAGTTAAAAAAAAATGCTCCATTCGTGTATGCATGGTCTTTGGCACAGATTTGTGCTGAAAATGCAGTTTTCTATGGACGTAAACACCTATTGGTTAAAAAAAAAATTGAAAATGGCATCAAATCTTTGGTAGGCGGATTTTCAAAATCTGCCACGGCCTTTGAGCCGTGTATTGAAGGCATATCATAGATTTCTCAATGTATATACCAGACAGAAGGTGCGATGTATCCCACTGTACAGGTGCAGGGTAGTGGAGTTTTTGCACTTCATTATGGTGAGTGACAGCTGACGGTTTATGTCTGATTGGATGTCTGGCGGTTCTCTGGTCTGTTTGTTCTCGTTCAGTCTGACAGTGCTGAACAACGTCCCCAGAAGCCTGAAATTTATTGAGACCCTCAAGGTTGGAGCCTTACAGCCAGCATGAGGACACAGGGGCATTTGGGCATCACTCACGTGGACATAGGTGAGCATGGGGCTTCCCATCAAAGCCATTTGGGGAGTTGGTAAAGTTAGCGCTATGTATACACCAGGTGAATATATAGGAGGCTTTCCCTGTGCAGTGACCTAATGTGAACAGAGTCTATACACATCCATTCACATCTATTCGTGCCCCCGGCGTAATCTTATTTGCTTATCTGAGACCCATATTACAGTCAATTTTACCGTAGTTGTGGTATACGGGGAGAAAATCCCCCAAACAGCCACCTAACCACCAAAACAACCAAAATCTGGCCTTCATCTGGATGTGATTACATACAGGACATAGGGATTGTGGGTGTAAATAAAGAGAAATTCTGACTTGGACGTCAATAATTATGTGACATAAAACCCTAGAAAATATTCATGTATCACTAAAAGTTGGTTAATGGGAATCTGTCGCCAGGAAATTCACAGTAAAACCAGATGCAATGGCTTTTAGGGTAATAATACCCAGGTGTGCACCACTAATGAGGCGAGGTGAGGCCAGGTAGGGATGAGTGGGGGGCAGCGGATGGGCCATGGGCAAAGAGCGCTTCTATTGTGCAGGCGCTCATCTTTGCATATTCAACTGTATTGTTGTTTTCAGGACAGCGATACAGTTGAATGCTACAGCAGGACATGGGAGTGATCTCTCCCTGGCCCACCATTCCCTCTAATAGGCTACAGGCACTAGGACTAAAGCCTTAAACTCCCTTGCTGGCATAGTTTTCAATGCCATAACTTGGCATGGAATATGATGAATGAATGGGCCGGCTGGCCTTGCCCTCTTCCCCATCCACACCATGACCCCGTTTTCTGCCACAAAAGGGACGTGAGCGGGGTAAAATCCAAGATTTTGTCGCAAAACACCTTTGCTTCCAAAAATGGCATAAATTAGATAATAAATTACTATATATATACATATATGTTATATAGAGCAGTGTACTGGTGTGAGAAGTATAAGGTATAACTATATGTATGTGGTCAAATATATTTTCTGGTTATTGTATGAGGTGCATGAGGTAATAGTGGTTGTAACTGTTTGTGTATGTATGTGTATATATATGAGATATGGGTTAAAATAGGGAATGGGGTGCAAATGAAAGGAAAGGTGGAGGACCTCCTCTTACTGCACCATTCTAGTCTCATTGGAGAGCTCATCCTGCAGTTCTTCTCTTTGCTGTTGGAGGTTGAAGAACCTGTGATGATGCTCCTCGCAGTACTAGATGTACAGGACCTGTGATGATGATGATAAAGATCCTGGCAGATGCTTCTATCTAACCTGGGAACTACGCTATTCTTTGTGCAGTTCATTTACTAGATGTACAGGACCTGAGATGCTGAAGATGATGTCATCACAGGTCCTGGCAGATGCTCCTATCTTACCTGAGAACTACACCATACTCTGCACAGCACCAGATGTACAGGACCTGAGATGCTGAAGATGATGTCATCACAGGTCCTGGCAGATGCTCCTATCTTACCTGAGAACTACACCATACTCTGCACAGCACCAGATGTACAGGACCTGAGATGCTGAAGATGATGTCATCACAGGTCCTGGCAGATGCTCCTATCTTATCTGAGAACTACACCATGCTCTACACAGCACCAGATGTACAGGACCTGAGATGCTGAAGATGATGTCATCACAGGTCCTGGCAGATGCTCCTATCTTATCTGAGAACTACACCATGCTCTGCACAGCACCAGATGTACAGGACCTGAGATGCTGAAGATGATGTCATCACAGGTCCTGGCAGATGCTCCTATCTTACCTGAGAACTACACCATGCTCTGCACAGCACCAGATGTACAGGACCTGAGATGCTGAAGATGATGTTCATCACAGGTCCTGGCAGATGCTCCTATCTTATCTGAGAACTACACCATGCTCTACACAGCACCAGATGTACAGGACCTGAGATGCTGAAGATGATATCATCACAGGTCCTGGCAGATGCTCCTATCTTATCTGAGAACTACACCATGCTCTGCACAGCACCAGATGTACAGGACCTGAGATGCTGAAGATGATGTCATCACAGGTCCTGGCAGATGCTCCTATCTTATCTGAGAACCACACCATGCTCTGCACAGCACCAGATGTACAGGACCTGAGATGCTGAAGATGATGTCATCACAGGTCCTGGCAGATGCTCCTATCTAACCTGTGAACTACATCATGCTCTGCACAGCACCAGATGTACAGGACCTGAGATGCTGAAGATGATGTCATCACAGGTCCTGGCAGATGCTCCTATCTAACCTGTAAACTACATCATGCTCTGCACAGCACTAGATGTACAGGACCTGAGATGATGATCATAATGATGTCATCACAGGTCCTGGCAGATGCTCCAATCTAACCTGTGAACTACATCATGCTCTGCACAGTACTAAATGTACAGGACCTGGGATGACATCATCACAGGGCTTTTAGCTTTCTCCGCTGACCATAGAGATAATATAATGGAGCTGGACTGTAATGAGTGTAATTATTGGGGCAGGACTTTGGTTCACTGTGGGCCCCTTTTCCACACGGAAGGGTCCCATTGCAGATACCAGATCTGCCTCTATTTGAGCTACGTCACCGGTTCCATACCATATAAGAGAGCGCTGCTTCTAAGGCAGCATAACCCAGTAAAACACCACGCCACAAGGGGTACCATAGACTGGCACATGGGATGCCTTTGGTGCTGCGGCGCGGAACTGCAGTGTTCTTTATACAGCTTTGCCAGGTGGATAAAGCCTAATTTTAACATATGCCCGAAGCCTGCAGGTTTTCTTTAGTGCTTTATCATCAAGCAAATCTATCATGGTGATTCATATTGCTACCATGTGTTTCTCTATTTACAGCCCTGAGTATTCTTCAGCAATAGGTTACTTATAAATTGCGAATAGTAATAACATGTTGACTTAACTAGAGATTCTTAAGGAGTAGGATAATATAACTGCTACTAAGCATACTAAGGGAAGTACATTTATAGTCAAAACAGTGATACCGTATCCTCTAGGGCCAGTGCTCCGGAAAAAAGACCACTTAGTCATAAAGTTTTTCGCTGCTTCCTGTTTCATAATTAAATGATACATAGTTAAAGAATTAATTATGATAAATAAAGACATAAAACACCAAAAAAAGTCTCACTTTGGCAGTTTGTAAAGAGCGCTGTTATTAACCCCATGGGTACCAATGTCCATTGATGTATTATCAGCCCAAATGAATTCTTGACCCCGCAAATATAATTTGACCAAATACATTATAAAAATAAACAAGTTTTTAAAATATAAGTAAAATATCATGAGCTTAGATAGATGGGCGGTACGTAATTGAAAGGACTACATGTGCTGTGTTATGGCGGCCGATGTAGAACCGCTGTGTCAACCAACAGATTTCTCCTTGGGCTTATCCTAAGGGCATTATCCTGGCCGTCTCCTGGTATTCACTCTTTATCCCCTGTATAGGAATCTGGACTTCGCTGCAGGGGAACCGCCAGGCCACAACATCCTGGAGTAGCTTCTGTGTGGTTGACAGCTGACCATTGGGGGTCAGAGACACCGGTGCAGGGCACTGAGGGGTCACTACAGAAGGGTCAATACAGAGGTCAAGTTAGGTCAGGGAGCAGAGGGTCAAAATCCAGCAAACAGGCTGAAAGTCGGCACATGGGCAGACAACGGAACAGGCACCCTTATAAGATACTAGGACAGTTGAAAACCTATTGCTCAGACACCCCCATCCATAGGAGAAGGTGTCTTAACCCCTAAGTGACCAACTTGCTTTTGGCCTTACTGACCAAGCATTTTTCTTCCATTTTTCATCATCTCCTTCCAAGATCTATAACTTTTTTATTTTTCAGTCTATGAAGCTTGTTTTTGACGGGACAAATTGTAGTTTTTAATGTTGTCATTTTGAGGTACACATAACTTTCTGATTAACCTTTATTAACTCTTTCAGGGAGGGAGATGGGAAAAAACAGCAATACCGCCACTGAGTTTTTACGTTATAAATTTTATGGCATTCATTTTTTGAATAAATAACATAATATCTTTATTCTCTGGGTCAGTACGATTACAGTGATACCAAATAGTTTTTTGCATCATCGCTTCCAAAGACCCATAACTTTTTTATTTTTCTTTCTATGGAGTTGTGTGAGGGCCTGATTTTCACAGAGCAGGAGTTTTCACTGGTATCATTTTGGGGTAAATTGCACTTTTTGATCGCTTATCAAGTTTTTTCAGTGACGACTAAGAATAAATTAGCAATTATCCCCTATGCCGTTCACAAAAGGGGATAATTTACATGATATATTTGTAGTGTGGGTCTTTACGGACATGGCGATACCAAACATTTGGGGGAGATTTTATTTTTGATTTATTTTTATCCCTATAGTGCATTATATTTTAATGTCCGTGCTATACTGACATTGACCAGCAGTCTGCGCCTCTCTATATCAGGCCCCAGGTAGCTTTTACACACATCGGCACCCCACAATTCCATTTGGGAGACGGAGGGAGTCCATTTACATGTGATGGGCGCCATTGCCCGTGGCATGTAAGGGGTTAAACAGTCCGGACTGGCACTCCTGCTAGTCCGAGCTGTTAAAGCAGAAGCGTGGCTCATGTGAGAGCCAAGCCCCCTCTCTCTGCTGCACAGGGGACCCATGCATCGGTTAGACCAGGCTGCCGTCTAAAGGCGGCGACCCAGTCTAAGAACCCTTAGTGACCACCGTAAAAAGGGATTTTGGTGGTCACTAAGGGGTTAAAGGGGTGGGCCCATCTCAGACTTTCATGGGATATCATTAGGATATGCCATTAAAGTCAGGTAGGTGAGGATCCCACCTCTAGGACCTTGACTGGAGGAGAGCACACCTCGGCTCTCTTGAATATTTTTGGAAGTCCCATAGTGGTCAATGGAAACCACACCACACAGGCACGGGCCGGCCACCGCTCCAATCACCGCTATGGGACAGACAGAAATAGCTGAGCTTAGTGTTTGGCAATTTTTGGAACTTCCATAGCCCTTGGGAACTCCGTTTTGGAGATGGGTGGGCAGAGGAAGGGCCTTGCTGGCAAGCAGGCCGTATCCTTGTGTGGAAAGACCAGGACAGTGGGAGGTGGGTCTAAGCTGCTGGGCAAAGTGAGCAGAACAGTGGCAGCTGCCGCTAACATGTCACTGTACAGCCTCTAAGTCCTTAATGAAATAGGGCCCAGACCATTTCTCCAACCCTTTTAGATAGAGCCTAATGCTACAATGGAGTCTGATGCTGAAGTCTCCCCTTTTTGAGGCAGAAAACCACTAACAAGGGGAGGCTGTCATGGGCTGCCATTCATTTGAACAGCCAGAATGTAATGCTTCATTAGTCCTGAAAGCCGCGGTGCAGGAGAGGTAAGAGGAGTTTTTTTTTAAATTTTATTCTGATATGAGGTCTGATGGTTCTGGAAAGGAACTCTGATTGGGGAATGTGACATTGAGGGCTGATCTGAGGTATGATGTGGGTCTCACATTGAGGGCTGATATTAGGTCTGATGGGGGTCTGAAATAAAGTTCTGATATAAGGACTGATGGGGGTCTCACATTGAGGGCTGATCTGAGGTCTGAAATAAAGGGCTAATATAAGGACTGATGGGGGTCTCACATTGAGGGCTGATCTGAGGTCTGATGGGGGTCTGAAATAAAGGGCTGATCTGAGGTCTGATGGGGGTCTGACATTGAGGGCTGATCTGAGGTCTGATGGGGGTCTGACATTGAGGGCTGATCTGAGGTCTGATGGGGGTCTGAATAAAGGCTGATCTGAGGTCTGATGGGGGTCTGACATTGAGGGCTGATCTGAGGTCTGATGGGGGTCTGACATTGAGGGCTGATCTGAGGTCTGATGGGGTCTGAAATGAGGGCTGATCTGAGGTCTGATGGGGTCTGACATTGAGGGCTGATCTGAGGTCTGATGGGGGTCTGACATTGAGGGCTGATCTGAGGTCTGATGGGGTCTGACATTGAGGGCTGATCTGAGGTCTGATGGGGGTCTCACATTGAACACTGATCTGAGGTCTGCTGGGGGTCTGACATTGAGGGGCTGATCTGAGGTCTGCTGGGGTCTCACATTGAACACTGATCTGAGGTCTGATGGGGGTCTGACATTGAGGGCTGATCTGAGGTCTGATGGGGGTCTCACACTGAGGGCTGATCTGAGGTCTGATGGGGGTCTCACACTGAGGGCTGATCTGAAATAAAGGGATGATATAAGGTCTGAGGGGGGTTTGACATGGAGAGCTGATATTAGGGTCTAATCCAATGTCCTGATTTGGGGGGCTGATCCGAAGTCCTGATATTTATGGGGGTCTGATCTGAGGATCTGATATGAGGTCTGATGAAAAATATTTTTTTCTTATTTTCCTCCTCTAAAACCTGGGGTGCGTCTTATCATTGGGTGCGTCTTATAAAGCAAAAAATATGGTACCTAAAAACTGCAAGCTTCTTATTCCTTATGGTAAATTCTGATCTAGTGTCAACTGACTTCACACCGAACTGCCGGGAAGAGTTTACCGTAGATGACACTACAACCACATGTCTGCGATTTGCATGCCGGTCGTCACACGGCCGTCTGCAATGAAGCAGTTAATAGCGCATCACAACAATTTTAAAAGTGCTTCTGACAATCTGCAGTTAATGGGGGAGAGACTCCGATGGGATAATGTGGGTTGCTACAGAGAGATCACAGATTCCATGTAATGTGTGCACCACATGCTCGGCCCATGTGTTCCATGTCATGTGTGAATGAATGTAAAATCCAGACAGAGGCATCCTTCAGCAAGGCTCAGATTATTCAAACCATCTGCTGATTCCTGGCTGTGAAAATATTCCAAGTTACAAGAGCCAGCACAGTGGAAGACTGGCCCCCGTCTGCTTCCCTGCTCCCTCCTCTCTGTCTGCATTTTATCAAGCTGAAGGTAAGGGCCGGGAGAGGCTGCAGTGCTAAGGTTGCAGCGGGGCGCGGATTTGTAGCACTTGATGCAACTCCAGTGTGAAGGAAATAGTTATCGGAAAGCGAAAACTTTACTCATGATGAAGTGTCCGTCCGTGATGTCACGGATTACAACACACATGCAAACTGCACAATTTCCAAAGTCACTGCCAAGTTTGAAAGATTTGTCACAGGAAATATTTGCCTTTAGATGGGCGTTTAACTTTCCCTACAAAGCGATTGCTAAATAAAAGTTTTCTTGTACCTGGAAATTCAAACTGACTCGTGGGACAAGCGGGAGTGATTCAGCATTGTAAGAGCCCCTCTTCTTTACATGGCGGCTGTATTCTTCTGACAGCGCTGGTTACGTAGCTGTGGGAGTCTGAAAGGAGATAACACATAGGCCATCAATATCAGAATGGTGGGAGTTGGACTCTCAACCCCCCCACCGTTCAACTCTTTGGGGAGGTAAGGCTACTTTCACACTTACGCTTTCCCTTCCTTCTGTCATAGGATCTCAATAGCGGGGTAAAACGCTTCCGTTTTGTCCCCATTCATTGTCAATGGAGACAAAACTGAACTGAACGAAACTGAGTCACCAGAATGTATCCGTTCCGTTTGGTTGTGTCCCCATCGCGGACAGAATAACGCTGCAAGCATGTGGTGCGGAGCATGACAGATCCTTCATGACACACAATGTAAGTCAAAGGTGGTGGATCCGTTTTCTGGGACACAAAAGAAAATGGATCCATCCCCTAATGGCTTACAATGGTTTTTAGACAATGGATGCAGACGGCTGTATTATTATGACGGAAGCATTTTTGATGATCCATGATTGATCCAGCAAAAATGCTGGTGTGAAAGTAGCCTAACGCTGGTTTCACATATGCCGCTGTCCTCTCCGCCAGGATGTTCCGGCATCGTTGCATGCAGCATATTTTTGCCTGACCGATTCCCGGCCAGACTCCATTATAGTTAAAGAAGAACTCCCGCAAAAATTTTTTATTCTTTGACCTGTTAGAAAGGTGCATGATGTAATCTGTAGTGAATGTAATCTTCTTATCAGTGACTGCATCAGTGAGTTATCACCTCTCTCCTAATTGTAGCTCTGTCATGTGACCAACTCCCTGACCTCCAACTGACCCAGGACAGGAAGCCGGTTACTGCTCTATTGAATCCTATGAGACTCAGAGTGAGGCTCCCATAGGAATACATAGAGAAATACACTTCCTGTCCACACATAAGATGCTGTGTTATCTGGTGAGTCTGATTGCCGGTCACATAACACAGATGAGAAACATCAGGGAGATATAACTCATAAATACAGCCACTGGTAAGAAAATGACATTCACTACAGATTACATCATGTACATTTCTAGCAGGACATGGAATACATTTTTTTGCGGGAGTTCTTCTTTAATGAGGTCCAGTGAGCAGACGACAGTATACGGCAGTATAAATCTGATTTCCGAAAGAAATCTGGCAGGCTATTGTATGCTGGAAAGGATAGTTGCACATGTGAAATTAGTCTAAGCACGGCATCCCCCTTGTATACATCTCTCCATACTGTAGACTTAGAAGTGTTTTTTCTGGATACCAAGCACCGCAGTCTATCCTGATTGGTGAGACTGCAGAGAGGCCATCAATATTATCTCGGACAACCTATCTTACCCGCTCTGTCCTATTGGCTGACTCTTCTCTCTTAGAGCACATCGTGACAACAATCATAATACAGCACACGTCACAAGGATAAGCAAAACTTTGCAACCGGTTTTTCTTATATTTCTCCAGTACACGTAGAAAAGTAACTTTGCAAACAGTCTTGATAACAAAATATAATTTTGTGTCTACAGCTCCTATGCAGACCTATGTGTCTCCGTGTGACTACAAGCAATCCCTGATCCTGCGGGTATACTCCCTTCCCTTTGTCTTACTTGCACACATTTGGTAAATAGGGGATAATAATGCAAGAAGTAGTGAGGGTAGCGCTGGAAACAGCAACGTCGTGTCTTTCAGGAGAAGCCATTGGCGAAATGAGTGTCAGGTGTGAAGGGCGAACGATTTGTATTTGTACTTCTTCATCTACTTCTTCATCTGCTCTTTTACATTTACAACTTCTTGGATTTGCACATTATTGACACTTGTTTGTAATAAAAGGATCTGTCTCACTTCAGTAAGTGTCATGTATCATGTAGATGAGGTAAATACAAGGCCCTTACTAATGTATTGTGATTCTCCATATTGCCTCCTTTGCTGGCTGGATTCATTGCCTTCATTTTCAGGGCAATTCAGGTTTACAATATAGGGTTTAGCCACCAATAAGTGGGGTCGCTCCTTTCAGGGCAGGTGCTCCACTTTTACGCAGGGGTAGCCATAGGGACAATATAGGGATATATATATATATATATAATTTTCCCAAACCCGACTCCACTTTGCTGAAACCCTATCATGTTTCTGAGATCATCGATATTGTGAGTAAATCTATTTATCTTTTTTTGGATTATCGTTTCATTGGATACATATTGAGTTGTTATTCATATTCATATTCTATATGCTTTTGGGGCGGCAAGGCTCCTGAAAATGTGAGATTGTACAAATACAATTATCTATTCATTTCTCTAATTTATTAAGGGGTTAATCATGTTTTATTTATACTCATCTCTACTAGTAAATGTCTTTTCTTTTCTGTGATATTCATGTTCAATATATCTCTCATGGTACCTATGTACAGCTGTGATATACCAACAAACATGGAAACGGTATGGGGATGAACAATCCTAGTAACGATCATTCATCCCCATACAGCAGCGATTAGTGCTGCAGGAAAATGAAGCTAAGCCAAGGGCAATGACTGGGCTTATCCTTCAGCTGATGTAGAAGGGCCTTTAATTTTATTTTTTACATGGATGGTCAACTTTAGCGTTGGAAGTTTTTTGGGCTATGAGAACAGAGTAAGTGTCTTCCAAATCTCATTCAAACATCATGTGTGTGTCCTGTCCCTATTACCAGGGAACTGACAAGACGTGCTGCACCCATAAAATGACTACTTCTAGTGTTTGTAGTCGAAAGGACATGAAGCAGTAGACAACAATCTTCATTTGCTAATTCAGCTCAGGCCACAAATGCTTAAAATGTAATTTCACCTTGTGTCTGGTCATAAGACCGGCGCAGACAGAGTGCTTATGCTGCATAAATAATAATAATGCTCATGAACTTTGAGCTACTTGATCTCCCCTTTTATTTCCCACTGGTCATCTGCTGTGCTGAGCCTGAGAACGGGCTTTTCCTGGCCAACGTGACGTGCAGCAAGGGGCTCAGAAAGTGCCATCAGTCCCTCAGCGAGTCCGTCTGTGGGAGGGAACACATTAGCATCTTGTAGGCCAGGAATGCTGACCGCTCCGATGCTTAAAAAAGGTTGTGGAAAACCATTAAAAACAAACCAAACAAAAATAACTCGAGCCTTTCCCGAGGCCAGTCTGTGAGAACGCATGTGAAAGAAGCCAGGGAAAGACTGTCTGAGGGAAAATGACACAACTTCTACTACATATGCAGAGCCGCGCCGAGGTCCTGATCCGAGCACTCTTTAAATATCATTTATAGACACTCCGCCACTTTATGCCAGCCCTATATATCTTTCTTGCCAATCAGTTGACGGGGTGATGCCCTGACGATGTGGGTGGAGAGGTGCAGTCATATTAATGGTAATCAGGGTCACAACAGGCCTAATGAGCAGGAGTCATGGACTTTACCTGGAGTTGTAATAAATTAGCTCCTACGATAACGGGAATGATTAAGACAGACTTCAACGGAACACAGCACGATACTTCCATTTCTGAGCATTGATTAAGTTCATTGGAAATACAATTCATAAAAAACAACAAAATGTAAGATTAGACAAAAGGAACATTAGCGATCACCATGACTTCAGATTACAGTCTACCCTACATGGCCAATATGGTGAAAGCAGTAACATGAGACTAAATTGTGCAGAGCCTAATCATGGATATCAGCATAGTCAATCCTATGACGGGTGGGTGCAGGCTGCTGACATCACTCACCACCATCTGAACCTCCCCCAGTATAAAATGAGGGTTCGCCAGGAATGAATACCATCTAGGCCCCTTGTGCTGCCCGCAGGGTGCATGCATCCGGCTCTTAGGGAGCAGGCACTCTCACCCTAATCTTCATCAACCTATCACCTCGGGGTAATTAGAGCATCCTCTTCGGGAACGTGCCTGAGTAATTGCTTCCAGTTCGCTGGTTCCTGCAAAGGGTGTGCTGTTTATGTTACTTTGCCTACGTACTGACTCCTACCTGTTTCCTGGATTTTGACCCTGAGCTGCTTGCCCGTTTACTGGATTCCACGTACTTTGCCCCCCTTGACCATAGCCTATCCCTGACTATGGTTTTGCCTTATCCCTTGGTGCACCACACCGGGGTAATTAGAGCATTTTCCTCTTCGGGAAGGTGCCTGAGCAGTTGCTTCCAGTTTGCTGGCACCTACAAAAGGTGTGCAGTTTGCCTACGTACTGACTCCTACCTGTTTCCTGGATTTTGCCCCTGAGCTGCTTGCCCTGACTTCAGACTGTTTACTGGATTCCACGTACTTTGCCCCCCTTGACCTTAGCCTCTCCCTGACTATGGTTTTGCCTTATCCCTTAGTGCACCACACCAGTGTCTCTTGAATCCCGTTGGTCAACAGTCACTTGAACAGAGACTTGTAATTCAAAAACAAAACCACGGCACTCAAAATAGATGCAAATTTGTACTTATTTAATTTTCATATTACTCCATCCAATACACGCGGACAGAGGCCTCTGTCAGCGTGTATTGGATGGAGTAATATGAAAATTATAATTTTGAGTGCGGTGGTTTTGTTTTTGAATTACATGTGATACCGAGTACCACAGAGCACCAACAACTTGAAAAGGAGTGCCGACCAACTCTGTCTTACAACTTGAACAGAGACCACTCCGGGAGGTGGCCGTCTGGTGGGTCCCCTGCAGCAAATCCTGTATAGGAGTTAAAGGGTGAGTACTAGGCAAGCCACTCGGATAACACCCTTGGGAGTAGCCCCAAGCCAAAACTGTTCAAGTGACAGAATAGGATTGCGTATGTTAGAATTCAACATGGTCAACCCTTTGACATTTTCTGTCGGGAGGAGAGTCTAAACATCACCATATATATTAGACGATCGTCCGGGACATTCATCTCATGTGTACGACCAGCTTCAACACAGGTAGATTCATTCTGCTGCATCAATCAACACTGATCCTCTGCATTACAAAATAAAAAAAAAAAAATCTGCAACGTGCCCTATAACAAGGATCAGAAACTTTCTGCACTTAAGTTGCTGTGAAACTACAACTCCCAGCATGCACATTTACTCTGCTAGTCTTGTAACTTCCATAGAGGTGAAAGGAGGATTCTGGGAGTTGTAGTTCCAGAACAGCTGGAGGTTAGTGATCCATGGCCTATAATTTGTGCATATTTAGTCGGTTTTGTGTGAATAAGATTTTGATCTTCATCTTGAATTGTGCTACAAATGAAAATCCTTAAGAAACTTGCAGCATCTGAAGGTGGCCTTAAAGGGTTGTCTCACTTCAGCAAATGACATTTATCATGTGGTGAAAGTTAAAAGGGTTATTCGAGACTAAAAAACATCCCCCATATGCCGGGCCCCTCGCACTGAATCTACTTACCTGGCTCCCTACGCCGCTCCTGGTCCCCGTACCGCCACAGCTGCTTCTCTCCGTGCACGGATGAAAACATCTGGTGTTGGGGGGGGGGTGCAGTCAATGGCAGATCGGCTGCACCCCCCCCCGACACCGGATGCAGGGACCAGGAGGGGCGTAGGGAGCGGGGAGCCAGGTAAATAGATTCAGTGTGAGGGGCCCGGGCATAAGGGGGACATTTTTTAGACTCGGATAACACCTTTAAAGGGGTTGGCCACTTTCTGGTTACTGTAGACCAACATGGTTGTAAGATGATTATATTGCATTTATTAATATGGCCTTTGCTGAAATTCTTTATTTCATAAGACATGCCCCCTTGTTTGGCAAGTCTTTTGTCCTGATCACATAGAGGTCTTGTCTATAAGATGGCCGCTGATGGAGGGTCATGTGACCAGATCACCTCCATGTGATGTCTCCTCCATCATATCCACTGCACCTGCACTAAACTCCCAACAGAACAAGCGCAGATGACAGGTGCAATGGAGGAGACGTCACACGGAGGTGATCTGCCCTATATAGAAAATCATGGAAAACACAAAAAGTGCCAAATTAAGGCAATATAACTTAATCCGAGTCGGATAGAACGGAGGCCTACGGTGGACAATTCCATTATACATGGGACACATGTCTAACAATACTGACCAGTGAAAAGATCAGTCCATGAAACTAGCCTAGCAGAATGCCTACTACCCCCATCATTTTAGGTTTTTTCTACCTACTTGACCTGCCTTAGAAGAATGAACTGCACTCAGCAATAATTCAATTAATCCCTCTTTATGAAGTTTATATTTAGTTGCACTTGCTTGTGAACTCCTAGCCCGGCGCATTTTATTATTGCTGACATTTATATGAACCTGTTTTTATCAGTCTTCCATCTGTTCCAACTTGTTTTACTGTAGTTCTTCGTTTTTAGGTTTTATTGGTGTTTTTGTATTTACACTCATTCCCAAAGAAAACCCATTATTATCGGTCTGTGTGTTGAACAGGATTTTGTACGTTCTCTTCACTTTTTTGTTACTCTATAAAACGTTTCACTACGATGTATTTGTGTTTGCATTTGGTATTTGGATTATGGCTATGATTATCCATCAATTTACTTGAGAGCAGGATAATCACCGCAGGCTAAACTTAAAGGAAAGTGCTCCTTTATTAAAGGGTTTTTATGGGGAGAATTAAAGAAAAAACTGCCAGAACATGTTAAAAATTACAGACTCGCCTTCACCGATCCTCTGCTGCTCTGGCCCCTGCTTCTCTGCACTTCCTGTCCTGGCTCGACACACTGTAAATACTAGGAGAGGCCAGCGCAGCTGATCACGGGTTAAAGCAGGTAAGGCCGGGTTCACATCGACGTTATTGAAGTCCGTTTTGCATAACGGTTCCGGTTCCATTTGTTTCCTGTCAACAGGACTATTTTTTCCATCATGTATATAACAGAAACAAACGGAACCGTTACGTGCCTCCATAGACATGTATTAGGACGGAGCAAAATGGAATGCCTCTTAATGGTTTCCATTTTGCATTTTGTCCTGGAATTCCGTTATATTTAGTTATAACTCTGTTATAATGGAACCTATAATGGAATTCAATAACGCCAACGTGAACCCGGCCTAAGACCAGTGATTGATTGTGCCGGCCTTCTCTACTGTTTCCAATCCTTTTTTTTTTTATTCTCCCTTTAAAATCTTTCCATCAATTAAAGGGGTTGTATCACCATTAAATGTTATTTGTAATTCAGCACAAAAAAATAGATACTCTTGTTATTTACTTTCTGTTACAAAAATTCTCCAGTTATGAGATATGCTGCTCTTCACTCTGTATAGTAATATCCACGACCATCTACTGAGGTGGTCGCACATGCTCAGTTGCATCCTTCATCTGCTACTAGTTATATCTACTGTTCGAAGCTGTGATGGTTACAGGGAGAGAGCTGCTTCATAAAGGATATGCCCCTTAAAAAAAGAACACTCCCCCCCGAGCTGTAATAGGAAGAGAGCTGCTGCAGAAAGGACAAGCCTCCTGAGAAAGGACACACCCCCTGAGCTGCCAGCCTAAGAATCTAGCAGAGCAACTGGAGAAATAAATGTGGAGATCTCTGGATCCATGTGAGGTACAGGGCTGGTTCTAGCTTTGTTAGAAAGATACTGTCATGTACTGTATGATACCTTGTTTTTATTTTTTACACCAATCTTTGCATCAACTTACTAACAGATCTTTATTGGAAGTTGGGTGCCATTTTGACATTTCCTGATGTCCTGCCTCCTTGCTCCATGCTCCCACGTCCCAACCGGATGCTGCTTCATTCCTTCACCCAGCTTTCATCTGTGATTGTAGAGATCCTAGGTAGGCCGAAAACTAGCACAAACAAAGTGCATTTCAATGGAAGGTGTTGAGGGACAGATCACGTCAAATTCACCTCTATTGGCAGCCATTTTCAGGATGGCGGTGACTTAATTGGGAAAGTTTTGGCTTAATCCTAATAGCTTGGCTTCAGGAACTGTCCAAAGTTTAGAACTCATAATAAAGGTATAGTCATGTTTATAACACATCCAATAGGATTATATAAAGTGGTCACATAATCAGCCTTTCCTTACACTGCAGAAAAATGCACAGGTTGTGTGCTAGACCTGCTGCAAATGTACTAGTCTAGTAGACAAAGTTGAGGCACACAGCAGAGGCTTGTTAGCCACGGGTTCGGGACCCCTGTCTTCGAAGGAGAAAGTTTCAAAGAATTATGTAAGCATGACATGTAAGTCCATGCTGTTGACCGGTTAGGAGGGTTCACTGGCATATGCCAAACCCTGTGCTCATTAGGATATGACATTTTTACTTTGTACCCCTGGGAAGTTTATGTCTGAATTAAGGGAGTTGATTGACTTGGAAAACCCATTTTCATACAACCTGAGACGAGAACAGTTACACTAATCATCTCTCTCTGGAGGACCTGTCCTGTCCTGCATTACATAGGTAACCCAGTGATTTGATGGACATTGTGTAATGCTACATTTTCCCCTGTGGTGGCGCTGCAGATAATCGAAACCCTTACCGAAAGATTATAGTTGATCATTGCGGTTCACAGCAGGCTTTGTGATCAGCTTAAAGGGGTTGTCTCATCATAGACAATGGGGGCATATTGCTAGAATCAAATTAGTTGAACGCTAAAAATCAACTCTATTCTGAGCAAATCCGTCAAGAAATTCCAGAACTTCATAGTTCTCTATTGCATCGCTATATACTGGATGGCCAGAAACCACTATCGGGATAGGATGGCTATGCATAAATGGCTGAAGCATTTTTAAGGGACTCCGAACCCATTTTATTTTATTTTTTTAACATAATCTTTTTTAGGTGAGAAAACAGGACAATGCTCAGTTACGGAGAGTCAAGACCAAAGGTCAGCCACTTAGAATCTGTAATTGCCCCAGTAAAATGAACACTCGGCTTGGTGCTCTTTTTTAGAAATACGGAAAACGTCCTAAGCTTCTGTGCCGCTGGCGTTCGGATCATCCACTTACACACTGGCTCCTCAAACAAAACATACCCTTGATTTTTTTTTCCTTTGCCTTTTCTTATCAAAATTCTGACAGCCCCCAAAATGACATTTCTATGTTCTGATCTTGGTAGAGATAGAGGGATTTTTTTTGATTCAGATGATGTATTCTGCAGATCAAGCAGCCAAAGACCAAGGACAGCTCTGAGTCCTAATCCCTTGACCCACACGCCCTCCTCTAACTAGCTATTGACATTGAACGTAAGAAGCACCAGTGCTTAGCTGAGATAATGAGAGCTGCAGGCTAGCAGCCGAGGGATCAGGGAAGAGCTCCCGAGAAACATACAGTCATGTTGCTGTTAAGAGCATCAGTCTTGGGTTTGAAAGGTGGCTTTTCACCACCAAACTAAATCTGAAGCCTGGGCACAGGGTCAGGAATGACAAAATCAATACCGCTGAGTGATTTGCTTTACCAGTCTGCAGAAACCTGTTACCAACACATTTAACAGTCTACTACTTTATATGTTAACTTCATCCAAAAGTGAAATTATGGCTTAAAATAGCAAAAAAATCAGAGGAAGCCTGTCTCCGAAGATTACTAGCCTTGTATCCAATATATAGGGGCAATCCCTATGTATTTCTGCAGGCCGCCACTGCTGTGCTCACCCCTGTATTTACTATCCACTGTCACCCTCAGTATATCTAACTTAGGGCACACTGAATTAAAAACACGTGTTCCCGAGCACACCCCCATGTAAAAATGGCACGTGCCATTGTGGACCAGGAAGCAGAGAGCAGCGGGGCAGTGTCCTATCCCAAAATGGCAGAATAAGTTGACAAAAAGCCAAATCAAGCATAGAAATCCAATTAGAAAAACAACAACTTTTCTAAGCTTCTGATGTTTGCCTTCCAGTTCATCCCAAAGGTGTTTGGTGTTTTTAAAGGGGTTCTCTGGGAATTAGGAAAATGAAAATACTTGAATATTATTTTATAATAAATATATTCCCAAATACCTTTCATTAGTCATAATGCCTTGTTTTGCCTAGGGAGCAATCATTAGGAGAAATAAAATGGCCGCCGTCCTATTAGTACACACAGAACCTGTCCTAATCACACAGGAGGACAAGTTACTTCACAACACTGAGGTAAAGAGCTGCCTCATCCTCCTCTCTGCTCATCAGGAATTATGATTCTGAATACAGGTGAATCTCTGTGGGAATGGAGATGACGAGGAGACATGAGAGGATAATAAGCAGTCTGTCCTGTCCGTCCTCTCTGTACTTCATGTCTCCTCACAAACTAAATTCCCCAGAGATTCAGCTAAAGATCTTATCAGCTGTATTTGGGGAGGAGGATGAGGCAGCTCTTTAGCTCAGTGCTCTGAAGTAACTTTTCCTCCTGTGTGATTAGGACAGCAGCCATTTTATTTCTCCTAATGATTGTCCCCCAGACAAAACGAGACATTATAACTAATGTAAGGTATTTGGGAATATATTTATTATAAAGTAATATTTAAGTATTTTCATTTTCTTAATTCCCGGAGAACCCCTTTAAGGTCTGGGCCAGCAAGATTTATCCTGACTAAACTTGACAACTTTAGAAATAAACTTGGCGAATACCGATTAGAGGTTGAAACGTTGGACACGCCTGGGTGAGTCACGCTTGGACTATTTGGAGTGCTGCCATCTTTTCTACCAGTGGTTGATCTGGACCCCCTTTCTGTTTGCTGGTGCCATGTTGAAACTGTTGTCCTCATCACCCTAGGGAAACCACTACAAGAATGTTTTTACTGTGTTCTAACACCAAATAGCAGTGTGCCTCATAGAAGACCTCAGCCATTGCTTAGTGTTCCACCGTTTCTGTTTGTCCAATTGGAAATGGAGACCTGAGTCAAGAAACTTCCGACAAGAAGTTCTAATTGTTACGCCGCTGTTCTCATCGCCTGCTCTAGTGCTCTTCCGCTTCCCTCTCTTCCCTTTTTTCCAGCTGGTCTGGCTGCTGCCATAGCTCTGTCGGTCCCTGTATACAGGCTGTGGCCTGCTACTTGTCAGCTATACCTCTCTCATTCTGCCAGTAGGGTGCGCGTGCTCCCTCCAGCTATTAAAGGGCCAGGGCATGCACACCTTAATTTTCACCAGCTTATGGTTGGCCACCTTTGGGTACTTAAAAGGGTTTTCTGAGATTTTCATACAAAGGTTATCAGTATCTGATCGGTGGAAGTCAGAGACCTGGCACCCTTGCCGATCAACTGTTTTAGGCTTCATTCACACGTCCATATGTGTTTTCCGTTCCATTTTTGCGGATCCGCAATATACGGATGACGTTCCATATGTCATCCGTGTTTCCGTTTTTTTTGCGGATCCATTGTAACAATGCCTATCCTTGTCAGCAAAACGGACAAGAATAGGACATGTTCTATCTTTTTTGCGGAACGGAAATACGGACATATGGAAACGGAATGCATACGGAGTACCTTCCGTTTTTTTGCGGACCCATTGAAATGAATGGTTCCGCACACTGTCTGCAAAAAAAATGGAACGGACAAGGAAACAAAATACGGACGTGTGAATGAAGCCTAAGGCCCCATTCACACGACCGTATGTACATTTCCGCATCTTATCCGCATTTTTGCGGATAAGATGCGGAACCATACGGACCCATTCATTTTTCCATAGGAGAAAAAAAATGCGGAATGCACACTGTGTGCATTCCGCATCCCGTATCTCACGGAAGTTCCTCCGCAAAAAAAAATAAAACATGTCCTATACTTGGCCGCAAAATCACGTCCGTAGCCCCATTAAAGTCAATGGGTCCGCAAAATTGCGGAACACTACGGAAGCCTTTCCGTATGTCTTCCGTTCCGTTTTTATACGGATCACGGAATACATACGGTCGTGTGAATGGGGCCTAAGAATGCAGCAGCACTCCTGTGAGCAGAGTGCATCTCAGATGTCATCAGTATGAATATCTTGGAAAACCTCTTTAAAGGGGTTATCCAGAAATAATTACTTTATATCTATTGCCCGCAGCCTGCCTCCTGAAACAGAAAAGTCATGGATACCTGCTCCCACCGCTGGGGTCCTATGTGCTGCCTCTGCTGTGTCAATGTTCCAGTCCATGGAGTTTTTACAGCCAGCGCTACATTGGCATGGTCACATGCTCCGCTGTTGCCAATGACTGGCTTCAGCAGTGATGTCCCACTTGTGGTAGGCTTCAGGAGGCAGGATGTGGGCATCAGATAAAAATTAATTATTCCCACAAACCCCTTTAAAAGGGTGACTGAGCAATAAATACTAGTCCACTAGTGTCCTGCTAAGGTCTGCTGTTCTGTGTTTGTCTGCCCATGTACCGACCTCTGCCTGTTTTGCGGATCTGTCTCTTTACTGTCTGATCTGACCTCTGCGTGATCTTCGTACTAACCCTGAGCTGCCTGTCCTTACCTCAAACTGTTTACTGAATCATCTGAACACAGCCTGCCCTGACCTCAGTCAGTTCCATAACTATAGTTTTACCTGATCCCTCAGTGCTCTGCATCAGTGTCTTGTGACCTCCATGTGTCAGCCATCACTTGAATGCAGAATACTTCAAAAGGCAGCAGCCTGGTGGTTCCCCTGCAGCAAAGTCCAGAGGTTGAATACCAAGGGGGTCACTTGGATAATGTGCTTAGGAGCAGCCCCAAGCCAAATCTGTTCAAGCGGCACAGCAGATCCACATCCACTTTGTAACACTAATGCTAAAGTTGATCTAAGAGACAGCTTGCAATTCAATACTAAAAGGACAGGCATCTTTGATGCACAACTTGCCTCAGCAGTTAGGTTTGGCCTAGAGTTTTAGCTGGCACACTGCTTTCTGTTAAAGGGGTATTCTGGTTAGCATAAATATAACTTATGTTTTAGACTAATTAATCATCAATAATTACCTAATATAATGTCAGTTTCACATATTTACCGTTCACTAGTTATAAAAGTAGTTTTCTTCCTCTGCTACACACTGTGTTTCCTCATAAGTTACCATGGGAACGACCTGTAGTTCTGAGCCTTTGTCAGGTCAGGCATGCTCAGTGTGTTGCTATCAGTTCTCTAGCTAAATGTCAGTGTGCTGCTGATTACTGAGATGATGTTAGTGTGCTATGAGGCTACCATGTTGAGTTACTCCATACTATGTATTCTGCTAATACTTCCATGGAGATTGCATGGCTGTCTCCTGACTGTATCGCAATGGACACCTCTGAATCCACTAGAGCGTTGTCCACCTAATATACATATAGATCATAAAATGGAAGCCATGGGACTAAGAGGGGACACCGAACACAGCGGAGGAGTTACTTGTCCGAGTCTTGCCATCGTGTTAGACAAAGTATATTCAGCTTCGTTTTGCCCTCAAGCTTTCATTTAGAAAATTATCTATATCTGTTTTCTTTTCGAGAAGAGGTTACAGCGAGTGACCTTCACACAGTGTCTGGCATTTAATTAACAACGTCTCCAGTATAAGATTCTAGTTTCATCTATGGCTGAGGAGAAAGTAACCTCAGTGGTTGGTGCTCGAACCTGTTTCCTATTAGCCATCGACATCCTGAGATTTGGTTAGGAACAGATCAATCCGTAATTCATCTACGGGCAAATGAACCAAATATCTGAGGAAGACAAATGGACCATGGGTGAAGGAAACGCTGAGGTTGTATCAGAACCTACAGTCCGATATCGACATTTGTTCTGTCTCCTTAGTTAGGCCAATTTCTCCCCTCATTGCCCCTTGCTCCTTTCCACCTTTTCATTTCCAATTTCCTGTTCTTTCTTCTTCCGACGGTGGATAATTTCATGGAACATACAGTTGAGGCTTCCTTTTGTCTCTGACAAAACGATCTGTGGTCCTTGGGATTTTCCACCCGATGCTCCCTGGCTACTTCACTGGTATTCTATTTCATTATGTATCGATCTTCTCACCCTTTCACTATACGTCTGTAATTTACACAAGTCCTTGTAGCCTTCAGGAAATTCTAACCACTTGAAACCAACCTACTCACCACCCGCTTTTTAGCTGATCCCAAATTCAATAAATAATCAAGTAAACCTAAAACACACAAACCAGGAAAAATCTCTCTGCCGAGGTAAATATGAGTATGTCAGGCATGTCAGGATGGAGAAGGTTTTATTGTACTGCCGGCTGAAATTTGTGTGCAGGTGAAAATGTAAAAACATTTTTATAACAGAGGTCATACTAGAGTAGCGTGTTTTCTCGAAAGGTTATGGCGGTGACTATGATAATAAAAGGGGTTGCACTAGGAAAGATCTCTTTACATTTTTCAAATCAGCGCCTGGATCTGAATACTTTAGTAGCTGCATATAATATAAAATGCAATATAGCCACTATTATTCAATAAAAGCTATCTGTATGGCGCCACCTGTTTGTTCTTTTCCTTATTGCTGCGTCCACCTCATTAACATTGCTGAAGTGGACGCACATGCTCAGTTGTGACCCCACTTCTCAGCCACCGTCGAGTGATCCCATTCTTGGTTGTTCATGCAGTTAGACACAGCCTTGTGTAGTCTGTCATTGGAGCTGACAATCCATCATTACATCACTGTGTTTCTCTGACAAGTAGATTAGGTTACAGTTTATAGAAATATAGATTATTACATATATACAGTGTAAGTGAAAAGTCTCAGGAAACTGTTTTAACTCAGAAACGAAAGGAAAAATGAAATATCTGAATGCCCCAGCAAGTAATAGGTGAGAGGGCCTATCTTTTAGTCTGGAACATGGCCACCATCTTGAAGGCCGCCATATTGGATCAAAGGCAAATTTTTCCAATGGGAAGGGGGTGATGTAGCATATCAAAGAAGACCAGACTTTTCTCAGAAATCGATTGCCACAATCAGATTTGCAATATCTCTTGTGGTTCAAAAGTTATCAACACAGAAAGTTCAAAAATTTCAAAGTTCTGTGTTCAGCACCAGGGATAACATGTCAAATAGCTGTGCATCACAGGGAACGTTCCCAGTTGTTGAAACTGTTGTTGACATTTCCTGTGATGCACAGCTGTTTGATGTGTTCAATGTGTTGTCCCTGAACACAGAACTTTGAGGTTTTGAGCTTTCTTCTTGCCCCCATATATCCACATTGGATATGCCCCCATTGTCTGATAGGTCCAGGCTCCACCCCTGGGACCCGTATCCTATCTCCTAGATGGAGCTCCTGAAAGTTGTGGTGGGCGCACTGAGCATGCGCAGCCAACCTCCATTCATTTCTAAGGGGCCGCTGAAAACAGCCGAGCGATGGCTGATCATGCGCCGTGCGCTCCCATTCTGTGCCATGGGGAGATCGCTTGGTGGTGGCTGCACTGGACTTCTCAACCACCACTGTGCAAGGTTCCGTTCTCAATATACATGCGGGTCCCAGTGGTAGGACCCTCACCTATCAGACAATGGGGGCATATCCTAGTGATATGCTCCCATTGTCTGAGATGAGACAACGTCTTTAATTCCTAATACACACTTATGCTACTGCCAGACGTCTGAAATCGACTGCACTCCATTCTTCCCATCCACATTTGGCATCATGAAGAGTCTACAACCTCCCATACATATTACATCATGGACCATTCTTCCTCGTATCTGTAAGGCTGACTTTTTCTTAAAAGAATCTTCCCACAAAGGACAATTACTGCTTAGCATAAGATGGGGTGTGGCTTAATCGGACATGGGTGTGACTTAAGATGCAACGGGGAAGGGCTAACATTTTGTTGAGAAATTTTGGTGCAATTGGTGGCGTAAAGTTACATAAAAGGGTCATCCAGAGAGAGACACTAAACTAAATTTGGCACATCTTCAGACTGCCCAGTCTCAGTTTAGGCTGCTTAAATATTAGATAGAATTAGAACATTTAACCACCTGAATAGAGTGGCAGGACGTGTGCACATGTTCGATTGCTGCTCCATTCAAATTCCTCCTCACTGCTGTTAGGGGGGTCTTGCAGAATATCGTGTGCATAGCTAATACATGTCCATTGTAAGAGAAACCCTTTAAAGCGACCATCCAATTCAAGAAAAAAAAAATCACATTGAAGGACATCTGTCAGCAGTTTTGTCCCTATGACACTGGCTGACCTCTTACATGTGTACTTGGCAGCTGAAGACATCTGTGTTGGTCCCATGATCCTATGTGTCCGCATTGCTGAGAAAGATTATGTTTTACTATATGCAAATGAGCCTCTAGGAGCAACGGAGGCGTTGTCATTACACCTAGAGGCTGTTCTCTCTCTGCAACTGCTGCTCCCTCTCCAATATGACTGACAGGACCAGGTGTGATGATGATTTCATTTCCTGGTTCCGTCAATTAAAATGCACAGCAGTTGCAGAGAGAGCAGAGCCTTTAGGTGTAATGGTAACGCCCCCATTGCTTTTAGAGGCTCATTTGCATATATTAAAACATTATTTTTCACAGTAATGCGGGCACATATGAACATGGGACCAACACAGATGTCTTCAGCTGCCAAGTGCACATGTAACAGGTCAGTCAGTATCATAGGTACAAAACTGCTGACAGATGCCCTTTAACTGAGGGCCGAATGGAACACTTACCTGGTGCCTGGTACCTCCTTTTCATCTTTTTAGCTACAGATCCGCCAATTCCTGGATTTCTCTTCTGCCAAGATGACGGCACCGCTTCTCAGACTACCTGATGCATAATGTGCATTTGATAACCCAAGACACTTCCTGCTGCCCTTGGATTGGACAGGGCTTGACAAATAGGAAATGACTTGGGTTACCGACGCACGGTGTGCATCAAGTAATCTAAAAAGGGGAGCGGAGATCTTGGATTGTAGAAATAAAGCCTGAGAGATAGCAAATCTGCAACTAAAAACATGAAAGGAGGTCACGTGTTCTGGTGATGTAAAAAGTGCATTCATAATGCAGTATATTTAATAGGGTCCCATATAGACATGAGGATACCTCTACCTGTAATGTAAAGAGCAATTGGCCAACAATTACTACACAATAAATGCGTTGTGTCCTAAAACCAACAGTCAGTGACACCGAGGATTTTCGGCTCATTTTTTTGCTTTTGCTGCTTCTCAATCTTCTGTGTATTATTTGCTATGCAAACATTTCGGAAAGGTTAATGCAGTTATAAAAAAAATGCACGACTGTCAAGCTTTGTCAGTGGAAAAAAAAAATCAATGTATATCTCGTGGTTTTATAACGTAAGTGATTGTAGCCAAAACTGTGCTCGAAACTGAACAAAAACACTTCAGTCCTCCTGTACTGCTCTGTCTTCTCCGCTGAGGTCAGACCAGCCGGATGAACCCGAGCTTTGATTCTGAATTAAGACCACTGGAATGGTCAAAATTACAAAGGGTGACTGAGTGTTCCCCATAATCCTTTGTAAATGTCAATTGGCGTCTAATATTGGTTACCTTTCAATACCAGCTCAGCTACAATGTTCCGCACTAATGAAAAAACCCATTGCGGATGGTTTCAGTCCATATTCATAATATTATTGTGCAGCGTCGGGATTAAAGGCTCTTTGGCTCTTGGCTTCACAAAGGCACCGCACAAGAGGAGAGCCCTCCAGCATCCTCTTTAATTCCATGCTGGCATGTCTCGGGTTGCCCTTTCACTTATTGCTATTGCTGTCCAATTGTCCGCCTTGTTATGGATAGTGAGTCAAGTAAAGAATGCTACTTCAGAGGAACACACTTGAGACGCAGAGCAAACAAGTTCTGCCCGAGTGCAGCTTGAGTCTGAGAGGTGTGCATGTCTAAATGCACTACGGCAGTCGATACGATTGCTGCTTAATGGCTGATGGGACAACAAGTCCCGGATCGTACAACCATCGCGTCGGGCTCTTTCATAAATGCACTGATTCTTCATGACTGCGGTGGCGCTTACTTCTTAGACTACTTTCACACTAACATTTTTGCTGGAGCTCAGCAGAAACGCTTCCGTTACTGATAATACGACCATCTGCATCCATTATGAACAGATCCGGTTGTATTATCTTTAACATAGCCAAGAAGGATTCGTCATTAACTCCACTGAAAGACAATGGGGGGGTGGATCCATTTCTATTGTGTCAGAGTAAAACGGATCCGTCCCCACTGACTTGCATTGTGGATCACGACGAAAAGAAAACCGCAGCTTGCTGCGGTTTGCTGTCCGGAATGGGAATGCAACCAAACAGGACGAAGTTCTTTTTGGAGCATACCTGTCACAGTTCAGTGGTACGTGCAGCCCTGAACTCAACCCCACCACTGACCCTGCCTACTTGCACGGTCCGTCCTTGGCAACGGCGTACAACTTGTCAAAAGTCCCTAGCCTAGTTACGTGCTGGGGCGTACAGATAGGGGGCTCAACAGGAGAATACAATAAACAAAAGAAAGAACACACACAATATAATAATGTCGCCAAGCCGATGTCAAACCAGGAAGTCACATCAAAAACCAAGGGAACAAACAGAAGCAAAGTCAAAGACACGAGCCGAGGTCAAAGCCGAGAGGTAACGAAGTACAAAAGGATGAGACGAGGACGAAGTCAAATTCACAAGCCGAAGTCAAGCACAGTAGTAACAGCAGTCCAGAATCGCAAGCTCAGGTAAAAAGACCAATCACAGGCAACCTGTGGCCAGCAGGCTGCCTGATTAAATAGGCCCATCAGATGGGTCACGTGACCAAATCCGAAACCTCAATACACCTGAGCGAAGACTCATGTGCGTCGGCACTCAGCTCCCCTGCTGCTTGTTGTCCAGGGGATGGAAGACGCTGACTGCTACTTGGAAGAGGCCGACCGTGAAACGTGCGTCTCCGGGTCCTCCCCTCCCCTGGGTTGCTAGGGATATGAGGATGCCGGCTGAGTCCACGGTTGACTCTTCCTCGCTCCTTATCACCATGGAGACGAGGACGCATGCCGCATCCACGCTCCTGAACAGACTCGGGAGACCAGTGGTGCTGTAGGAAGGGAGCGTGCCGATGGCTCCTCGTTACAAATCCATTCTGTTCAGTTATGTTTTGTCCCCATTGATAATGAATGGGGACAAAACGGAAGCGGTTTTCTCCGGTCTTCCTCCCAATGCCAATTTCTTAACCTAACCCCTTTGCCACAATGAAAGCGCTCACTGCCCATGACCCTTCCGCTGCCCCCTTCTTGTCCCTACCTGGAAATTGTACTGCCGTGGGGATTTTGAGATCTGCAGCATGTCATGTCAATTCTCTGCGCGGATTTCACCCTTTTCAATGCAAAAACCACATTAAAGGGTTATTCTCATCTTAGACAATGGGGGCATATCGCTGCCCCCATAGAAATGAATGGGAGCGGAACGCGCAAGCGCGGCCACCGTTCCCATTCATTTCTATGGAGCCGACGGAAGTAGCCGTGCCAGTGCTCAGCTATTTTCGGCGGCCCCATAGAAATGAATGGAGGGCGGCTGCGCATGCGGGGGCTCCGTTCTGGATATAGGTGCGGGTCCCATTGGTGGGACCCGCACCTATAAGACAATGGTGGCATATCCTAGCGATATGCCCCCATTGTCTAAAATGAGAATAACCCTTTAAGTCCAAAACAAAAACTGCAAGTAACTTGTGTTTTGGTGTGGAAATGCACAAATGGAATTCTGCGCGGAATTTCTGTTTGCAGATAGCCTCAGTCTACAGGCAGAATGGTGCAAAGAGCTCCTGAAATTTATTTTAGCCTCTGCGAAAATGAATGCAAATTGGGCAATTTAAATGTTAAAATCAAGCAGATTTTCTCTTTCATATCTTGCAGTATTTCACGGCTGTTTCCGTTCCTTGGCTTTGTTTTCTGGTGACCCTAAAAAGTCACAAAGCCTTGTCTGTGCTATGTTTGGCAGCTCTCCCTCTACAAGTTGTATATGTCTCTGAGCAGACTTGGATCCAAGACGGCGAATCAGTTTCACTTGGAACCTTGCAAAAACTGGAACAAAAATGTAAATACTATGCGCACACATGTTCATGCCGCAGCCAAGAATAGACGAGCACTGCCCGTACTGCACAGACGATACAGGCGACACACATTCTGCACCTGCACATCACAGGCTGGAGACGGGCGAACATCTGTACGCATCTGTGGTTACTGTAGGAGCAGTTACAGATTATGCCATGGTTTAGAAACGTTCATATATTTACAGCTGTATCTTAGGGGTATAGTGTAAACCCCAAATCCAATACTAAATAGCCTTATTTTTCAGTTTATTTATGGTTGACCTGTGCAGGCATTTCAGGCCTTAATTAGGAAATTCAATGGGTTGTCCAGTCCAGGATCCTCATATTTTGTCAAGACTCAATGAGAAGTTAGAAAGAGCATTTCCTGCCCTGGAGGACCTGTCCTGTCCTTCACTGCATGGCCAGCCTATTCATTCCAATAAGCACTGTGTAATGCCTCATTTATCCTGTGGTGGCACTGTAGGGAAACTTAACACTTCCAGATTTGCCCATGAATGATCACTGAGGTCCTAGCGGGGGGGGGGGGGGGGGGGGGCTTATTTTCATCGGACCCTTGTCCAAAGCACAGAATTATATGTATATATAGATAGATATATATTTAGTGACATGGACATGATTGAGCCCTGAGAGATTAGAGAGGCCTTTCCCAAAACCTTAGAATTGCCTGATTTTTTTTTAAATTTTTATTGTCATTTTACAATCAGGTCAATAGTAAATAACATACAAAACAATGAACCCCTCAGACCCCCCCCCTTCTCCGCGCAGTGCCCACCCTCCTCAGCAGTATCCATTCTACAATCCTTCCAGAATGTACCTACTCCACACTCATCCATTGCATCTAATGGTCATCTACTGCGTTCCTTCCGATCCAAGCAGATATAGTTACTCCCAACAAGAACCCATACCTGTACATATAACCAGAACCCACACCTGTACATATAACCAGAGCCCATACCTATACATATAACCAGAACCCATACCTGTACATATAACCAGAACCCATACCTGTACATATAACCAGAACCCACACCTGTACATATAACCAGAGCCCATACCTATACATATAACCAGAACCCATACCTGTACATATAACCAGAACCCATACCTGTACATATAACCAGAACCCATACCTGTACATATAACCAGAACCCATACCTGTACATATAACCAGAACCCATACCTGTACATATAACCAGAACCCATACCTATACATATAACCAGAGCCCATACCTATACATATAACCAGAACTTCATTTTACCTTGCAATGCATTGTCTAGCTCCTATGTGAGCCTGCAACACACTGACAGTATCATGGCTCCTGATCTTCTTTCACAAAACTACAATCCCCACAATCCCTAGCTTTCCTGCTGTGAGTTTCTGCTTGTTCATGAGTGTTGATGATTACTGATTGGCTGCCTGATATACAGCCCGGTCACGCTCCCTCTGCTCAGTACTCAGCAGCACACTGACATTTACCTAGAGAACACACTGAGCATGCTCGACCTAACAAAGACTCAGAACTACAGGTCAGTGCCATGGTAACTTATGAGGAAACACAGTGGGTAGCAGAGGAAGAAAACTACTTTTATAACTACTGAACGGTAAAGATATGAACTTGACATTATATTAGGTTATGATTGATGATGAATTAGTCTAAAACATAAGTTATATTTATGGTAACCGGAAAACCCCTTCATTTATTTTCAAAAATGCAATTGATGATCTGACAAACAAGCAAAAGATTAGCTTGTTGGGTGATTGTGTCTGTCGTGTGGCCGCAAACGGCACTGTGTAAGGAGACTACACCTATGGGGAGTCGGTTACCCACCTAAGGTAGCGGCACAGGATCAGTAAGATAAGTAAGACTTCTTTTATTTCTTTTAACCCATTCTGCCCCTTTTATCCCGTTGGACTACCCTTCACAATATCCAGGTAAACTTCTGTTTATTGGTCCTGCAGATGCAAATATTTCTTCTCGTAATAAGCGTAATATGGAAAGCATATATTATGATTGACTGCAATGAACCTGTGCTTCACTTGACGATTCCGCTGACTGTTCTACATCATACACCCGACATCTCACTGCCCAGCCCTGACCGATGCGTTAAATGACAGGTTAAATATAGTGTCTACGATTGGAGCGCTGAAACTCGGAGGAGGAGGTTCTATTCCTGCAGTTCCCTCCGACATGCATTTCATTCACTGGAAGCCGCGGCGAGTATTCAGAACCCACTGAGATATTCACAGCTGAATTTACTGATATTTTATGGTACGAGAGATTATTTCTATTAACATTTTATGCCGTAATTAGAGAATGATTCGTGGATTCTAAATTTTTGATCGCTCTTGGACTTGCTGGGACACCATTAAAGTTGATTAACGTTAATTGCAGTGTAGGAAGATATTAACCAAAGTCACTTTAACATCATATAATTGGAGTTTAAGTCAAGCTGCAGGAAAAAAAAAATGAAAAGCACCTTTATGCCTATAGAGGAATTACCTGCTGTGCTTGACGCAAGCTGGGCGGAATATCACAGCTCTGTGACATAGGTAGTTCTCAGTAATGTTACAGCCGGAGATGGACACCATTCCAGACGACTGCTCATCCTAGTGAGAATACACGGCGCCACCTGCAGAGAATACAGCTGAAATTAATACATCTCCTAGATTTGCATGTATTATCTGTCGGCCAAAGGGTTTTCCGATACCCAAAGTAGTAACCCCTCAAATCAGAGCTGGGATCACAATCGGCATAAAGATAATGGAGCAGTAAAATTCTCATGAAAAATCGGATTAATTTATGATGCCCAAGGATAGAGCTCATATTTCATGTTCCTTTCACCCTGGGGAAGAGGCAGACTGGCATGGACCCTACAAGTGGGTCGATGCCCAGGGCCACGGCTGTCGGACGGGTACATGATGATCTAATGCTTGCAGTGTTAATTAATGCCAGGAGGATCATCTGCCCAATGGTATAGTTGAATTCTTCTGGAGCAGTATTTAGTGCTGCACTGTGGTATTTGGTTCTGCTGGGGCAGTATTTAGTGCTGCACTGTGGTATTTGGTTCTGTTGGGGCAGTATTTAGTGCTGCACTGTGGTATTTGTTTCTGCTGGGGCAGTATTTAGTGCTGCACTGTGGTATTTGGTTCTGTTGGGGCAGTATTTAGTGCTGCACTGTGGTATTTGGTTCTGTTGGGGCAGTATTTAGTGCTGCACTGTGGTACTTGGTTCTGTTGGGGCAGTATTTAGTGCTGCACTGTGGTATTTGGTTCTGTTGGGGCAGTATTTAGTGCTGCACTGTGGTATTTGGTTCTGCTGGGGCAGTATTTAGTGCTGCACTGTGGTATTTGGTCCTGTTGGGACAGTATTTGGTGCTGCACTGTGGTATTTGGTTCTGTTGGGGCAGTATTTAGTGCTGCACTGTGGTATTTGGTTCTGCTAGGGAAGTATTTAGTGCTGCACTGTGGTATTTGGTTCTGTTGGGGCAGTATTTAGTGCTGCAGTGCAGTATTTGGTTCCGTGGGACAGTATTTAGTGCTGCACAGTGTTATTTGCTTTTTCTGTGGCAGTATTTACTGCTGCACTGTGGTATTTGCTTCTTCTGGGGCAGTATTTAGTGCTGCACTGTGGTATTTGTTTCTGCTGGGGCAGTATTTAGTGCTGCACTGTGGTATTTGGTTCTGTTGGGGCAGTATTTAGTGCTGCACTGTGGTATTTGGTTCTGTTGGGGCAGTATTTAGTGCTGCACTGTGGTATTTGGTTCTGTTGGGGCAGTATTTAGTGCTGCACTGTGGTACGTGGTTCTGTTGGGGCAGTATTTAGTGCTGCACTGTGGTATTTGGTTCTGTTGGGGCAGTATTTAGTGCTGCACTGTGGTATTTGGTTCTGCTGGGGCAGTATTTAGTGCTGCACTGTGGTATTTGGTCCTGTTGGGACAGTATTTGGTGCTGCACTGTGGTATTTGGTTCTGTTGGGGCAGTATTTAGTGCTGCACTGTGGTATTTGGTTCTGCTAGGGAAGTATTTAGTGGCTGCACTGTGGTATTTGGTTCTGTTGGGGCAGTATTTAGTGCTGCAGTGTAGTATTTGGTTCCGTGGGACAGTATTTAGTGCTGCACAGTGTTATTTGCTTTTTCTGTGGCAGTATTTACTGCTGCACTGTGGTATTTGCTTCTTCTGGGGCAGTATTTAGTGCTGCACTGTGGTATTTGTTTCTGCTGGGGCAGTATTTAGTGCTGCACTGTGGTATTTGGTTCTGTTGGGGCAGTATTTAGTGCTGCACTGTGGTATTTGGTTCTGTTGGGGCAGTATTTAGTGCTGCACTGTGGTATTTGGTTCTGTTGGGGCAGTATTTAGTGCTGCACTGTGGTATTTGGTTCTGTTGGGGCAGTATTTAGTGCTGCACTGTAGTATTTGGTTCCGCTGGGGCAGTATTTAGTGCTGCACTGTGGTATTTGCTTCTTCTGGGGTAGTAGTTTGTGCTGCACTGTGGTATTTGCTTCTTCTGGGGCAGTATTTAGTGCTGCACTGTGGTATTTGGTTGTTGGGGCAGTATTTAGTGCTGTACTGTGGTATTTGGTTCCGCTGGGGCGGTATTTAGTGCTGCACTGTGGTATCTGGCTCTTCTGGGGTAGTAGTTTGTGCTGCACTACAGTATTTCAGGCCTCGACGACTTCTGTTGCCCGTGCCTACTTGTATAGCCCTTCCTACTGCTACTTGCCCCGCCTTCTGTCAATTTGGACCTGCCTACAAGATGGAGCCATTTTAATTTTTTTTTCCAAGGTCACTTTAAGTTTCCAGTCAATCAGCCCCCTCACAGACTAAGGCCCTTATCACACGGAACTGATGAAGATTTAGATGTGGATTCTGCATCAATAATTCTGTTAATGTTCCCCATCCAGTGCAAGTGAATGGTATATTTCATACCCTATACATGTGGTCATGAAAAAATCTGCCAATTTTTGTCCTGCAGAAAAAAAAACATCCACAAAATGAATGAGTATGTTCAAGTCACCTGGAGCAAGGGTACTAGGGTACTTTGGATTATGGACATTTCTGGACATTTGCCCTTGTTGCTACTATGCAGAGGCATCAACTCACTAATTTATTGCACTTTGGAGGGTTAACTTGCACTGTGATTTATGTCGTTGTTTACACTTATACTATTTTATATGGTTGAACTGCAGTTTATATGTTTATTGTGAAATATCCTGCCCACTTACCCTGCTACTGCATATATCTGCACAGCACTGTGGAAAGGGTTAATGCACATCCAGCTAATACTGAGAGATTTGGGACTTTCTATCTATGCACTAAGAAGTTAGAAACCTTCCACAGTTACTATAAGGGACTATAATAAAAAGTTTAGGACACTGACCTTTTGACTGTCTGGCTTAGCTCTGCTGTTTACGTCTGAAGACTTGTTTATGTCTGAAAAAACAGCTTAGGCTAGTTGAACACTAGTGTTAAAACTATGGGTCAGGCTTTTCCAGCAGAGGAACAGCCTCCCAGAGTGCATCCTATCCGGCCTGGCTTAAAAAGGCCGAATCACCACCAGATACCATTGGTATGTTTTTTTTTCCAACCGAATCCCAACACTAATGCTGGAAACAGGCCAGATGTCCACCAGGTCCCATTTGAGGGTTGAAGGGCTCCAGCAGAGGAAGACAGTATCAGGATATGCCGGATACAATGAACTCCACCAGGAACAACCTGAAGGATAGTTTTAACTCTAGTGTGAAGCTAGCCTTAGTCATTCCGATAGACTTGTAGGGAAACTCTACACAAGTCTATGACAGTCTGAAAGTAACATTGTTTCTGTTTAGGCTCTGCTTACAACTCCTCCCCTCCCTCTAGAAGGTTCTAGTTCAGCTAGAAACTGTATATAAGGAGAGCAGTTACAGCCCATAGTTGGCTTCAGAAAGGGACCAGTGTTTAGCAGAAGAGACTCTGCCACACTGAATGAGTGACCAGAAGAGGACGCTGAGATGGAGATACTGAGCCACAGACTCTGGGTCACCAGACCTTTGACCATGGAGCCGGCCGGACGACCGAGTCACAGAGCCTGGGTCACCAACCCTGTGACCAGGGAGCCAGCAGGATGACCAAGCCACAGACCCTGGTCCACCAGCCCTTTGGACAGGGTATCAGCCTTCTGAGAGAGAGGAATAGCTAGCTCAGGCCTTTCCTCAGCACAAGACCTTATTCTGCCAGGGAGGAGACTGTTAGAAGCCAGCTCAGTGCCTCGCCTTTACTGTTTGGCACTTGAGTTCCTCCAGTAAAGAGGCACACTGGTTTACTGCAGACCCCGACTCTCTGGAATTATTTCCTATTGGGGTGCACCACGCCTTACCATCCCTTCCGGATAGCAGCAACAAGTAGTGACACCTCCGCATTCTGGCTGAGCAAAATTTTACTGACCATCTTAAAGGAGTCTGGGATATATTGATGACCTCTCTTCAGGGTCAATACCAGATTGGGGGTAGACTGATACCCCCACTGATCAGCTGTTTTAGATGACCGTAATGCCAGAGTCTTAACGTGTACATAGCGAAAGCAGAAGGCTTCATACGCTGTGTAGTTTCTGGTGCCGGTAAACTGAATCTCAGTTCTCATTCACTTGAATGGGAGCTGAGCTGCAGTACCCCTGCACGGCCACTACATAGTGTATTGAGCTGTCTGCCTCCAGCTCCGTACACTGTATAGATTCAAGTGCTGTGGCAGCCCGAAACATCTGATTAGTGAGTGTACCGGGTGTTGGACCCTCACCAATGTGATACCGGAGGATAGGTCATCAGTAGCCAGGAGAAACCCTTTAAGGCGGTGTTCTAAGATTCTGCAACTTTTTGGAAATCCCCCCCCCACGTGGTCAGGTTTCTTGATGCAGTTTTGGAAGCCAAAATCAGGCGTGTGGATCATAAAGGACAGATACTACTTCTCCCTGTTTTATTTTTAAGTCAGTCTTCGACTTGACTTCCAAAACTGCATGCAGAAACCTGACTATGTGGCTGTACCCTAAGGGCCCATTCACACGTACCCTGGCCCCATTCACTTCTATGAGAGCGGTCCAGCTCCATGCCGCGGCTCCGCATAAAAAAAATAGAACATGTCCTATACTTGTCCGCAACAGCGGGCAAGTATAGGCATTTTCAATGGGGTGCCCGGCCATGTGTTCCGAACACTGCGGAACGCGCACTGGGCGATACCCGTAGTATTATGACGTGTGAATGGGCCCTAATTCTGTTTGCAAAAGAGAAATAATAAAGTTTCCAGTTTCCATTTCACCATTGTGGTCATTGCCAGAAGTGAATATCTTACAACCTGGCATAGCAGCAGGAGTACTGATGGACCGTATTAACTATACTGCACTGTGTTATCTATACTGTATGCTGTCCTGAATGTGCAGGGTCATAATGTAATATAAACCTAATAATATAGAGGACATACACTTTTATAGTGGATATAGACAATTTATAGGACATGACATTGTTGGCTGTTGAGGCACGCAGGATTTTTGCACAAGGTTGTGGAGCTTGAGGACACCCATACAGAGAGGACAAAGTAGAGACTAATTAGTACATCTAGTACATAAGAGAATGGTGGCTACACTAGTTCCAATGCTAAGAAATGCAAAAATGTGCAGAGAAATCAATACACAGAGCAGGAGAAGTAGCACTGTGCAGTCACCCATACAATCAGAATGACAGATATTGACAAGTGCATGTAGCATGCTAAACAGGAGGCGCAGCGCTGCGCAGCTAGCCATGCATGAGCAATAAGACAGACCCTGAGCACTGTACAGAAGAGGTACTGTGCAGCTGATTAATAAAAACAACTGTCAGGTATAATACTGTCCTGAAAGGCATACAAACGACTACCTGCGCTGTGAATTACAGTACTGTGGCAAAATTGATCACAGTAGTCGCAAACGTAACCGGGCTCCAGCCCCCAGGAGGACCACTGTGTGCTAAATTACTTTAGCTTCTTGGAAGCGGTAGCTTAGAGATGTTTGTTAATGTCGCTCTGGGGGTGTGGGTGTACTAGAGGGCGAAATAAAAGTGATATATTAGGTCTGCATGTGTGGGCTTTGGCCATTTTGTCAGGGGAGGATGTGGGAGATCTCTGGACTGAGGTAAAAATGACAAGTAAATACACGTTACAAAGAGTGACAATTATACACATGTGTTCTATCTGTCTATCTCATATCTGTCTATCTCATATCTATCGATCTCATATCTATCTATCTATCTATCTATCTATCTATCTATCTATCTATCTATCTATCTATCTATCTATCTGTCTATCTGTCTATCTGTCTATCTCATATCTGTCTTATATCTATCTGTCTATCTCATATCTGTCTATCTCATATCTATCGATCTCATATCTATCTATCTATCTATCTATCTAATATCTATCTCATATCTATCTGCCTCATATCTATCTGTCTCTCTCATTTCTATCTGTCTTATATCTGTCTGTCTATCTCATATCTGTCTCTCTCATATCTATATGTCTCATATCTGTCTCTCATATCTGTATGTCTCATATCTGTCTCTCATATCTGTATGTCTCATATCTATCTATCTCATATCTATCTGTCTCATATCTATCTGTCTCATATCTATCTATCTCATATCTGTCTGTCTCATATCTATACAGATGTCACTTAAGGGGGTTGTCCCACGAAAAATATTCTACAGTTTTCAAACCAGCACCTGGAACTGAATGCTTTTGTAATTGCATGTAATTAAAAATTTTGTATAGCTACTGAGTTATTCACTAAAATGTATCTGTATAGCGCCACTTAATTTCCTATTTCTCTGTCCTGCTCACTGAGATGGCCGCACATGCTCAGCTTCATCCTTCAAATGCCTCCTGAGCTGTGATAGGGAGAGCTGAGACACGGCTCCTGAGCTGTGATAGGGAGTGCTGAGACACGCCTCCTGAGCTGTGATAGGCAGAGCTGAGACACACCTCCTGATCTGTGATAGGGAGAGCTGAGACACGCCTCCTTAGCTGCATCAGAAAAGACACTCTCCTGAGCTGTCAGCTTGATATAAATCTAGCAGAGCAATAAATGTGGAGATCTCTGGATCTATGTGAGGTCCAGGGATGGTTCTAGCTTTGTGAGAAAGAGGTTGTCATGTACAATACGGTGTCTGATTTTCATTTTTTACAATACCCTTATTCCCCTGTCCCAGCTCACCTCTCCTCCTTCTCAGAAATTACCATGGGTGGTGTACAAACACCTACATTTAGGCCCCGTGGCGTTTAAAAAGTTGTTACTGGCATAGGGGTTCGTAATAATTGACCCCTAACGTGTATGGTAGCGTCTCTACAGCAGATGTCGGGGGAAAGTAGGATCGGGCAGTAGGATTTCAACACGCCCTATCCTTTGTTCTCACAGGAGATAAGGAGGTGTCAGTCAGTGGCTTATTGCCCTATCCCCACTGAGAACACACGCACACTTGGCCGAGTGGAGGAAGAGCTGCTGGCTGCCGCTCACATACGGCTTGCTGAGAGTTCTGCTTCAGTCTCACCTTTCACTTACATTCTCGCATACTGTGCTAATAATCGTGTTGCAGGAGAAAGGGTGGTTCATACTGCAGTAATAGCATGGATTTATTTAGATCTGACCTCTGAGGTTAATATTTACCCCAGGCAAATATTTAAATGATATTTATGGGCTCCCCTTGGCTTGTCACAAACTGGTTCTGCTTAGTAACCTGACACTAGTAAGGAAGAGGCGTGAACCGGGGCCCACCTCCCAACAATCGCCCACAACGTGCTGCGCTTTGATCTCGCCCCATCTTCTATCATTTGTCTAAATGAGAATCTAAGTAATTAGATCCACGGGCTGGGAAAATGCAAACATCTAAGACGTAAAGAAACAAAGGCCACTTTTTTTTTTTAATCACGGAATGAAAACAACGCAGGAATTATAGTCTTCATGAATGAGCTGCATGACAAGACCGGACTGTGACTTTATCCACCTGGTATTTGTCTAGGAAGAGCCTTTAAGACGTTCTCTCCTTTCAGCAGCCCCGCCTCATATTGTCGCTCACCGACCCAGAAACTGAGCAGCGCCCCCTGGAAACTAATTCAGAGAACGGGTCTGAGTGAAAATACCAGATGTATCCTAAGGACAAAAGTGGTGCTGTTTCTTGAAAACAAAAAGTGAATCCATTTGTCTAATTTTGGACAAACACTTTCAAAGCTAATGCACCCTTTAAAGAGGTTATCCAATCCCTATAATGACCCCCCTAATGCCCGGGCCCCTCATATAAGTTATACTTAACCTGGTACACGCGTTGCTTCTGACCTCGCACGGCCGCTGATGCGGGGTGGGGGGTCAGGTTGGATCGGTCTAGCCAATAGCAGGCCGTGACAGGGACGAGCCTCCCTAGCATCGCGGGTGACTCTAGGGAGGCTCGTCCCCGTCGCGGCCTGCTATTGGCTAAGGCCCACCGGCGCTGGATGTTTTCATTCGCGTAATGGGGAGATGCAGCAGTGGCCGTGCAAAGATCAGGAGCGACATGGGTGCCGGGGAGCGGGGAAATTATAATCCATATGAGGTTATTATAGGGGTTGTGGAAGAATGTGCCAGATCTGTAAAGGGAAGGTTACAGACCTGCTTTCTTATGCTGGTTCCCTGCTTCTCCTCCTGGCCTGTGACGCTCCTCTGGGCATCCTCTTGGCGGTCTCCCCTTCCCTTTACATCATGACAAATGGTGTAAGGGGATCCGGGAACCAGATGTTTACAATGAGGGTGCCCATTGGAACATCGGAGACCTAGAGAGGAAGAAGAGCGGAGCCAGTGCCGGGAAGCAGTATGGTAATCTTCTCTTTACAGGTCTGACAAAGTGAGCGCCAACCCCCAAACCCCCCCGACCCCCCACCCCTCATTCTTGCACAACCCCTTTAATCCAACTAGGCTACCGCTTTATCTTAAAGGTCCATTTTCAAATAGGGAATTATGGGGGGGAGGGGTGTCCCTGTTCAGGTGTCTCATGTATTAGTCAGAGTGGAGAACAGCTTTAGAGGACTCCTTGTGTTACACAGCCCACTGACCTAAATGAGGACTGTGTAATACACAATATTTCCTGTGGTGGCGCTGTAGGGGAGCTAAACGCTTGTGGATTTTACCATAGATTACGAGGAGAGATTTATCAAACTGGTGTAAAGTAGAACCGGCTTGCCCATAGCAACCAATCAGATTCCATCTTTCAGTTTTGACAGCTCCTATGGAAAATGAAAGGTGGAATCTGATTGGTTGCTAAAGGCAACTAAGCCAGTTCTATTTTACACTGGTTTGATAAATCTCCCCCTCCCCCACAGTCTTTTGTTGTGGTCCTATCTTATTCTAAAAAAGAGGTGTGCCCGAGGTGTGAAATAGCTTAAACATGGCTTGTCAACTTCCTCAGCAAACACTAGTATATACCTCTCTTCTGAGGACCACATACTGTGTATATGGTTGCATGTTAAAATTTTCCATCTGGAATGAACAGTTGTTGGGTCCACTGGCAGTGCTGTGTTGATTGGTCCATTTCACCCCGCCTGTTAGGGATTTGCAGCATTCTGTCTGTCCTGGCCATATATACAGTGGTCCGGCCTCCGGATTCAATATTTTCTATATATAGTGTAGTCTTTCTTGGACTATCACAACTTGAAATGGTTTTCTTCTGGTACACTGTGTACAATAAAGGATCCTGAAGATGCCCCTAGCCTCCACATAGTGATTTACAGCTTAGAGGAGCTGTTCTTGACTGTTATGTGAGGGCTTTATTGCTTTATCTGTGTTACTCATCTGCTTTTTTCTCTTCCTATGGATTGATATTTTGGGGACCTTGGAACCAGCCATTAAGTTGTGGTCTTAACCCCTAACTGTTTGAGCTCCAGCAGTGGGAAAAGTAGCTACCTGGAGGGGGAAGGCTGCTTTAGATGCTGCTACCTCCTGAATGGCAGCAGCTAGAAACCTGCAACTGGTCTTGTATGAAAGCTGACCGTCCAGGCTTTCATACAAGACCAAAATGACAGCAATATGTTCAGGACAGAGAATGAAATCATTGATAGAAATCGGGATGCTGTGAATGCAGCTGAAAATGAAAGTAAAAACAGGTTTTACTCGCGATTATTCCCGACTTGATTTCTAATCATGATTTCTCCTCTATTGCTTGGACTTTAGCTGTCATTTTGTTTGAAAGCCTGGACTGTCGGCTTTCATACAAGACTAGTTGCATGTTTATAGCTGTTACCATAGCATCATCTAAAGCAGCCCTCCCCCCTCCAGTTAGCTACTTTTCACACTGCTCGAGCTGGACTCGGGCAAAACAGTTAAGGGGTTAAAGGGGTTCTCAGGAAATTAAGAAAATGAAAATACTTAAATATTACTTTATTATAAATATATTTCCAAATACCTTTCATTAGTTATAACGGCTCGTTTTCTCTGGGGAGAAATCATTAGGAGAAACAAAATGGCCGTCATCCTATTAGTGCACACAGAACCTGTCCTAATCACACAGGAGGACAAGTTACTTCAGAGCACTGAGCTAAAGAGCTGCCTCATCCTTCTCATCCATATGGCCATTCCGTAAACTACAGAAAGTGTCCCACTCTTGTTCGACAAGAACGGGCATTTCTATAATGAGACTCAAGCATGCGCACGGACTGTATCCGTATTTTGCAGACTGTCAAACGGATGTCATATGCATGAGGCCTAAGTTTATGTTTTCTACATTTTAGAACACTGGAGAAGTTAGTAAATTTGCCCCAGTGTTTTCAATGTACAATAACCAAATTAATATTGTAACTTAAGGGACCTCTGCGCATGTGTAACATAAGGCTGGAGTTGCAATGCGACCCCACTGACAATCATTAGATGATGTAGCAACGTGATACCGCGATCTTCATGTCGTGCCACTATGTAGACCCAGCTTAACCACCTAACTGTTTTGCCCGACTCCAGTTCCAGCAGTGGGAAAAGTAGTTAACTGGAGGGTAGGGCTGTTTTAGATGCTGTTATCTCCTGAATGGTAGATAGAAATATGAAACTGGTCTTGTTTGAAAGCAGACATCCCAAGCTTTCAGACAATACCAGAATGACAGCAATATGTTCAGTACAGAGGAAGATACCATTGATTTGGGATTGAAATTGGGATGCTGTGAATGCAGCTGAAGGTGAAAGTAAAAACAGGTTTTACCCACGATTATTCCCGACTTGATTTCTCCTCTGTTGGTTGGACTTTAGCTGTCATTTTGGTCTTGTATGAAAGCCTGGACTATCAGCTTTCAAACAAGACCATGTTTCTAGCTGTTACCATTCAGGATATAGCAGCATCTAAAGCAGCCCTCCCCCCTCCAGTTAGCTACTTTTCACACTGCCGGAGCTGGACTAGGGCAAAACAGTTAGGTGGTTAATCCAAAGGAAGAGTTGACCTTTGAGGAATTCTCAATGAGTATTACTTATCTATGGCGAGTTATTTCCCAAATTTATGGCCATACACTTATGTAATGTGGCGCAGTGGTTAGTACCGGTGCCTTGTAGAGTTGGGGTCCTCGGTTTGAATCCAACCAGGCACAATATCTACGTGGGCTTTGTATGTTTCCTCCCACACTTCAAAAATATAGAAACAGGCAAATTGGCTTCGTACAAAATTGACCCTAGTATGCATTGAGCATTAATATGGCAGCCACATACTTCCCGGGGAGTGTCCGTAGCCACACAATCATCCCTGTGAGAAAAGCACATTACAAATATTTGTCATTCTCACAATGGGAAAGATAATATATAGGAAAAGCGTCTGCGTTGCGAACGACCAATCTATCTACAAAAAGACAATATCAAACACAATGGTTAGAATGCAAACATTTTATTTTTTATGTTCCATTTCAACTAACTTAATAGATATCCTGAGACTTGTAGTTTCCCATCCAAAGTCATCAACCCCCCATCATCTGTTATAGAGCATGGCTCATCAAGCGTTTGTCCATTTAGCTCACATTTATAAGAGGTCGCCTAAGGGGAAATTCATTTTAGTCACCTTGATCGGTTTCCACACCAGCCTATGATCTAGATGCAAATGGCTCCGAGCCAAATTGGATATCCACACAGTAGATTATTTTGTAAATTACACCGGATTTTAAAAGCTTGTTTCGTTGCTTCAGATACAATATTTCTAAAATCCCACATAATCGGCGCTGATTGACACTTAAGATCGGAACCGCCA
Organism: Rhinella marina; assembly: GCA_900303285.1. Classification (NCBI taxonomy): domain Eukaryota; kingdom Metazoa; phylum Chordata; class Amphibia; order Anura; family Bufonidae; genus Rhinella; species Rhinella marina. Next base: position 1,055,386 of record ONZH01009327.1, on the reverse strand, counting down.
TCAATCATTAACCTATTCTACCCCAGAGGTTTTTTTGAGCCTTCTCAAAGCCATAACTTTTTTTTATTTTTCTTATTTTTATTTATGACGACTTATTTTTTGGCGGGACAAGTTGTACTTTCCAACTCAACCATTTAATATTGCACAGAATGTGGTGGGGAATGGGAAAAAAATTCCAAAGGTGGTGGAATAGGAAAAAAAAAAATTAAAAAAATTTGCCACAGATTTTTTTTATTTATGGCGTTCATTTTGTGGTAAAACTGACTTGTGATCTTCATTCTCCAGGTCAGTATGAATCCAGCTATACTACATAAGTATACTTTTCCTTGCTTTTTGTTGCTGAAAAACATGAAAAAAACTTTTTTTTTTTTTGCTATCATTTTCTATAAATTTTTGGTAGTTATGTGTGCAGAGCTTTTTGCGTGACTTTTCATTGATACAATTCTGGGATGTGTACAGCTTTTTGATCACTTTTTATTTCATTTTTGGGGGGAGGAGAAATACAAAAAAAAATGGCAAATCGGACATTTTGACCCTTTTTTTTTTCGTTTCTGCTTTTTCCGTATGGGGTTAATACTTTTAAATTTTGATAGTACAGGCGTTTTCACACATGGCGAAACCCATTATGTGTATTTTTTAAATATTTTTTTATTTGTAAAAACCCATAGGGACCAATAACAATCAGTGATTGCTATCATCATAGACTCCAATGCATTAATATGGGAGTCTATGATGATTTCACCAGTTTCCTATGGAGCCCATGCCTGTAATAGGGACTAGGCAGCAGCCTCCTGTCATTCACTATGACGGGCTGCTGCACACAAGCTCCGGCTCCTCCGATTGCTGCATGGGGGAGCAGGAGCATCACTGAAAGTGCGCGCTTTCAGTATTTAGCTCACTCAGATGCTGTGGTCAGAGAGGTTAAATGTCTGCGATTGGCATTACTGCCAATTGCAGATATTAGCCGCAGCTGCCTGCTGTATGAAACTCAGGAGCGGGCGCCATCTTTAAAGACCCTACATGTGACATAAGAGTACATCACAAGGAATGGGTTAAGGGTGCATGAATTTATAAAAATCATCAAAAATGTAGTCGTAATAATCTAACCTATTGAAAGTCTAGACTTTCTATGACAAATGACGGCAAATAGAATCTGAAAACAGGAATACCACATCCAGGAAGGTGTCTTATGTCTTCCTTGGAGCTTCAACAGAAATTACCTCCCATTTTGTCAAAGAAAAGCAGCAGATTTGTTGAGGAAATTAAAGAAATAGTCCATGGCAAAATAATAAAAGAAGTAATCCTCACCTTACCGATCACCTGACGATACGGTTCCAACGCTGCCTGGTCCACGCCTCAGTGGTTTTCACAGGTCACCCCTACAGCTAGTGATTGGCTTCAGAGGTCACATGTTTGTGTCGTGACATCATCAATTTAACAGGAAGTGTAGGGATCAGAGGAGAATCGGTAAGGGGAAAATTAATTTGTATTATTATTTTATCTTATATTATTATATTCTAATATGTTTTTAAAATATTTACTTCTATGTCTGGACAAACTTTTAACCACCTAACTGTTCTGCCAGTGTCCAGCTCAGGCAGTGTGAAAACTAGCTAACTGGAGTGTGGACGGCTGCTTTAGATGGTGATATCACTTCAATTTAGCAGCTAGAAACATGCAACTGGTCTTTTCTGAAAGCTGACAGTCCAGGCTTTAATACAAGCCCAAAGTGACAGCTAAAGAAACAGAGAAGAAATCACTGTTAGAAATCAAGTCAGGAATAATTGCGAGTGAAACCTGTTTTTACCTTAGTTTTCAGCTGCATTCACAACATCCCGATTTCTATCAGTGATATCTTTCTCTGTCCTGAACATATTGCTGGTATTTTCTGAAAGCTTGGAATGTCTGCTTTCAAACAAAACCAGATGCATGTTTCTATCTGCTACCATTCAGGAGGTAGCAGCATCTAAAGCAGCCCTCCCCCCTCCACTTTTCCCACTGCTGGAGCTTCACTCTGGCAAAACAGTTAGGGCCCATTCACAAGACCGTGTGAATGGGGCTGCATCTATTCCACAATTTTGCGGAATAAATGCGGACACCTTCATTTCAATGGCTGCCATTAGATCGCGCACAGCCGCAGCTCCGCGAAAAAATATAGAACATGTCCTATTCTTGTACGCAGTTGCGGACCAGAATAGGCATTTTGTATGGGGCGCCGGTCATGTGCGTTCCACAGATTGCGGAACACACACTGGCCGGCATCTGTGTTTTTGCGGATCCGCAACAACACGACTGTCTGAAAGGTCCCTAAGGGGGCTGCTTAGTTCTGAAACACTCCTTTTTATGTATGACAGATACCAGTGGCACCAGACTGGCACCACTGCCTTATCATCGGGTCTGTCAGGTTCTGGCCCTACATGTACAACAGTTTTTCTTTTTTTTTATTATACAATCTGCAAAAGATACTCTGAGCGCAAGTGTGAACAGAGCCTTAATGTTTCAATCCCTCATCATTTTCAAGATCTCTGATTGAAGAGTTTTGATCCAGTTCAGCTTTTGGACTGACAGCAAGCCGAGGTTTTAAAAAGTGTCGAGAGATTGAAACGCAAAGGATATTAGAAAGGTGCAGAACTTTCCATAACACAATGAAGAAGCAACCTAACTTTTTATTATACTAATCTGCCGTGGGGCCTCACCTTCCCCAGCTCGCTCCGATCCAGCGCCGTTGCAACCTCCTCCTCCTCCCTGCACTTCAGCCCATGCACTTTTGTGGCTGCAGTGGTGATGCCCCACGCACTGCTGCAACCAATCTCTAACCTCAGGAATGTACAGCCCGATACAGCTGAGGCAGTACATACCATTGTATTGCAGTCAACTATGTCTTTTAATACCGCTGTGAAAGGGGTAGGCTAACACATCTCAGGCCAAACATGTGCCATCAGGTTACTCTTTTGGCATGTGTCTGGCCAACGGAACTTATGGACCATGTTAGACATATACGTACATGGGGAGCATTTTCTGACACATAAGCCAAACTTTAGGTGAACATGACCTACCAACAAAGATGTCATTGTACAATCTAAAGACATGAACTTTAATGATGCATGATGTATATGCCAAAACAGCATCACTGACATATTTTTTAAGGTTTTACCATTTTGAGTGCCTAAAACTGCAGTAGAACCTCAAACTATGAATACAAGAGAGCAGTCCACCACATGAGGAGCCATCATTAATACCATGGACAGCTCCTCGGATTCCATGGAGATCCCGGCCTGCTCTGTGCAAGGTAAAGGCAAAAAGGCCACGGCGTGTACAGACCATTGATTTTAGGAAGGCCTCGGAGGACATTTTTCAGCAGTAGGCCAGCCGGACACTACGGTCTAATCAAGTTACAGACGTTGAAGAACGCGTAAGAAAACCAAGTTCATCTGTAAAATATCAGGCAATTAAGTGAACAACTTGACATCTATAAAAGGCATATTGATACCGTAGATAAATTGGCACAACCGTCGTGAACTAACAAGGGCGCTTGCAAAAGGTTGCCATGTTGGTGGGCATTCATGGCCAATAAAACTCTGCAGAGCTGGTTCTTCGGGGATTACATTGGCATGCAGCAGATGTTCACTGACCTTTCGGGAACCAGGGACTAGAGAGTAAGATTTATTAGTACAATCTGAATTGCAGACAGGTGCTGGTTGGACGTGCCTATGTCCCCTTGGTTTGCTCTGCCAGCCCATGGCGCATCAGGCACGGAAGGAGGGCGACACGTTCTCAGGACAATATGAAAACGAGTCGTGACGCTGTGTATCCGGTGCTGAAAGGGAAAGCGATTTAGGACAATGGTGGGCAGAACAGCCCAGGTGAAACCAGCAAGGGCTAAAGGGAACGGTGATATGGAGCCACAGGCAGCAGACGGTTGTCCTCATAAAATCTTCTCTCTGCCGTGTGTGTTGTCTGCCTCCTCTCACTCGCAGTTCTTCCCTTTTGCTTTCACTCTGTCTTGATGTAGTTTGCTTTCTCAGAACACCATATACACATTGATCGATGTCTGGAGCTTCCACTCTCCTGCGCTTTTTCCGACAAATCCTTTCCCCCGTTCCGAGTGGTTTCGCTTGGCGAGCACGATGCAGATACTTTTCTCATTTTCCTTCATTTTTCGCCCCCCCTTCCTCTTCGGAATTGTGCTGATGAGGCGTCAGAAGTAAATAAGCATATGCATTTATGCAAATTGCCGAGTAGCGTGAGATAATGAAAACAAAGCTGCGCTGGCTTTCTGCCAAGCAGTGGCACTCAGGGAGCCTTAGGCAAATCTGTGCCTCCTGATTTCCGCGTAGAAGCAGCTGAGAAGAAAGCCAGGACGGGCGCCCCTGACATTCCGGTGCCCATCGCTTTGGCAGACGCGGAGAGGCACGATAGGAACGTCGCTACCTTGGGAAGAAGGGCATTCCCAGGAGTCTATGGTCCTGACACATACGCCTCCCCTTGCTTGCACGGCTCCTTCATGATTCCCTCCTTGGAATTTACAAACATTTCCCTCAGATCAATAGCTGTATTGATTATTCATTGTGAGCGAGTTCTATGTCTCTGGCCATAGAGCTCTGGCACAGTGTGAGCTGCTGCAGAGCAGGAAGTGGGGGGGGACCGAGCTGCTGTTCAGGGTGAAGCCAAGACAGCAAAAAGGAGAGAGCAAAAGCAGAAGTCAGAAAGGAGAAACAGCAAAATGGAAAGAGAGAGAAATGTCACATCCAGCAAACTTGTTCCAGGGCACGTGGAGAGTTTTGCTGCCCTTCCACCAGTCGCTGCCACCTCTACGTGCTCGGCACACTGCTCCACGCAGGGGACTATGTTCCAGCATGACCATATCAGGGATTTCTTGGCTTCTTGCAAGGAAAACAGGAAACATGGAAGGACGTGATGAGAGGAGCGATGCGCTGTTGTAGTCCAGTGCCTTGGCAGGCGCCTCACCAACACAAGTTGGCACCAGCAAAGCCTGGAAGCTAAGAGCAATCGGCTGCGTTTCCAGGGAGAAGGAGCGACGCTTTAGGTTCTATTCTGTGCATGGAGGAGGCTGTAATTTTCTAACGGATAAAAATCAGCGCGCAGCACATCGGCCGCTTTGAACACACGGAATTAGCTAATTGTCGGGTTAATTAATGGGATCACCCAAACAGGCTGCGCCACATATGATGGGATATGCGTTGGACAGGTGCCAAAGTCAATAAAATAAGGAGAGAAATCGCAGGAAGACGGCGCTGAGCGGTGGGAGAAATCACAGAGCCGAATATTCCAGAGTAATGGGGAGCGTGTGGTCTAGAAGAAAACATTTACTAAGACTGCACAACCTGATGTGATTCATTGGTGAATGGCTGCATATTGTGATATCCACAACCCAAGGTACCAGTGATGGGCAGGACGGGCTCTTCATTCAGAGGCCAACTGGAAAGGAACTGCACAGGAAAGCCTCGTCCATCACTCACCATGGGCTGCAGGCAGACGGCATTTGAAACGACAGAGCCATGTGCTATAATACCCCTCATACACATGTGGTGTGTCCTGTGCATGCATGTGTGTACTGGGTGTCCTGTGTGTGCATGTGTGTGTACTGTGTGTCCTGTCCGTGCATGTGTGTGTACTGTGTGTCCTGTCCGTGCATGTGTGTGTACTGTGTGTCCTGTGCGTGCATGTGTGTACTGTGTGTGTACGGTGTGTGCATGTGTGTGTACTGTGTGTCCTGTGCGTGCATGTGTGTGCACTGTGTGTCCTGTGCGTGCATGTGTGTGTACTGTGTGTCCTGTGCGTGCATGTGTGTACTGTGTGTCCTGTGCGTCCATGTGTGTGTACTGGGTGTCCTGTGCGTGCATGTGTGTGTACTGTGTGTCCTGTGCGTGCATGTGTGTACTGTGTGTCCTGTGTGTGCATGTGTGTGTACTGTGTGTCCTGTGTGTGCATGTGTGTACTGTGTGTCCTGTGTGTGCATGTGTGTGTACTGGGTGTCCTGTGTGTGCATGTGTGTGTACTGTGTGTCCTGTGTGTGCATGTGTGTGTACTGTGTGTCCTGTGTGTGCATGTGTGTACTGTGTGTGTACTGTGTGTCCTGTGCGTCCATGTGTGTGTACTGTGTGTCCTGTGTGTGCATGTGTGTGTACTGTGTGTCCTGTGTGTGCATGTGTGTACTGTGTGTGTACTGTGTGTCCTGTGCGTGCATGTGTGTGTACTGTGTGTCCTGTGCGTGCATGTGTGTACTGTGTGTCCTGTGTGTGCATGTGTGTGTACTGTGTGTCCTGTGTGTACTGTGTGTCCTGTGTGTGCATGTGTGTGTACTGGGTGTCCTGTGTGTGCATGTGTGTGTACTGGGTGTCCTGTGCGTGCATGTGTGTGTACTGTGTGTCCTGTGCGTGCATGTGTGTGTACTGGGTGTCCTGTGCGTGCATGTGTGTACTGTGTGTGTACTGTGTGTCCTGTGCGTCCATGTGTGTGTACTGTGTGTCCTGTGCATGCATGTGTGTACTGTGTGTCCTGTGCGTCCATGTGTGTGTACTGTGTGTCCTGTGCATGCATGTGTGTGTACTGTGTGTCCTGTGCGTGCATGTGTGTACTGTGTGTCCTGTGTGTGCATGTGTGTGTACTGTGTATCCTGTGTGTGCATGTGTGTACTGTGTGTCCTGTGTGTGCATGTGTGTGTACTGGGTGTCCTGTGCGTGCATGTGTGTGTACTGTGTGTCCTGTGCGTGCATGTGTGTGTACTGTGTGTCCTGTGCATGCATGTGTGTGTACTGGGTGTCCTGTGCGTGCATGTGTGTGTACTGTGTGTCCTGTGCGTGCATGTGTGTACTGTGTGTGTACTGTGTGTCCTGTGCGTGCATGTGTGTACTGTGTGTCCTGTGTGTGCATGTGTGTGTACTGGGTGTCCTGTGCGTGCATGTGTGTACTGTGTGTCCTGTGCTTGCATGTGTGTACTGTGTGTGTACTGTGTGTCCTGTGCGTGCATGTGTTTAACTGTGTGTGTACTGTGTGTCCTGTGCGTGCATGTGTGTGTACTGTGTGTCCTGTGCGTGCATGTGTGTACTGTGTGTCCTGTGTGTGCATGTGTGTGTTACTGTGTGTCCTGTGTGTACTGTGTGTCCTGTATGTGCATGTGTGTGTACTGGGTGTCCTGTGCGTGCATGTGTGTGTACTGTGTGTCCTGTGCGTGCATGTGTGTGTACTGTGTGTCCTGTGCGTGCATGTGTGTGTACTGGGTGTCCTGTGCGTGCATGTACTGTGTCCTGTGCGTGCATGTGTGTACTGTGTGTCCTGTGTGTGCATGTGTGTGTACTGGGTGTCCTGTGCGTGCATGTGTGTACTGTGTGTACTGTGCGTGCATGTGCGTGCATGTGTGTACTGTGTGTCCTGTGCGTGCATGTGTGTACTGTGTGTGTACTGTGTGTCCTGTGCGTGCATGTGTGTGTACTGTGTGTCCTGTGCGTGCATGTGTGTGTACTGGGTGTCCTGTGTGTGTACTGGGTGTCCTGTGTGTGTACTGGGTGTCCTGTGTGTGCATGTGTGTGTACTGGGTGTCCTGTGCGTGCATGTGTGTGTACTGGGTGTCCTGTGTGTGTACTGGGTGTCCCTTCTTCACAGCTGTATACAACCAGGAACGCTGTATGGTCTCTATAAGCTCTATAAAGATATGTTCATATAAATACGTTAGTTTTTTTTACTGGTGTGTATATAAATTTCTTCTAAATGCTGACATGTTTCAAACATTTTTTATGCTGCATTTTATTCTATTTCATTTTCATTTTTTAGGCGTTATAAATAGAAACATTTGGTCATAGTGTTTCCTTTTCCTGTGCATGTGAATACGTACACATCTGGAGCAGTGTACAGACATGTTCTAGGATTAATTCACTATCTTTCTACCATGACATGATGTTACAGAGCAGGCACAATTCTGGAATATCTCTAGTGACTTACATGCTGATATGTGTCATGCTGCTATTGTATATACACCGGTAGTAGTAATGGGTGGTAGGCTATCCTCTAGAACTGCATGCATGTACTGTCTAGCCACTAGTGACATGGATGCATGTACAACAATGCCCGACAGTATGTTAGGTTATAGTTATACAATGCTACAAAACATTACAATGCGACATGTATGGTATAGGTTACAGTATGTCTAAAACTGTGTGTACCTCCATTAGTATGTGTCTGTGCTCCTTGTAGAACTTGTGGAATACGTATGTATATATGAGTATGTATACCAGGATGTATGAAAGGAGCAAACGCATGTAACTAATATCATGAAGGCTTGAGGCAACATGTGCATCTCAAGGACACAAGAAGATGCCTCTTTATGTGACTAGAGCAGTACATTCAGGAGGAAGCAGAGTATAAAGTACACGCGTGTTGTATGCAAGGCTCTAGGACAGCACGTGTAGACTGCAGAACAAAGCTGCCTTCCATGCATGCTATGTCCGCCTCCATGGAGCATACTTTGACTGTGAGATTTGTGGAGTGTTGAATTTGACTTAAGAAATATTGGGGGGCAGCATGTACGTCTTCGATAGCATGTACACCTAGAGGACAGTGCACGTGTCTGTCAGTATACATGTTGTGTCGCTGGATCGGCATGCTGTGTCCTTAGCTCGGGTCTTGTGGCATGAGCCTTTGAGCAGTTTATCACTTGTAGGACCTTGTAGGCGTACGTCTGTAAATCTGAGCTTCCCTGTAACATCACATATTTATCCTCATTGGCACGTGTACCAACCAGGGCGGTTGGCGGGGCAGTGCACATGTATCACGGTATGACCTGTAAGCCTCCCTGGATGACTCAATGTCTATCAAGTTGGTCCTTAGTTAAAAAAAAAAAAAAAAGTTTAATACTTTTTTAACTTTTTCTCCAGATTATTTACTATTATTTGGTCACGTCCCTGCACACATAGGCCAATTACTGACAAACAATTTCTCGAAACTCTGCCTGTCAAGTTGGACGTTTTGGCTCATAGGAGGCCATTGGGTGATGGATCGAGCATTAAACTAATTTTTAATACTTCCTTTAGCTTTGGCAATGGACAATATTAGAATGTATCCTCGAGGTGGAATCGGTCAAAAATAGTCAAATGTTCAATTGGTCGACCATGTGGCCTCCACTATAAATCGTATGTCTGATGGAAAGAATGGCGGAAGACGTCACGTTATTCTTCCAAAATGACGGACACCACAACACAACCCAGTGGATTCTATTATAAGCCGGTGAGATCCGTTGATGGATTTGGCACTCCATTCATTTTGGTTTTCGGAAAAATGTCTGTCTTATGCAAACGGGGTGGGGGCGGGGGGATTTAGCATTTTGCATATTGTTATATAATATGAAATAAATTTATTGCTAATTAAATGTCCCACTTATAGATGCAAACCACCGGTCCAATAGGAACTGCAAAGCAAAATACGTGGCTGAAATCTAAATGTGCACGGGTACAAGTTCTACTAAACCCCCAAAAAGCCATGTCTGACGTACGCATTTACGTAATTATCAGACAAAGGGCCCATTCAGATGGCCGTATTATTGCAATGTTGCGGAATAGATACGGCCCCATTCATACTGTTGCGTGAATGGAGCCAAAAGGATGTGATCACACTGTCCATTAGAGACTAAGGGCCGGCCATACGCTATCATTGCCCACTGGTTTACATGCAGCAATCATCCTCTCTGTATGGGAATGAACGATCACTACTATGATTGTTCATCCCTGTGCAATGTTCTGCTGACAGTCAGGGATTTCATCTGCTCCATAAACAGCGGATCATTCGACAAATGATAGTCGTTCATTGGCGGCGCATTTACAAGTGGCAATTATTGGGAAAGCGCATTTCAAGAATTATTCATTCCAAATATTTGGTCAAATCTTTGGCTCATGTAAAATGGCCTTAAAGGGGTATTCCAGGATTGTATTATTGATGGTCACATGGGGTCAGACGCTCTGGCACTGGAACTACACATCTCCATCCATTATGCGGTGGATAGAGATGGTATCAGGAGCAGCGCTGCTCTAACCTCCACCAGACAGTGGATGGGGCTGAGTAGTTCATGCACCAATGCTGATTGGCACCCAAATAATAGCATCCTGGAACACTCCTTTAAGCCTTTGTTCACATCAGAGCTGCAGTTTTTGTTGTTCTGCTCCATTGCAATGAAATATAATGGGGTTTGGCGGATTTCTGTCATGGAGCCTACAGCACAGCCACATTCTACACTAATGTGTGAACCTCTCTGGTCGCCGGGACCATAGGAGATCACGTAGGCATCTGCTTTTTCCTATAGTGTACAAGCACGACCACCGCTGATGGATTGCAGGGTGGTCATAACCATGGAAACGAGCAGTGTATAGTGTGATGCAAAAATGAATCCAGCCAGCAAAGGAGGCAATATGGAGAATCACAATACATTAGTAAGTGTCTTGTATTCACTTTCCCTACATGATAAATGCATTTTGCTGAAGTGACACAACCCCTATAAGCACAGACGTATAAAGGGTCTTTTTGTTTGTTCTTGCAGCCTACTACTATGTTCAGGTCTCTTTAATGGTGACATGACCCACCTCTGAACCTGTACAATCTGTACAACAAATGACGACCACCCATGGCCATATTCTAGTAAATAAATCAAATTAATTACAGAAATATCGCCATTTTTCTATTCAGCAAAATATTTAGCAAATTTTTGAAAAAATGTCAATAGAAAAAGCAGCCATTGTGGTTGTCACCTCTGCCTCAGCTCCCCTCTGTGACTGGCTGAACACGCTCACAAATTAATAGTTCGTCAGTTGACAACTAATGTGACTGCAAAAAAATCAGGAAATGCCAATATCTACCCGGGTAACACAAACATGATCCAATCTATGACTTGCATGAGATGTCTTATGGTATATTTGTTGAGGCGATGCTTCCCCCTGTTGTGTCGGTGCTTTCTCTGGGGTAAGATGTATTAGTCCTTGATACATACACTTCATATAATGCTCATGTGGGGCTGTGTACCTTCCCTAGACATACGCCTGTTTCTCAGCCACTGTGTACAGGTGTATGATTCGCTGGACTGATGCACTACACCGATATGTAGTCGTCAATAAGCATCCAGTGTAGTCTATGCCCCGGGGTACATTGGTTTACATTATTGTGTCCCTTACTCTGGTGTTTAGTACGTTGTAAATGTCCCCCATGGTCAGCGGTGGATCTCTGGTGTAGGCTCTGACTCTCATGGGCCACAGATATCTCTCACCTGCCTTCTCTGGTTCCCACAGGTTCAGCTCGTCTGTTATGCCTTTTCTATATCTCCCATGTATTAGGTATGGGTATCAGAAATTACCTGTGTCTCACTAGTGATGGAGGATTCTGGTATAACATGCTGTATAATATGCTGTATGACTCTACGGTATTATCAAACTCTGTATACACTGTATATAAAGTACTGTGATCACTGTGTATATTAAATATTATGATAACACTGTATATAAAGAACTATAATCTATGTGTATATAAAATACTATAACACTGAATACACTGCATATAATGTACTATGATCACACTGTATATACTGTATATAATGTACTATGATCACACTGTATACACTGTATATAATGTACTGTGATCACACTGTATACACCGTATATAATGTACTGTGATCACACTGTATACACTGTATATAATGTACTATGATCACACTGTATACACTGTATATAATGTACTATGATCACACTGTACACACTGTATATAATGTACTATGATCACACTGTATACACTGTATATAATGTACTATGATCACACTGTATACACAGTATATAATGTACTATGATCACACTGTATACACTGTATATAATGTACTATGATCACACTGTATACACTGTAAATAATGTACTATGATCACACTGTATACACTGTATATAATGTACTGTGATCACACTCTAAACACTGTATATAATGTACTATGATCATACTGTATATAATGTACTATGATCACACTGTATACACTGTATATAATGTACTATGATCATACTGTATACACTGTATATAATGTACTATGTTCACACTGTATACACTGTATATAATGTACTATGATCATACTGTATACACTGTATATAATGTACTATGATTACACTGTATACACTGTATATAATGTACTGGGATCACACTGTATACACTGTATATAAATTACTATGATCACACTGTATACACTGTATATAATGTACTATGATCATACTGTATACACTGTATATAATGTACTATGATTACACTGTATACACTGTATATAATGTACTGTGCTCACACTGTATACACTGTATATAAAGTACTATGATCACACTGTATACACAGTATATAATGTACTATGATCACACTGTATACACTGTATATAATGTACTGTGATCACACTGTATACACAGTATATAAAGTACTATGTTCACACTGTATACACTGTATATAATGTACTATGATCACACTGTACACACTGTATATAATGTACTATGATCACACTGTATACACTGTATATAATGTACTATGATCACACTGTATACACTGTATATAAAGTACTATTATCACACTGTATACACTGTATATAATGTACTGTGATCACACTGTATATACTGTATATAATGTACTATGATCACACTGTATACACTGTATATAATGTACTATGATCACACTGTATACACTGTATATAATGTACTGTGATCACACTGTACACACTGTATATAAAGTACTATGATCACACTGTATACACTGTATATAAAGTACTATGTTCACACTGTATACACTGTATATAAAGTACTATGATCACACTGTATACACTGTATATAAAGTACTGTGATCACACTGTATACACAGTATATAATGTACTGTGATCACACTGTATACACTGTATATAATGTACTGTGATCACACTGTATACACTGTATATAATGTACTATGATCACACTGTATACACTGTATATAAAGTACTATGATCACACTGTATACACTGTATATAATGTACTATGATCACACTGTATATAAAGTACTATGATCACACTGTATACACTGTATATAATGTACTAAGTTCACACTGTATACACTGTATATAATGTACTATGATCACACTGTATACACTGTATATAATGTACTGTGATCACACTGTACACACTGTATATAATGTACTGTGATCACACTGTATACACTGTATATAATGTACTATGATCACACTGTATACACTGTATATAATGTACTATGATCACACTGTACACACTGTATATAAAGTACTATGATCACACTCTATATACAGTATATAAAGTACTATGTTCACACTGTATACACTGTATATAATGTACTATGATCACACTGTATACACAGTATATAAAGTACTATGTTCACACTGTATACACTGTATATAATGTACTATGATCACACTGTACACACTGTATATAATGTACTATGATCACACTGTATACACTGTATATAATGTACTGTGATCACACTGTATACACTGTATATAAAGTACTATGATCACACTGTATACACTGTATATAAAGTACTGTGATCACACTGTATACACTGTATATAATGTACTATGATCACACTGTATACACTGTATATAATGTACTATGATCACACTGTATACACTGTATATAAAGTACTATGATCACACTGTATACACTGTATATAATGTACTATGATCACACTGTATATAAAGTACTATGATCACACTGTATACACTGTATATAATGTACTAAGTTCACACTGTATACACTGTATATAATGTACTATGATCACACTGTATACACTGTATATAAAGTACTGTGATCACACTGTATACACTGTATATAATGTACTGTGATCACACTGTACACACTGTATATAATGTACTGTGATCACACTGTATACACTGTATATAATGTACTATGATCACACTGTATACACTGTATATAATGTACTATGATCACACTGTACACACTGTATATAAAGTACTATGATCACACTCTATATACAGTATATAAAGTACTATGTTCACACTGTATACACTGTATATAATGTACTATGATCACACTGTATACACAGTATATAAAGTACTATGTTCACACTGTATACACTGTATATAATGTACTATGATCACACTGTACACACTGTATATAATGTACTATGATCACACTGTATACACTGTATATAATGTACTGTGATCACACTGTATACACTGTATATAATGTACTGTGATCACACTGTATACACTGTATATAATGTACTGTGATCACACTGTATACACTGTATATAATGTACTGTCACACTGTATACACTTATAATGTACTATGATCACACTGTACACACTGTATATAATGTACTATGATCACACTGTACACACTGTATATAATGTACTGTGATCACACTGTATACACTGTATATAATGTACTGTGATCACACTGTATACACTGTATATAATGTACTATGATCACACTGTACACACTGTATATAATGTACTATGATCACACTGTACACACTGTATATAATGTACTATGATCACACTGTATACACTGTATATAATGTACTATGATCACACTGTATACACTGTATATAAAGTACTATGATCACACTGTATACACTGTATATAATGTACTATGATCACACTGTATACACTGTATATAATGTACTATGATCACACTGTATACACTGTATATAATGTACTATGATCACACTGTATACACAGCATATAATGTACTAAGATCACACTGTATACACTGTATATAAAGTACTATGATCACACTGTATACACTGTATATAATGTACTGTGATCACAATCTGTATACACTGTATATAATGTACTGTGATCACACTGTATACACTGTATATAATGTACTGTGATCACACTGTATATACTGTATATAATGTACTATGATCACACTGTATACACTGTATATAATGTACTATGATCACACTGTATACACTGTATATAATGTACTATGATCACACTGTATACACAGTATATAATGTACTATGATCACACTCTAAACACAGTATATAATGTACTATGATCACACTGTATATACTGTATATAATGTACTAAGTTCACACTGTATACACAGTATATAAAGGACCATGATCACATTCTGTATACACAGAATTTCCAATTTTCGCCCTTCTCATTTTCGGTAAATAACCTGTGTCTTCCTCATGGATTATTTAGCGCTTCTGATCAAAGTGTAGAAATGTCATTGCGGAATATCGGCAACCAATCAGATAGCGGCAAAGTGACCTCTACCCTTTTCTTTTCATGTTGACTGCTATTATCTTCAAGGGAGAGAAACCCCACTGGTCGCTGCTCTGTACTTGCATTTTATGATCTGGGATGCACTTCATAATAACGGGGGCTGCATAAAACACAGCCATTAATGTCACCAAGTCCCCTCAGAATTCAGTCAACCAGTATCCTTCAAGAGAGGACAAGGTAATACGCCGAGCGTGCACACGAGCCTCCTCTTACATCCACATCACACACAAAGCAAGTCTGGAGCACAGGTCCCCTCCATGATTAATATACCTTCATCTTATCGCCACGTAAAGACCTTTCCCCTCCATAGTCACAGCTCAATATCAAAACGTTTGTGCATAAAAATACAGGGATGCATCCTACAGAATGTATATATATATATATACACATAGGGAAGCAGGAATCAGTAGGCTCTCCTAACATGACCATTTTAGTAAACCTATGCATTTCCTTAGAGTAAGAATTCAGGCTAATCTTTTCTTCAAAATCTTTATTGTGCATTTCCTCTGTTACTACTCCTACAAATTTATAGATAAATTTTTTTGCGGGTGTTACCAGTTAAGGGTGTGTCCCTATACTGTCACACTGTCCAATTAGTGTCAGACCCTGTCCAATTAGCCCACAAGGTATCAGACTGTATCGGTTATGTCTCTTTGATAATGTAAATAGTAGTACCCAGTTGTCATTTTTTTCCATACATTTCCAGGATTTAAAGAGCACCTCTCCCCTCTCCTGACATGTCTGATTTAATATCTTCATGCATTCCCCATGTAATAACAATTCTGTAGCCTCTATTCTTATGTCTCTATGTTGTGCCGTTCCTTTATTATTTCTACTAGAAGTTATGAATGAATTGCTAGCAGTCTGCAGTAAGGGTACAGAGGGGAGGTAACCAGTTGAGGTGTGTCCCTGCACAGACTCACTCTATCCAATCAGTGATGCCATTGTAAGACTGTGCAGGGGACCCCCCCCCCAACTGGTTACCTCCCCTCTGTACCCTTACTGCAAACTGCTAGCAATGCATCCATAACTTCTAGTAGTAATAATAAAGGAATGGCACAACATACAGACATGAGAATAGAGGCTCCAGAATTGTTATTACATGGGGAATGCATGTAGCTATTAAAGCAGGCGTGTCAGGAGAGGGGAGAGGTCTCTTTAAAATAGAGGAACAGTGCTAAAAAAACAGTTATGAGGACATGTTTCAGAACTGTTATTCTGTAGGGAATGTAAGGGTTTACTAAAAGAGACATAAATTGAGGGGTGACAGGTCCTCGTAAGGCTGTTATGACCAAGGTACATTACCCAGAATTCCTTGTTAGAAACCAAAATAGCTATACATTAGGGTCCATTCACACGTCCATAGTTCTGGGTCTGCATCAGTTACGCAATTGAGCAGAATGGGTGTGGACTAGAGATGAGCGAGCACGCTCGGGAGAAATTTTCGAGTAGTAGCGTACGCATCTTCAAATCTGTACGCATTAGCGTACAAATTTATAAGATGCGTACGCATTAGTGTACAGATTAAAAGATGTGTATGTATTGGTGTACAGATTATAAAATGCGTACGCTACTACTCGAAAATTGCTCCCGAGCATGCTCGCTCATCTCTAGTGTGGACCCATTAATTTCAACGGGGCCGCAAAAGATGTGGACAGCACATTGTAGTTCCGTTCCGCGGGCCCCACCAAAACAGATCGACCGTATCCTATTGTTCTAGGCATTTCTATCATAGGACCGGCCATGCGCTATGTGCAAAATGCGTAACACACATGACTGGTATCCGTGTTTTGCTGATCCGCAATTTGCGTCCCAGACACCAAAGGTGCGAGAGGTCTGAAGGACAGGAAAGCGGAGCTTACAAGGGAAAGACTGCTCCGAGTTACTGCACATAATGGTTTACGAGCACAGTCCAGGTCTCATCTGTAGCTGGGTCTAAGCTCTAAAGGGGTTGTCCGAGACATTTATACTGATGACGTATCCTCCGGTGGGGGTCCAACACCCCAATGTTTAAGTATCGGAGCTCCCGTGAGCGCCGTGGCCTTCTCTCAGCTTTTCCTAGGCCAGTGACATCACGTTCATTGGTCACGTGGCCTAGGAGCGGCTCAGCTCCATTTAAGTGAATGAGGCTGAACTGCAATACCAAGCACGGCCACTATACAATGTACGGCGCTGTGCTTGGTGAGCGGGGAGAAGGTAGCGGTGCTCACGGGAGCGCCGGTGCCTTCTCAAACAGCTGATCGTGGGGGTCCCGGGTGTCGGACCGCCGCCGATCAGATACTGATGACCTATCCTGAGGACAGGTCATCAGTAGTAAAATCCTGGAAAACCCCCTTAAAGCGTCAATGGTGGATACATGCAGCGCAGTGTCATACGTCTGGCAGAACCATATTCCACAGACATGGCGTTGACTTAAGACGTTTCCAGTCTGTTCTTTACTCCAAAGAAGGTAGAGAAGGCACACGTGGCCTGTACACGGCCGCAGGCTACTGATTATCCCACAAGACTTTTTTAATAGAAAAACCGCACCAATTTTCATATGTAAAGGCGTGTGATACCGGAGTTTCAGATACGATTGTGTAAATACATGTTTTCCGTGCTTTCTGACTGACTTCCTGTAACAAGTATTTTCATCCTCCATTATAGCTAAAAATGAAATGTAAAATATAAACGCAAGAATCGCCTTTGCTGATAACGGAGGATTTCCACCCCCCCAGGGCTACAGGGAAACATTCTTGGATCTGGAATAGGTCACCAATTTGTCCGAGGCGAATCCCCCTTCCTAGAGATGAAAGGGAAGAGGGGCAGAGAAGCGATTAGCTTCCGAAATGTAAATTTGTAGCGGGATGATCAAACACAGCGGCATAAAATGAAGTTATTTTCTCGGAGAAAACCTATTTGCAGCGATGACTAGAGCATCTGATGGTGAGGGAGGCCAGACACGCCAGGTCTTCTCTTCTCTAGGATTATATTCCCTGGATACAAACAACACATAATCCCCTCTTTTAGCGACACTGCAAAATATGAGCATTTTCATAGTCTATCATCCATCTCATGGCCGACAGATGGAGGAGCATCTGCTATTTCCTGCTTAGTGACACAGAGATTGTTAGTGCGCTTTTAATCTTCACTCTGCAGGTATTCCTAGTCTATGATAGCGCAGCCCCAAACATCGCCCACTGTGATAAACTCCGAGGGTGGACATAATACTTCATGTACCTAGGGTGGTGTCACTTAAATCAAGCGGCTATTGTTTTATATAAGGATCTACAGGGTACAATCGGCTGCTTGAAGAGAGCAAGGATACTAAGTATACTAAGGACAGCGCCGTCCATTGTATAGTGGCTGTCGTTGGTACTGCGGGTCATGTGACCAATGGACGTGACATCACAAACCAAGAATGAGGCCTTAGCACAACCCCATGGCTTCCAGATGATCATCAGGGTTACCGGGAGTTGGACCCCCCACCAATCAGATAATGATGACCAACCCTGAGAATAGGTCATCAATATTTAAAGGTGTTGTCCTGAGAATAATATTCTACAGTGTTCAAACCAGCAGCTGGATCTGAATACCTTTGTAATTTCAAGTAATTAAAATGTATTACAGCTACTGAGTTATTCACTGAAATCCGTCTGTATAGCGCCACCTGCTGTTTGCTTTTTTTCTAATTTCTATGTCCATCTCACTGAGGTGGACACACATGCTCAATTCCATCCTTCAACTGCCACTAGATACAGCAGACAGGACACGTCCTCTGAGAAAGGACACGGCCCCTAAGCTGTCAGCTTGAAATAAATCTAGCAGAATAAATGGAGCAATGAAAAGTCACAATCTATGCCAGAAATATACCTAATATAGACGTATTTCTGGTTAGTAAATGAACCCCTAAGTGTTGTGCAGGGAAAGCTTAGAAAGGAATGCAGTGCTAGATATATATTAGATAGATAGATAGATAGATAGATAGATAGATAGATAGATAAATAGATAATAGATAGGAAATAGATAGGAAATAGATAGGAAATAGATAGATAGATAGATGTGAGATAGATAGATAGATATGAGATAGATAGATATGAATAGATAGATATGAGATAGATAGATAGATAGATATGAGATAGATAGATAGATAGATAGATATGAGATAGATAGATAGATATGAGATAGATAGATATGAATAGATAGATATGAGATAGATAGATAGATAGATAGATAGATAGATAGATAGATATGAGATAGATAGATAGATAGATAGATAGATAGATATGAGATAGATAGATATGAATAGATAGATATGAGATAGATAGATAGATATGAGATAGATAGATAGATAGATAGATAGATAGATAGATAGATAATAGATAGATAGATAGATAGATATGAGATAGATAGATAGATATGAGATAGATAGATAGATAGGTAGATAGATATGAGATAGATAGATAGATAGATAGATAGATATGAGATAGATAGATAGATAGATAGATAGATAGATAGATAGATAGATAGATAATATGAGATAGATAGATAGATAGATAGATAAACATTACATAGTTCTGAGGTGTAGTTTTGGCTTTTTATTGGGTGACTGGTATAATGTTTGTGGATGGTGACTGGGCAGAGTGCTCCCATATAGTTTCTATACACTCACAAGGTCTGGAGGCCTCGTCCCATTACTAGAGCTTGTTTCTTAAGTACAGAAAATGCAGGCCTCGCCTCGGATGCCACCAGTACAATCTGAACACACACTAATCAGCATTTCCTCCAAAGTTGTTGGCAGGTTCTCAAGTGGACCACTCATTCTTCGGAGAATGAAAGGTGCTCTTTTATTAGACGTAGAAGGCCAAGACAAAGATGCCAAGCAAGTCTGAGCCCTTCAAGAGATCTTCGTAGCCTGAATCTATTCTTTCCTTTACTCCTAATCCCTTCACTTGGCTTTGACCGGTAACCTCACGGAAACGTCTCTTAAGAACTGCCCATTGAGCTCTGCACTCCAATTGCCTCGGAGCCCAGTGGATATTCCTTCAGATGTCTAACAAGCAACTAACGCAACGAAGGTTTAGAGAGACACAGAAATCAATACTGCAGTTTCCACTGGTCACGCTGAGGGATTAGCCATCCTCAGGAAAGGCATAGGCAGCTGAACAAGGGAATCATGACTTCGAATACCCTCAGAGGTTTAAGGAAGTCACAGACAAGTGTATGGCAGACGAGTGTATCTACTCTGTCCCTTTAAAAAAAAAAAAGTTGTTTTATTTTAAATATATATAAAAGGATTTGATTACGGACTGGATTATATATTCATGGATGTGCTTCTTCTAAAGATCCATAAAGCTGAAATAATTTGCAATTGATGGATTCCCAGAGGCCCTATACATTACATGCCGCACTGCTTACCAACAATCGTGTTTCCTTACATAAAAAGTTTCCCCCTCCCCATTTAGAGACTCTTTACAATAAGGTTGTAGTAGAGATGAGAGAATTTCTTGAAATTTGTTTTGTGTCGGATTCAGCAAATTTTCCAAAAAAGTTTGATTTGGGCCTAATGCATTCTATCCAAATCAAATAAGTTCCAATTGCTCCAATAATTGGTATAAAATAGTCTCTGGTGTCCTAGGACTCATATTTGTTCTAAAAAGATTCAGAAAATAAAATTTGATGAGTCTTATAGAGAGAGAGACTAGTACGCTACTCTGAGTTTTTGAGAAAAATAGATGCATTGTCTGGTATGAACTTTTCCTCATTATGGAGACTGCCAAGTATGCACGAGGAGTATTGTAGGCCAGGCAACGTTGCTCTGGATTTCTGGGAAAAATATATGCAAACTAGAATTCCTTATTTCCGTTGGTATCAAATTGGCTTAGCTTTCTTTTTCTTATGGAAGGAAAGATAATTTGATTACCTTTCCCAGAAACACAAAGGTATTCAAATTAGCTTTCCTTTATGAAAAATCACTGATTAAACAGCTTGAGGCTACCATCAGGGATAACTCTTATTATGAAGATGCACTGATTGAACTGCTTGAGGTTACCACCAGGGGTAAATCTTATTATGAAGAAGCACTGATTGAACAGTTTGAGGCTTCCACCAGGGGTAAATCTTACTATGAAGATGCATTGATTGAACAGTTTGAGGCTACCACCAGGGGTAAATCTTATTATGAACATACACTGATTGAACAGTTTGAGGCTACCACCAGGGGTAAATCTTACTATGAAGATGCATTGATTGAACAGTTTGAGGCTACCACCAGGGGTAAATCTTATTATGAAAATGCACTGATTGAACAGTTTGAGGCTACCACCAGGGGTAAACCTTATTATTAAGAAGCACTGATTGAACAGTGTGAGGCTACCACCAGAGGTAAATCTTACTATGAAAAAGCACTGCTTGAACAGTTTGAGGCTACCACCAGGGGTAAACCTTATTATGAAGATGCACTGATTGAACAGTTTGAGGCTACCACCAGGGGTAAACCTTATTATGAAGATGCACTGATTGAACAGTTTGAGGCTACCACCAGAGGAAAATCTTATTATGAAGAAGCACTGATTGAATAGTTTGAGGCTACCACCAGGGGTAAATCTTATTATGAAGAAGCACTGATTGAACAGTGTGAGGCTACCACCAGGGGTAAATCTTATTATGAAAATGAACTGATTGAACAGTTTGAGGCTACCACCAGGGGTAAATCTTATTATGAAAAAGCACTGATTGAACAGTGTAAGGCTACCACCAGGGGGAAATCTTATTATGAAGAAGCACTGATTAAACAGGTTGAGGCTACCACCAGAGGAAAACCTTATTATGAAGATGCACTGATTGAATAGTTTGAGGCTACCACCAGGGGTAAATCTTATTATAAAAAGGCACTGATTGGACAGTTTTAGGCTACTACCAGATTTTTCCCTGGCCTCAAATTGTTCATCAGAGCTTTTTTATAATAAGGTTTTCCCTTGGTGGTAGCCTCGAACTGTTCAATCAGTGCTACATAAACATTATATGTAACCATGGCTCCTGTAACTGCTCCATCCAGTCCCCTGCAGACCATAGGTATGATATCCCATCCGTAGTCACCTCTGCTGCCATTCACCGGCCTCTGCTCAGCCACACATCACCACTGAAGCCAGTGTATGGCTGCAGTGTAGCATGCCATATTTTTGATCCACTAGCAACTGGAAGGAGGGAGAACAGTAGCCCCGCTGCTAGAGTGAAGCAGTGGTGAATAGGTGAGTGTTTTTTTTCCCTCATTTATACACTTTCAGGGCCACAACTGGTTTAGGGTTGGACAATCCCTTTAAGAATGTATTAATACACAGCAAATATGTTACTGAACTTTCTGCGCACACACCTGAAGAGTGTTACAGGAACATGGATTTCTGAAAGCCCAATTCAGATGAATAGGACGGTCGCAGAAATGTCTGCTGGGTGTGAATATACCATTATACTTATAATTGACCGTGCACAATGCTGCGGAGGCATTGGGGCTATAGAAATGGTTATGAATATTAAACATCATCATCTCTCCCTACGAGCTCTTTACATGAAGCTGATTGTCTTCAGCAGTTTAATGGAGACTGTTGCTTGTGTGTTCATAGCTTCCTGCAATCAGCCGGCAGTGAATACGTAAGATAGAAGCCAGGCTTAAAAAGGCTCCATCCCTGCCTCTGCTGAGCAGCCTGACCCCTCCGCCAGAAGCGCTCATAAATCTGCCTCACCTGATAGGCGATGGGCTTTTTAGGATCTCTCTTGGTGCTCCCAGCCAGCACTTCCCTGAACTCTGTGCCACAATAAATAACACTACCTGCAATATGTCTTTGGGAGTGTGTCAGCCGCCGCCGTTCTGCCATGAATTCTTATTCTTCGTTGCCCTGGAAGACAGATTCCAGATACAGCACACTGCTGATCCCAGTGTCAGCTCTCTTTACCCCCTTGCCCCAGTGGTATGACAGGGGCCACAAATAAATTGATATAAAAAAGAAGCGACACAGAAAAATAGCTTCCGAGAAAATGAATGGAATAAAAAAATCACAGAGAGTAAATAGACTGGGATCAGTATATGGATATTACATAGATACACAGACTTACAGGCAAAATATATCAGAGCTCTTTAGATAGATAGATAGATAGATAGATAGATAGATAGATAGATAGATAATAGATAGATAATAGATAGATGATAGATAGATAGATAGATAGATAGATAGATAATAGATAGATAGATAATAGATAGATAGATAATAGATAGATGATAGATAGATAATAGATAATAGATAATAAATATATATTAGAAGAAAGAAAGCTATAGATAGGCCATATGTGTTTTGCAGTCTGCAAAAAATGGATCCGCAAAAGATATGGATGACGTCTGTGTGCATTCTGTATTTTGTGGAACGGAATGGCCGCCTTCTAATAGAATAGCCCTATCCTTGTCCGTAATGCATGTTCTAACAAGTTGCGGAACGGACATACGGAAACAGAATGCACATGGAGTAACTTCCGTTTTTTCTGCAGACCCATTGAAATGAATGGTTCCTCATACAGTCCACGAAAAAAAAAAGGAAATAAAATATATTTGTGTTCATAGATAGATATAAAGAAATAGATAGATAGATAGATAGATAGATAGGAGAGAGATAGATAGATGATAGATAGATAGATAGATAGATAGATAGATAGATAGATAGATATGAGAGAGAGAGATAGATAATAGATAGATAGATAGATAGATAGATAGATAGATAGATAGATAGATAGATATTATATTGATATGAGAGATATAGATAGATGATAGATAGATAGATAGATAGATAGATATGAAGAGAGATACATAGATGATATATATTAGATAGAAATGAAGAGATAGATGATAGATAGATAGATATAGACAGATGATAGATAGATAGATAGATAGATAGATATATGAGATAGATAGATAGATAGATAGATAGATAGATAGATAGATAGATAGATAGATAGATAGATAGATAGATAGATAGATAGAAGAAGATGGATAGATAGATAGATAGATAGATAGATAGATAGATAGATAGATAGATAGATAGATAAAGGCCCCATTGAGCAGGGCTGAAATGTAGCAGGAATAAAAGATCCACTACTTTTTCACAAGCCTGGTGTGCTGCCTCATTTCTTGGATTTGTATATTAAATACTCCTGGGCCCGGAGCCATTGAGGGATTGCACCCGTTTTTCACTTTGCTGTGCTGCTGCCTTTTCTGTGTTTTGATAGATAGATAGATAGATAGATAGATAGATAGATAGATAATAGATAGACAGATATAAAGACAGATAGAAATATAGATTTTTCACAGCTGAATTGGGTGCAGTGTTTTCTGTATAAATCTGCAGGATGTCAGTGTACACTGGCAGATATCTGCCATGGATTAGACCCGTTTAACAGCAGGGGGTGAAACCTGCAGCAAATCCCCCATATTTCTGCACATAATACCACAGTAAAATCTGCAGACCTGGGGCGCTCTTTGTGTGGCCATACCCTCAGACTGCACAACTGAAGCTATGTGATGGGAGTTCTCCATGATGATTTGCAGGCTGACTCTTACACGTGTTACCTGCAGAATTCGCTCTAGATTTGCCCTTTTTTTGCTGCACAAGGATGAAATCCGCAATCTACATCTGCACAAAGAATGGACATGTTGCCAAACCTTGTCAATTTACAGGATAGGCGGGAAATGTCTGCGTGTGCACAGTACATGGGATGTCTACCGTCTGTATGCTGCACGTCATATGCTCTATGTGCACATACCAAAGCCCCATGGCGTGCCCTCCCCGGCCGGCAATGTGAAGTCTCTAGGGCAAAGGAAAGTGACAGCGGCATAACCGGTGAGGATGAGCCTCCTCACTACTGTACCTACAGTACTCTGACTTCTAGAGGTGGCGTATGCCATAAAGCAGAGTGAAACTGGAGGTGATTTACAAGGTCGCTGACAGATGCGAGTATTGATCGGGTATTAAAGTGTCTTGTGATTAATACAGCCTTCTAAGTAATTAGTGCGGAAGATCTCTTATAACTCACCGGCTTTAAATAATGTATCTGTGAACACAGGAGCACCTTGTCAATCACACCGGCTGCAGCCAAACATCATATCACCTGATAACTCATTTGGAAACTGGGCTCCTTGCCTGCTGAATACCTTCTCACAAACAGCAGCTCTCTCTTCTAATTGCCTTGGGTGACCTAAATTTAGAGCCCGGCAATCAGCAGGGGTGGAGTGCCGGAGGGAAAATTACAGCTTGAGACTTTGATAGAAGCCATAGAAGAGGGATGAGATTCCTAGAAGAGTGAGATGCGGGGAGACAATGGTACGGATACAGCAGAAGCGCCTTCCTGAAATCCAAGGTTAACCTGCCGAGGAGCAGAGGGCCAGGAATGAATGTACGTCACGCGTGAACTTACCGCCTTGTTCAACAATGCGAAGCGTGTTTATTCAACATCTGCATTAAAAGGACCTTGGAATATGAGTAAAGATGGAATGAGCTTGTATTAATCATGCCTGTCCTTCATCTTTACACCTAAAGCCATTAAATTGTAGCGATGCTGCGTTGTAAGAACCACAAGTCCCAGCAAGAGTCAGCGATCGGCTCTCACTGGGTCTTATAGTACAGAAACAATAAAGGCAATGACACTTATATGATATGTATGTTGTTAAGGCCCTGTTCACAATGCCGGTGGCCAGATCTGGCTGAGGATCAGGTTACCGGAGCTGATCGTATCCGGCACTGCCAGATATGACTTACCATTGACTATAATGGGATCTGGCGGTGATCCACCTGATCCAGCTGAGGATCAGGTTACCGGAGCTGATCTTATCCGGCACTGCCAGATACGACTTACCATTGACTATAATGGGATCTGGCAGTGATCAGGCTGAGGATCAGGTTACCAGAGCTGATCGTATCCGGCACTGCCAGATACGACTCCCCATTGACTGTAATGGGATCTGGCGGTGATCCGGCTGAGGATAAGGTTATCAGAGCTGATCATATCCGGCACTGCCAGATATGAGTCCTCATTGACTATAATGGGATCTGGCGGGGATCCGGCTGAGGATCAGGTTACCGGAGCTGATCATATCCGGCACTGCCAGATACGACTCCCCATTGACTGTAATGGAATCTAGCGGTGATCCAGCTGAGGATCAGGTTACTAGAGCTGATCGTATCCGGCACTGCCAGATATGACTCCCCATTGACTATAATGGGATCCGGCCACTTTTCCAGGTTTCAGCCAGACAAATACCGCTGCATGAAGCGGACAGCCGGCATTTATAGCTCGTCAGATCAGGCTACTGGCTGTGAGCGTAGCCTTAGTGAACCCACATAGGAAATGATCCATGTGCACATGCTTTATGAATGACTGATATGCTGAATAGTAGTTTCCCATGAAATAAAAAATAATTAAAAATCACGAGTGCGTAATTCCGTGGCCTCAATTAAAATTAGCCGAGTTTGGCCTCATGCACACAACCGTACAGCGCACTGACCCATTCGTTTCTATAGATCCACATTCTTTGCAGATCCGTCATTCCATTCTGCTAATTATAGGAGATGATCTGTTCGGGTACGGCCACGTGGTCAGATTTCTGCATGGAAAATCAAGAGTGAATTAAAAAAGGGGGAGTAGTCGTATCTGCCCTGTATACTTTCTCTCCACTCCTCACTTTGGTTTCCAAAACTGCGTACATAAGCCGATTGTGCCGCCGTAGCCGCCTGCACATGGAAGGTATCCGTATTTTGGAAACATCCCATATATAACCGTGGCGGTTGTAAAGCAGCCAGAAGAGTTTGACGCCAGTTTTACACCACAATCATTTTGGCGTATGCACCAAAGGATGAAAAGGGAGTGTCCTTTTGGCCTCTGTCAGGGTGGCGTGCATCATCATGCCTGATTTTTGCATCAGACTGTGCTTTCCTATACAGTAAGCCACCATACTGTCCAATATACATTTATTTGCATTGTGGCCAATGGCCGATGCATGTGCCGCTGTATGCTTATACAATGGCACACAGTGGAGGTATAATCAGGGAATACTCCCAGTGTATAGGGCAAACATCCACATTTTTAATAAGTCCTTCCAACTAGTTTATAATAAGGGTCTCTTCATATGAAGCAGAGGGACCTTTTGGGCTTCCGTAGGCTCCAGGGCTTCGGTGTGACCTCCGCACCCCCTATAGCTGTGATGGCTAACCTCCGGTTGGTAAAACTACAACTCCCAAGATGTATACTTGCTTGGCTGTTCTCAGAACTCAACAGAAATGAATGGAGCATGCTGGGAGTTGTAGTTTCACCACAGCTGGAGTGCTGGAGGTTAGCCATCACTGCCCTATAGCTATGCTCCAGAAGGCAGCCATACTGTTTTTTTTTCCATGTATAATTTACAAATAGCAGAGCAAAAAAATCAAAACACTTCATATGTGAGGACAACTCAAGGGGGTTATACATCCAGATGGAACATTAAACATCCATTGCTGGTTTTCCTTAAAGGGGTCCTCTCACTTCAGCAAATGGCATTTATCATGTAGAGAAAGTTAAAGAACTCCCGCAAAAATTTTTATTCCATGTCCTGCTAGAAATGTACAAATCTGTAGTGCATGTCATTTTCTTACCAGTGTCTGTATTTGTGAGATGTATCTCCTTGATGTTTCTCATCTGTGTCATGTGATCAACAATCAGACTCACCAGATAACACAGCATCTTATGTGTGGACAGGAAGTCTATTTCTCTATGTATTCCTATGGGAGCCTCACTCTGAGTCTCATAGGAATGAATAGAGAAGTAACTGGCTTCCTGTCCTGGGTCAGTTGGAGGTCAGGGAGTTGGTCACATGACACAGCTACAATAAGAAGAGAGGAGATAACTCACAAATACAGTTTCTGATGAGAAGATTACATTCACTACAGATTACATCATGCACCTTTCTAACAGGTCAGAGAATAAAAATTTATGTGGGAGTTCTTCTTTAATACAAGCGACTTACTAATGTATTGTGATTTTCTATATTTCCTCCTTTGCTGGCTTGATTAATTCTCCAATCACATTATACATTGCTTGTTTCCATGGTTACAGACCACCCTGCAATCCAGCAGTGGTGGTCGTGCTTGCGCACTATAGGAAAAAGCACCAGCTTGTGTGCGCTCCCGCGGTCCTGGCCACCAGAGAAGACAGCTCTTTTTCCTATAGTGTGCAAGCACGACCACCTCTGATGGATTGCAGGGTGGTCATAACCATGGAAACAAGAAGTGTATAATGCAATGGAAAAATGAATCCAGCCAGCAAAGGAAGCAATATGGAGAATCAAAATACATTAGTAAGTGCCTTGTATTAACTTTCTCTACATGATAAATGCTATTTGCTAATGTGAGACAAACCCATTAAAAAAAAATTCAGTGGCGAATCCACAGCAAAATATGCATTTTACATAAGGAATCTGTCAGGGATTGGCCACGAGTTTCGCCCTCTGCATTGCAAAGAGTGACGCTCAGTGAAAATCCGCAGAAAGAAATGACATTTGCTGAAATCTCATCGACGCTGCCGCTTCCGTAATACGATGCAGAATTTCCACCCACAAATCAAGATGGAAAATCTCCAGCATTTCCAGAACAGCTAGACGTACCTTGATTTTTGTGAGAAATCGCTTTTTTAATGTTCCTCACATCATCACACAACGAAAACCATTGATTAAGGCACGAAGACGCGCTGAATTATCGATCCTCGCTTATGGTCTTATTGTGTGCACAGTCCTTATGCCAGTGGCCAGCTAAAGACAGTTTAAAGACGCGACACTCCTGCATGCTATATAGTCTTATTGATTTCAAGATGGCACAATTAACTCTGACTCTATAAAAGTGCTGGACCTTGGCCGTTCGTTCAGTTCCCGTCTTGAAGACACGATGGTCAGCACCTTTTATTGGAAGGGTCGTTTAAAGAAGAACTCCCCTTTATTCGACGTTCTACTAGAAATGTACATGATGTAATCTGTAGTGAATGTCATTTTCTTACCAGTGTCTGTATTTGTGAGTTATATCTCCCTGATGTTTCTCAACTGTGTCATGTGACCAGCAATCAGACTCACCAACTGACACAGCATCTTATGTGTGGACAGGAAGTCTAATTCTCTATGTATTCCTATGGGAGTCTCACTTTTAGTCTCATAGGAATGAATAGAGCAGTAACTGGCTTCCTGTCCGGGGTCAGTCGGAGGTCAGGGAGTTGGTCACATGACCCAGCTACAATAAGAAGAGAGGGGACAGCTCACAGATACAGTCACTGATAAGAAGATTGCATTCACTACAGATTACATCATGCACCTTTCTAACAGGTCAGAGAATAAACATTTTTGCGGGAGAATCTACAAAGCGATCAGTGGGATCTAGGAGACTCGGGCGAATGCCTGCCTGTCTACCTGTTTGTGTATTTAGTCACCCACCTTGGGCCTTGCGCCTCCTCCATCTGCTGCTAGAAGTTTATTTATTGGGTCTATTTCAGCCAGAGATTTCACTTAAATATTCATCATTTAGCTCTCTGGGTAAATCGTATTTAATCAGCACAAGAGAGAAAATAGCATAATTATAGATGCCGGATGCCATTACAGGGAGAGAAATGAAACCTGGTCTGAGACGTCCAGCCGAGCTTTTGATGAGGAGTAGATTGCATTACCAGCGGGGTGACTGCGAGGTTATTGGCCAACGGGCTGACTGCACCTTGTAGTGTCTGTGACCCCAATGAGCCGTAAGAGGATAGAACGGGCTAAGCAACAAAAACCTCCTCCCGTAGCTGCTCATGATGAATCTTTCATTGTACTGTGGACATGATTAATGTCAGCGTAATCAAGCCACATTAATGCGGCGAGATGCAATGATCTATGTAAATAAACATGCTCCGATAAGCCCGGATCCGCGCTCTATTTGTGGACCTCCAATCCATTCGTCATGCAGGAAAATGGCAGAGGTGGTAGAGGCTAGTAGTCCACACGGAAAAATAGATCCCTCAAAGGTAAGGCTATGAAGGCTCATGCCCAGGGCGGCACTGCCCCCAGGGGTGACTTGCCTTATTTTAACCTGTTCTTATCCTTCTCCATACTAAGACTGTGCTGCAGTGAATGACTGAAAGGTGAAAATGGGAATATGGCAGACGATGAGGGACTGGAGAGGCAGAGGGTAAGTGGTTTATTGGGGGCAAAAAAATGTCAGCCCAAAAGTGCACACAGTGCAACTACCATGGAAGTCGCATAATGAAAGCAGCTAATACGCTATAAATATTAATATTAGGAGTGTGGCCCCCTGTGACTCCTTCTCCAGGTCCCAGTCGCTGTAACAGACCATTACCACTAACCGCTGGTGTCTGCAAAATGATCTTTCCAGATACACAAGGACTTGAGAAGCAATAATTTGATTCCTGAGAACGGCTTCTGTACGGTATGTAGTACTGGCTTCCCAAACTTCCAGGCGCATCATTACATAAGAAGGTATATTAGTATGTATTTCTATACATTTCTAAGGCTACTTTCACACATGCAGGATACGTTTGTGAGATCCGTCACAGGCTCTCATAAACGGTCCTGAACTGATCAGTTTTGTCCTAATGCGTTCTGAATGGGAAAGGATCCGTTCAGAATGCATCAGTTTTGCTTCAGTTCAGTCTCCAGTCCGTTTTGGAGGCGGACACTAGAACGCTGCTTGCTGCGTTTTGGTGTCCGCATGAAGAAACTGATGCAAACGGATCCGTCATGACTCACAATGTAAGTCAAGGGGGACGGATCAGTTTTGTCTGACACAATAGAAAACGGATCGGTCCCATTGACTTTCAATGAAGTTCAAGGCGGATCCGTCTTTGCTATGTAAAATATAATACAACCGGATCCGTTCAGAGCGGATGCAGCAGGTTGTATTATCATGACGGAGTCTGGACGGATCTCACAAACGGATCCTGCAAATGCAAGTGTGAAAGCAGCCTAAGACATCTTGTATTTGGTAGATGAATAATGGTCCGATGCATGCAAATACAATCCTGTATAGACAACTCATGGGTCATCCAGACATCACCAGGGGTATTCCCATCTGATACTGTAAATGTAGACTACGCTGATGGATGAAGAGTCTTCAAATCCACCCGCATAGGGACATTTAGCATAGAAACACAACCAAAATGAGTGAAGATAACTTCATGAATATCAATAGATGTTTCAATGAAGAAGTTTTCCTTTGCTAATTTTGGTCATGTTTCTGTGCAGGTGGATTTGAAGCAGGGACGGATTGGCCGTAGACCTTACAGGGAAATTTCCCGGTGGGCCGATGCCCAGGGGGCCACCTGAGCCCCCCACACGGCCTCCTAGTGGTAGTTTTTTGGAATGTATTCTGTGATGGACTGCGGTATTTGGCTCTGTTGGGGCGGTATAATCTGCCACAATATGGTATTGCTGGCTCTGCCTTCCATCAATTTGGACCCAATTAAAAAACGGGTGCACTTTTGGTATTTTTCCAGGGCCACTTTAAGTTCCCAGTCCGCCCCTGATTTGAAGGCTCCTCGTGCACCAATTTATTGTAAATGTCCTTCTCCTCCTGAAGACTCTTCATCCTCCTGAGGGCCGGCAGCCGATGCAGTGAGGCCCCAGACACCAACGGCAGTACGGCCCAATACCACAAAAAGGCTCTCTATAAGAGTTGTGCCTAATGTAACACAACACAAAAAGGTGAGCATTGCCATCTCTGCTTAAAAAGAGTTGTCCTATCTTATACATTTGATCCGTTTTTTTCCTTTTTGATTTCACACAACCGCATCCTGATGTGCAAAACGGATGCATCCTGATATGCCAAACAGATCGGTTTAATTCCGGTGTTGTGATCCTCTGCCGGATCTATATACTGGAATCAACAACGCAAAAAAGTGTGAAAGTAGCCTTAGCAGGGATGTATTGGGAATTTAAAGTGGCCCCGGACAAAAACCTAAAATTGGCCCAATGCCAATAGCAACAGATTTCCAGTTAGACTCGAGGCAATCTGCAGAGATTCAGCTGAAGATCTTATCAGCTGTATTCTGGACCATAATCCCTGACAAGCAGAGCAGAGAGGAGGATGAGGCAGCTCTTTACCTCAGTGTTGTGAAGTAAACTTGTCCTCCTGTGTGATTAGGACAGGTTCTGTGTGCACTAATAGGACGGCGGCCATTTTGTTTCTCTTAATGATTGCTCCCCAGACAAAACGAGCCGTTATAACTAATAAAAGGTAATGGGGAATATATTTATAATAAAGTAATATTTAAGTATTTTCATTTTCTTAATTCCTGGAGAACCCCTTTAAGGACCTATAAGCACAAAGAGTGGGCCCCCAGAATCATTTCCTGTGGTGGGCCCAAGGGACTTCAGTTCAACGCTGGCACAAATGATGTATCCATGACATGATCGATTTTCATCATAATGAACTTTTGCGAAAATTAAGTCGAAAATACACGCAACTACCACGATAGGAAATAAAGTTGCGTAACTTGAGTTACACGTAAATACTGTGTGACAAGATAAAACATCTCTGTCTCGCCGCCGTACATGTGGTCAGTAATGGATCGCATTAGTCGTAATTTCTTATGCATGTTTGCTTGCCACTGACAAATTGTTGCGTGCTCAACTTGATTCAATACATTTTTATCTTTCACCTTCTAGAGCCGGAGAGATGAAGAGAAAGAAGAAATATCCGGCGACGGACTCTGCCTCGTCTCCCCATCTCGCCACTGACAATTAAGAAACCTCAAAGTAATTTTTGAAAATGTCACCATCTCATTTAGCGAAAGGCTAAATAATATATGAGGCATAATCAGCGTCCTGTGTTGCCGGTGCAGCTATGCCGTGTCATTAGTAAACCCACACTATAATATCCGAGTGTCACAGTTTAATTATAACATGTAATTAGTTTCCTCACTGGATGGCACAGAGTCACCTCCCCTGAGCTAAACAAAAGGTAAAGGAGTCATCGACCCCCTAACATCAATCAACTAACTGAAGGCCAAGCAGCGTTAACATCGGATTCTGGCCAACACACATAAAGATCTAGGGTAATGACTTGTCATACCAGCTGCTATAAAACCTCACAACATGTGATAAGACTACAGCAAATTAAGGTTCAGTGCAGTGAGAGTCACCTATACTATTTTCCAGTGCACCTTCTACAACTTCCAGGAGGGGCACCATTTGTTGCCTAGCTATATACAAGGTCACCAGATGGTTTATGGGTTTATAATGGGTATTATAAAAAATTGCCTCCAAAGCTGCTGTTAAAGGCGTTTTCTGGGCTGTAATATTGGTATAGGGATGCATGCTCCTCCTCTCACTGGTTGCTTCACGCACATAGAGGTGACTAGGAGCAGCACACTATATGTGCAGGGCCTGCTCTCCTGAATGTAGATGCCCAATGGTATAGGTAGGTTTAGTGTAGGACCTGCCTGACCGAGACCACCTTGGCGCAGGTAGGTGGAGATGTGTGTTGATCAAAATATATTGGCTGAGAAGTTTCAGAGGGCTTAGTCCATATATCATTTTTACATCTATTGTGTTAGTGCATTATTTTCCATGATTTTTTTTACCTTCTTAAGGTCAAGGTTCTCAAAGACCTGATGCTTAAAGGACATTCTGGTACGGTACTGAAAAGTCTGCCCACTGTCTTCTCTTTGTATGGGCATCTTACTGATACCTATAGTTAGTAGGGATTTGTCACCCAAAAAAGCTGGGTCATTATTTTAGTTCTATTGATGTTTTAACATGAATTCAATGATTTGAGAATAAATAGGCTTAACAGGCTAAGTGATTAAACATAAGCTAAATCATACAAATCACATACAGAATAATAATCCCATGGCCTGCACAATACAATATGGGATGGGACTCCTGTCACCATGTCTTAGCACATGCCCGACACCCCATGGTGATACGAGATAGGAATAGTGACTTTACAAACATCCTACCTGGATGGTGTTCTCAGAGGAGTTTCCATTAACCAATCAGTACTTTATTAAGTTCCTACAACACAATTGATCATACATGATTCACATCTGAATATTACAGAATCTCAAAGGTAGTTTGTGGCAACTTTTTTTTCATTCTGAAGCGCATTGAGAGTACAAACCAAGACCTTAGAATAGAACAGGAAGATGACTAACTGCATCTTCTATTACCACTTGGCCACCAGCTGCAGTCATTCTCCTGCAGCAGTAATGCCCATAGTATGGCACACTTGCTCATCGCCCTGACAGTCTCACAGGAACAAGTAAAGGTTTCCAGCCGCACATTAACCAGCTGCTGAATATTACGCCCTGTAATGCCCTGTCAGATGGTTGAATGCACGTCTCTAGAACAGTTATGTTCATCTATTTGTCTAGGCGTTGTTGAACTGTAGATATCATTATTGTATGGAAAAAGAATGTAACTTGAGAAATGTCAGATTGTGGAACAAGAAGCCTTATGCTTTACAATATCGGGCCTTGCTACATCTCAAGTGTATGATGACATTCATGTGACTCTAGTGACAGAACCTATTGTTTTTCTTTCTCTCAAACATTTATGGCTTATTCATAGGATATTCCATAAATGTCTGATACATGTATGAAGGTCCCTCTGGAGCCCATGCCTATCTCTACAATGGGCCCTCCAATCCTGTCCTTCCTGGTTGTGGCTGCCAGGGGTGGTCGGTACTATGGAAGCAAATGAACGAGCTGCCATTGTATAGGAGCTATGGAAACAGCTTATGGCTATGGGAAGAAGTTGCTGCTCTTTCTGTAGTACAGACCACCTCTGTCTGCTATATTAAAGGGGGTCTTTGGGAATTAAGAAAATTAAAATACTTCAATATTAGTTTAATAAAAATGTATTCCCTAATACCTTTCTTTAGTTATAATGCCTTGTTTTGTCTGGGGAGCAATCATCAGAAGAAATAAAATGGCTGCCATCCTATTAGTACACACAGAACCCGTCCTATTAGCAAACCCTGTCAAAATCACACAGGAAGACAAGTTACACTGAGCTAACGAGCTGCCTCATCCTCCTCTCTGCTCTGCTTGTCAAGAATTATGACCCTTAATATAGTTTAACTTCTATAGAAATGGAGGTCATAAGAAGACATGAAGTACAGAGAGGAGGGTGAGAGTAATAAGCAGCAGCACTTGGATGCATTCTCCATTACCACAGCAACATATTACCACAGTCTGTCCTGTCCGTCCTCTCGGTACGTTTGCATGTCTCCATTCATACAGAAATTCAGCTGAAGATCATATCATATTAATCTGTATTTAGCATCATAATTCCTGAAAAGCAGAGAAGAGAGGGGTATGAGACAGTTCTTTAGCTCAGTGCTCTGAAGTAACTTGTCCTGTGTTATTAGGACAGGTTTTGTGTGCACTAATAGGACGGTGGCCATTTTATTTCCCTTAATGATTGCTCCCCAGACAAAACGAGTCATTATAACTAATGAAAGGTATTTGGGAATATATTTATAATAAAGCAGTATTTTAGTATTTTCATTTTCTTAGGTCCCGAAGAACCACTTTAAATTGAGCGGAGTTCAGATTGGTGGTCATTCTAGGCGTTTTTTTTTTAACAAGAATGCAAAGATATCGATGACCTATCCTCAGGACAGGTCATCAATATCAGATCGGCAGAGGTCCTACTCCTGGCACCTCCACCAATCAGCTGTCTGAAGAGATAGCAGAGTTTGTGCTTCAAAATTACCCGTTTGACGCCTCGCTTGTAGAGGTGGCGGAGTGCAATTACAACAGTTTGTCCCATTCAACTGCACAACCCCTTTAAAACCTACACCAAATTACTGAAAAGTCTAAATATGCATTAATTAGAAAGTCTAAAAAAGATACAAATCTATAGCTGTGCATAGCTGACGTACACTTGGTTATACAACTCTAAAAGTAAATGTATTAAGTGATGTGGATTCCAAATATCTTCTACCGGGTAGGGAGTTTGACTTTCTCTGGTGTTTTTCCAATAGGCTTTGCTATAAGACTAAAAAAAACACAAAAAAATAAATGTTTCAAATGTTACATAAGATAAAAATGCCACCAAAACAGCTTACAAAAAAAAACAGTATGAAAACATGACATTAAAAAAACAAAACAAAAACACACACATGGTTTCTTTTGATGCAGGAGTTTTGGAGCGTATTCCACGCCAAAAAGACAGCGACATAGAATCCGTCTCCCATTGTTTTTAATGGTAAATCGAGATGTGGTTTGTGTGGCTACTGGTGTAAAGCTGCATCGGGGAAGGACATGTCCTTTCTTGGTGCGGTGTCCAGACGAACACCACTGGAAGTTGCTGCAGGTGTCGGTTTGTGGTTTAACTCCATTCAATGGGACTAAACCCCGGGCAGAAGGACGGCATTGAAACTGAAAAAACGCAGCAGAAATTGCGTCAGTTTCTACCGTTGGAGTTTGACAGCATCAAAATCTGCTGTGTGAATATAGCCTAGGGCTCATTCAGATGAGTGATGTAAAACTCATCCTGCTGTCTCCACTGAAAATAGATGAGTTTCCATCCATTTTGAATCACTACATTCTGTGTTCAGTTGTCAGCCGTATGGCACGAGCCCGTAGTCTGAGATTTTCTGCGCTTTATAGAGTGCGGTTGTTACAGGGACATCTGAAGTCTGTGAAAAGTTGCAGTAAAGTAAAATACATGATTGCTGTGTTGTCTAGGCCAAGCACCAGCCTTAGGCTTCATTCACACGACCGTATTTTGTTTCCGTGCCCGTTCCGTTTTTTTTGCGGACCGTATGCGGAACCATTCATTTCAATGGGTCCGCAAAAAAAACGGAAGGTACTCCGTTTCCGTATGTCCGTATTTCCGTTCGGCAAAAAAGATAGAACATGTCCTATCCTTGTCCGTTTTGCTGACAAGGATAGGCAATGTTACAATGGATCCGCAAAAAAAACGGAAACACGGATGCCATACGGAACGTCATTCATTTTTTTTGCGGATCCGCAATTTGCGGACCGCAAAACACGTACGGTCGTGTGAATGAAGCCTTACAGTCACCATCTCATACCGGGTAGAAATGTCATGCTTCAAAATGATCACTCTTGCCTTACGGATCAAACTCTGCAGATCTGAACCCAGATGTTTATACTAATTATCCTGTACAACATGGGTGCAGCTACCAGGGTAGCAGAAATAGCAACAGCTACGGGGGTCAACAACCAATGGGGCTCCTTCCCACTCCATTATTCCTGTACTGTAACGTCACTACGTTATTCCTGTCCTCTGACATCACTACATTATTCCTTCACTGTGACATCACTACATTATTCCTTCACTGTGACATCACCACATTATTCCTGTCCTGTGACATCACTACATTATTCCTGTCCTCTGACATCACTACATTATTCCTTCACTGTGACATCACCACATTATTCCTGTCCTGTGACATCACCACATTATTCCTGTCCTGTGACATCACTACATTATTCCTGTCCTCTGACATCACTACATTATTCCTTCACTGTGACATCACTACATTATTCCTGTCCCCTGACATCACTACATTATTCCTTCACTGTGATATCACTACATTATTCCTTCACTGTGACATCACTACATTATTCCTGTCCTGTGGCATCACTACATTATTCCTTCACTGTGACATCACTACATTATTCCTTCACTGTGACATCACTACATTATTCCTTCACTGTGATATCACTACATTATTCCTTCACTGTGACATCACTACATTATTCCTGTCCTCTGACATCACTACATTATTCCTTCACTGTGACATCACTACATTATTCCTGTCCTCTGACATCACTACATTATTCCTTCACTGTGACATCACTACATTATTCCTTCACTGTGACATCACCACATTATTCCTGTCCCCTGACATCACTACATTATTCCTTCACTGTGACATCACTACATTATTCCTGTCCTCTGACATCACTACATTATTCCTTCACTGTGACATCACTACATTATTCCTTCACTGTGACATCACCACATTATTCCTGTCCTCTGACATCACTACATTATTCCTTCACTGTGATATCACTACATTATTCCGGTCCCGTGACATCACTACATTATTCCTGTCCTGTGACATCACTACATTACTCCGGTCCCGTGACATCACTACATTATTCCTGTCCTGTGACATCACTACATTATTCCTGTCATTAGTGAAATCACCTCTTGAGGTTCCCGTGAGTTTGCAATGAGACTGCAGTATCTACACATAAAGTAACCTAGATCCAGCACCAAAACTAAGTGTGCCATAAGACTGTTCCAAGAAGTGAGATTTCATGCCTTTTTAAAAAAATATATATATATATAAAAATCCTGCATGCTCTGTAATGGTACGGCCACGCGTTCAGATTTCCTGATGCAGTTTTGAAAACAAAAATCAAGAGTGATTTTTATTTTTTTTTTTATTAATGAGAAGTCATATCTGTCCTTTACACTTTCTTTTCTATGATCCACTACTAATTTTGGCTTCCAAAACTGCATGCAGCAACCTGACCCTGCATCCGAACCCTAAGACTGACCAATGCAGCGCTGTAAGCAGAACACCATCCTAAAGTGACCTTCATCGCCGCCAACAAAAGCCAGGGATAAGCATGGAGGAAGATCTGAGGAAGAGTCAGATAGGTAAGGAGATACTGTACGGAGGGAGCAGCAGCCTCACTCCCCCTGGAAGCACTTCTGTAAATTTAACAAAAGGGAAAAAAAAAAAAAAAGTCTAGATCCCAGACTGGTGTGCTGCAATCTGGCTGTTTCCATGGAGACATGTCGGCCTGTTCACATGGCAACATACCTGCGGTCCACTATTAAAGTGATGAGATGAGCAAGATAGTGAATGCATATGGATGCTTATAACCCCTTGCCTGCCAGATCATCCGCCGCTGCTTATGATGGCCATAAAAAATAAAAATCTGTTCTAATGGTCAAACCCGTACGGCTTCCCTGATCCCACAGAGAGAAAAAGAGGTTGTATCGCAAATAAATATTAATTTCACTTCCCCGTCACCCGCTATGTAACCCCTGTGTACCGGCCAAGGCTTGGGACTTGTGGCTGCTGCAAGGCAACCGAAGTGGCAGAAATATTATTTGCAACTCAGTATGAAGAGGACCATGAACTTGTTAGATGGTGGATGAGAAATCTGCTGGCTGGCTGCTTAATGACGCCCCTGTGAATGAATCTTGGGATGTGTCAGCTCGGCGGCGTGAGATGAACAGCCTGTGCGCGCGATTCTGCAAGAGGGGAGGTGCGCACAACCACCTTGTCTGTTTTCTGCACGACCCTTAATCGTCACAATTGTCAAAAAGTGCAAAATATTCTTTTTTTTATTTTTTTTAACTAGGTTGGCTTTTGTAAAATTATCATCGTTCGCTTTCCCTAAACAAGCAGTTCCTAAAAGGGCAATTTGCATGCTTCAATAAATCGGACTGGAAGATTAATGGAATTCATACTCCCCAGTTTTTTGCTTTTTAATGCAAAATCGATGGTAAAAAAAAAAAGGAAGAAATTAACAGTGACCGCGCTCCATGTTAGTTACAATACGCTGCATCTGACTACTCACCTACTATTTACCATTGTCTGTACAGTAAGGCTTCATTCACACGTCCGTATGTGATTTGCGGTCCGTAAAAAACGGATGACGTTCCATATGGCATCCGTGTTTCCGTTTTTTTTTTGCGGATCCATTGTAACAATGCCTATCTGTGTCAGCAAAACTGACAAGAATAGGACATGTTCTATATTTTTTGTGGAACGGAAATACGGACATACGGAAACGG
This sequence comes from Rhinella marina, assembly GCA_900303285.1. Lineage (NCBI taxonomy): Eukaryota > Metazoa > Chordata > Amphibia > Anura > Bufonidae > Rhinella > Rhinella marina. The sequence goes on along the minus strand of ONZH01009327.1, from coordinate 1,015,292 downwards.
AATGCACACGGAGTACCTTTCGTTTTTTTTGCGGACCCATTGAAATGAATGGTTCCGCATACGGTCCATAAAAAAAAACGGAACGGACACGTAAACAAAATACGGTCGTGTGAATGAAGCCTAAGGCCCCATTCACACGACCATATATTTGCGGGTCCGCATTATTGCGGACCCGCAAATATACGGGGGCCGCCCGGCGTGTGTTCTGCAGCGCTCGGAACACAAGCCGTGCGGCCCCATTGAAAATGCCTATACTTGTCCGTGCATACGGACAAGTATAGGACATGTTCTATCTTTTTATGCGGAGCCGCGGCTGTGCGCTCCCATAGAGGTGAATGGGGCTGCATGTATTCCACAATTTTGCGGAATACATACGGCCCCATTCATACGGTCGTGTGAATGGGGCCTAAGTGTCAGAACGCAAGGGGCTGGGGATCGCGGTATTATTTCTTTTGTTTTTAATTTATGCCATTCTGGCCCTTATCAAGAAGTTACGCACAAACAACAAACAGCAAAGTGGTGAAAAAACTATGGCTCGGGTTTATAAAGACTGGTGTATCTTCTGGCAGTCTATACTATTATGTACAAATCGTTTTTAGCAAAATGTGCTTCCCATTTAATAAATTTGATACATAAGCGCCTTCTTAAGGGCTCTTTCAAACTAGCGAGTTTTCCGTCTGGATGTGATAGGTGTAGCTTATGCACAGGATCCGGACTGAATCCTGACCCATTCTTTTCAGCGGGTCTGTGCACATAAGCGTAGTTTTCATGCATGATCTTTGCGTTCAGGAAAAATTGCAGAATGTTCTATATGGTGCCTTTTTTTTCACGCAGCCCCGACTCCATAGAAGTGAATGGGGCTTATATGGGAAACAGGAGGGAATATGTTTTTCACTGACGGTTGCTAGGATTGTTATTCTTCATTTCTTCACGTGCTTGAAAAACACATGCAATCCGAATACAATCTGGATGGAAAAAAACGCATGAATGCAATTGGATTCAATCATCAGTTTTTCCCTGAACAGATCCTGACAGAATCTACATTGCTCGTGTCAAAGAGGCCTTAGACTTTCTAATGAATATATTTTGCTAAAAGAGAGAATTCCACGTATAAGTCAATGGAGACTCAAAATAATCTGCTACATGGTGAAGAAAATCCAGATATTTTGTATTCAATAGGTGAGGACAACAGAAGAAAATATTTGAAAATAATATCTCAGAATATTTGCAGATTTAAAAGGGACCTAAACCCTTAGGCTACTTTCACATTAGCCTTTACCGCCGGATCCGTAGTGATAATACAACCTTGAGGATCCGTAATGAACGGATCCGGTTGCATTATCTTTAAACATCGCTGGAACGGATCTGTCATGAACTCCATTGAAAGTCAATGGAGGACGGATCCGTTTTCTACTGTGTCACATCGAATGGATCCGTCCCCATTGACTTGCATTGGGGGTCATGACGGATCCGTCTTGGTGCGGATGCCTGGACCGGAGAGCAAACCGCAGCATGTTGCGGTTTGCTCTCCGCTCTGAAGACGGAACGGAACGCTTTTAGGAGTCCGTTGTCTTCAGTTCAGTTTTGTCCCCATTGACAATGAATGGGGACAAAACTGAAGCGTTTTTTTTTCCGGTATTGTGCCCCTATGACGGAACTCAATACCGGAAAAAGTAAACGCTAGTGTGAAAGTAGCCTTACTTAAAGCATAAGAAGTGCAGCATTGCTTCTCAGAGCATAGAAAGTATATAGGATCCATACTTCGCATTCTGGAAAACCTGATGCAACCCGAAGTTGCAGAGCGCTCTGAGACGTTCTGCTGCACCATCAGCGCTTTGACTAAAGTTTTATGGCCGCTTAAAAAAAACCTATGGATCCAATGCAGAGATAATCTGTACAAAGGGGTGCAATATGGATAGATGGCTGTAAGACGTCCATTTACAACTATGGATACAATATCACCATCTTTTCTTGCGGTTGTGTGAATGTGTCCCTAGCCTGAATGCACTGTAGCTAGGTACATCTCTACAGGACTTGCCATGATTATGTACTTACATGGGAACAGATGGTTTCCAATGGGTGCCATCAAGACAACGGTCTTAATAAAGCCCTAAACTAGCGGTGGTCCCGCTGAGGTTATGAAGAGGTGCAGGCCTCTCCATAACTTTGGTGCATCCAGCCCCAGTTCTTAATGTACGACAGCTTCCAAGTTTCCTTGCCGTCTTACATTTAGACCTTTTTCTACACCTAAAACAGGTGTAATAAATGGTGAATGAGCCGGGCCTACCATCCCCTCACCACCCACGCCAGGCCCTCAATTTTAGACCTGGCATGAGCGGGGAGAAGTTGCAGATAGCAGTGCAATGGTGCCCAAGATACGCCTAATTTAGGCATTTTTCAGCATAGTAAATGACCCCCTATGTTTCCAAAGCCTGCCGCAGAGAAATTTGTTGGTGCCAGTAGTTTCCTGTATTAGTTATTTGCTTCCATCAGTCAGATTCTGGGCGATCGATATTGGACTCCCTGCTTTAGAAAAAAAAAAGGGGTTGGTTTGTTCTGATGGGAAAACTTCTGTAATGACTACATCAGGGGATTTCACGAGAAGCAATGTCCTAATATGTCTCAGTAACAGGCTAGTAGTGCTATAGAGACATTCTGACATGGTGGTTCCCCTGCACGATCCAGATGTCATTTACAGCATTTACATATATTCTGCCACCAGGCATCACAAAAGGTTTCTCCAAACCTGAGCTTCACTTTAAAATAATGAAACTAAATGATAGAGTCAGTCCTCCTACGTCCGATACCTGGATCTAAGACGGCCTCTATACTATATTCATCTCCTAAGAAGCAGCGCATGTTCTGTGAGCTTTATTTATTTCCTTTTCGAACACTTACTGTACAATAAGCGACATCTGTAGGGCTTGAGGCACGATGACATCACCGAGGAGAGAGGTGTTTGATGTCACGGAATCTGTACAGACAGAATTACTGCACACTTTAACGTGTTGGTTCAAGCTTCCTCCATACTGTACAGGGCAGACGTGCCAAGATTACTGCTATCACGGCTTGCTGGGATGTAATTGCAGGTAATATATTTACTGTAACAGCAGTATAAGCACCGAGGCCTAATTCACTTTCCCCGCATACAATAAAGGCCCGAGCCCAAAAAACAATGCTGTACTAGTATAGGTGCAACAAAATGAACAGGACCATTACTGGAGGGCTGAAAGATATGCATCTCATTATAGAGCTTAAAGGGATTGTCCTAGATTAGAAAAACATGGCTGATTTTTACCAAAAACAGCACCACATCTGTCCACAGGTTGTGTGCGGTACTGCATCTCTGCTGTATTGACTTCAGCTGAGCCGAGCTGCAATACCAGACACAACCCATGGACAGGGATGATACTGAAAGCAGCCGTGTTTTTCTAATCCTGGACAAACCCTTCAAAAGGGTATTAGTAGCATTATTTTAATGGTGTACCCACTTTAACCACCTAACGGTTTTGCCCGAGTCCAGCTCGGGCAGTGTGAAAGGTAGCTAACTGGAGGCGGGAGGGCTGCATTGGATGGTAGCAGCTAGAAACACGCAACTGGTCTTGTATGAAAGCTGACAGTCCAGGCTTTCATACAAGACTAAAATGGGGAATAATCATGAGTAAACCCTGTTTTTACTTTTGCTTTCAGCTGCATTCACAGCATCCCGATTTCTATCAGTGATATCTTTCTCTGTCCTGAACATATTCTGGTATTGTCTGAAAGTTTGCAATGTCTGCTTTCAAACAAGATCAGTTGCATATTCCTAGCTGCTATCATTCAGGATATAGCAGTATCTAAAGCAGCCCTCCCCACTTCAGTTAGCTACTTTTCCCACTGATGGAGCTCCACTCTGGCAAAACAGTTAGGGGGTTAAGCTGGTCATACACATTACACGTTTGGCTCACACACTGATGTGAAGGGGGAGCTTCTGACTCTCCTACAACAGAAGATGATGTTGGAGGAGACAAGGATAGTGCAAAATCAATATTTTCACCCTCCAGGGAGATAAGCAACGTCCTGAACAGTCTGACAGCAGCTCTCAAAGCTCTCCCCATAGAATATACATAAATGCTGAATGTGTATGTGTATGGGGAAACTGGGAGCGATAGCTGTCGCCCAAACAGCTATTGAATGTGTATGGCCAGCTTTACCGATCCTATTGCTGTTGGCTGCTGTCTTGGTCCCTGCTCCTCTCCACTTCCTGTTCTCAGGCTCGACGACCAGAATTGCCTTGGACTGCCCACTCAGCTAATCACTGGAGGAGTCAGGTTACTGCTATGGTGTATATTGTAACATTGTGAACAGAATTTTTATTTATTTATTGGGGGGGGACATTGCTCATCAAGAACTGAAGAATCTAGTAGATCATTTGAAGAGGTCTATCACCATGACCGATTCATGATGACGACTGCTAGATTTCCTACTGTATGCTGTCACTGTTTTGCTGCGATTCTGACGACTTTCCTTAGGTACAAGGCATCAATCACAGCAGAGAATCTACGCGTGTATGCCGATGCGAAAGCAAACTCCAATCATGAAAAACTATCAGCGTGTTTGATCGGGGTAAACCTTCCTATCCTTTCCTTAGGCCTCATGCACACAGCCTTGTCCGTTTTGCAGCTGATTCTCAAAACACGGATACCGGCCGTGCGCGTTCCGCATTTTGAGGATCGGTACGTCCTGCCCTCTGTTAGAAATGCCTATTCTTGTCCGCAAAACCGATATGAAAAGGACATGTTCTATTTTTTTGTGCCTTTTTACCAGGGCGGCGGAATGGACATATGGATGTGTATAGCACTCGGTGAATTGAGTCCATTGAGATGAATGGGTCCGCATCCGATCCGCAAAAAATGCACGAGGCCTTATTGTAATTGAAAGCATCTGCTCAGTGCACAATGTGACCTTTCCTCTTATGTCTAAGCTGTTCGTCCCCGATTGTCCAGCCTCTGGTTTCCTTTTCCTGCTCTCCCTGACACATTACATGTCTACCTTCCCTTTTTTTTTTTTTCTTCGTTGGCCCGCTTTTTCACATGGAGACTATATTTTCCAGTTTGACTCAATGATGGAGTTGTTTCTTTGCTTCTTGTGCGCTTAGCCATTTAATTAAAGCGATCCATATTGAATTCATGTCCAGATGCCTTGACCAGCGGAGTCAGACCCTCATTGGCATGCCAGCTGCTCGGTGCTTAGCACGGCTCCTGCATACTAATCAAGCAGCGAGCAGTCATTCATCAGCCCATGATACAGCTCCAGCATCTACAAGCACTTATGACATGTAATTGGTGGTGCATAAGGAAGCCAGGCCACATTAAAAACCCTACAGATAGTCAGAGATAAAAATTAATGACTTTTGCTTTGTGTAATCCAGCATGCGTTGGTGGGAAAAGGGAGGGGGGCTGGGATTAATAAGAGCACAAAGGAACAAAGCCTGACTTGCTGTTGTTTACGAACTAAACAATACAGATTTTCGGCACGGGTGAGTTAGGACCCCTTGCAGATTTAGCATATTTATGCTGGAGAGAACGAGGCGTCTTGATGGGGTCCAGCCGGGCTGCCTGGATTTCTATTATTTTCATTAAGTACAGCTGAGATTATTATTATTACTGTGAGCATCTAAGCAGGCCGGCTATGAAACGCCTTCCCTAAAATGTGCAGAATAATGGGAATTTCATCTACAGATGCACAGATTCATTTATTAATAATGCTATTTATACCTGTGCTAGTTTCCCCAGAATTCATTAGGGAAATGTACAGGATGATCCTGCGCACGGCGGGGACTCTACGGAGCAAACATTTTGTGTATAAATTTAGCCTGTATAAGAGAGGAGCGGTTAAGGAGCCTCCCGATACTTCGGGCCTTTGAACACTGCGTTCACTGGAAAACTATATTCTGACAACATGTGAGATTTTCTGTACGTTTACATAAAGAAAGCGTTCATGAACATCTGAAAGACGTCTATCCGATCAGCGGTTGTGTAAAGGGGTCTTCAGGCTTAGAAAACCGCTTATTAGGAAATTCAGAGTCAACCGGGGAGTGTCCTCTGTTTAGGATCCTCATCTCTTGCCCTTGCTCTGGAGGACCTGTGCTGTCCTCCATTACACAGGCATCCTGCTGATTTGAATGGACGCTGTGTGATACATAACTTCACCTGTGGTGGCGCTGCAGGAAAACCGATCACTTACTGACAGGTGTACCCATTTATAATAGATGATCACTTTGTGATCTGCTTATAACAAGTAGGGATTGACAAAACATATTCGGACATATTTATTCTTTTACCTTTATTGCTCCTATCCTCAGTTCTGGGCTGTGATCACATGACCATGTCTGTGCAGCTCTGTCTTATTTCCTGAGATGTTACGTTGATGGGCGGGGCAGTGATAGGGGAGTGTCTATGTGACTAGCTGGGTGGGAGGGGCTAGAAGCTAGCTGGGCTTTGTTAGGGGCGGGGCTGGAAATGTGACAGAGGAAGGAGAAGAGCATCATGGGTTTGGTTGGATACAGCAACAGGAAATGCTACATACAGGATGGCAACAAACCAGAGGGATCGGTTTATGTGGTGAAAACGGGTGAGGAGAGTTAAAATTAAAAAAAAAAAAATCATGGGAAGCATCTACATGAGCATACGCCTTAAAAACCATAGTAATCCTGGAAATCCCCTTTAAACTCTATTTAACCTACGTAAAAAGGTTTTCTTAATTTACAAAGAGACTATAGTTGGCAAAAAGCCCCACCACAACAGTGGAGGACAGATACATGGCTGGCCATAAAATGTGGCAGAAGTGCAATGGGACATCCCTCTTGAGGATCAGCTGGTGTTTGTGTGACCATTAGGTTCCCTGCTCTCCATTTTGAGCAACAAAACTGTTCACAAGTCCTGCTGAAATGTGTAGCTATAAGCCGAGCAGATCTGAGGTCACAGAATACCTTCCTAAATATAGATGAGGTAAATACAGGTCCTTGACCCTCCCAGGGTCCTCCAGCCAGGAGAGTTAGTTGGGAACCGTTCCTATTTTGAACACGGCTTGTGGCTACATTTTAGTTTGTTTTGGACTTGGATAAAAGAACTTGCAATAAAAAAATAACAGTTTTAAAAAATGGAGCAAACCTTAAAGGGGTTTCTTCTGTCTCCCAACCACTGCTCCTATATTACAATGTTCTGTGATCGCTCATTTCGTAATATATACTTTCATTGCCACTATCTCCAGATCTGATTCTAGTCACGTGACCCCATCTGTAGCCCTGATACTTACTGTAATGTCATGTCCTTTGCCTTGTTTTTGTGTCTTCCGGTTTCCTCCTGGTCCTGGCTACATCCCCATCCATCTAAAGTACATTGGAGGATCCCCGTAGTATGTAGTAGGGGGCACGGTGCAACCTCCAGATTTGGGTAGTATGGAAGTTCAATGGTTTATTGGTACAAGAGCTACACGTTTGTGGGCCGTATTGGCCCCTTTGTCATGCAGACACCAAACTGTCTGATGAAGGGACCACTTTGGACCTGAAACGTATAGCTCTTTTACCAATTTAGCATTGAAGGTCCAAACTACTTGAGACTTGAGGTTGCGCCTCTCCAGGGGACCCCTTTTTATCTCTACTGCCCGCAAAATCAGTCCAAAAACTTATCAGCAGAGCTGCCTTAGAATACAGGGGATCTGATAAGGTCATCTACTTCCCTCCCATGTACATTAGATGGGCAGGGATACAGCCAGGACATGGAGGAAACCAGAAGATGCAGAAGAAAGGCAATGGACGTGATGTCACAGGAAGTATCCAGTACCAGCTCTAGAGATAGCAGCAACAGGTTGCTGGAAACTGGAAACCCCTATAAAAGGTTGATATGTCCGATTAATTAAAAAATAAACTCAGACTAGCGTAATATAATAATAAACTAACAAACTAACTAACTAACTATATAACTTTTACCTGAACTGGAGGTTAAGCTGACATCTTTAGTCCAGTGGGCGAAACAGACTGGGGATCTACCATATGGGCTTCATGTTTACCCCACACGGTAGGATATTTTTGGACTTTCCAATTCATTATCTCAATGTTGAAGATTTTCAAAGAAGAAATATGCAAAAGATCACTGTGGACAACAGACAAGAAATTCTTATTAGTTTCTATCTCTCAGCTGGCGGGATCTATTGTACTAATATCCATCAACAACACCTTGTGGAACATGAAAGGTCAGACTATCCCAGAGCTGCAAGGGTAATTTTCACCTCCCAGCAAAAATAAATCTCTTGTTATTGTGAGAACACTTGTTACACACTGGCACCTGGCGACATTATCACTGAGCAATACACCTATGCATTGGTACCATGGGCCCAGAGGCATATCCTCTTTGTACTACAAGTCCCAAATTCTCAGTGCCAGGAACTTGGCATTCATCTGTAATCTGTATGAAGGTACACACTCCCTACAACCACAATGCCTCTGTGTGTTCATATAGTGCAAAGGGAAAGCATTATGCATACATTACCATATTATTACAAAAGGGATCATTGATGAACTATCTGAACCAATGTCCCTACCTGCTTGCATGATCAACCTTAGATGACAGACCACAACTGGATGGTGGTCCCTTCTTTACTAAGTGCAGTGGCTTACAGGGAAAATGCAGGGACAAAATAATAAACATATTGGCAGATATGCAGAGCAGATAATTGACTGGATGGGTCGGATGACCAGAACAGAACCAAACAGAATATAGCACAGTCGTACTAGTCTAAGTCAATACAAGGAGAATCCAAGCAAAGCCAAATCAAAAACCAGAAAACAGAGATGTACCAAGCTAGTAAGTCAAATTCATGAAGGCTTGTCAGGTCCAAATTGTTAGGCAAGGGGTAGTAGTCAGAACACAAAAGAGTCTAAAAATCCAGAGGTCAAAAATACAATACAGCAGGGTACAAGATTAGAAATGCCTTAATCACAGGCAACTGTGGCCAGCAGTTGCCTGTTTAAATAAAGCGCTTCACACATCACAAGGGACATCTAGCCACGTGACCTGTGATGTCATGATGCCCCATCCCAACCTCTCCCCTGATTGGCTGATGTTCCAGCTCATAAAGCTTGGCCAGTTACTAAGAAACAGGACTCTAGAAGCATGGCCACAATGGAGTGCGCCTTCCAGCATAGAACAGTGCTGCAACAAGCAAAGCATGCCTACTGGCCAGTTACCTGACAACAGGAGGCCGGCAGCACAGCTGTCACATTATACACTGCTCATTTCCTACCACCCTCCAGTCCAGCAGTAGTGGCCGTGCTTGCACACTACAGGAAAAGGCACTGGCCTCTCTGGTGACCGGGACCACAGAAGTTTGTATAGGTCGATGCTTTTTTCTATATTGTGCAAGTACAAACATAAGCTGTTCCCAGAGGTGTCTTACAATTACCTACTTTCCTCTTCCCACTGACAAACATGCATAGTAGGTTGGACAAAGTATGCATGTGTATGGAGGAGTTGGGAAGAATAGCTGTCCGTCAACAGCTACTGAAGATGTCTGCACACCTTTATTTAGAGCTCGACTGCTACACCTTTCCTAAAAGAATACTCCATGTAGCAATGTACTCCATTTAGCATTTTTCTTCCAAAAGAACCCACCATCTTTCAATTTACACAGACCTTTTTATCTATAACTTCATTCATCTACAGCCTAGATTTGTATACCTTAGGGTCACGCAGTAAGTGACCATACGCCTTAAATAACTGTGGACATCTATTCCTCCTAACCCCCTGTGTCTACTAACATGCTTAATCTTCTCCCCACACCCCAACATCTGCATTGGTGAAGAGTCAGGACACACCCATACACAGATGGTCACAACAAGGAATCGGTGAGTTTGGCCAATAGGAATGGAATGTGTATGGGCACCTTAAGGGGAACCAGCACTGCCCTAATGCTGCGCTTTTAATAGGTATAATTTATTTGAGTTGGGGATCCTCAGCTTAAAGACACTGAGAAGCAGAGATCAAGGACACTTAAAGGCTATGTACACCTTTGGAGTCAATTTTTATGATTGCATTTAACTTATTTTTAGCTAAAATGATATTTTCAATTGGCCTTTTTAAAAAATTTTGAGCTGTTCAGTCACAAATGGTTAACTGTTTTTCTAACCGTGTGACTGGTACTTTCACTTTCTTCTGGTCATCTAAGTACCCTTAGTTCTAAACTACTAAGAGGTCATAAACACCTATTTAAGCCACATTCTTACCAGTAAGATAAGGATTGAGCTTTAATGAGTGAGAGAGCAGAGATAAGGAGTCCGTCTGCTCCTCAGAAGACGGAAAAGACAAAAAAACCACAGGCAGCTAGAAGAGCATGTCAGCTCTGTACAGAAAAAAGGATTCCATATTGTTAATAAAGACTAATTGAAAAAATTATTTTTAGCTCAATATAAATACAATGCAGTAATAAAAAAAATCATTGCCCCCAAAGGTGTACATAGCCTTTTCAATTCATCTTCAGCTGATCACTTACTTCACCACCACTCTTTATATTTACTTGTGTATTTCTGCCAATCATACAGATACCCATTTATAAAAGGCCCATATGTTGTCAATATAAAAACTGGACTAAAGGCAGCATTCATTGTATGAAAACATATATTAGACATGTCTTCAACAGCTCCTAGCCTTTTCCAAAACAGTCTCATCAGTCAGGTAACCGGGGGCTTAAATCTTGAATATTAAATACAATCCAAAAAATCATTTGGAAGGATCAGAAAACGATGTCTATTGGTGGGAACAAGCACTTATTGGATGGCTCCAAAAAACAATTCTGCATTACTCTTCTGAGGGTGAGAGTGGTTGGACAGAGAGTAGTCTCTTCTGAGAGGCGCTCTTCAAAGCTATGGCCAAAAAAAAAAGTAAACCATACATAAAACATAATAACTTGGAACGTTCAATATACCTAAGAGAAGAAAAGAACAAGCGCAGACGTTATGGGTAAGTACGTAGAAGGTGGGAAAATGACCAACTTAGCGGTAATCAGCGAGTAACAGACTGACACCGACAGAAAGAGAAGGAGTAGATATATTTAAGAGAACAAGCCGATCCAAGTAATGTAATTTAAAAGAGATAAAAGTCTTCTGCTAGGACTGTCCTCTGAAAGGACGCATGCCTTCGTTCAAGTGTCAACCCCAATCCAGGAGAGGTCACCCCACTCAGGCTGCAGTCTAATATACTCTCAAATTGTCTCAGTAGATTCCCACACGGATACACGGGGCTGGCAGAATTGTCTTTCATGCTGCAGTATTGCTCCCTAATACAATTACCTGGCAATGAGTCAGTTCAATGAGGTATACAAGCTGCCGGACAGAAAGGCACGATATAGCGTATAGGTTTTCCCGGAGTATATGGTGGATTTATTCTATATATAAAGGTGTCGTTCACATCTGCATTGTGGTTTATGTTATAAATGGCAAACACATCGCTGTGGTGGACATGTAATACAACAGATCCCACGGCTGTCTGAACGCCCCCACTGACTTATAATGGGGTCCTTTGAAATATATAGCCACATGGTATCCAATGTTTCCCATCACAAAGTATGGAAACTGCAAAAGAGGTTCCCAATAATGCCTCCGAAGCATATGTGGGCATAGTATTATTCTGTCACTTAAAGCACTTTATGCCCATCCTGTCTGGTAAAGCCCCCCTGCTTTCTGATGAAATTCTGATTTACTGTGTCCTGAATTCAGTGGTGGACGGACATGCTCAGTAGCTTCCCTGCTCCCTTCCTCCTCTGTAGTGATCTCATAGTGAGGAAGGTAATGCAACCCAAACACCTTTCATTCATTCCTACTTCTAAACTCATAGGAATATAGGGACAGATTTATTAAGACCGGCATTTTAGACGCAGGTCTTATTAAAGTCCTAAGCCTGCGGTGGATCCCTGTCCACGCCATGCCCACTTTTTTTTTTTAGACCTGACGCGAACGAGGAGAAGTCGTAGATTGTGACCCCCATAATATCTCATCATAATATCAGGAGAACGGAAAGGCCGAACGGTGATGCGAACGAAGCCTAATTTATACTGATGACCTATCCTCAAGATCAAGATTGAAAGGGGTCTGACACCTGGCATCCTGCTGATCAGCTGTTAGAAGAGGCCGGCGCTCTGTGCCAGTTACACCTTGGACTTGAATGGGGCTGAGCTGCAATACCATGCACAGCCACTATATAGTGTATAGCGCTCCAGTGAGCATGGCGGCTCCCTGAAATAGCTGATCAGCGAAGGTGACGGGACTCGGACCACCCCGATCTTGAGGATAGGTCATCATTATCAATTTCCGGATAATCCCTTTAGGCTCCATTCACACGTCCGTATTTTTCTTTTCCAGGTTTTCGTTCCGTTTTTTTCGGATCCGTGTTTCCGCAAAAACCTTCCGTTTTTACCAATTCTACATCCGCATCCGTTCCCTTTTTCCGCAAAAAAAAAAAAACGAAGGAGGAATATATGTTGGTAAGGTATTTCTTTCTATTTCTTGGAAACGGATCCGCAATTGCGGATGATATGAGGATGACATATTGATGCATTCCACATATCATCCGCATTTTTTGCGGATCCATTGACTATAATGGGACCACGGACCGCATATGCGGACAAAAGTAGGACAAGCTCTATCTTATTTGCTGTATATCGAATGATTACTTTTTGTATTAATGTTCTTTATATTCAATTCACTTATGTCTTCTTGTTTGTATACCTTTCTTTACTCTGCTGTGTTTGTCTCATAGTTGTCTTATCTTTACTATTGTTCTATTGTTGACCATACATTCTCTGTGTATCTAATGTCTGGTTTTACATTTATGGCTGTGTCTTGGGCAATTCTCAAACATTGCCTCATCTAAACAACGATGAATGTATGAAGTGTCCATAGTTAATAAGTAGTTACCTAGGGTATTTAAAGTGAGTGACTGTGAGCCCAAAGGTGGGGTCCATGGAACATGCAGATGTTCAGGAGTGACATGAGTGCTCAGGTGCAGCCATGTCAAGAAGTCAACTACTTTCGCAACCGGGTATCCCTGGTGATCCAGTGGAGGGCCTTCCCCCGGACACATGTATTTTTAACTCATAGCTAAGTATATCTTTGGTTTTATTGTACTTGTTTATGATTCTTGTTTACTTTACTTGTTTCTTCTGTATTTTTGTTTATCATATAAGTAAACTATATCTATTTTCACTTAGCTATTGTGTGTGGACCTATTTATTCTCGCATCATAGAATTCACGGTAAAACATTTGCGGATCCGCATAACGGAAAGGAACAACGGATGCGGACAGTATACAGAATGCTGTCTGCATTTTTTCAGGATCCATTGAAATGAATGGATCCGCATCCTGTACACATGATTTGCTTGATCGGATCAGGAAAGAAAAAAAGGACGTGTGAATGGACCCTTAACACGACTGTTATAGGACAGTTAGCAAAAATCCGAACGCAGCCACAATCAATATCATTGGACAAAAATCAGAGCTGCACAAAAATACAGAAACTAATAGATTTGAGTCAGAAAGGAGATGGAAGTCTCTAATGAGAGGCAGGTGGGATGTGGATTACTATAGATGACAGAACAAGCGAGGAATCTAACCATTTCTATTCAGACTGGCAGAAGTGTTGTTACAATTGACTCGGCGCTGCCTTTGATGTCAGTATTTGGAGGTTCAGTAATTATACAATAATTATGGACAATTAACTGGTTTCAGATCTACCTAGCAAAACCCCCAGCAATTGTGTACGTGTTTAATTGGCTGCTGGAAGTTAATTTGCAAGTGAGAATGATGTCATATCCAGTCAGAAGTATCAGTTCTTGGTAAATTATTATTATTATTATAAAATCATGTAACAGCCGGCTTTAGTTGCTGGACCTTTTTTTGTGTAGTTTTAGACCTAGAAGGATTTAGGGTTCGTCCACATGGGATGGATAGGCTATGGATTTTGTACTGTGCCACTACAGGCAGAAATTCGGCAGTGTATTACGGTAGCAGCAAGGTGGATGACATCTTTTCAGAACTCATCTACATGCTGTGGGTTAGAAAAAAATCAGTATGGAGTCCGCGTGAAACCTGGCCCCGGCCGATTTGGCTGCAAAATTCTGTTGTGGATTTTACTATTTGCATTGCACGAGGTGAAATCTACGGCAAATTTACGACAAATCTACATGTAAAGCACCGGTGATCGCTTCATGCCGAATTTACGTACTGGGAGGATGATTATATTCATCTTTTTAATACTAATTCTTAAAGGGGTGATCCCGTGATTAATGTCAAAAATGAAAATCAGACATCATATAGGACATGACAACCTCTATCTAATAAACCTAGAACCAGCCCTGGACCTCACATGGATCCAGAGATCTCCCCGTGTATTGCTCCGATTATTCTGCTAGATTGATGTCAAGCTGGCAGCTTGGGGAACGTGTCCTTTTTCAGATGGCGTGTCCTTTCTGCTGCAGCTGGTGGCAGTTGAAGGATGGAACTGACCATGTGCTTCCATCTCAATGAGCAGGACACGGAAGTTAGACAAAGAGCAAACAGCAGGTGGCGCCATATAGACAGATTTCAGTGAATAACTCAGTAGCTGTAATACATTTTTAATTACTTACAATTACAAAAGTATTCAGATCCAGGAGCTGGTTTGAAAACTATAGAATATATTTTGTGGGACAACCCCTTTATGATGCACTCCTCTCCCAAACTGCATTACCACAAATGACCGCTGTGGGGTCCAGCCTCTGAATTCATTTTCCAAAATCCTAAAGGGGTTCTCTGGCTCTACAAAAAGTATGACCTATTCTTAGGATGGGCCATCAATATCAGATTAGTGAGAGGAGACTAGTGATTAAAGGGGTTGCAGTGTCCCCTTCATGTTCACTAGGCACAGCTCCGCACTTTTGGTAGTGGCTGTGTCTGGTATTGCAGCTCAGCTCAATGCACTTACGGGGAATGCCAAAAGACAAAGACCACCAATCTAAACTTGTTTTTTCACAATTGGATCCCTTTAAGTGAAAATGTATTGGCAAGATGAGGTCAGCGATTTAACCTCTATTGATGAAACACCGGTAGGGTGACAGTCAGGCATGGGATTCAGCCAGTTCCCTCCAGTTCTCCAGATCCGGTGGTAAAAATTACAACTGGATTAGAGAACCAACTTATCGTCTGAGTCCCGATCCGGTGCTCTGGCGGTGGCAGGGCAGCGGGAGATGTTCGCTTCCATTGCTTTGAACTCCGCTGATAGTTTAGCTCAGGGATGGCCAACCTGAGACTCGCCAGCTGTTGCAAAATTACAACTCCCAGCATGTCCACAGGGCCTACAGCTATCAGCCTACAACAGGGCATGGTGGGAGTTGTAGTTTTACAACAGCTGGAGAGCCACAGGTTGGCCAGCCCTGGATTAGCTGCTTAGTTGGGTGGTATGTATGTACTGTATATATATGGTGTATTTATGTGTGTGTACCATGTATACGGTGTATTTATGTATGTGTACCATGTATACGGTGTATTTATGTGTGTGTACCATGTATACAGTGTATTTATGTATGTGTACCATGTATACGGTGTATTTATGTATGTGTACCATGTGTACGGTGTATTTATGTATGTGTACCATGTATACGGTGTATTTATGTGTGTGTACCATGTATACGGTGTATTTATGTGTGTGTACCATGTATACGGTGTATTTATGTGTGTGTACCATGTATACGGTGTCTTTATGTATGTGTACCATGTATATGGTGTATTTATGTGTGTGTACCATGTATACCGTGTATTTATGTGTGTGTACCATGTATACGGTGTATTTATGTATGTGTACCATGTATACGGTGTATTATGTGTGTGTACCATGTATACGGTGTCTTTATGTGTGGTGTACCATGTATACGGTGTATTTATGTGTGTGTACCATGTATACGGTGTATTTATGTGTGTGTACCATGTATACAGTGTATTTATGTGTGTGTACCATGTATACGGTGTATTTATGTGTGTGTACCATGTATACGGTGTATTTATGTGTGTGTACCATGTATACAGTGTATTTATGTGTGTGTACCATGTATACGGTGTATTTATGTGTGTGTACCATGTATACGGTGTCTTTATGTGGTGTACCATGTATACAGTGTATTTATGTGGGTTGTACCATGTATACGGTGTCTTTATGTGTGTTCCATATATATGGTGTATTTATGTGTGTGTACCATGTATACGGTGTATTTATGTGTGTGTACCATGTATACGGTGTATTTATGTGTGTGTACCATGTATACGGTGTCTTTATGTGTGTTCCATATATATGGTGTATTTATGTGTGTGTACCATGTATACGGTGTATTTATGTGTGTGTACCATGTATACGGTGTATTTATGTGTGTGTACCATGTATACGGTGTCTTTATGTGTGTTCCATATATATGGTGTATTTATGTGTGTGTACCATGTATATGGTGTCTTTATGTGTGTGTACCATGTATACGGTGTCTTTATGTATGTGTACCATGTATACGGTGTATTTATGTGTGTGTACCATGTATACGGTGTATTTATGTGTGTGTGTACCATGTATACGGTGTCTTTATGTGTGTTCCATATATATGGTGTATGTATATGTAAACGTGTCGGGATGCCGTGTGTCCACCATTGAGTAGGGAACCTGTTTTTAAAAGTTTGAATCCCTCCCCTGGGTGCAGTCACACATGAGAGAGGCATCACACCACATGGAAATCTGTCAGACTGGGTCATCCTCTGTATGTTCTCTGTGCCCCCTGGCAGCTGACAGGTTAATATTACGGCTCCAGGAGAGAGACCTCTTTAACATACCACTAACGTGAGGTCAGCTACGGCCCTAAAAAGGATTAGCCAGTTAGGTTAACAGGGAAACACGATTCACAAGCCGCACACAACCGTGTCACTGATCTGGAAGGAGCTCTAGTGTCGCTTTAATAGACACAAACACGACCAAAGTGAAACGTGACCTGCCCGCCGCGCACTCACAGCCCCATTTAAAGGCCACTTTATATCTGGTCGGGGAAATCAACCTTTATATCTGATTTCTGCCAGCATGGAGAGACAAGGCCAGGAGCCAGTCGTATTTCTCGACATGTATGCGGCGCGCTCTAATTCGTCATGTGGAATATCTCTTGGCATCAGCGCTCAGATTCCCTCCTCGCGCCTGGTAAATCGGTCTTCATTTAAAACCCTCTCTCTTAGCCCTAAATGGAAATCAATTCTGCAAGTTTAGCAAATAGTTAATTACTCCACAAAGAGGATTGATCGGCCTTTGATCACCAGAAAGCTCTGTAGTGCTATTAGTCTCTTTCATCTGTGATTAAACCACAGAGAGAAAGAAACAAAAACTAAATTAGGCTTCTCCTGTTATCCTACAAATATTTAATGACGGGATAATCTTCTAGAGGTGTGTTCAGGGATGTACGTTCCCAACAGGAACCAGCTGCTTCTCATACTGGAACCAGTAAAGCTGAAGGGGAGCAGACGCTCCTCCATGTGGATGATGTGAAGGCCGTGGATCATCTAGACCTTCTATGTGTCATCACCATAGTAAACATGTGCAATCAGAGAGCCTGCAACGACTACCAAACAATAAAAAATAAAATAAAATGGAAGATGAACAGTGCTGTGACCAAGGACAAGATCTTTACTGGCAAACAGTGTAAGGGTGAGTTCACATCTCTGTTATGGATTCCGTTAATGACTTTAAAAGGCATTCCGTTTTGCGTTCCATCATAATAGAAGTCTATGGGAATCATAACGGATCCGTCCTGGTTACCGTTATGCAAGACAGAAAACAAAGTCCAGTCGGCAGGACTTTTTTTCCGTTCTGCATAACAGAAACCAGACGGATCCGTTATGATTCCCATAGACTTCTATTATGATGGAAAGCAAACCACCCAACCCCATCAAGCACATACATGTTAGCTGGTGTGGACCAGGAATTTAAAGTGGCTCTGGAAAAAACTAAAAGAGGCCCCATGTTGTACGCAAGTCCAAACTGACAGAGTAGGCAAAGGCAATAGAAGTAGGTGGGGCAATCAATACCTTAGTGCAGCACTAAATACTGCCCCAACAGAACCAAATACCACAGTGCAGCACTAAATACTGCCCCAACAGAACCAAATACCACAGTGCAGCACTAAATACTGCCCCAACACAACCAAATACCACAGTGCAGCACTAAATACTGCTCCAACAGAACCAAATACCACAGTGCAGCACTAAATACTGCCCCAACAGAACCAAATACCACAGTGCAGCACTAAAATACTGCCCCACAGAACCAAATACCACAGTGCAGCACTAATACTGCCCAACAGAACCAAATACCAACAGTGCAGCACTAAATACTGCCCACAGAAACCAAAACCACAGTCAGCACTAAATACTGCCCAACAGAACCAAATACCACAGGCGCAATGCAACTAAATACTGCGCCCAACCGAAAACCAATACCACAGTGCAGCACTAAAATACTGGCCCCAACAGAACCAAATACACAGTGCAGCACTAAATACTGCCCCAACAGAACCAAATACCACAGTGGCAGCACTAAATACTGCCCCAACAGAACCAAATACCACAGTGCAGCACTAAATACCGCCCCAACAGAACCAAATACCACAGTGCAGCACTAAATACTGCCCCAACAGAACCAAATACCACAGTGCAGCACTAAATACTGCCCCAGCAGAACCAAATACCACAGTGCAGCACTAAATACTGCCCCAGCAGAACCAAATACCATAGTGCAGCACTAAATACTGCCCCAACAGAGCCAAATACCACAGTGCAGCACAATATACTGCCTCCCCTGCTACAATATTCAACAGTATCACCGTCCTGATACTGCTGAATACAGTTGATTTTAGGAGTGCACATGCGGCTGCCGTCTGAGTGCCTTAATACTTGATGATGGTAACACTAATCAATGCTGGAAGCATCAGATTGTTATGTACTTGGCCAGTGGCCGTGAGGAGGGCTCAGGTACACACACACCCTGTGGTGTATATGGTCAGTCTGTCCCTGCATGTTAGGCTGAATATGCAATAGGAAGAGGGGAGTAAACTGAGAAATCCCAGGCCTCATCTCCTTTGAGAATAAAGCGTCAGAATTCAATATGCCCACCCCTCAATTTCCCCAAATCTGCCACCGGGAGAGAGTCGTTACGTCCTACCAGAATTGGCGGGTTTAGCCAGCGTTAGTCAGGTAGAGAAATAAGACTGTGCACACAGCGGTCATTGGCTGAGCATGTCTCGGTGATGAGAGGACCAGGGAGCACAGAGACCAGGAGAAGCCTCTGAAAAGCGGCGAGAGACTGGTGACTTGAGTATCACTTTATTACATTTTTTAAAGCAGTCTGAGCCTTTTTGAAAAAAGAAAATCTCTGGGCGGAGAACCCTTTTACTACAGTTACAATGGCTCTAAATGTTTAGGAGAGCTTCTATTAAAATTATTTAAATTTATTATCCCGTGTCCTCCACTATGGAAAGTTCTGTGGACCATGGCTAATTTCTGAGATGGACAATCGGGAATACACTGAAAGAGTGACCCCAGAAAAATGTAAATCAGGCCCTTTTTGGCCAGTATTAAGTTTGAAGCTTTATCGCATTTGGATTTTGAAGAAATACGAGTAATGGCAGAGCACAAGTGGCTTTGTGCCTTGCATGGATCGAGTCAATAATATCCCCGGTGACGGGTCACACAGCAGTCGCTGACTGCTGTTCTCAAGTGCAGTTGACCAAAGCAGAACAAGCAAAAAAAAAGGCTTTCAGGATGGAGCCAAATCTGCATATGTGATGAGCAGATGTCAGATAATCTCATAAACTGCAGCTCTTTCCTGCCAGCCCCATTGAGTGTTAAATCTAAAGTGACAGGCCCCAAACAAAGTAAAGAAACTTGTCAAACCGGAACCCCAAGAAAGGAGGCACCTCAGCATGCCTCTTCTCTCCTGCACAAAAACATCAAAGACTAGAAGGAATACTTCAGCATAAAAAACGTCAAACGCCTGTCTTGGAAATGTTTAATCCTCATGTTAAAGATGTCCCCAAAGGGGCTGAGATTCTGATTGCACATAATCTCTTTTGTGTCAATCACATAAGTATTGGCAAACCTGTTCTCGGTTAGCACTCGAGGTTTTCTTTAATGACAGAATCTGAGATCATGTGTTACAATCCTCTAAACCGCCCCTCCAATAAAGTCAATAGATGAATGGAGACTGGAGAGAGAGCGTCCAATGACAAGTTGACTATCAATAGGCGTCAAGTCTGCAATTTGTTACCTAAACTTTTTGACTTTTTTTGTTGTTGTCCAAAAAGTTAAAAAGTTGATGAATATCCATGTAATAAAATATTAGGAATAACACACCTCTGATACTGTATATCTGATGGTGCCAGGAAATTTTGACATTTCCCAATTAAAAATTTTTGAGATTAACTTTATCAATTTAAAATCTTTGTGGTATCACGTTAGTACGACTGTATTTTGGGATGTAAATCATATTTAAAGGGACGTAGCTATAGGGGATGCAGAGGTAGCAGTCGCTACCGGGCCCAGGAGCCTGAGGAGGCCCAAAGACCCTTGTGCCACATAAGAAGACTCCAGAATTATAGAAAGTGCATGCTGGTCAAGTTACACCTCTGACTGTAGGGACTCGGTTAGGACAAAAATTTGGAATGGGGGGACTTGGAGCGTTTCAATTTTTGCCTCAGGCAGCACGAAGGCTATGTGCTTCCCTGCCCCTGGCCACAAAATACTGAGGGAAGGTGGGCCCAACCTGAACTTTTGCACCAGGGCCCATGAGCCTTTAGCTACGCCCCTGGTCAGCTCCGAACCCTACCTCCCAACTAGAGTAGAGTCCAGTTATGTCATTTTTATCTTCATACTCTCTTGTGTTTTCTCCAACACAACCAGCAGTAAAATGCATTGCAAGGACTCCTGAGCTCACTCACATGATACCGAGGAGGAGTCCTCACAATGCATTTTACTGCTGGTTTATTGGGGATCAGTATAGAAACGTTAGAGAGTACGAAGATAAAAATGACATAACCAGACTCTGCAGCACTTACACTATACCCCGTTAACTCTGCTTTGGAGGGCTGTTTCGGAGGTGACAGATTCCCTGTAATAAGCGCCGATAACGTCACACAATGTTTCTTTACGCTTATGCCACAATTCAAAAAGGAGAAACAATAATTTATTCATTCGGATCAACAGTTTCACGCGTTTTGAACAAACGCTTTCAGTAGAATGGTTCAGTCTCTACGTACACTTACACTACACAATTATCGTTCTACATGAGTCGTTAGCGTTACGATTGTAACGGTTATCTGCTCTTTTAATTCCACCATTAGGCCCCTTTCACATCGTATTTGTTCTACTATACATCATTTCAGATCAAAAGTAAGGGTGGATTTCAGTAGAAGATACATGGGAAGCTTTCCTTTATTCTTACTCAGGCAATGTTTCCTTTTTCAATCCAGCCACGAGCCAATCCTTTTTTGACCATTCTGCCCCTGATCATTGGCGTCCCCACGGTCAGACGCCTAGCGATCATGCAGTTATCATCAGTGGCGTACATAGAGAAGTAAGGGCCCCATAGCAAGGATCAGACCAGCCCCTCCCCCCACACAGGACAGAAGGGTTTCTGCCTAAACCCTTTTCAATGACCCTTGGGCCATTTTTCCACTGCCTCATTTGCTAAAAGTTGTTCCTTTAGAGGGAAGAGTCCTGACCAAGTTTTCACCTCCAGTAGAAGAGGAGATGATCCCAACTAAGACCGGGCCCCATAACAGTCGCCTGATCTACAACTATGGTAGTTACGCCCCTGTTTGCCTGACATCTATCTCTCCTGATCCCCCTTTACACATGCTGGGCCGAGTGTGCTTGTGTTCTGAGTTGGGAGAGGGGATTAAGCCACTGGTACTCTGGTGGGCCAGCCCGACCCTGACTTGTCAGACACCTCTAGCGGCGGCTTATTTACCCAAGAACAAAGGGATCTTACATGTTGAAGTCCAACAGCCCTATCTTTCTTTTGCTTGGCGTTTGCCATTGAGTGATAGTAGGGAGGGCCCAAAACACATAAGGTGATTGGCAGGCCCTGCGTAAATCGGTGGATACGGCTCAAATAAATCCAATGTGTATGGCCAAAGTCCGGCTTCACGCGCACTATTACTGCTCGGTTTTTGATGGCCCGACGATATATACAGGGGCGGTCTTGGGCACCACGCATCCTATGCATTTGCGTAGGGCCCCCGGCGTCCAAGGGGGCCCCCACGCTCTTCTCTTGCGCCGGTGGCCCAAGACCGCCGCAGAGGGAGATGAGCGCTTCCATTGTGGAAGCGCTCATCTCCATAGTCATCTGTATCGCCGTCCTCAGGACGGCGATACAGATGCCTGTATTGTACTGGGGCAGGGGAGGGAGAGGCGTCTCCCCTGCCCGTTCCTCTGATAGGCTGCAGGCACTGGGCCTGCAGCCTATCAGAGGCCGGCTCAAGGCGGCGCGATGACGTCATCGCGCCGCCTGAGCCGTACAGCGCGGGGACACAGGCCGGAAGAGGCCTGCATCGCATCGCTGCCAGCACCATGGAGGTAAGTATAAGTGTTAATTTTTTTTTATTTTTTATTTTATTGTAGCAGTCACGGAACCGGAGCTCAATTGGGGGCACTGGGGGCATTTTGGGGGCATTTTTACTGGCACATCGGGGCACTGGGGGCATTTTACTGGCACATGGGGGCAATTTAACTGGCACATGGGGGCCATTTTTACTGGCACATGGGGGCACTGTGGGCATTTTACTGGCACATGGGGGCACTGTGGGCAATTTACTGGCACATGGGGGGCACTGTGGGCATTTTACTGGCACATTGGGGGCACTGTGGGCATTTTTTCTGGCACATGGGGGCACTGGGGGCATTTTTACTGGCACATGGGGGCATTTTTACTGGTACTTGGGGGCATTTTTACTGGCACATGGGGGCACTGGGGGCATTTTTACTGGCACATGGGGCACTGGGGGCATTTTTACTGGCACATGGGGGCACTGAGGGCATTTTACTGGCACGGGGCATTTTTACTGGCACGGGGGGCATTTTTACTGGCACAAGGGGGCACTGGGGCATTTTTACTGGCACTGGGGGCACTTCTTACTGGCACTGGGGGCATTTCTTTATGGCATGGGAGCACTAGGGGGCATTTTACTGGCACTGGGGCACTTCTTACTGGCACATGGGGCACTGGGGCATTTCTTACTGGCACATGGGGGCACTGGGGCATTTCTACTGGCACATGGGGGCCACTGGGGGCATTGTTACTGGCACATGGGGCACTGGGGGCATTTTTACTGGCACAAGGGGGCACTGGGGCATTTTTACTGGCACTGGGGGCACTTCTTACTGGCACATGGGGGCACTGGGGGCATTTCTTTATGGCATGGGAGCACTAGGGGCATTTTTACTGGCACTGGGGGCACTTCTTACTGGCACATGGGGGCACTGGGGCATTTCTTACTGGCACATGGGGCACTGGGGGCATTTCTTACTGGCACATGGGGGCACTGGGGGCATTTTTACTGGCACATGGGGGCATTTTTACTGGCACATGGGGGCACTGGGGGCATTTTTACTGGCACATGGGGGCATTTTTTACTGGCACATGGGGGCATTTTTACTGGCACATGGGGGCATTTTTACTGGCACATGGGGGCACTGGGGGCATTTTTACTGGCACATGGGGGCACTGGGGGCATTTCTTACTGGCACATGGGGGCACTGGGGGCATTTTACTGGCACATGGGGGCACTGGGGGCATTTTTTACTGTACTGGGGGCATTTTTACTGCACATGGGGGCACTGGGGGCATTTTACTGGCCATGGGGCATTTTACTGGCACATGGGGGCACTGGGGGCATTTTTACTGGCACATGGGGGCACTGAGGGCATTTTACTGGCACGGGGCATTTTTACTGGCACATGGGGGCATTTTTACTGGCACATGGGGGCATTTTTACTGGCACATTGGGGGCACTGGGGCATTTTACTGGCACATGGGGGCACTGGGGCATTTCTTACTGGCACATGGGGGCACTGGGGCATTTCTTACTGGCACATGATTTTGAGGGGGAATCAATGGGGGGAACTTCTGGCGCATTATTGGGGCATTTCTTACTGGCACATAATTTGGGGGGCATCTATGGGTGGGGAGCACTTCTTACTGGCACATTGGAAGCATTATTACTTCTGGGGCACAGTGGGGACATTAGTACTGTGGGGGGCACTATTACTGTGGGGGGCACCCTGGCACAGTATCAGCGGCAGTTATTTCTGGGGGACGGTATGTTCACACTATTACGGGACAGTATTTGCTGGGCGCAGTTATTTTAGGACACTGTGTGCCAATAATTATTGAAGGGCACTATCTGTGTGGTACTAGTGGCACAGTACTGGGGTGGTAGGATGATTTGTCCAGAAGATGGGAGGATGATGGAAAAGTAGTAAATTAAGATTTTTTTCTGTCAAACTGCAGAGATAAGAAATGGCTGAAAAATGGCGTCTGGTCTGAAAGGAGAAGATGAGGAAAGAAAAGATCTACATCCGAGGAGACGTCACTGGATGTAAGAGGTATGAGGCGCTGGATTATACTGGATGTAAGAGGTATGAGGGGCTGTAATTATACTGGATGTAGAGGTATGGGGGCTGTATTATACTGGATGTAGAGGTGGATGTGAGGGGCTGTATTATACTGGATGTAAGAGGTATGGGGGCTGTATTATACTGATGTAAGAGGTATGGCTGTATAAATTATACTGGATGTAAGAGGTATGGCGCTGTATTATACTGGATGTAAGAGGTATGGGGCTGTATTTACTGGATAGAGGTATGGGCTGTATTATACTGGATGTAGAGGTATGGGTAAGATGAGCTGTATTATACTGGATGAGGGCTGTATTATACTGGATGTAGAGGTGAGCTGTATTATACTGGATGTAAGAGGTATGGGGGCTGTATTATACTGGATGTAAGAGGTATGAGGGCTGTATTATCTGGATGTAAGAGGTATGGGGCTGTATTATAACTGGATGTAAGGTATGGGGCTGTATTATACTGGATGTAAGAGGTATGAGGCGCTGGATTATACTGGATGTAAGAGGTATGAGGCGCTGTATTATACTGGATGTAAGAGGTATGAGGCGCTGTATTATACTGGATGTAAGAGGTATGGGCTGTATTATACTGATGTAAGAGGTATGAGGCGGCTGGATTATACTGGATGTAAGAGGTATGGGGGCTGTATTATACTGGATGTAAGAGGTATGAGGCGCTGTATTATACTGGATGTAAGAGGTATGAGGGGCTGTATTATACTGGATGTAAGAGGTATGGGGGCTGTATTATACTGGATGTAAGAGGTATGAGGCGCTGGATTATACTGGATGTAAGAGGTATGGGGCTGTATTTACTGGATGTAAGAGGTATGAGGGGCTGTATTATACTGGATGTAAGAGGTATGGGGGCTGTATTATACTGGATGTAAGAGGTATGGGGCTGTATTATACTGGATGTAAGAGGTATGGGCTGTATTTACTGGATGTAAGAGGTATGGGGCTGTATTATACTGGATGTAAGAGGTATGGGGCTGTATTTACTGTATTATATTGTAAGAGGTATGGGGGCTGTATTATACTGGATGTAAGAGGTATGAGGGGCTGATTATACTGGATGTAAGAGGTATGGGGGCTGTATTATACTGGATGTAAGAGGTATGGGGGTTGTATTATACTGGATGTAAGAGGTATGGGGCTGTATTATACTGGATGTAAGAGGTATGGGCGCTGTAATTATACTGGATGTAAGAGGTATGGGGCTGTATTATACCTAAGAGGTAGGCGCTGTAACGGTATGCTGTATTATACTGATGTAAAGAGGTATGGGGGCACTGTATTATACTGGATGTAAGAGGTATGGGGCGCTGTATTATACTGGATGTAAGAGGTATGGGGGCTGTATTATACTGGATGTAAGAGGTATGAGGGCTGTATTATACTGGATGTAAGAGGTATGAGGGCTGTATTATACTGGATGTAAGAGGTATGAGGCGCTGTTATACTGGATGTAAGAGGTATGGGCGCTGTATTATACTGGATGTAAGAGAGGTATGAGGCGCTGTATTATACTGGATGTAAGAGGTATGAGGCGCTGTATTATACTGGATGTAAAGAGGTATGGCGCTGTATAATCTGGATGTAAGAGGTATGAGGCGCTGTATTATACTGGATGTAAGAGGTATGGAGGCGCTGTATTATACTGGATGTAAAGGTATGAGGCGCTGTTTATACTGGATGTAAGAGGTATGAGGGCTGTATTATACTGGATGTAAGAGGTATGAGGCGCTGTATATACTGGATTAAGAGGTATGGGCGCTGTATTATACTGGATGTAAGAGGTATGAGCGCTGTATTATACGGATGTAAGAGGTATGGGGCGCTGTATTATACTGGATGTAAGAGGTAGAGGTATGAGGCGCTGTTATACTGGATGTAAGAGGTATGGGGCGCTGTATTATACTGGAAGTAAGAGGTATGAGGCGCTGTATAATACTGATGTAAGAGGTATGAGGCGCTGTATTATACTGGATGTAAGAGGTATGGGGCGCTGTATTATACTGGATGTAAGAGGTATGGGGCGCTGTATTATACTGGATGTAAGAGGTATGAGGCGCTGTATTATACTGGGATGTAAGAGGTATGCTGGATGTGTATTATACTGGAATGTAGGTATGGGGGGCGTGTTATACTGGATGTAAGAGGTATGAAGGCGCTGTATTATACTGGATGTAACGAGGTATGGGCGCTGTATATACTAAGAGGTATTGTATTATCTGGATGTAAGAGGTATGGGGAAGCGCTGTATTTATACTGGGATGTAGAGGTATGGGGCGCTGTATATCTGGGTATAACTGTATTATAATGTAGGTATGGGGGCGCTGTATAACTGGATGTAAGAGGTAATGGGGCGCTGTATTATACTGGATGTAAGAGGTATGGGGCGCTGTATGGATGTATAGCGCGGGGGGGCCAAGCTGAACTTATGCACCAGGCCCGTGAGCCTTTAGCTACGCCCCTGCAGCCAGCCAATAGAGAGCTGGGAGTCTGGGAC
The DNA here is from genome assembly GCA_900303285.1 of Rhinella marina. Taxonomy (NCBI): domain Eukaryota; kingdom Metazoa; phylum Chordata; class Amphibia; order Anura; family Bufonidae; genus Rhinella; species Rhinella marina. The sequence goes on along the minus strand of ONZH01009327.1, from coordinate 988,074 downwards.
ACGCCATAGGCTGTGGGCAACCTTGACCCCCCCTCCAGTGAGGTATAGGGGGTGTGTCATTTGGGGGGGGCGTGTCAAGAGGCCGTGTCATCAGGGGTGTGAGGTGTCATTGGGGGGGGGGGGGGGGCCCCCAGACATAACTTCGCTTAGGGCCCCAGAAATGCCAAGACCGCCCCTGGATATATACATCAGTCTAAATCGTCTCTGGTTTTTATCATAAGAGAATAATCCACAAGCATGATTCATTGTCGACATTACCACAAACTAAAGAAACGCCTATCAAACACACCCAACCAAGGTGGAGAGATGCAGCGAAGGAAGAGGGGAAAAAAACCCAGAAAAACAAAAAAAAAAACTGATTGAAAAACACAAGAGAGAGAGAGCTGAGGGTGTATGAAATGTTCCTATACTTCCCAGGATATCCCTGTTCTGTAGGTCAAAACCAATTGAGAGTATAGATCATTCAATCAGCTAATCCATGGGTCCCAAAGCTTATGGAAATAGGTAATTTCCCTCTCTGAATATAAGTAAGCGTTTCGAGGGATATTACGTGAATAATGGTATTTTTCGAAGCTGCGGTTGAAGGAAGATTAACATTTTTCCAACCTTAGTTTTCTAGATATAAAGATAATTCTCGTTGCGGTATATCTTATCCACCTATCATTTATATCTACTTTGGTGAGAATACACATTTCTAGTATAGGGTGCTGATATAATTTAAATACATATGAAACAATTTCTGTGATTTTCACCCAGTATCTAGGCAGCTTGGAGCAACGCCATAATGTGTGTAATCACCATTTGGAAGATTGCATCTAAAGTACGGTATTCATCCTTCGCCCAAAACCCATTGTATACAATATATTTGGGGTGACATATACACGGACAGATAATTTGCGTGTATACAAGCATGTTGATTGGCTCATAGATCCAAATGGAGCAATCATCTTACTGTATGTGGATAAGCGGCCATTGGTATGATCGTTGGGTGATGGATGGAGGATCTATAGACCCCCACACACATTAGTCTTTTGTCAGCCGAACCCATTGATAACTTTGGGTTCGGACGACACTTTAATGTGTGTGGGAACCTTCCAATCTTCTGACTCTCCTCCTACAGATAATGTCAGGGGAGAGAAGCATAGGGGGATATGAATATGTTCACCTGATCTTTTGTTCTCCCGACAGATAAGCTGCCATCAGACTTTTCTGGCAGTGGCTTTCTGCGCACTCCTCAAAGACTACACATTTGGCCGAGCCGAGCAGATATATGTATGGGGAGGCATGTATGGGGAACATGTATATGTATAAGGGGGCATGTATGGGCAACATGTATATGTATGGGCAACATGTATATGTATGGGGAGGCATGTATATGTATGGGGAGGCATGTACGGGGAACATGTATATGTATGGGGAGGCATGTACGGGGAACATGTATATGTATGGGGAGGCATGTACGGGGAACATGTATACGTATGGGGAGGCATGTACGGGGAACATGTATATGTATGGGGAGGCATGTATATGTATGGGGAGGCATGCATGGGCAACATGTATATGTATAAGGGGGCATGTATATGTATGGGGAGGCATGTACGGGGAACATGTATATGTATGGGGAGGCATGTACGGGGAACATGTATATGTATGGGGAGGCATGTATATGTATGGGGAGGCATGCATGGGCAACATGTATATGTATGGGCAACATGTATATGTATGGGGAGGCATGTATATGTATGGGGAGGCATGTATGGGGGAGCATGTATATGTATGGGGAGGCATGTATGGGGGAGCATGTATATGTATGGGGAGGCATGTACAGGGAACATGTATACATATGGGCAGCGGCATACATAGAGAAGTAAGGGCACCATAGCAAGGATCAGACCAGGCCCCCCACACAGGACTGAAGGGTTTCCACCTAAACCTCTTTCAGTGACCCTTGGGCCATTTTTCCTCTGCCTCATTTGCTAAAAGTTGTTCCTGTAGAGGGTAGAGTCCTGACCAAGTTTTTACTTCCAGTAGAAGAGGAGATAATCCCAACTAAGACTGGGCCCCCTCTTGTCCTGGGCCCCATAGCATGTGAACAGAGCCTAAAAAAACTCCACCCTGCTATACTAACAAACTTAGCCCTGCTATAACCGTTCTTCCTCTATGTATACAGGATACGCATTGAAATTTACAAAAATATGTAAATGTCCTTTCATGAGCCATAACGTGCCAATCCAGGGACCGATTAGTTACAGAAAGACACAGAAAGTTGGCATAGGATGGATAGCTCATAAATTATCTCCATTGTGTTGATTTCCTATGAAAATTTTCTCTGATTTGTTGAAAATCGTACTATAATGTCAGCTCATCTGCTGGAAGTGAAGCCTTGTATCAATCTTTATCTAAATCTTTCTTCTAATTGGCAAAAACAATCTTCACAAAGGCATTGAGCAGGAAACAATCCAATATCCGATGGAGTAACTCATAGATAGTAATCTAAATCAAGGCATGCGTTATATGTGTACGGCAGGCATATCATCCAGGAACGCCTCTCCGTGTGCTCAATAAACTAAAAAACATTTATGTGGCTTTTTTGTGTACTGGGGGGTTGTGCAACTTTCTTTGCTTTTCCTTTTAAAACAGAATTTGAATATAATCAGTCATAGGTAGCTTCCATTGTCTTCTACTACTCAAAGCATTCCTACGCAGGGGCGAAGCCAGGGGCGGACTGGCAACTCAAAGTGGCCCTGGAAAAAATACTAAAAGTGGCCCCGTTTTGTAAAGGGATCCAAAATTATGGAAGGCAGAGCCAGAAATACCACATTGTGGCACATTATACCACCCCAACAGAGCCGAATACCACAGTCCATCAGAAAATACTACCAGCAGCCCAAAATACATCCCCAAAAATTTCCACTGGCCGACAGTGAGGAGGGCCCAGGCAGCCTCCAGGGCATCGGCCCACCCAGGGGCGTAGATAAAGGCTCATGGGCCCAATGCAAAAGTTCAGCTTGGGCCCCCCTCCCTCAGTGCTTTGTGGCCAGGGGCAGGGGAGCACATAGCCTTCATTCTGCCTGAGGCAAAAATTGAAACGGCACCCCTCCCCATGCCAAATTATTGACCTAACCCCTTCCATCCAGCCAGAGGTGTAACTTGACCAGCATGCACTTTCTATAATACTGGTGTCTTCTTATAGGGCACAAGGTTCTTTTTTGCCCCCTTCAGGCTCCTGGGCCTGGTAGCGACTACAATCTCTGCACCCAATATAGCTATGCCCCTATTCCTATGGGAGGCAAGGTTGCATGACACAATGGTGGGCCAGTCTATAACTACATTGGGGCTAGAGGGACATTTCAGGACATATCCATGTAGAGCAGCAGAATACCCAAGAAAAAGAAGTGCTGCTTTCTGCGACTTGGCCCTCGCTCACTCCTGTTCTAAGACTGTGGACGTTGCATGGGTGGGGAAGGGCCGGCCCATCTCATTCATCATTTTCCACACCTGGTTTAGGATTAGAAAAAGACAGCAAGGAAGCTCAGAAGCTTCTTACATTTAGACTGGTGCTGGATGCGCCAAAGTTATGGAGAAACCTGCGCCTACGCCAGTCTTAATAAATGTGCCCCTAAGTGTCTGCTGAGAGTGTCTTCAGTGGGCAAGTCTCTTTTGATCTTGGCGGCTACCCTTTCCATCTAGACTTGATTGATATCTCTTTACAAGGAGGCGACAGAGATGTCAATCAATTTAGATACCGTAGGACTCTTGCCTGCTGAAAAAGAAAAACCCAGCGGACACTTGCAGAGTCTTTTGCATACAAAGAAAGTTGACAACACTTTCTCCTAAAGTATGCTTTAGTACTGTTCAGGTAGGACTCTCTAACCCCAGTATAGTGGGGGAAGTGGTTTAGGGTTCTCAAAACCGATGTTCCCTTTTGAAGTGCTTGGCCCAAAAACAACATTTCTCACCTATCCACAGGATACATGATAACGAGGGGTGTAACTACCATAGCGGCAGACCATGTGACTGCTATGGGGCCCCGGGCAAGAAGGGGCCCAGTCTTAGTTGGGATCATCTCCACTTCTACTGGGGGTGAAAACTTGGTCAGGACTCTACCCTCTAAAGGAACAACTTTTAGCAAATGAGGCAGTGGGAGAATGGCCCAAGGGTCATTGAAAAGGTTTTAGGCAGAAACCCTTCTGTCCTGTGTGGGGGGCCTGGTCTGATCCTTGCTATGGGGCCCTTACTTCTTTATGTACGCCACTGATGATAACTGCATGATCGCTAGGCGTCTGACCGTGGGGGGACGCCAATGATCAGGGGCAGAATGGTCATAGACCCTACAAGGGGGCTGCCTGTGCCTGGTACTTATGCGCCTAGCCAGCTGGCTGCGGGTATCCTCCTGAACTCAACTGAATCGCCATCTTCAGGATGGTGCTATAGTGAAATAATGCATTTTGTGCTGCACTGTCTTATCTGGTTTTGTTGGCCCTGCCTTCTCTCAATTTGGACCCGTCTACAACATAGGGCCACTTTTAGTTTTTTTTTCTCAGGGCTACTTCAAGCTCCCAGTCCACCCCTGCCAACAATCATGAGAACAGGGTTCCCCGAGCCCCTTATGTGAATGGGGAGATGATGCACATGCTCGCCAACCGCTTCACTCACTTCTATGGGACTGCTGAGTCCAACGCTCCACCGCTATCCCTTTTCCTCAGTTATTTACAGAAGGCAATAGACGGGTTATCTTACCGGTCCTCTATACAGTTGTAATTACCTGGATTCTTTCTGTTCTAGTTTTCTAGGCCTAATATGAGGCCTAACTACGTAAAATCCATTGCAAAAATCTAAAGGGAAAAAAAGCAATAAAGAAGTAAGACAACACAGGGAAATTAAAGCCCCCAAAGAAGGACAGTCGGGAGTTAAACGCTAGCCTTCTCCCCACCTCCTGTCATCTAGACCGGCCATTTAGAATTGATTGCAATTACGCACCCTGTAATTTCCATAACATTTAGAACCTCGGGTTTCAGATAGATCTCCGCATACACCGTTCTTAAATCTGTCGCAAGAAAAATAGACCACGGCCCAAGAGAGAAGAAATTTATAGGACTGCAGCCGGTGAATTTGACAAGTCTCATGCTGTCTCTTACAGAGAGCGCTCGGTTCCCCAAAAGGCATGTTTTAAGGGCATATGATAATGCAATTAAGTAATTGTTATGTAGTCACATAAAACTGCGCATAGCCCATGGTGCAAATCTACTTGTCATTATAGTATTTGAAGACCAGCTGCTAATGACTGTGTGTGCACATCAATCTAAATTAGGAATTAATTCCAGAAAGAGGCGTAGCCGGGAGTGAAGCATTTTATGGCCATTTTTTTAATTTTTTTTATTTTTATTTTTTTGCATTTTAAAGGGTTAACAATTTAAAATTGAAATACACCACATAAGAGCCCATTGACAAGTATCTGTGCCAAAATCAAGTCCATTCCCAACCCACTTCTGATGCAAGTAAATGGAGTTTTTGTAACCACGTTCACATGCATCAGAAGATAACGGGTGCAGATTTTTGTCCACGTTGCGGGTGAAAAGCGTCCGCAAGAAGAATGAGCGTTTCCACTTTCCTTGTGGATTCCATTAGTCCTCGCTCGGATCAGCTGGCACATCCACAGCAGGAATCACAGTGCCAGCCTTGGATCTGTACTGAGGATCTTCTTGCAAATACACATTGGAACTGCCATAGACAAATCTGTGACACGTGGACATAAGAGCGTATGGAAAGGTTACCTTTTAAATCACCATGGGGACTTTTTAAAGGCCCGTTCAGACGGCCGTAGTGATTTGCGGACCGCAACCATAATAGAAAATGCCTATTCTTGTCCGTGATTGCGGACAAGAATAGGACATGTTCTATCTTTTTCACGGAGCAGCTGACGGTGTGCTGTCCGCATTGAAATGAATGGGTCCGCACCGCAAAATTGCGGAACAGATGAGGACTCATTCATATGGCCGTCTGTCTGAATGAGCCCTTAAAGGCTCTGTACACCTTTGGACTCATTTTTTTTTATGGTTGCATTTAACTTATTTTTTGCTAAAAATCATATTTTCAATTGGTCTTTATTAAAAATATTGAGCTGTTCAGTCACAAAGGGTTAACTGTTTGACTAGCTGGGTGACTGGTACTTTCACTTTCACTTTGTGCCGGTCATCTAATTACCCTTATCTCTAAACTACTGAGAGGTCATAAACACTTATTTAAGCCACATTGTTATCAGTAAGGTAAGAATTGAGCTTTAATGAATGTTTATAAGGTCAGAGAGAAGAGATAAGGAGTCTGTCTGCTCCTCAGATGACGGAATTGAGAAAAAATCCACAGGCAGCTAGTACACAGCTTCTTAGATCTGTACACAAAAAAGGATTCCATATTGTTAATAAAGACCAATTGAAAAAAAGTGATTTTTAGGTCAAAATAAGTATAATGCAATAATTTTAATATGGAAGGGACTCATGCAGAGTTTTCTAGGGCATGCTCTGTGACCGGTAAGGAGGTCATTGCACAGGGATGGGGAGTAGATAAGCTTTGACAGTCTCTATTGTGAATGGTGGAGCCTGTGTTATCTGTATAAAGGGGATATCTGTCACTGTAATCCTAACTGTGGTGATAATAAGACGACTGCTTAAAAGTGATCTCTGGAGACCAAGAAGCGGCACCTATTATTAAGCTTAGTGGCCAGTGCGAAACTGCAGGATTGTAGGATATTTTTTAAACAGAGACAGTGGCATGATGGTTGATAACATTCCCCTAAGCGGCAAATACGAGGGTTATTTTCACCATTGCTAAATGCATGGTCATAACTACAATGCAGGGAGTCCCAGAGCACGTAGTAATGCACACAATAAGGGCTCACACGAACGTATATTTTTTCTGTGTCTGTTCCGTTTTTTTTTTTGCAGCCCATATGCAGAACCATTCACTTCAAAGGAGCCTTAACAAAAATGGAAATTACATCTCCGTATGTCCGTTTCGCAAAATGCATTATGGGCAAGGATAGGACTGTTCTATTAGGGGCCAGCTTTTCCGTTACGCAAAACAGGGAACGCACGCGCCGGTATCCGTGCTTTGCAGATCTGCAATTTACGGACGTGTGCATGAGTCCTAACACTTTTTTTTACAGTGCGAGAATTCCTTTTATTGCTTAAAATACAAACCTATGCCACCCTCACGTAGGCTTTAGGCTAGTTTCACATGAAAGTTGTGTTTTGCGGTCTGCAAATTGCGGATCCGCAAAAAAAAAAAAAAAACGTATGACGCCTGTATGGCATCTGTTTTTTTTGCGGATCCATTGTAACAATGCCTGTCCTTATAGGACATGTTCTATTTTTTTTGCGGGCTACGGAACGGACATACAGATGCGCACAGCACACAGTGTGTTGTCAGTATTTTTTGCGGACCCATAGAAATGAATGGGTCTGCATTTTATCAGCAAAAAATGTGGATCGGAGCCCGCAAAAAATGTGAGAAAGAGACCTTAGGCAGTACTTTTTTGATGGATTATTTATTACTGGAAAGAAAACTTTCTTTTACATAAGGTCACTGTAGCACATGGCGCCATTAGGCACTCCATGTGCCGCCATATAGTACCTCGGTAAGGCACTGTATTCTCTCCTAGAAGCAATGCTTTGTGCGTGAGGCCTAAATGTGATCAGAGTCCTGGAGAGTAATACAATCATCTTTTGTATTATCTTTGTGTCTCTAAAAGGCTCTTCTATAAATTACTCGGCCTTGTACAGTTGACATTTCATACGTTGCTGCCTTTTAAAGTGGACTGGGAGGCTCTCCTGACATGCCTATATAATTACATGCCTGTGTTCCCTAGGAAATAAGCATTCTGGAGCAGCGTTTCTCTTAACTGTACATCTATTCTGCCTAAAAATGTATTAATAAATTGACAACTGGGTGTTACCATTCCCTTTGTCAAGCACTGACTGACACTTGTCTGTGTAGGAAACACCCCCAACTGGTAACACCCAGTTACCAATGTTTCCATAATTTTCTAGAAGGAATAAAAGAGGAATAATACAACACAGAGTTATGAGAAAATATGCTCTAGGACTGTTACTAAAACTGACATGCCAGGAGAGGTACTCACTTTCTTGATGATATGAAGAAACTTTATTTTCAAAGCATAATGGCATCATCAGTTGATCCAAGTCTCTTCATATCATCAAGAAAGTGAGTGCCGGTCCTTCTTCGTTATATACCAGTGGAACGCCGACCCATCTTCTTCAATGCCTGGAGAGGTGACTGGTCTTCTTTTAACTCTGGCCACTGCATGAAGCTGTCCCACACTTATGGCTCTAGTTCTGGCAGGTCACGAATAACCGTTCGACCAGTCGCCTCAAGGATCCAGTCGGGCCGGCACGGTTTTGGATATGGGGCCTCCGGTTCTTCCTACTGATCCTCCATCTACATACTCCGGTGGTGAGTTTAAATTTGCGGGCTTTATGTCGTGACAGTGAGTCTTTCTTGTCTCATGCATTCTGTTAACCACTAACCCATTTTCAGTTCCAGTTGGTTTTTAAAGGGGTTTTCTGAGATTTTAATACTGATGCCCCATCCTCTGCATAGGTCATCAATATCTGATTAGTGGGGGTTTGACACCCGGGACCCCTGCTGATCAGCTGATTGAGCAGCTCTCGCACTAGTGTCACGGTATTCTTACAACTTTTCCTAGGCCAGCGACGACACATTCATCGGTCACATGGCCTAGGCGCAGCTCAGCCCCATTGAAGTGATACTAAGCACAGCCGCTATACTATGAAGGCTGCAGCGCTAACAGTAGTGCCTCTGGCTTCTTAACCAGCTGATCGGCGGGTTACTGGGTGTCAGACCCCCACCAATCAGATACCGATGACCTATCCTGAGGAAAACCCTTTTAGGTGTTGCCTGTTAGCTTTAGGCACTGTCCCTACAGAATCTGAGCAGTCTTTTAAAATTCTGGAGTCCAAGCCCCAGCGGACTGCTCGATGGAAATCCATGTGTTTTGCCACCTATATCCGCCCTGAACTGCTACAGAAACTTGATTGTTTTCTTTTCAGAGCCTCGTCGGCCAGACGTTTCTTGAAACATTGGTATATCATTAGGACTGTGCAGAGAGCGGCATACAGGCCCAGTGGCCAAAGCCCTGCATTCCACAATACTGATCTGACCTGGCAGGGTCTTCGCTGGTCACAGGTACAGGAAAGGTGTACAGTCTCCAGTGGTTCTAGTGGTTCTGGATATCCACGCTGGGGTGACCTCTGTTTTCTGAAACTCGCTGAGCTGATTACCATCATCCGGGCTGACTTTGAATCTTTGCATGTATCCCTATCTTCTTTTCAGAACTGGTGATAGTATGGTTGATAGATCCCAGGGTTACATGGATTGCCGGATTCATTCACGCGCCGGTGTAGGTGTGCGTCACTGGCGGCTAGAAGGTGACAATCAATGGTGAAATTGGGCTGGAAATCATTTTGTCAGGGTTACAAGAGGGAGTGGAGCAGACTGCTCGTGTTGGGTGAAGGCTGGATCACCGTGTAGGGGTAGACGGACTACGCGGAGGTCAGTATGGTGATAAAAGTAAGGAGAGGAGGAGAAGGCAGACTTGCCAACTACAAGAAAGTGGTTGGCGTAACGCTTCTTACCTTTTAAAAAAAATAAAAATCATCTGGCATGGTCATCCGCTGTTAAAATCCATGTTTTAATCCTCATACACACATCAGTGTTCTCCACGGACAGCACACGTCCCCATTCATTTGAATGTGTGCGTTCAGACATCAGTGTTTCATCACGGTCCGTGGTTCCATTTTTTTTGGTGGAGCACCCGACAGTGTAGGGAGCGGGCTCAGGGACTGCTGATGCCCCCTTCCCCTCCTTCTGGGTCATGGCCGAGGGTAAGGGCCTGTCCACCCCTGTTACGGCCGGGTTTTCTGGGACAGTGGGGAACAAGGGGTTAATAGTCCCTAGCAAGAAGGGGTGGGAGAGAGGGATGCTGTCTCGGCCCCCTTCTCCTCCTGCTGCCCTCCCCTTACTGTTCCTGGGTTTTTTGGTGGCCCCTCCCCGGGGCTTTATAGGGGGGGTAACCGCCCTTGTCCTTCCTCTTGGACAGGAAGCGGTGTTGTCCCGCCCGCCCGCCCCTTGGGGTTGTTGTTCCTGTGGGCTTTGGGTTTTATTATGATTGTTCTGTTTATATGCTTCTCTATTACAGATTTTCGGGGTGTTTTGTGAAGTCACAGCAGGCGATAATTCAGAAGTTTGGAGGTTAAGGCGGATGGCGGAGGTGCCCGCTGTGTGAGACGGCGGTTGGCATAGCGCTCCGCTACTGGTTATGCGTTAAGATGGTGGTTAATAAAAGTTACCTTGATAACGCTGATGTCTGCTGTGGCCGATCACCGCCCAATAAAAGAGGGGTTTAAATCGTTAATGGTGTCCTGCCTCTTTATTTATTGCTGAGCAGTTGGGAGAGGGGGTGAGACAGGAAGGGCAAGGTACGGCCATTTCCTCCTATCAGCAGTCTTAGCACGGATGCATGTCTTATCTTGAGCCGTGTTCCCAGAACCCTCACGCCCATTATAGTCTATGGGTCCGTAAAAACCACAGATGCAACATGGAAGAAGAGATGCTTTGAAAATTATTTTTCAGCTGTTTAGCGTCAGTGAAACACGGATGCAACACGAACAGCAAAAAAACAGACACACAAACCCAACACGGATCCTTCATGGACAGCTTTACGGATGCCTCACTGACCACCTGCTCACGGATCTGAGCACGGACACGGACGTGTGAATGAGGCTTTATTCGGTATACATTAAAAGTACAGGAACACGAGCCATAACAGGTTGACGCGTTTCGACATCAAGTCTTAGGTTATGGCTCCTGTTCCTGTACTTTTAATATATAGCAAATAAAATTTGGATTTTTAACAGCGGACGACCGTGCTGGAGGATTTTTATTTTTCTTATTGCTTATTCCCAGTCCGAGAACTTCGTGCACATCTCTTGCTAGCAGCGGGTGAGCTGATAAACTTTTTTTGCTTCTTACCCTTTGACATATTATTTGGTGGTTATCCTGTGAGAGTTTGGAAAAATTTGCCAATTAATAAAGCTGTGACCGACCATTCCAACCAAAAAAAAAATAAAAAAATAGTAGTGTCTTACCTCTTCTTTTATTTTGGGGAGTTGGAGGACATTTGGTTTGGGGTGGGGGTGGGGGGTTTGTGCTTTGTCAGGTGTGTGCTAAGGCTAGTTTCACATGTGCCTCTGACTTTTCCAGCAGGGAATGCTAGGAATCACACGGAAAAAAAACAAAACGCTGTGTGCAGAAGTTTTTTCTGTCCGATTCTCCGTCCGGGTAGTTGCCAGATCTCTGTTGGACCCCATTATAGACAGTATCCGGCAGGGGCGGATTGGCCATAGACCTAACAGGGAAATTCCCTGGTGGGCCGATGCCCGGGGGCCGCCTGAGCCCTCCTCATGGCCGGCCAGTGGAAGTTTTTGGGGCAGTATTTTGTGATGGACTGTGGTATTTGGCTCTGTTGGGGCGGTATAATGTGCCACAATATGTTATTTCTGGCCCTGCCTTCCATCAATTTGGACCCAACTACAAAACTCTTTTAGAATTTTTTCCAGGGCCACTTTAAGGTCCCAGTCCGCCCCTGGTATCCGGTAAGATGCCAGATCCAGAGAACTCCTGCAGGCTGTTCTCCACCGGAGAATGCCGCATATGTGAAACTGTGTTAAAATGCATATCACCAAAATGTTTAGTCTACACGTACTCACCACCATCCAGTAATCTTTTACCGATAACTTGTTTGATCATTTAAAAAAAAAGATAATAAAAAAGTCTAACAAGACCGGTCTCTGATCAATACGCGCTCAGGCTGAATCTGTAATGGTGTCTTATCAAATTAGCAGCTACTGAAACAGCTCTATACGAAAATCAATCTCCTCCTGACCTTAAAACACGGACCAAGTTCCACACAGACATTAATATACTTGCTGCATGCACACACGTTTTTACACACTCGTGGGAATGTGCGCACGCTGAAGTAAACCGCAAACACATGCTGCCACAAATGAATCGAAGCAAGCAAAACGCATAATAAATAATAGCCATGGAACAGTGGATGTCCACATGACACCCCGACCTTGTGCAGGCCGCCACAACGTCTAATACAGCTGACAAACTGTAGACATGACACGTCGTAGATCTTACTAGAGCTGCAGACATGTGTACGACAAAGGGACTGCTATCAGTAGGCAGTAAGGGACGCCACAACCAAAAAACATAGCTGCCCTCTTCCGGAAACAGTGCCACGCCTGTGTCTGCCACCGCAGCTCAGCTCCACTGAAGTGAACGGAGTTAAAGGGGTATTCCGGTTGGTAGAAGTTATCTCCTATTCACATTACATTGGTGGGGGCCCTACCGCTGTGTTAGGGGAGTGTCTATGTAACTGACTGGGAGGGAGGAGCTATAAATTAAATGGGGATTGGGCTGGGACCCCCACCATCATGAGAAAGGGGTCTAAATGTAAGACAGCAAGGACGTAGGCTTACAGTTAGACTGGCGCTGGATGTGCTGAAGTTATGTAGAGGCCGGAACCTCTTCACAACTCCAGCAGATCCACCACCAGCTATAGAGGTTATTAAGACTGATGTCTAAAACGCCGCTCTTAATAAATGACCCCCATACTTTGTAAGGTTGAAAAAAGCCCTCTGTCCATCCAGTTCGGCCTGTTATCCTGCAACCTGATCCAGAGGAAGGCAAAAAACGCCTGTGAGGTAGAAGCCAATTTTCCTCATTTTAGGGGGAAAAAATTCCTTCCCGACTCCAATCAGACAATAACTCCCTGGATCAACGACCCCTCTCTAGTAACTATAACCTGTAATATTATTACCCTCCAGAAATACATCCAGGCCCCTCCTGATCTCTTATAGTGAACTTACCATCACCACCTCCTCAGGAAGAGAGTTCCATAGTCTCACTGCTCTTACAGTAAAAAATCCATAGTCTCACTGCTCTTACAGTAAAAAGTCCATAGTCTCACTGCTCTTACAGTAAAAAGTCCATAGTCTCACTGCTCTTACCGTGAAGAATCCATAGTCTCACTGCTCTTACAGTAAAGAGTCCATAGTCTCACTGCTCTTACAGTAAAAAGTCCATAGTCTCACTGCTCTTACCGTAAAGAGTCCATAGTCTCACTGCTCTTACCGTAAAGAGTCCATAGTCTCACTGCTCTTACAGTAAAGAGTCCATAGTCCTCAACTGCTCTTACAGTAAAGATCCATAAAGTCCTAGTCACTGCTCTTACAGTAAAGAGTCCATAGTCTCACTGCTCTTACAGTAAAGAGTCCATAGTCTCACTGCTCTACAGTAAAGAGTCCATAGTCTCACTGCTCTTACAGTAAAGAGTCCATAGTCTCACTGCTCTTACAGTAAGAGTCCATAGTCTCACTGCTCTTACAGTAAAGAATCCATAGTCTCACTGCTCTTACAGTAAAGAGTCCATAGTCTCACTGCTCTTACAGTAAAGAGTCCATAGTCTCTCTGCTCTTACCAGTAAAGAGTCCATAGTCTCACTGCTCTTACAGTAAAGAGTCCATGGTCTCACTGTTCTTACAGTAAAAGAGTCCATAGTCTCACTGCTCTTACAGTAAAGATCCATAGTCTCACTGCTCTTACAGTAAAGAGTCCATAGTCTCACTGCTCTTACATAAAGAGTCCATAGTCTCACCTGTCTCTTACAGTAAAGAGTCCATAGTCTCACTGCTCTTACAGTAAAGAATCCATAGTCTCTTACAGTAAATCCAAGTCTCCTGCTCTTACAGTAAAGAGTCCATAGTCTCACGCTCTACAGTAAAGAATCCATAGTCTCACTGCTCTTACAGTAAAGAGTCCATAGTCTCACTGCTCTTACAGTAAAGAGTCCATAGTCTCACTGCTCTTACAGTAAAGAGTCCATGGTCTCACTGTTCTTACAGTAAAGAGTCCATAGTCTCACTGCTCTTACAGTAAAGAATCCATAGTCTCACTGCTCTTACAGTAAAGAGTCCATAGTCTCACTGCTCTTACAGTAAAGAGTCCATAGTCTCACTGCTCTTACAGTAAAGAGTCCATAGTCTCACTGCTCTTACAGTAAAGAGTCCATAGTCTCACTGCTCTTACAGTAAAGAGTCCATAGTCTCACTGCTCTTACAGTAAAGAGTTCCATAGTGTCACTGCTCTTACAGTAAAGAATCCATAGTCTCACTGCTCTTAGTCCAGTCAGTTACATAGACACACCCCTATCACCAACCCGCCCATGGAAATAAGAAACAGCTGCATGGACATGGTCATGTGACCACAGCCCAGAACGGGGGTTAGGAGCCATAAAGGTAAAAGTAATATATTACAACATTATAGCTACCTTCATAAATCATTATTTTACAGGATGTTTAAAAAACTGATGTTTTTTATTTGGTTCTGCACCTAAGATCTCAAAGGGAATCTGTCACCAGTGACCTCCCCATCTGGCAGTTTCCATAGACACATAGCTGTGGTTCACCTGATTAAAACTCTGTTTTTCTGTGCTATGAGTAAGAACCGGTGTCACTAGGTTCGAAACATGTCAGCTGTATCACTCGGGCTCTGTGTCATGTTATTTTATATCTAATGGATTTTTCCATTAAGGGAGGGAGGAGCTATAAATTAAATGGACATTGCTAGGGGCGGGGCTGGAGCTGTGGTACAGAGAGGAGAAGTGCATAATGGGTTTGGTTGGATACAGCAACAGGAAGTGCTACATACCGGATCGGAACAAACCAGAGTGAATGTTTTACACGGTGAAAACGGGTCAGGAGAGTCCAAAAAAATAAAAAAAGCACTTAGAAGACGTGAATGAGATAAGCTTTACTATGAGTAAGAACCGGTGTCACCGGGTTCGAAACATGTCAGCACTAAGACTCGGGCTCTGCGTCATGTTATTTTATTTTTTTATGGATTTTTCAATAAATAATGATTTTTAATAGTTCAGCTTGAGTGCCAGAATTTTTCCTTATTTTTGAGAAGTACTGGACCTGTATGGACCAGGTATGGACACTGCCTATGGCTATTACTACATAATGTGTTTTCTTTATCTGTTTTTAGTATATCTCGAGTCTGCACCAGTCTGCAGCTGGCATAGTCTTCAGTTTCTGGCAGACGGTAGAGCATAGATGCACCTAATTTATTAAGAGGCATCTTCTTCTTAACAAAATAGGCGCATCTCACTCCAAGACTGGCGTATGGGTAAGACAATTTTGATAAATCTCCCACTTTTACTTACTTGACAAAACCAGTAATAGGCAGGCTGAGTACTATGGAAAGAAGAACGCAATCCATACTTGTTAAAGGGTGTCTTAAAAATAAGCCGATCACATGGTGTCCTCCCTGTTATCTATAGGAATACCAGTAATGGCGGGTTTACACGGCCTGTTTTTTGGGAATGAAGGTTCATACAAACACTCATTCCCGATAGTCAGCCAATGTAAAGGTGCTGCACATCATCCAATGATCAAGCAAACCGCTCGCTCATTGAGTGAAATGATCTTTCGTGCGGACACCTAAATTATAAATTCTGGGCAGCAGGTCGTGCTGTGTAAACAGGGATCTGCTGCCCAGAAACAATGAATTTCAATAAGGACGGGCAATAGCAGTAGCCATCACTCGTCTCATACAGTGGAGGTGATTGCTGCATGTAAATACATCTCTTCACCTCCACTGAAGAGCAGGAAAGGATCCTTTCCTTCCCGATATTGTCTGCTCGTCGGCGCAGGGGAAATGTTAAAGGGGTTATCCCATCTTGGACAATAGGGGCATATCGCTAGGATATGCCCCCATTGTCTTATAGGTGCCGGTCCCAACGCAGCCGCCCTCCATTAATTTCTATGGGACCTCCGAAAATAGCCGAGCGCCGGCTCGGCTATTTCCGTCGGCTCAATAGAAATGAATGGGAGTCGGGCCGCTCTTGCGTGGTGCGCTCCCATTCAATTCTATGAGCGCAGCAGGGGGGGGGGGGGCTGCGCCTGGTTGTGGCCGGACCCCGGGAAACCTGGGGTCCTCCAGGCTCAGAGCTCCTCCGCTTGGTTCTCGATGTAGGTGCGGGTCCCAGTGGTGGGATAGGCACCTATAAGACAATGGGGGCATATCCTAGAGATATGCCCCCATTGTCCAAGATGGGATAACCCCTTTAAGTATTCTTTTTCCCTGCAGCACCACCAAGGTCAATGGGTTGCTTGTGTAATGAAGGCCAGGACAGGTCATCCAGGGCAGTGTCCTACATAGAGAAGTAAGGGCCCCATAGCAAGGATCAGACCAGGCCCCCCACACAGGACAGAAGGGTTTCTGCCTAAACCCTTTTCAATGGCCCTTGGGCCATTCTTCCACTGCCTCATTTCCTAAAAGTTGTTCCTTTAGAGGGTAGAGTCCTGACCAAGTTTTCACCTCCAGTAGAAGAGGAGATGATCCCAACTAAGACTGGGCCCCCTCTTGTCCTGGGCCCCATAGCAGTCGTATGGTTTGCCGCTATGGTAATTACTCTGATCCAGAACCATTTCTAAATGCTCTCGACTGTGGACAAAAGATAAGAATCCTTACCAAAGGACTCCCCATATTAGATCAGAATTCCTTTATTGGGTGCATGACATTGGATTTTCCCATACTAGACAATCCCTTAAATATATAATTAACACTGATGTACCTCCAAGGTTAGAAAGAATCATAAAATAAAGGTAAGTAATGCAGGTACAGCCTTAAATTTAGTATTAATTGAATTTTTCACCAAAATGTTCACATGGGAATGCTAAGATATGGAAGCTCCAGTCAAGTCCAGGTTAATACTGTAAAAACTGATTGTCTTAAACGTGAACAAATGGCCTCTAATTCCACGGAATGAAAAGAACAGAGATATCTATCTGATCATCTCCCGATCTATGATTAGGTAACAGAATTTGCTCTGACAGAGAGATGTCCTCAAGCATTGGAGATATTTTTATTGCTGTTAAATATCTGCTACTCCAATTGAATTTGTGACATCTGGAGTAAGTTCTTGACTCCCCCGAGACAGAACTGATCAACCTACGAGAGACAAGATCTGAATGCTGATACCAAAAGGGAGAAGAAGTCGGGGAAGGACACGTTGAAGACGTAGAATGGCAAAGGCAAACGAGGGACGAGATCTACAGATGCAGTAAACAGTCCGGCGTAGTCCACGGAAGAAACGTCATGTGAAATGTCCTCATAACTGGACTGGAATTAATACGGACAAATGAGACGGGCCTTCACAAACATTCATGACATTTTCCAGCATGGGATCTGGCAAATGCATATTAAACACGAGAGGATATAGGGTCTAAGATTATCCTTTGTTGATTCACATTAAACAAATGATTGAAAGAAGAATTACATTCACATCTTGGATGTACAAATGGATAATGGAGAACAATTATCCTAGTCATACATTAATGTTATGGCCTATGAAGCTGAGGTAAATTACTTGGAAATAGAGGACTTCATGGTAGAAGAAGAAAAAATCATGAATTTAAAAGAATCATTTAAAGGGCAGGACTCGAAGAAACAAGAAGGGCTGAGTCTGTAGGACAACATTGATCTATGACTTATGATACTACATCCGCTAAACACATCCATAGACCTTAGACAAATGTGGGCTTTAAAAGGGTTGTGTGAGATCACAAGACTGGATCAGAGGTGGGGTGGACACACATTGTTAAAGTTTAGCCATACTTCTTCCCTTCATCCACATCCTCTCCCATCAGTTGGTCGAACCACATGGACACAATCCCTATTTTAACTACTGTATTTTTCGCACTATAAGACACACTTTTTTTCACCCACAATGGGAAGTCTTATAGTGTGAATGATCTTAAAGAGCCACAGCGCAGGTGACGTGAGGAACTGGGGTTGTATGTGAGGAGAGAAAGGGAGTGTTGACATGGTAAAGAGGCATGTGAGGAGGGCCACGATCGTAACACACAGCCCCCTCTAGGCCCGACAAAGAGACCAGAGGACCAGGGAGCATGTCTAGCTGGCCTTGTGAGACCAAGAACAGGACGGGAGAACAATAGGTAGCAGCAGCTGACCTGCTAGCCGGTGTTGTGACAGGGAGCGTTGAGCCAGTGCTGGAGTGGCTTTGATCAGACACACTTAGATGACAGTTAGCTCCTTCTCCGCCTGATCATCCCTCAGGGTCAGGACGGACATGAACTGCGAGCTCCATACACCAGATTCCTGGAGCCGGACAGTGACAAGGACGTTTCCTGGGACAAGATCTTCCTCTATGAGGGGATGATAATCACTAGGCATAGTATGGATGCTGGACTGTTACTAATGGGCACTGGGCACAGTATGGATGCTGGACTGTTACTAATGGGCACTGGGCACAGAATGGATGCTGGACTGTTACTAATGGGCACTGGGCACAGTATGGATGCTGGACTGTTACTAATGGGCACTGGGCACAGTATGGATGCTGGACTGTTACTAATGGGCACTGGGCACAGTATGGATGCTGGACTGTTACTAATGGGCACTGGGCACAGTATGGATGTTGGACTGTTACTAATGGGCACTGGGCACAGTATGGACGCTGGACAGTTACTATGGGGCACTGGGCACAGTATGGATGCTGGACAGTTACTAATGGGCACTGGGCACAGTATGCACGCTGGCCAGTTACTAAGGGGCACTGGGCACAGTACTGATGCTGGACTGTTACTAATGGGCACTGGGCACAGTATGGACGCTGGACAGTTACTAAGGGGCACTGGGCACAGCATGGACGCTGGACAGTTACTAATGGGCACTGGGCACAGTATGGATGCTGGACAGTTACTAATGGGCACTGGGCACAGTATGGATGCTGCACAGTTACTAATGGGCACTGGGCACAGTATGCACGCTGGACAGTTACTAAGGGGCACTGGGCACAGTATGCATGCTGGACAGTTACTAAGGGGCACTGGGCACAGTATGGATGCTGGACAGTTACTAAGGGGCACTGGGCACAGTATGGATGCTGGACAGTTACTAAGAGGCACTGGGCACAGTATGGATGTTGGACTGTATCTAATGGGCACTGGGCACAGTATGGATGCTGGACTGTTACTAATGGGCACTGGCACAGTATGGACACTGGACAGTTACTAATGGGCACTGGGCACAGTATGGATGCTGGACTGTTAATAAGGGGCACTGGGCACAGTATGGATGCTGGACAGTTACTAAGGGGCACTAGGCACAGTATGCACGCTGGACAGTTACTAAGGGGCACTAGGCACAGTATGCACGCTGGACACTTACTAAGGGGCACTGGGCATAGTATGGATGCTGCACAGTTACTAATGGGCACTGGGCACAGTATGGATGCTGAACTGTTACTAAGGGGCACTAGGCACAGTATGCACGCTGGACAGTTACTAAGGGGCACTAGGCACAGTATGCACGCTGGACACTTACTAAGGGGCACTGGGCATAGTATGGATGCTGCACAGTTACTAATGGGCACTGGGCACAGTATGGATGCTGGACTGTTACTAAGGGGCACTGGGCACAGTATGCACGCTGGACAGTTACTAAGGGGCACTAGGCACAGTATGGACACTGGACAGTTACTAAGGGGCACTGGGCACAGTATGGACACTGGACAGTTACTAAGGGGCACTGGGCACAGTATGCACGCTGGACACTTACTAAGGGGCACTGGGCATAGTATGGATGCTGGACTGTTACTAAGGGGCACTGGGCACAGTATGCACGCTGGACAGTTACTAAGGGGCACTGGGCACAGTATGCACACTGGACAGTTACTAAGGGGCACTGGGCACAGTATGCACGCTGGACACTTACTAAGGGGCACTGGGCATAGTATGGATGCTGGACTGTTACTAATGGGCACTGGGCACAGTATGGATGCTGGACTGTTACTAAGGGGCACTGGGCACAGTATGCACGCTGGACAGTTACTAAGGGGCACTGGGCACAGTATGCACGCTGGACAGTTACTAAGGGGCACTGGGCACAGTATGCACGCTGGACACTTACTAAGGGGCACTGGGCATAGTATGGATGCTGGACTGTTACTAATGGGCACTGGGCACCGTATGGATGCTGGACTGTTACTAAGGGGCACTGGGCACAGTATGCACGCTGGACAGTTACTAAGGGGCACTAGGCACAGTATGCACGCTGGACACTTACTAAGGGCACTGGGCATAGTATGGATGCTGCACAGTTACTAAGGGGCACTGGTGCATTATACTCACTTGACTATAAGTAATGGGCACATTATACACACTTGACTGTTACTAATGGGCACTGGGCACAGTATGGATGCTGGACTGTTAGTAATGGGCACTGGGCACATTATACGCCCTGAGCTATTACTGCGGGCCACATTATACTTAATGGACTGTTAGTAAGGACCTACTAACAATATGTCGTCCACAGATCCCCAAAACAGTTTGTCCTTTTTTTTTCCCCTCCATCTAAGGAGGTGCTTCTTATACTGCAAAAATACAGTATTTATATCTGTGGATATTAAATTAAAAGTGACAACATTGCAATACCCAGAACAGTTGTTACTACGTACATGGGATCCAGGTGTATGGACGGAAGCAAGCGGTGAGGAGACTGCAGTGCTTGCACTAGTGCTATGCCCCCTTCCAATAGATGATTGTCAGGAACCACCGCGGTTCTGATATTGATGGCCTATCATTTAATAGCCAATTCTGACTGTTTAAATTCCAGTATCAATTATAATTTCTAAACCACCAAGAACAAGGGTAATTTTTTACCTGTTCCTGGGTTTCTATCAAGCAAATTACAACAGATCCATCAGCACAATGTGCACTATTTACTGGATAGAGAGTTGAGGGGCGATAGTAGTGATAATCGACATTCTTGCACTTTTCTTAGCAAAGTTCCCTCTCATAGACATTCCAGGCAATATATTCTGACATGTTCTTAATTGTATCTTTCGTGTAACATTGTTGACTGTATAAGGGGGTCGTAGTACTAAAAGTCAAGGTTGATGCTCATTATTGTATAAGCTGGTATAGAACACTATGAGATGAGCTAACTCGGAAAAGTGGACTTAAAAGCACTTAGTGATACAATAGGACTACGTCCGACACATGAAGTAAGGCTGAGACACAAGTAAGACACAATAAAATACCATACAATGTGCAAGAAAGGACTACTATTGACTTGTAGAATGAAATGTACTGTAGGTAAAAAGGAGACAAAGAGTTCTTCATAGGGCAACTCTCTATGTACAAGACAACAAAGGAAAAACCTTGAAGGGTCAACTGGTAGAGGTATGCTCAGGATGTACCTTTTGGGGTACGGACAATACAGCCAGGAATGGAGAGAAGAGTCATGGTGGAAACTCCCTGCCGGTTTCTCTCTGACATGGCTCTTCCTTTACCCTAATCTGTCTCTTCATCAGGACAGTACACCACCTCATAAAGTAAGCGGTATGGTCTCGTAATGTGTAGATGTAACGGCACCAAATACACTTCCAACATTTTGGCTCCACTGGAGATCTTCAAGGATCCTTCTTTTTTGCTGACTCTTTAAACTTGTGTGCAATATGACGCTTAGGAGTGAAAAGTTACATTGAAAATATTTGGGTGAATATTAGTGATCATAGTCCCCAATGGTTTATAGTATAGTAGGGAAAACAGTATTTAGTCAGCCACCAATTGTACAAGTTCTCCCACTTATAAAGATGAGGTCGGCCTGTAATTGACATCATAGGTAGACCTCAACTATGAGAGACAAAATCAGAAAACAAATCCAGAAAATCACATTGTCTGATTTTTAAAGAATTTATTTGCAAATTATGGTGGAAAATAAGTATTTGGTCACCTACAAACAAGAAGATTTCTGTCTCTCACAGACCTGTAACTTCTTCTGTAAGAGGCTCCTCGGTCCTCCACTCCTCACCTGTAGTAATGGCACCTGTTTGTTATCAGTATAAAAGACACCTGTCCACAACCTCAAACAGTCACACTCCAAACTCCACTATGGTGAAGACCAAAGAGCTGTGGAAAGACACCAGATACAAAATAGTAGACCTGCACCAGGCTGGGAAGACTGAATCTGCAATAGGCAAGTGTAGTCTCCACACCTTCATACACGTCCTCACTCCCTCTTTTTTCATCCTTATTTACTATGTAACTGTTTATGGAAAGGAAGTTGAATCATCTTGATGGGCGCCACCACATACCAGTACTTGCAAAATTTGAGAAAAACCTCTCGGAAACCAGCCATGTTTCCATGGTTGACTATGGAGTTTTTAAACGGCCTGTACCCAGATATTGCCCATGTGCAGTCTGTTTTTCTTGCAGACCCGTCCACTTAAGTGAATGAGTCAAGTGGGAAAATTGATGAAGGATGGTGCATGCTGCCAGTCTCTCATCACGGACTCATTGGTTGCTGTCTGGTCTAAACTCAGACAGTGCCCCGTTGGAAATATTGTGATTGTGAAAGAGTCCTCTGTGAGCTAAGCCTACTTTCACACTTGCATTTCTATTTTCCGGTATTGAGTTCCGTCATAGGGTCTCAATACCAGAGAAAAACGTTTCCGTTTTGTCCCCATTAATTGTCACTGCGGACAAAATGTAACTGAACAAAACGGAGTGCTCCAAAAAGCATTTGGTTCCGTTTGGTTGCATTCCCATACTGCAAGCTGCGGTTTTCTTTGCGTCCTGGGATGTGAAGCAAAACGGATTTGGCATGACCTACATTGCAAGTCAACTGGGATGAATCCGTTTTCTAGGACACAATAGAAAACAGATCCGTCCTCCATTGACTTTCCTTGGAGTTAATGCCGGATCCGTCTTGGCAATGTTAAAGTAAAATAATACAACCGGATCAGTTCATAAGAGACGCAGACGGTTGTATTATCAGTAACAGATGCATTTTTGCTGAGCCCTGCGGATCCAGCAACAACGCTAGTGTGAAAGTAGCCTTAGACATACATATGTGGATGTTCCAAAAAAAGAAGACTTGCTTTGGAAGGCGAAAGCTAAAAATTGCCGAACCCAACAAATAATTGAGAGCACAGACCAATTTTTTTAATGCACTTGTACTTTTCTTATGTGATACTTTATTTTATATAAGAATCTCCTACGGGGTCCTACCTGTCATCTGGAAGCAAAGGACCATTGTGTGCGCTGTGTACCGCTTCTCGGTTGGTTGCGGCACTTCAGGTACGTCTTTCCTACCTTTACAGCCTGAGGCACACTGAGGAGCTCGGGGTTTACAAGCCACAATGCTGTGATGTAACGGATTTCAAAAATGTAGACTAGAAATGTGACCTCCCAAACAACACAGGCTAGTTCTTTACATCTTCATGCACTATAGGCTCTTGTGTCCTTATACTGTATATAAGGTGGATGACTAAATTTCGTAATTTCGTATATTTCCTAATTTAAGCAGCGATAAACAGAAATTACCCAATCAGACCAACTTTGCTGGAGCCATTGAGAGTAGGGATATTAGTGATTAGCTTTCTTGCTCAGTTCCCTCCTCTACAGCGGGGGGGAAAAAAAAAAAAAAGGACGACTCAATGAGCTCTCATTTCGTGGTAACGAGCTCCAATTTACCATGATCATTATGTCTGACATTAAAGGTTTGTGAACACTGTCACATGCCCGGCAGCTATTTTTTTTTTTTACTTTCTAAAGCCCGAAATAATAAGCTGCAGTCCAGAGATTCAATCCTATCTTCAAATCCGTGAATCAAATGTAAAACATACTACTGCATGATACGCAACACAACCAGGGGGCTCTCTACCTTCCAGGAGGTTCTGCAAACTGAGATAATTGTAGCAACGATCCCATCCAAACCCGTATTTTACTCATTATATTCCTATGGCGGATAGAAATGTGGGACTTCCAGCATGGTAGCACATTTGCTTAGCTAATATTAGCCCTAAACCGGTAACACTACGTTTAGGATGTAATGAATTTTACCATTTTAGTTCTGTGACGGGTGCGGAGACCAGCACTTTATATTCCCAGTGTGAATAGAAGCCACGGCTCTCTGTGGCCCTCTGATTTCTAGCTTTGTCGTGGCATCAATTTGTTTTTTTTTTCTCCAGATACAATGCAGAACCAAATCATACACAAGATGCTTTTGCATCAGCGCAAGGATCTGTCTCATTGTCAGTAATGAATGGCCCGGATTTTGCGCCTGGCTTAGACCGGAGGAGCCGACTCTGTAATGCATTTTCATAAAGGTGCAAATGGGTTGATGAGTTTATTCTGGGTTACTGGAAGGCTGTAATGCGCTGGAGCATTCATCGGGTCTTCCTGCCACGCTTGGATGGTCAACGATTGCTCAGTGTCTAACAGCAATCGAATGCTCTCTGCCGTGTCCTAATAAAGGGTCTTGAACTTTTCTTTTTTTTTTTTACCGAATTCTGGAAACGACGAATCTTTGCTGCATGTAACAGCATCTCTTGCAGAAACAATTATACAAATGCTAAAGGAAAATGCGCACAGTTATTACTCATTACGGAACTGTATTCATTCACATGAATGCTTGACACAGCGGATCTCAGAAGTCGCCCACCACAATTATGTTCGCAAAAACTAACTTCACTGCAACCCAATTAACCTACCAGCATTTTTATCCGGGACGTAGCAAACGAGTGGAGGTTTGATGAAAACTACCTCTAAGAGTGCATCTGTCTTCAGAGAGACCTTTGTTAGGACATCTATAAGACTCCCTAAGGTTTTGTTCACATGAGCATCCCGGCCTTCATTTATAAAGGAGCCATGACAGCTCGGCCGAATCCGTTGGGCTCCATCTATCAACATCTGCTTCAAACAAAGCAATAAAAATAGGTTCATTGCTAATAAAAGATAGATGTAATTTCAGCTGGACAGGCCTTAGTCCATTCACTGCCTTCAGTCCCGGGCTAACACCCAAATACAAATTGCCCTTTGGTACTTGCTTCGTGTGGCCAAAAAGGCATTGTGTACTGTATGTAAGTGTAGAAGAAAAATAAACTGATAGAAGGTCGCTTCATTGAAGCACAATAAGCATCATAAAATAAAGAATGTTATCTGAATAATTGTTTCTATATTGGAACGTATATTCTCCTTTGATTACCTGATTATAATGGTATTCTGCTTGACACTGTAACAAATCAAACCGTAATGCACTTTCTTTAACCGATTGAAATGAAAAACTCAATAAAAACTATTGAAACAGAAATTGCCCTTTACCATATGGAATCAAAAGTTTCCTAATGTGGCTAAAATAAAAGAAGCTAAAAATATATTCCATCAAGATAATAAAAATTTCCAGCGAACATTATGAATGTCACAAAACAGTAAAAGAAATGCATGTGGTATCTGTATACATTGTTCTTACACATCCATCACTAATTACTATTTTTTTTAATGATAAATATTTCTTTAATCAGCTTTAATTTTCAGATCGTAGATTCTTTTATTCTAGTTTTTTAATACACGATTATGGTCTGAGCTGATGTTAAAGGGTTTGTGCAGGTAGTTTTTACCTCAGGATAGGTCATGGACATCTGATCGGCGGGGGTCTGACACCAGGCACTCCATGCAAGCGCTCCTTCCCCTTCATTACACTGCTCGTTGTCTCAGAAGTGCAGTGTCATCACAAGTACCCGCTCCATTCACTTGAATAGAGCTTGTAATTACACTACGCTGCCGCTGACAGGTGTCGGACCCCTGCTGATCAGATACTGAGGATAGGTCATCAATATATACCATCTGCACAAACACTTTAACACCATTCAGAGATGTGCTTTACAGTAAGAACCTGTAGTCTGGAGATGACTCAATGACTTCTATGGGAGAGAGTTGTGAGCATGCTCCGTGACCTGTGCAAAGGTCACTGTGCAGTGAGGGGGAGTAATATACATAAAAATACATCATGTACATTTTTTTTCACTAATTAAAATAAGATACTGATAAATATTCCTGTTTTCTAATCTGCTTTTATTTTCAGATTGTCAATTCCTTTATTTTATAAACTGTACATAAGTAAG
The DNA here is from genome assembly GCA_900303285.1 of Rhinella marina. Classification (NCBI taxonomy): domain Eukaryota; kingdom Metazoa; phylum Chordata; class Amphibia; order Anura; family Bufonidae; genus Rhinella; species Rhinella marina. Next base: position 961,976 of record ONZH01009327.1, on the reverse strand, counting down.
GTTACTACATTCTTGCCCAAGCTCCTGGTGACACCCTTCAGAGATAGACATTACAGCAGTCACGTGGACCATAAGAACCTGTAGTCTGAAGATGACTCCCTGACTTCTATGTCGGAGTATTGTGGGCATGCTCTGCAACCTGTGCAGAGGTCATTGTGCCCATTCGTTTGAATACTGTATGGAGCGAGTGCTCCGTACAGTATTAGAATATATTGGCTCTGATGAGCCGAAGTTATTACTTTGTGAAGTCTCGCAAGACTTCACGTAATAACTTCACAAATTAATTTGTACTGTAAAAAAATTTTCGGGTTTCAAATTTTTTCATCAGAGCCAATACCTTCTCATACTGTACGGAGCGCTCGTTCCATACAGTGTTGAACTGAAGTTTAATGCGAACCAACTTCAGATGTTTCATATGAAGTCGATTCGCTCATCCCTACTGAGATCCACCCTGTGAAGGCTGGGTCCTAGGCAAGGGCGTAGCTAAAGGCCCATGGGCCCTGGTGCAAGAGTTCAGCTTGGGGCCCCCTTCCCTGAGTGCTTTGTGGCCAGGGGCCGGGAGCACATAGCCTTCCTGCTGCCCGAAGCAAAGATTGAAACGCCCCTTGACCTAACCCCTTCCCTCCAGCCAGAGGTGTAACTTGACCAGCATGCACTTTCTATAATACCAGTGTCTTCTTATGTGGCACAAGGGTCTTTGGGCCCCCTTAGGGTCCTGGGCCCAGTAGCGACTGCTACCTCTGCACCCCCTATAGCTACGCCCCTGGGTTATCTATATACAGGTGGTACCTTTAATTGCAATTCCATCTGTGATGATACGAGGCGACTGCTGAGAAGTGATTTCTACAAAACCGGAAGTGTCGGCCTACCAAGAGGTTCGTGAAAACTGCAGGATTTCCTTCCTTTGTTTTTTTTAATACAGTGATATGAAAAATAAAATTACTTCCAAAATACTGTATGTGTAATATAGAAACCTGATCTAAACAGTAGGTCATTTTGTGAAGGGGTTAAGATGGCCATCCTATCATGTGATATCCACCCACCAACCCTGAAGTCCATTTTGAAGACATCCCTTTTCCTAGGATTCTTCTTCTGCCGGCAAATACCGTAGTTCTCTGGTGAGTTCTGGCGCATGTTTATAGCAAACACAAATAAACCCTCTATCCTCACGCACGCTATTAGCGGGGTTGCCCAATTTAGAGCTCCTCTGTGTGCCGATCATTTCTTTGGTCTTATTTACTGTTTGTCTTTCCGTAAAACCCGAGTTCCCCTCCTTGATTTCAGAATCTCTTTGTCTCATTTCTCTCTCCATATCCGCCTTCCATTTCTCTTTGCAGTGATTCTCGCTCTTATGAAAGCACCTTACGCCACCTTCCAGAGCTTCCAGTATGACATCCCTCTTTTTTAATTAAAAGCAGAGGGGCCTGCATAGGAACCCTTATAAAACGGAGTCTTCTTTGTAGACAAAAAGAGAGATGGCTGGATGGTGAAGCGTTTTTAATCTGTGTCTGAATTGAGGGGAGGACGACGAATGCGCACGGTGATGGAAAGGCTGAAGGAGAGTCTGCAGGAAGAGCTCCCAATTTGTTTCTTTCTCTTTAATTGGTTGTTTGTGTAGAGGAAGAATGAAGAGTACGGCTAACAGAGCAGGCTAAGATTTCCTTGTCTGATGACTGGGAGAGAAATTGTTAGTAACCAGAGTTGGTCCCGCAGGGGTTCATTAAGTCACTGGACTTCTGCATTGTCCTATTTTCACCTATCTTAGATACTGGCAGCATCTGTGTCACTTAGGGCTCATAAATGTCCGCTGCCGTGTACCTTCCAGGAAATATCTGCATTTATATCGCCTCCCATTCTCTATGCTCATTAGTCCTATAATTAAACCCAATTTATCTGACATAATACTCCTAATTGTGACGGTACAATCAAAGGCAGTGGCTTCCGTACATTAATATTGAATGCTCTCTACTGGCGGCTCAAATGTCGGAGCGCAGTGTAATAATGTTTCATCGAAAAAAAAACAAAAAACAAGTTAAATGGATGGAGATGCACAATGTAGAACGGAACTCAGCGAAATCCAATGTGTAATTATGTTTTCTTTTAGGCTCCAAAGCCAATATTCGCCCCAAACGTCCCCTCACAAATACTGATGTCCCTTACACGTAAGCTGCCGTTCAATATGTATTAATTCATTTAAGGCCCCATTCAGACGACCGGCCTGTGCTCACACGGTCGTCTGAATGGGGCCTAATAGAGATGAATGTAAAAACTTAGCTTATGTTACAGACCCGACATATAATCTGCGTTGACGATGCCCTCTATAATGGATTTCGCCATCGTCCAAACATAGTATAGACGTAAGCATGAGCGTATATTCCATCAGTGGTCATACCACCTCTCTTCCCAGGGGCGGACTGGCCATAGACCTTACAGGGAAATTTCCCGGTGGGCCGATGCCCAGGGAGCCGCCTGAGTCCTCCTCGAAGCCGGCCCGTGGAAGTTTTTGGGGATGTATTTTGTGATGGACTGTGGTATTTGGCTCTGTTGTGGCGGTATAATGTGCCACAATCTGGTATTGCTGGCCCTGCCTTCCATCAATTTGGACCAGACTACAAAACGGGGCCACTTTTAGTATTTTTTCCAGGGCCTCTTTAAGTTCCCAGTCCGCCCCTGTCTCTTTCACATGACCAGTGTAAACCCGCAATGGGCTCTCCTTTTCAACAAACACCGTAAAGAGGTTGGCCACCATCTATTACTAGCTGTACATGTGATGGAAAATGTATGACTTAGGTGGCTCTTTAAAGAGCATCTGTCAGCAGTTTTGTACCTATGACACTGGATGACCTGTTACATGTGCACTTGGCAGCTGAAGACATCCGTGTTGGTCCCGTGTTCATATGTGTCCACATTGCTGAGAAAAATTATGTTTTAATATATGCAAATGAGCCTCTAGGAGCAACGGGGGCGTTACCATAATGGGTCTTCACCAGTCAAGGACCTCTCCAAGAACCAGACTGTAGGATGGAGGCATTCTCTTATTCTGACTATATTATGGGCAGGTAATGTTTGGGTAAAGGGAAATCACGTCACTTTTTTTTTTTTTACAGCTTTACATTAGCCACTTGGGGATCTTCGAGATGGATAAATGTTATCGAGACCCGTATTTGCTATACGTCTGATTGTCTTGTAAAGGACGGATACACAGGCGATAAAGCAATTACAGAATGACTGCCATTTCAAGTGCAACTCAGAACAAAACAGTTCAAGGGAGGTAATAAGCAGATAAAGGGAGACATAAATATTCTACAAAAGAGCTTTGTTTTATTCTTGTGTAAAAAGTGCCTTTCATAGAAGTACCAAGTGGTATTCTGAATGGGGTAAGAAGACCCGTGTGTCAGGAACTCCGAAACTAACAAGTGGAGTGTACGATGATGCGGCGTTTGTCCTTAAGATGAAGGGTTAAACATATCAGTGTGCACTACATTGTGCTTGCATTGAGACGCGACAACTGCAAACAAACAGCGGTTGTCGTAACGCATCCCGGCTCATTACAGCATTTATCCAAACATTCCCTATAGCCTTGTTAATGAGACAGTGTTCCAATCAGTGGTGTCAAAATATGTTTGGACATGCCCCTATGTCAAGGGGAATGGTAACAGCCAGTCAATTTATTCATACATTTCTAGGAGGCATAACAGAGGAACGGCACAATGCAGAGTTGTAAGAACTGTTGCTGCAGAATTTTTATTTTTACGGCTGTAGTGTGACTATGGCCTCCCAGCAGAGGGAAGGCACTACGGAGCTGCTTATACTCTAAGGCTGAAGGACTGCAGCTCTGGAGCACATGTGGGAGCGTCGCCCACAGTGGAAACAAACTTCATTTTTCCATCTTTCCATTAATTAAAATCAGGGAAAGAAATATGTATCATCTCCTGTCCCTGCCCATGTCTGTCAGCAGTTTTGCTTCTCCGTCAGTCCTGTAGACCAGTGGATCACAAACTGCAGCATGTGTGCCCCAAAGGTTGATGGGGTACGCGGGACTGACCTAACAGAGTACAAGGTTTCATTGCTGGCTGCTAGGCCCACTTGATATTAAACTGCATGGTTGTCCTGAGGACAGTGATATAGTTATATGCTGCCCTATACACACAGATCAGACATAAGGGAAAGATCTGCATCTGTTCTGTGTTCAGAGCCGCTCCTGACTTTGGCTCAAAATCACTGAAGGAAATCACTGACCGAATACTAATGTGTAAATGAGGCATAAGGGGGCATTTTTTTAATGGCACATATCATGTACATATCAAGGGGGCATTAGTGCTATTATGCATGTTACACAGGTGCATTTCTTTCTACTGGCACACATTATGGGGGCTTTATTACTACTGAGGGCACTATGGGCGGGCATTATTATTTGTGGCACTAATATTTTCAGTGGGGCTATCTCTTTTTGCAGTATAGTATTGGGGAGCATAGTCGCCACAGTATTGGGAGTGGCAGGATGAGGTGTTCAGAAGGTGGGGAGGATGATGGAAGACTATGAACCTAAGATGTGCGTGTGGCAGACTCTATAGAGATGAGACATGGCTGAAAGAAGTCATCATGGCGGTCTGGTCTGAATGGAGAAGATGAGGAAAGAGAACATCGCTCGTAGTAGGGAATGTACAGCGACATTCAGAGAGCCAGGGGACCATTTGTTCTTGGGATCCCCACGTTCCAATATTTATGACCTATCCTGTGGATCCGAGATAAATAGTTTTCGTAGGATAACCCCTTTACTGAAATCTTGGAGTAAGCGTGCTTCGCAATTTCTGCACCTTCCACTGACCTTAATGGAAAGCTACGTTGGAACTATGGCCTGCTCCCCACTGGTGGCAATGAACGTAAATGGACCATTCTTGGCCAAAAATCGGTTTAAATTCTGGAACTTCTAGCACTCAGTGAAGATTTCAGCAACTAGATTGCTAGTTGTGAACAGTCTTTGCCTCCTAAGGCACTATATTGCCGAAGCTCAATCCGGTGCTGGTAAGATCGATGACTTTTCTGACCTAACTGAATGAACATGGAAGTCCCCTTTAAAAACAGGATGAGAAACACTCTGGAAAACCAAATGAAAGCAAATGTACAGAACCTTACCAGGGCAGCTGTGGGTGTGCAAGACCTTACCATGGGGCACTGTTGTAGCTTAGACCTTTTGACGGTGCTTTCCTGTTTTTGTCAAGCCCCCTGTACAAGTTGTAAAAAAAAAACAAGGGGGATAAAACAAGCGGCACGTTAAGCCGTCTTTGATCTCTCCCTCTTACACAAGGACATGTAGCAGAGAGACATGGAGACAGGCAACGGCACAGGGTTATGTAGGCTATGCTAGACCTTCATTTCAAAGACACAGCCTGGGGAATAGGAGCACTGCCCTTCCTTTGCCCTGTTCATTTCTTTTTACAGCAAAATGCTTGCTTTTATCAGAAGTGTCTCCCCCCCCCCCAACGCTTTAGAAACTCGTGCTCAGGGAGAATACATAGCGAGCTGAAAGGCTGACTTTCCACCTGAATGAAACTGGACATCACTCTGCAGGAAAATGGGCCGAGGGCTTGTAAATGCAGCTCTGAAAGTAAATGCAGTGACTTTCTTCTGCCTGGGTGGAAGGATTTGGCCTGGGCAAGGAACGTGGATGCTCTTTCTAAGCTCCCTTAGGCAATGCAGTATTATATTGTCTTGCTGGAAATCTTCAGATGGTCGTCGACCCAACTACTTACTTCTATAAATACATATATGAAAAAGGAAGGAAATGGGGAAGGAAAACGATCCTGTATCTTTAGCGAAGGGGATGAAACATCTAGGAGTTGTCTATTTGACTGCCCTGCTGGGTACTTCCACACTATAGACCTCGACCATGGGCTACCACAGTAATAAAAAAACGTACAACACATGGCATACGTTTTTACTATGTCCCTCGGTATAAAAAAGTAATGGCAGACTACAGTAATGAGTAAGTTATGTTGATACTACTGTACATGGGGCCTATGGCTACGTTCAGTGCATGCACCGGTAGATTTCCCAATGTAGACGACTAATGTTTAAGAAAAACAAAATGCGAATAGACTCAAAAACATTTACCAAAAAATGTATTAAACAGTCATAAGGCTCTGTTCACATCTGCATCATGGCTTTGGCTTCTAACACAACGCTCAGTCAAACCCATTGCACAATTTACCCCAGAGGTGCACGACAGAACCCGCTGAATTATAATTTTTTTAAAAAATTTTTAACGTTTCGGCAAAGTATCCCTAAGGGCTCATTCAGACGACCCAATTTTGCGGAACAAATGCGGACCCATTTGTTTCAATGTGTCGTCCGCCTCCGTCTTTCCGTTCCGCGGCCCTGCAAAATAGACAGAGCGTATCCTATTATTGTCTCCAACTGCGGACAAGAATTGGCACTTCTATCATAGTGTCGGCCATGTGCAGCCCGTAAATTGCGGAATGCATACGGGCCGGTATCCGTGTTCTGCATACCTGAAATTTGCACTATGGTCATCTGAATGTGCCCTTATTTTGATGGGAAAAATACATTTTTTTCTCCCATTAAAAACTATAGAATTTGCAGTGTAGACTCCTAATGGACAGAACCTAAAGGGTTACCCTATAACTTACTACCAGGATGGTGGTGAAGATGCCCCCGGTGCCGTGGCACTGTCATTGTTTTGGCCACGGCAGATAAATCCGTATACACGTTCACAATGATACAATGTTTCTTTTGATTGTTACTTGTAATGTAGAAAAACAAATGGCCGACCTAAAACTAATATGTACAGTGTAATACATCTGAATATCTCGTCTGTGGTTGCTATGCTTAAGAAAAAAAAAAATCAGCCTGATCGTACTGAACGTTGCCTTTTATCGACGTCTTGTGACAATTATTGAAGAATCTCATTTGTCTACATCAGACCCCTATAGACAAACAGTTTAGTTACCACAGGGCTGGTTGATAGTCATGAGCCGGGGTCACGGAGCAGCTGGCTAGTGTTCAGGACACATCAACCCAAGATCTAGTTCAGAGGATAAATTCAGTATGGCTATTAAGCTGTGCCTGCAATCTGGCCACTTCAATTAATCAAATTTCTTTTCCGTCTCTCTGCATATGCATGTGTTGGCAGAGGAGGAGGAGGAGGTGGGGGGTGGAGTGGGGAACCCTTTGACCTCCCGATGGAAGTGAACTTGCCTTAACAATGGACCGCCTTAGCAAGAGATAGATGCGGAGAAAGGAGAGGAAGGATAAAGAATAGGCAGGGATCAAAGAAGAGAAAAAAAAAACTGATACTGGAAGGGAAATCAGAGTCAAGAAGATTTGCTGAGGGCGACAAAGATGAGCAAATCGGAGTTAAGAAGGCAAAAAGCTGAAATTTTGCAGAAAAATCATGCAGTGGGCATTAGGAAATTATTGTAATATCTGAATGTATATGACTATTTACACAATACAGACTCGAACAGACGTGTAAATCACTGGAAACAAATTACCTGCTACACTAAACTGCGAGTCTTTCTTTTTCCTTACATTTTTCCCCAATTTTTGATCCATGTTCCCACATGGACTTCCTTTTTCAATTTATAGATATTAACATAACTGGCGTCTGGTTTTAGAGGAAAACAGCTCCGTACATCCAACCCTCGATGGAGCCTGTACAGCAGCCATGTGTGCACGCAGCGGCAATTGGGACAAAATGTCGGGGGCTCGATGAGATTTTACAAAAAATGTGTAAATCTGCAGCAATTTTGGGGGTAATCGTAGAGTAAGCTTTAGGAACAGTAGAACTTATCAAAGTTCAAAGCAGGAAGCTTTTGCTGCTACTTTTTAATATATATATAAAATTTTATATATATTTTATTATTTATTTTTATTATTATAATTTTTTTTTTCCGCAGTGCTGCAATATTTTTCAGTGGACATGAAACTGATGTCATTTTTTAGCCACAGGACAAAATAGCAATACATGGCCATGGTAAAACTGGTCGTCAGAATGTCGTGGCCGTCCTAGGGATCACCGCAAAGTATGCAACAGGCGCAAGCTCTCCTGCAATTCTGTTTGTGCCGTGGTCCAGGATAGCCCTGCAGTTTACAGCATCCCACCATCTAGTATCCCCAGCCAAAATAATTATTAAATATATTCAGTTTTAATGCTAACATCATTGGTTTTTTAAATCTTTTTTTTTTTTTCAATTCTTTAATTGCACAGCACTGCATTTCATTATATATATATATATGATACATCAGCACAGTGTTCGCTGGAGCTTAGGGACAAGGTCAGACGTGAAGATGTCAGCACACACAGGACGACACAGCGGTCATTTGTCCTTCCCATTCACGTGTATATCTGATTTACACCTGACTTTTTTCAGACGCGTCAATCATTTTACAGCTAGCCACAGGCCAGTGCTGGTTTGCGTATACATTGTGCATAACCAACTTGTGTATCTGATGAGGTCCGAAGGCCAGAGAGACTGCATAATGAAAAATATTATCATAAATGCAGAATGAGAAATAATGATTTTTGTTTGGGTTTTAAACTGCTTTAAAAAACACATAAAAATGGCAATTTCTTTACATGTAACATGCAGTTTTAGCATTTTTTTTTTACATGTGATTCTGGTGGTGCTTTTTTAATGTAATATTATATGTGTGCTTTGTAACTCTTATCTAATCTATGGAAGTCTTTGAGGGGAAAAAACACCAGAGAAAAGAAACCGCCAGAGAGTGTTTTAAAAAAGATACAAACCAAGTATTTACAGCATTTTATACCTTATTATTTATTTTATGCTCTTATATAGCGCTGACATATTCCGCAGGGCTTTACAGACACTAGCATCGCACTGTCCCCAATGGAGCTCACAATCTGAGGTATGTCTTTGGAGTGCGGGAGGAACCGGAGAACCCGGAGGGAGAACATACAAACTCCATGCAGATGTCGTCCTTGGTTGGCGCCAACCACTGAGCCACCATGTTGCCAGCACCTTAAGTAAGGTCTGGTAAAAAGCTCATAAAAACACTACGAAAAGCTAAAGGGTTTATTCAGACGGTGCGGTCAAGCAGTATTTTGATGCAGTTTCACAGAATTTGCTGTAAAATATGCAACTTGCCCGCCCCGTCTGAACAAACCCAAAGCCTGGAATCACGCGTGCAGATTTTGATGCCGTCTTTCTCGTCAAATCCAGAAGTGGATTCAAAAGAAACAAGAAATGGGAAATATGATGGAAAGACTTGGGGTACGAGATACATTTCGGACTTTCCACCCCACCATGGCCATTTGGGATGCGGCGTGACTGTATTAACGAGCTGAAAATGTTGGAGTCAAAATTCTATGCCGTTTTTTTAGCTGATTTTCCATTTGAAGTGTTTTTGGTGCAGATTTTGATGTAGTTTTTAGACCTCCCATTGATTTCAATAGGTATTGACACACAGAATCCGCACCAAGGAATGAACATGTATGAACTACAGCGCAGATGTCTTACTGAAAATGGGAGACGGATTCAGAATGGACTCCGCCATGTGGATATGAGCTTTGAAATGCAAATTCGAGGCAAAATCCTTAACCAATCTGCATATAACTTGTAGATTTTGCCACAAATTTGTTGTGGATTTTGCAGCAGATTCACGACAAACTCCACCGGAGGTATTTTCAGTTCATCTTACAATCTCTTTACCCTTGTACTTCACCTTCCTGCAGAATCCATTTCTGGCTTTTGCTACAAAAAAAGAAAACGGCATCAAAAACTGCATGTATGGTTCAAACCTAAGGGTATGCCCACACGAGGTGTAAATGCCACCACTGCATATGAGGTGGTCAGGACGGGAGCTGCTGTACATCTCACAGTCCCTACACTGTCCAGCTGCACAGCAGCAACCATCCCTGCTGCAGCAGCGGGAACCTCAATATATTAGTAAGAGCCTTGTAATAACTTGTCTACAGGTTGAACGCCATTTGCTGGACTCAGAAAACCCCTTTAAGGTCTTATAAAAGCCACCAGCTACACACAGGATTACTTCCACTGAGGCTGGGAATAAATAAGAAAAAAAGCCAGCCAATCTGAACGAGACGGAACGCAGGTATAAGGACTCTGACCTGAGTCTTCCGTGTTGTGCTTTATGCCAACTGAAGAGCTGTACACTTGTCCTCAGACGTGAAAGGCACAATACACAAGGAAAGAGATATGATTCAGGCAGAGCGACGCGCCTCGTGTCTAAATGTGCGCGCAGGAGCCTCCTGACACTGAACCGCTCAGGAAGCTTCCTTTGATTGTTTGCTAAGTAAAAAGGGAACAAGTGAACACCGAGGGGCCGCACGAGAGTCCGCCGCAAGTTGATTCCCTCTCAATGCAGCAGATTGGGGCTGTGATTCTATAGTGCAGTCACAGCAAGGCGACTGCTCATTGTCTTCTAAGTGCTATAGATGCAGCTTGCTTCCCTGCCCACGACATCCCCCATCGTCCTGTTTCACTTGACCCGGAGGTCAGGGGCACACATGCTGGCCTTGAACCCTCCGTCTGTCTCCTCGTCGTCTTCTTGCCATATTAATTAACATTCTCCTCAGTCAGGGCAAGTGAACAACCTTCGCGGCATTAGTGCTAATTAGGGAAAAGCCAGAGACCCATTCCTGGAACATTACCGGCCCTTGGCTCCTTAGACATTTAAAGGACTGAGCGGTAACAAAGCGGGGAGGATGTTGTCATGGACGTGTCAGATCTCCTAGCACAATGCATCACTAGTAATCCTGATATAGCTAGGTCCATCCAAATGTATCCACCAGAGGAATGATACCGTAAGATAAACCACAGAGGACCTTCCATCTCCCCTAATAGTTTTTCTATTTTACTGGTCCAGGAGCACATTCCACCCATTACTTATGTACTTCGAGTGAAGGGCATAAATAATTGATCTCTCCTATCTGCGGCGTGTGTATATGACGGTAGAAATAAGGCAGGTGTCTCTTATCATACCACATATACCTGCATACACTAAATGTACATTGACGAGACAGAAGATACGCTCCCAGAGATGGATTTCACATCTTACTGCTTTTTCTTCTATACTAATTGACACTGAAGATAAAATGTTGGGCTTTTTAACGCCTTTATTACACCAATTCTTAATGATTTTATGCAATTTTATGGAATACGTTAATCGCTCTTTAGTAGCGCTAATCACAATGTTGACAGTTTGTCGTCATTAAGGGTTCTGCTACGCGGCGACGTGTGTCGCGCAACATTTCGTGTAATGTTCGTCAATGGTGTGATGCGCCTCTTGCTGCGACTGCAACGCGACAATCGCAAACAATTCAGACATATATCGGATTTTGTATTGCATGTCGCCGGCGACTTTCTTCTCCACTGACTTTAAACGGAGAAGACTGCATGCACTGAAGGCGGACATGTTGTGAACTATTCCTTAAAGAAGAACTCCCGCAAAAAATTCAGACACATCGGATTTTGTCTTGCACGTCGCTGGCGTGACTGAAGGCGGACATGTTGTAAACTATTCCTTAAGAGAATGCGGCCTAGAAACTCACCCCGAAAGAACCTACAGAGTAGTTATAGTTAGGTAGGGGTCAACGGCACACGTACTCGAAAGATCCGTGGCATGTCAGATACCAATGATGCTTAAAGGACCCAACTGATCTTTATTGGAGTCAGTTGGGTTCTGACGGGGTGACCATCATTTGTCTGGAAAAAAAAAACACTTTTTTTTTCAATGAAATATGACGGAAACTGCGATGGCAGATTTCTATCTCTAGATTTCAAAAACACCTATCCACAAATAACATGGAACATTGCAAAGCCTGTGGTAGCCTGAGATTATCTCTTTGGTTATGGCCTTCAAAGTAGTGAGCACATGTGCCTCTGTATAGCGCCATATCAAGATGGTATTCTAGCCTAAAAGCAATGCTTTATAGCACAGGAAAATGTTGGGAAGATATGGCACACAGAATATTATAGGTGCAGCATTACTCATATGATCACGTGCAAAAGGATTTTTTCTGCTCTGGGTGTCATGCACTTGTACCTGTCTTGCTATGGCTGTGCCGCCGGCGTCAGTCAGTTGCCTGTAATCGGTCTTCTTAGCCTCACTAGCATGTATTGTACTATTGTTTGGACTCCTGGGATTCTGGCTCTTGGACTATCCCTGATCTTGCTCCGGACTGCCGATTATTCCTCAGACAATCCTCATTCCTATATTGTGATCCTCAAGAATCCAAATGTTGCTATTTACGACGTCGAGCCATATTACAGGAAGCTCTAATCACACAAGACACTAGTGCCGTGCCTGCATATCAGTTTATGGACTTCCTTCATAGACTCCATCTAAGTGGTTTACGACCCGATGGTCGAAATGATGGCCAGCATTGTTCAGCTACCAGTAGAAACAGGACGGCAGCGCTGGCTGGACGTACTGAATGCAAGAGGATATTAGCACTTCCTCCACAGACTTAAAGGGGTATTCCCATCTCACACATGTAGTTTGTATAGTTAGATATAGCCATACCAGTATTATTACTAATAGGATGTATTTATATAAAATGTACCATTTAGAAGATTTACCTATTTGTATAGACATTGTCCCACACACATCAGTCAGGCCGTTGCCCCTGGTTACGACCACCACGGCCACGTAGTAGTGGTGGCCAGCTTGCTCTTCTTCAAACCTTCTCTGAGGTAACTGCTGTATTGTGAACACACATTGCATGAGCATGCGGAGACACATCTTAGGGTTGTAGCATTTTTGTCTGCACTTCCAAAACGCAGAGAAACGGATCCTGTTCCAAGATCAATTCATCTCTATGGAGCAGGATCTGTTTATAAAGTCTGTGTTTTGGACGGATCCTTACCAATCATTTTGGACTGGTAGCATCCAAAGCGCAGATGAGAAAGTACCTAAGATGTGTCTCCACATGTTCATGTAATGTGCATTCACAATACAGCAGTTACATCAGAGCAAGCCGGCCTCCACTACTACATGGCCCAGTGGCCGTAACTAGGGGCAATGGCCTGACTGATGTGTGTGGGACAATGGATATACAAATAGGTAAATCTTCTAAATCAGGGGTGCACAACGTTTTCTGGGTGGGGGCCACATTGTCCGACTGAACCAACGTCAAGGGCCGAAAATAAAATTTAAAGGGGTATTAACAACTGAAATACTGTATTTATGGCAGATTGAACACACAGTGTATACCATTAATGTCTAGTTACAGTTCCAGGAGTCCCATCTAATGGGAGAAATACATGAAAAATGCATGTGAGCAGCCACAAAACATGGACATACATGTCTGTTACCAGACGGATGGGGCCACACAGAATGGTATGAAGGGCCGCATGTGGCCCTCGGGCCGCAGGTTGTGCACCCCTGTTCTAAATGGTACATTTTATATAAATACATTCTATTAGTAATAATATTGGTATGGCTATATCTAACTGTACAAACTACATGTGTGAGATGGGAATACCCCTTTAAGCTTCATTCACACGTCCGTATCCGTGCTGAAATCCGTGAGCAGGTGGTCAGTGAGGCATTCGTGAAGCTGTCCGTGAAGGATCCGTGTTGGGTCCGTGTGTCCGTTTTTTGCTGTCCGTGTTGCATCCGTGTTTCACTGACACTGAACAGCAGAAAAATAATTTTCAAAGCATCTCTTCTTAATGATCCATGAAAGACGGATGAAACACGGATGACATCTGTGAGAGATCCGTGGTTTTATGGACTCATAGACTATAATGGGCATGAGGGAATCCGGGAACACGGATCAAGATAGGACATGTGTCCGTGCTAAAAAAACGGAAACACGGACCGCGATGAAACACTGATGTCTGATCACACACATTCAAATGAATGGGGACGTGTGCTGTCCGTGGAGAACACTAACGTGTGAATGAGGCTTTATAGTAGAAGGAAATAAAAAGTAACTTTCGGGAAGATTTTACTAGCACTGACCATAGAGCAGAAACACACAGCGATATCACAGGGTAGCGCCATACAAGTTGTCCTGCTCCTTCAGTCTGTGCTAGGTGTTATTTCCTAGGCCCACGGCCTACAGAGTAGCTACATATAAGCGCTAGACAGTTTTCTTTCTTCTAAAGGAGAGATAATTTGCACACTTTTCCCAGAGAGCCTTGCCGGTAAGACTTCCCACACCAGTTGGATCTCCACAAGGATAACTGGGACTTTCAAAGCATCTAGGACAGTCCTTGCAAAAATCATCGTTCAGTCCAAAGCTGAACTCATATTCCCTGAGATGACAGCCAGACACTTTTGGTGATGCTTATCTAAAGTGGAAAAGTCTGTAGACAGATCAAATCCAAAAAGGTATTTATAATGGAAGCCATCTTGCTGTGAAGGACTGTCGTACCGCAGATGCAAAGGGGGCGAGACAGGTCCTATTCACAAGAATAGCACTGCCATCAAACATAGCAAAAATGATGCAAAATGTCAATGTCTACGCGGAGAAAGCTTACAATGATGCATTTGTTTGAAGATCGATACGGTAGTTGCGCCTATAAGATTTGGTACAGCCCTGAGAGATGGATTTTTCTGAGAGGTGATGGAGCTTGGTCCTTAGCTGGTCAAATAGAAGTCCTCTAGACCCCACGTCGAGAGCCGACAATTCCTTCTATCCGTTCTTGCATGCTGGAGCTTGTACAGGACCATAGGTTGCCTAAGCCTGACCCAAAGCCTCCTGTTTTATTACAACGTACAGTTTATTTGTGCACCTTCTTGTGTTTCCGAGGGGGTTTCCTGTGTCCGCATGTGTTTCATGTTTAGCTCGCTCATGGCAGAGCTTTATGAAATAGAATCGCTGCAGCACTAAGTCTACAAGAATCAGTCTAATAAAAGAAACACTAATTTGTGCCAAGCTTGAATGGCAGTTTAGAATTTGCACTCTGAAGGCACCTAATGCCTTTGATCCTGTGTTTTCTCCAGAATTGTGAGATATTCTCCAGGGAGAATGCTCTTTTTACTGAGCTCTGGATGTTCAAAGCTTATTACGGGAAGCCTTCCTCCTGCCTTTAAATCACCTTCTGTACAGCAGACACCACTGTATGGAACCATCGGGTTATAGAAAAGAAAAGGGGGCCTTGTTCTGGGGTCCGTACATCATGCTTTACACGACTGCCAAGCTGACATATAGGGAGCCATTGAAACATCTGGAAGTAGTTTGCACCTAGTTTGAGTAAGGAATAGCCGCATGAAATCCATAATTTGGGAGTTTATTGAATATCCAGGATGAACGTCAACTGTTTGATAAGTTGTTTTCTTGCCCAGAACGCTTCACACGTATTTGATGGATCTGGCCTTCTTAGGTTACACCTGTTTGATTATGGCTTAATTTCCAAACTTTCAACGCTGAGTGGGACAGATTTACTAAAAGGCGACTGAGACTTATTTATAGGGTTATAGGAAGATATGGTTATACAGGAGATTGCGAATATATCACACCCAGCAGGAGAGCACTTTCCCTACACATTTCTTTGTTTGTTCCTACGCACACATGAGGTGGCCATGCGGGCCGGTAATCCAGATGTCTCCTGTATTATTGTGATGTGTTCGATACATAACCTTTATTATAATGCATTACTCACCATAGGCTTGCTGAGAAAAATCCCATTCGCATCAGGCCACATGCAAACAAGCGTATTTCGGTTACGTTTCGCGACCCATAACTAAAACCACAAGCTGGGGACCACTGCACTATACAATAAAAGGGGTTATCCAGGGATTTGATATCGATGGCCTATCCTCGGGTCTGACTCCCAGCACGCCCATGACCAGCTGTATGAAGAGATTGTGGCACTCAGTGAGCGCTTAGGCCAGTGACATCACCATAAATTGGTCATGTGGCCTCGGTGCAGCGCTGTTCCATCCAAGTGAGCGGGAGTGAGCTGCAATACCAAGCGCAACCACTACACAATGTTTGGCGCTGTGCTTGGTAAGTTGTGAGGAGGTAGCGGCACTCACCGCAGTGCCAGTGAGCGCAGAGGCCTCTTCGAAACAAATCAGTGGGGGTGCCAGACCTCCCAAACCGGATATGATGACCTATCGAGAGGATAAGCCGCTGTATGAAATAGCACATCAATAAGTCATCAATGTAAAATTTCCGGATAACCAATTATAGGAATTGTGCAACTGTAAACTTTTTTAACAGACACTCACAGAGTGGTCAGACCCGCAGTGATGATCATACCTACCCGGCCTCCACTGATGGGTTCCAGCATCACTGCTCCACGGCCGCCTCTGCAAGTCTCGCAGGGGAGGACTGGGAACTAAAAGTCCAAAGTGATGGAAGGAAGGGCCAGCAATACCATATTGTGGCACATTATACCGCCCCAACAGATCCAAATACCACAGTCCATCACAAAATACTTCCCTAAACACTTCCACTGGCTGGCGGTGACGAGGGCCCAGATGGTCCCCTGGGCATCGGCCCACCGGGAAAATTCCCTGTAAGGTCTATGGCCAATCCGCCCCTGAGGTCTCGGGTCTCTCGGAATCAACATCCTATTGATGAAGATCATGTGACTACTACAGCCAGTCACTTTGAAGCAGTGATCTTTCTGGCCATCCAGCACGTGACCCAGTGACATACCGCCATCAGTATTAAAGACTCTGAAAACTCCTCTAACCCCCTGTATATACCTGCTGGTTAGGGCCCTTGCACATGACTGTATTCCCTCCGAGACATACATTTGGGTGCGGGACAATAGCCCCTGCGGGCGGCCTGACGTGCACAGCACCATTGTAATCTATGATGCCGTGCTCTCCTGTGCGCATGATCGATGCCGCTCCGGGACATATGGCCCGCTCATGGACTGTATGTCTCGGAGGGAATACGGTCGTGTGCAAGGACTCTTATGCTGGGACTTGTAGGTTCAAAATAGCTGGAGAGCCACAGGTTGGAGATGACGAATACGGAGAAAAGTACCAAGAGATGCTAGCCCCAACACAATCACAGGTTGCCATACCCTAAGATCTAATATGTATGATCGAGCATCTGAAGTAGCATTATATGTCACCAGCAATTAGAGGGACGCCACAAGGGCTTATCAGTAGTAGTAGCAGAAGAGAAAAGCTTGACTGCTACCATGATGGTGTCACAGCAGCCTCTGCCAACCAACGTCTCAAACTGATTATCAGCACGTCATGTCGTGCCAGAGCAGCCTGCAATTATACAATTACATTGATAGGAGCTTTCAGCAAGTGTTTATTTTGCCTGCCAATCATCGAGATTACTGGAAAACAAAAGATGGAACCGCCCAATCTACAGAGTCTGTCATTCTACATCTTCCTCCATGTTCTATGCCTACCTTCCCGCTTCATGTATAGTCTTTATCTGAGTGTAAAAACAGTTACAATATTTTTAGGGAACGGTCGGGAGCTACCTAAATAGTCTCTAATTTACAACAATACAAGGTATTCGGGTGATTTCATTTTCATTTTTTCTTTGATTACATGGCAATCAACAGGAGAATAATCAGCAGTTAATAATGTAGGTGCAGGTGCCGTACTGTTAGGAGAATCGCAATGCGGTCAAATTGGCGCATTAACAATGGGTCATGTGGTCTAAAAAGTCCAAAACTATTGGCATGAGGGGGTAAAGATGAGACCGGAATAACATTGAGTTCGGCGTACATGTAAGTGTCCACTTTGACATATAACCATAAGAACTCCTTCCTTCCTTGACCATATATCAGCTGAAGGCCCTAGTAATACTTGAGCTGTTATAGATACATACATGGTGAACATAACAGACACAATACTTGATGTCCAATTTACTAATTGTGTTTTTTATGTTTATTATATTCAATTCCATTTTTCTAAGCCAGGGTACGTAATATAGATTGGATTTTGCTTGGATTTTGGATCACCAGATGATTATCTATTATTGAACTCTGTCAGAAGTTGTCCAACCATACTATGGTTAAAAAAACACAGAAGCGCCCCTACAGGGGTTTTCCGGGAGTTAACTACTGATGACCTATCCTCAGGATAGGTCATCAGTATCTGATTGGTGGGGGTCCAACACCCGACACCCCCACCGATCAGCTGTTTGAGAAGACACCAGCACTCCTGTGAGCTCCAAGGCATTCTCTCAGCTTTTCCTAGGCCAGTGATGTCACATTCATCGGTCACGTGGCCTAGGAGCGGTTCAGCCCAAATCAAGTGAATGGGGCTGTGCGCGATACCAAGCACGGCCACTATACAATGTACGGCACTGTGTTTGGTGAGCGGGGAGAAGGCCTCAGCGTTCACAGGAGTGAACCTGTACCTTCTCAAACAGCTGATCGGCAGGAGTCCCGGGTGTCGGACCCCCACCGATCAGATACTGATGACCTGACCTGAGGATAGGTCATCAGTAGTAAAATCCCAGAAAACCCCTTTAACCTTGCTGAGGTCGTGCAGCGGATAGATAGAATGGCAATATAAGAAAAAGCTACTATAGGAGACACGGTTGACTCTTATTTAAAGTTATGGCAGCCATGGCTGTCCTCCTCCCACTCATCACACAGACTACCATATTTGACACTATAGGGCGGGAGGGAGTGTTCTCCTCTGTTTTTTTTTAGATGCTGGGGATGTTTTTATGTTTACACTGCCCGAATTTTGTCTCTTTTTTCTTTATGTTCACTGTTTTCTTTCTCCGTTCTGTGCTTTGTTAGTTGGACTGTGCATCAATGTATATTTATCATCCGTCGCCTCCTGCGTGAGGCATTTTTCTTGACTGTCTTTGGTTTTGTTACCATGATATGCTCAATACTCCAATTAAACCTTTCTCGAAACTAAAAAGACACAGAAGCAAAAACGTTATACTTATATAATCCCAAAAAAGTTGAGGTACAGTGTAAAATGAAAATAAAACAAAATGCAATGATCCTCAAATCTCACATTTTATTCACAGTAGAACACAGAACATACCTCAGATGTTGAAAGTGAGACATTTTATCATATTGTAAAAAAAATTAACTCTCAAAACAGTTGGGACAAGGGCAACAAAAGGCTGGAAATGTAAGTGGTACAAATAAAAAAACAGCTTGAGGGGTAATGTGCAACTAAGTCACATGACTGCATATAAAAAAAAGCATGTTAGAGAGTCCAAAAGCCATGGACGCCTTGTCCTGAGGGCTCAAGAGGAGAGGGACTATCCAGCTTATTATCAGTGCACAGTATAAAAGCCTGCATCCTTGATGGTATTGGGTTGCATTAGTGCCTACTGCATGGGCAGCTTACACATCTGGAAAGGCTCTATCAACGCTGGACAGTGTATAGAGGTTTTAGAACAACATAAGCCCCCAATCAGACAACGTCTTTTACAGAGAAAGTTTTGTATATTTCAGCAATGCTAAACCATATACTGCAACCATAACAACAGCATGGCTTCTCAGAAGAAGAGTCCAGGTGCTGAACTGCCTGCAGTCAAGACCTTTCACCACAGAAAACATTTTGTGCATCATGAAACACAAAAGAAGACCCAGGACGGTAACAGCTAGAATCCCACAAGAATGGGACATCATTTCTCTCCCAAAACTCCAGCAAATTGGTCTCCGGTCTCCTCACTTGCCAGACTGTTGTCAAAAGAAGAGGGGATGCTACACAATGGCCATGTCCCAAACTTTTTGGAGGTGTGTTGCTGCTATCAAGTCCTCAAAGAGTTCATTTTTTTCTGATATGTGTCCTATGATCTATTGTAAATAAAATATGAGTCCATGAGATTTGCAAATCCTTGCACTCTGTTTTTATTTATATTCACTTACATTTTACACAGCGGCCAAACTTTTTTGGAATTGCGGTGGTATATTAGAAGGTGTGTATCAGAGAACACAGAATGTAGAAATGGGTCCATATGGATGGTTTGTCCTTAGGCCCGGCCATCAATATCAGACCAATACCAAGACGAGGTCTTGGCACACAGGTCTGCCAGATCGTCACACCTGCTTCAAACAGCTGATAGATAGATTGGCCATAGACCCTACAGGGAAATTTCCCAGTGGGCCGATGCCCAGAGGGCAGGATTTTGTGCTGCACTGTGGTATTTGGTTCTGCTGGGGCGGTATTCTGCCCTGCACTACAGTATTGCAGGCCCCGCCTACTAAGGTTCTCCCCGCCTACTTGTTTTAGCCTGTCTTCTGTCAGTTTGGACCCACCTACAACATGGGGCCACTTTTCGTTTTTTTTTCAGGGCCACTTTAAGTTCTCAATCCGCCCCTGGGTTCTGGAGTTGGACCGCCACCAAAGGTCATCAATATTTAATTCCAGAAGAACCCCTTTAAAATAAAGATAAAATATCGTTCCTTTTTCCGACCATGTTTTGAGATGTTCGTCAGTTTTGCAGGTCATGGTGTGAGGTTTACTCAAGATCACTGCAAGCTGGAGACAACCAATTACAAAATTCAGTCACACTTTTACATTTTCTGCAACAGTAATTCACTTTATGTACAATTATTGTGGCTGATTGAACACTTGTGCAGTAATTCACGTGTAATTACTCCGTAGTGAACAAATCCCACCATCTCCTTCCTGCTGTGAACTTCAAACCACAGGTCAAAAATGCAGATGAAACAGATATAATCACCAAATATTCTCCCTGAAATATTAATGAGATTTTAATTTACTGCTTTTTAAAACACATCTTTCATCGGCGACTCTTTATTGAATCATTATTTTATTTAAACAATTTTAATCACGTAAAAAAAAAAAATCTAATGAACTTTTTGGCCGTGTGTGAGATATTGAGAGGTTCATTGTCTTCTTGTTACATGAAAAGAAAGGGCGACTCCCCGGATTCATTTCCGGACTAATTTACCTTGATCATAATGCAGCTAATTTTACATCCGCGATGTAGATAAACGGCAATTATGTATCTATTTATTTGTTTAGAACTGAGACGGCTGCTGAGCACGTAAAGGAAGAACAATGACATAAAAAAGGTTAAAATGATACTAAATACAGCAAAGATAGGGAGTCAAATAAATATGTAAGGGTTGAGGATAAAACTATAAAACCTAAAAGGTGAAAATACTAAAATATATACAGTAAACAAATAGATATCATAGTGATTAAAGGACAGGATCATCTTGGATTATTGTAAATAACATATATAAGATCCCAGGATCTGTAAGGATCTGTACAAGCTTCAGGTTCTGTGGAGCTCTAGAGAGACCCTAGACCCTATACGAGGGGATGCTGAGAAGTTCCTGGCTCTGCCCCCTTCCAATTGGAATTGAAAAATGAATTTGATATCTTGTTATGTAACCAGGGGCAGATTGGCCATAGACCTTACAGGGAAATTTCCTGGTGGGCCGATTCCCAGGGGGGCACCTGAGCCCTCCACATGGCCGACCAGTGGAAGTTTTTGGGGCAGTATTTTGTGATGGACTGTGGTATTTGGCACTGTTGGGGCGGTATAATGTGCCACAATATAGTATTGGTGGCTCTGCCTTACAACAATTTGGACTCGACTAGAAAATGAGCCACTTTTAGTATTTTTTTCCAAGGTCACGTTAAGTTCCCAGTCCGCCCCTGTATGTAACTGTGCAAATGTCAGATGTTTATGATTGTTCTGTTTTTAATTTTAGGTAGAACCTGAGGTGACTGAGGCACAAGGAAGTTTCACGTCTGTGGAGTTACGGGCCTTCACAAAGTTTTTGCTTCTCCAGGGAAAGGACATTCACACTGAGAAGTCACAAACACTAGGGGAGAAGTGTCCTCAGTGTGATTGTCCTTCCCTTCAAGAAACAAAAACTTATCGATGGAATGCTCTTTAGGGTCCGTTCTCACATCTGCAAAATGAGTCCGCATCCTTTCCGCAATTCTGCGAAATGGGTGCGGACCCATTCATTTTCGCTTCCAGTTCCAGGGCCCAGCAAAAAAGTACAACATGTCCTATTCTTGTCCATAGCCACAGGCAAGAAAAGGCACGTGGCCGGTGTCTGTGTTTTGCGGATCCGCAATTTGTGGACTGTAAAACAGTTGCCGACGTGTGAATTTACCCTTAGAAGCCTAATTATGGAGGCATTCTACGGTTTGACGGAGTACATAAAGCCTAAAAAGCTCATGTTTCATATCGTACATGCAGTTTTTACATTTGTTTTTGTTTTTTACGACGGTGATTTATAAGTATTCAAGGAATCCCGGCAGGCGTATTTCTTTCAGCTTGGTGTGTGCCCTATTATAACCAACAGCACTGGTTTTTCAGGACGCGTTTCGGCCCATCCAGCCTTTCTCAACTGATTTGGATGGGCCGAAACGCGTCCCGAGAAACCAGTGCTGTTGGTTATAATAAAGCACACATCAAGCTGAAAGAAATACGCCTGTCGGGATTCCTTGAATGCTGATTGTGGGGAGCCACCCCTTCCCGTGCAGTGCAATCGACGGGTCGAGTGCTGTCCTACTTCTGCTACTAGTGATTTATAAGTGACACAAAAACTCCATGGTTGGTGCAATTGTAGGAAATCCTTCATTCATCAAAAATGAGCAGATCACAGAGTGACCAATGGTTAGTACTCCCTGCAACCAGCTGTAATCAGTGGGCAAACCTGGCCAGAAAGGTTCACTTTTGTTGAGGCAACACCACATAGGATATGAGGCATGAGTTGATGTCCACTGAATGAGGTGTCCTTGTAATACGGACCTGCTGGGTCATCCACAGTGAGATATGCTCCTTGTTGCCAATCTTGGTCCTATATGGGTCAATGGGCCGTGTAAAGCAGGAAGCCTCCACTATCTCCAATGATTTTCTTTCGCTCTTGTAGAGTTACAGCCCCCTTCCCCCCAGTCCAAGTTGTTATACCTCCACTTCTTATGATGATGGAAGATGCTTTGGCAACAGGACATAAGAAGTGTTCTTCACATCCATACTGACCTGGAGGCCTTGGTGCACACTATACATTTGGCATCAATCCTGTATGAGATCATCCTCGGTATTAGCTGCTTAGTAGCTCTTGGCGTTACTCTTCCTGCTCTAATAAGGCCAATAATAAAGCAGAAGCGATATGTCTAGTCAGATGGAAAATCCCACTTGAATATTCGCTAAGCCCCCCCTAAAGTATTGACTCATTTTAATATGGTGTCAGCTGTGAAGTCGTAGTCCAAAAAAGATGACATACTTAACGTCTTACTTTACAAAAACAAACAAGACGCCAAGGATCACGTCCAACTTGTTCCTTCGAGGACGTCCACTAATCAAGATTAAGAGTGCAATAAGCTAGTAGAGATATAACACGATGAGGAGTGCGGGAGACACAGAAGCTTCTGCAAGATCCAGTAATGATGAGGATGATAGGCCAATAACGTCTTTATTTTAATTTCTTTACATAAAGAGATTTTATGATACATCTTGGCTACTTCAGAAGGCTTCCTTACATCACGTCAGACTTTGTCTTTAAGCAGCAAATTATGTTAATCCTCCAGCAAGTGATATTGATTTTTATCCCTAACAATCGATCCTTAATTTGGGTTACATCATTGTCCGAGGCAGCTCCAGACATGATAGGTAAGAAGACCGCTCATTACCGAGTCTCCCATGTCCACTTTTCCATCTGTTAATGATCATTCCTAATGTAAGGAATGTGTTAATCACTTGTTAGGACGTTGTTATCCAGATGGCTGACCCACCTCAAACCTGGACATTAAGAGCTTCACCTGCTGGTGCATTCATTAGGGACCTGCACTGATCTGTTCACCATTAGTTATAGTTTTATGATTACGAGTGGTCATCTGCCCGGGTGCAATCCGCTGCCTCCAACACAAAGGGTTTACCGGTGAGGAGACAGGATGTTTTGATTCTCCATGGAAATGGTTTGAAGAACATCTTTAGCTTATAGGACGGTATAGGAAAGCTACGGTCATCATTATTTACGGCCCTGTAACCTACATCATGGTCGCTCATGGCCACTTGGCATGAACTTTAGTAGGAACAGTGAAAAAATGAATAGTTTTTGCTAAATGTTAATCCCTGTCACGGAAAGCCAGTTGTTCAGGAGCGAGGATGAGATATGCGTCCTCGTCCCCACTCTATGGTGGGGTTGAAGTCAGGGCTCACTTTCCCCCTGTCGTGATAGTCCCATGAAACACAAGCCTTCTTCTGTTCTTATGGTCTCCCCTGACCTCCCGTGATAAGGAAAGAGAGTTGACAACTGTCCTGAGGTTATTTTTGGCTCAGAAAATTGGTTGTCACCATTAACCTGACTATATAGCTAAACATCTAAATT
Organism: Rhinella marina; assembly: GCA_900303285.1. Classification (NCBI taxonomy): domain Eukaryota; kingdom Metazoa; phylum Chordata; class Amphibia; order Anura; family Bufonidae; genus Rhinella; species Rhinella marina. Next base: position 937,734 of record ONZH01009327.1, on the reverse strand, counting down.
GCCAATAAACCAAGAATATCCACAATAATTCTGCTCCTCTATTGGCCAAAGTAGTCCCGGCTTGTCTGTGTATGATATCAACATCATCGGAGTCTTCTAAAGCCGGACATACATATAATATAATATAATAAAACATGGACAAACATGGACCGTATCATAGCTTAGGATGGGGTGGGGGAGTCAGCCCCTTGGGCCTCCATTTATCAAAAAAACTCTTAGGCCCGTGATTTGCAAATAAAGCAAATGGTCCCCACGTATAGGAGAAGATGTCCTGTATGTCTTGAGTATTGGGTTTGTCCTAACTCAATGAATTAATATAATAATTTACAGCAGTTCCACACTGGAACATAACTTTGAGGGAATGTATCACTGGAGCACTTTAAAGGGAATTTATCGCCTATATTTTTCCTAAGTAAAACCAGATACTGATATGCTTTTTTTTTAATAACTTTTATTGTCTGATTGTATATTTTTTCTTTTTTTATTATGGTGGAAGCCAGGTTACCTGATCTGCTGTCAACAGGACATAGATATGTAATTTACAGCAGTTGTATGGACCACAAGAACTTACAGTCTGGAGTCTCATTGACTTCTATGGGAGACAGTTGTAGGCATGCTGTGTGACCTGTGCAAAGGTCATTGTGCAGGGAGGGGGTGAGCTGTGTTCATCATCTATTGGCAATGGTGAATCCAGTGTTATATATAGGTTTTACCTGCCATTGTAATCCTGCATGTGATGAAAATGAGATGATTGCTGAAAAGTGATCTCTACAGAGCAGGGAGTGTCAGCTTTTTACGAGGCTCGGTAGCCAAGTGAAAACCAAGAGATCAGGATAATGTTTAAGTATAGTGACTGGAAAATTGAAATCATCAAAAAGTCTTTAAAAAGCGGCTTAGAGGTCGTCCCATTTGTACATGTATGGCATATCAATGGGTGCATATCCCACCACTGGGGCTTGCTCCTATCTCAAGCACGGGGCCCCATAGTGACTAAACAGCACAATGAACATGTGTGATGTCCTGTCCATTCACTGCTATGGGATTTCCGAAAGCCAAGCCAGTGCATCTGACTATTTTCAGAGGTTCTGTGGCAGTGACTAGAGAGGACACTGCACATGGCATGGCCATCCCTCCATTCACCGTCCAGGGACTTCCAAAAAGTCCTATAGCAGTAAATGAAGAAAGCAAGGCACACATGTCTTACTCTGGATTTATACTGGAGCCCCGGTTCTAGAGAAAAGAGCAGATCCTAGAGGTGGCACCAGCACCTTTTGGACATCTATGTCCAATCTCCAATCGATATGCCGTAAAAGTCCTGATGGGAAAACCTCTTTAATATAAAAACGTGGTAATTTTCTGTATTACATGTACAACACAGAGCGGATGGCTGGAGACGTCTCCTTACGGAATCAATAGGCGCGGCATACGAAGGGGTTAAAGTAAACAAGATGTAAATATTGAAAATCCATCCCGTCCGTAGCTGCTCATTTAACGTATTTACAGGAATTCACGGTCAGATTGTGATTAACGCATTAGCATAAAAATGAAAGGTGTTAACACTTGAGCAGTCGTTTTCTCCCTCCCCTCCATCATTAAATGATCAGTAGGTGCTAAAAATAATAATCCTGTATATAAGGAATGTGCATTTGATGAGGCAGGGATCGGGGTGGGATTGCTGCGCGCGGAGCGAGCCTGCCGCACCTGTGTGCCTCCCTGCACTTTGATGTTTTCAAGGTGCACAAAATGATCTGGAAAATAATATTTGGCACATGTATTTTTATGGCCATTGCAATTCATATGTTAACAATATGTACCAGAATGTATGTTGTGGGGGGGAGAAGTGATGGAAATTGTGTAATTTTAGATCTGCTTGTAATGTAAAGCAGGTTTGATGTATTTGTGGACATTACTGGGAATGTTTCCCCTTTGCAGATGGCGATAAGGGGAATATTTTTAATATCTAAAGCCTGTGTGGTAGTGAGCTGCATAAGGTTTTAACACAGGATACTGCACCAGTAAGTGCTGGAAAGAGCGTACCTGACCTGTATGAACGGATCTAGGGACCAAGGGATAAGGCTACTTTCACACTTGTGGTAGCAGGGTCCGGCAGGCTGTTCCGGAAGTCCGCTCCGGCCCCATTCACTATAATCAGGACGGGCCGCAGCACGGCAAACAAGCTGAGAGCAGTCGGACAAAAACTGCAGCATGATGCGGTTTTTGTCTTGCCGCCTCTCGGCTTGTTTGCTGCGCTGCGGCCGGACCTCCGGCCTGCCTCCATCATAGTGAAGGCGGCACGGTGGACTAGCGTTATAGTGGAGCCCCATCCACTATAATGGGGGGCGGGCCGGAGGTCCGGCCGCAGCACAGCAAACATGCCGAGAGTCAGCCAGACAAAAACTACAACATGATGCGGGTTTTGTCCGGCTGCGTTTCGGCTTGTTTGCTGTGCTGCGGCCGTACCGCCCCTTATTATAGTGAATGAGGCCAGAGCGGACTTCAGGCGGCGTGCTCGGCTAGCATCAGCACGGATCCGCCACGTTGATCCCATGCTGGACCCTGCTACCACAAGTGTGAAAGTAGCCTAAGAAACTGATGTCATAATATTCCTAGACCTGTACATACAGCACAATACGCAAAATACGGAATGCACATGGACGTCATCCGTATTATTTGTGTATCCATTTTTTGCGGACTGCAAAATCCATATGGTCGTGTGCATGAGCCCTTAGACCCCACTGAAATCTTGGGCCCAATAGCAGCTCACCAACCAATTGCAGTCTATTGGTGTGTTGACTACAATAATGTTAAGTCAAAGACGTCCTGTCTGTACTCATGACCCTATTCGTTCCTACGGCAGACTTAGGAGCGTGACGCGTGTCGTGCCCAAAGTCGTTGTGTGGCCGTACCCTAAAGTTTGGTTACGTTTGGTTACGTCAGAAAAATGTAACATGATGAGTATTTCAGGATTACTGGCGCTGTAATGAATTCATAATCCATTTGTTTTTATGTAAATTATGAAAAAAATTCACACAGAGCTTGAATCCAGATCCTGCGAGTATTGAAAGATGAGTAGAGAAGGAAGACGTGGGATTATACCTACCACTGGGCCTCGGGGCCGTCACATAGATAATCATTCACTATGAAGCACTTGACATAATGAGCGTTTAACAACAAAGGAGACGCACTTCCATGTTCACCGTGATTTTATAAAGCTCTCCGACATCATTTCTACCATGCTGTTATATCTCACATCCCAGGTCTTGTTATAATCTTACAGTGATGATGTCATCAGTCATGTGATCAACATCAAATCACTGAAACATGTCAGAAGATGATAATATTAGTTCTAATCAATCTGTACAGAATGACCTGTGTGCTCCTCTGTATGGAACTGGAGGCAGATGAAGGTACAAAGGACGAATCCATACGAAGCTGAGCCATAAAGCAGCTCGAGCCTGGATTGTTTCCAGACCCTCGGACACATAATGTTAATCGCAGCGCTGATGACTTCTGATATCTCTGTACATTGAGGTTCTGAGGTACAGCGGGCACCATGTCAGTCTCTGGTACACTGGCACTAGGGCACATGTCGCCGGACACATAGGGCGCCATAAGTCACATGGTGACAATTCTTATCAACTCCTTCTTTATGACAGACACTACGGGGCTAGGTTTCGGTTTTTCACAGCTTATTTCAGCCTTCTGATTGCCTGCCTGTCCGCTGCTCAGAATTTCAAATGAAAGTCGTGAAATCCACTGAATCTAAATCAGCTGCAAACGGGCCGGAAAATAAACAGGTGATTTTCAATTTCTGCCTGAGAAGAGGAGGAAGGTGTAGTCACTTTTCCTGCGAGATGCTGACTGATGAAATATTTGATGCATGGTACATATCTATCTATCTATCTATCTATCTATCTATCTATCTATATTCTATCTATCTCCTATCTATCTATCTATCTATCTATCTATCTATCTATCTATCTATATTCTATCTATCTCCTATCGATCTATCTATCTATCTATCTATCTATCTATCTATCTATCTATCTATCACATATCTATCTATCACATATCTATCTATCTATCTATCTATCTATCTATCTATCTATCTATCTATCTATCTATATTCTATCTATCTATCTCATATCTATCTATCTATCTATCTATCTATCTATATTCTATCTATCTATCTCATATCTATCTATCTATCTATCTATCTATCTATCTATCTATATTCTATCTATCTATCTATCTATCTATCTATCTATCTATCTATCTATCTCCTATCTATCTATCTATCTATCTATCTATCTAATATCAATCTATATCATATCTATCTATCTATCTATCTATCTATCTATCTATCTATCTATCTATATCATATCTATCTATATCTATCTATCTATCTATCTATCTATCTTTCTAATATCTATTTGCTTCTACTTTCATTAATACTAAATCCCTCCTGCTTGTAAATGAAGGGATTAAGGGGAATTATTTACGTAGGAGAACTGCAGACAGATGAGGCTTTGATTCCCATATTAGAGAATATGATCATATAGGGTACATGAGTGTCGGAGTGGTTCTCTGCTTGTGGCCCCGTCTATTAACCAGAGTGGCGAACTGTCCGAAAACCAAAAGTACCGGCAGACGTGGTCAGTCCATGCATTAACTGGTCACACATTCATTACCAGAAACATCAGGCTTCCTGTAGGCTCCCCGAGTGATAATGGCCATTTATCAGGGGTTCTGAACCTTAACTTTAGACATCACCTTTAAGCCTTTACTGCCTCATAGAGCACCTCCCTATCCACAAACAACTGTATACTGTAAAATGTCTTATATGTAATTGTAATAACATAAAATATAAATCCCGTCGATAACCCCTGCTTGGTCACTTCACAGGAAACAGTAGAAGTAGAAAAGGTGGCTCCATTACCGTTAATGAAAGTCTGCAGATCTTCAGGCCGAACCCGAGGTGCTGACGCAAGTCGGAGAAAGTCTCACTGAGAAGATCTATTTGTCTTATACTCTTATAGACGTCAGTGGACAGATGAATAGTCGGCTGAAGACACAAGGGACAATTCCTGGAAAAGACCAAAAATAATGCTGTTGACCTGTAAAAATATAAAAACCTTGACATTTTATATAACCTGCACACCTGTATTCAGTATGTCATTATCAGTGCTTTATCTCCAGGTTTTCTGTTCATGGTATTCACCGGAAAGATCTACATATGTAGATAATTAGAAAGTATGAAGAAGAAAAGCTGATACAGCCCAGAGGAAATATTATAACAGTTTGTAATAAAAGCCGATACATTATTAGCTTCTATTGGAAACATCACCTTCTTCTGTATGAGTTTATGTACAGACGTGTCCTTATTAGCACCTTATAATAGTCATTCCTGCATCACATTTTATACTTATTTTTGCTACCCTGTGTTCTGGGTGATGCTGAAGATAATTAGCTAAATTCACCTGAACTTTACAGTGAACATGTTCAATTAATTTACATAAGATTAAGCCTTGTACATACATGAGTCCTGAATTACATCACGTATTACCCTGCAGAGCTGCACTCACTATTCTGCTGGTGGAGTCACTGTGTACATACATTACTTATCCTGTACTGATCCTGAGTTACATCCTATATTATACTCCAGAGCTGCACTCACTATTCTGCTGGTGCAGTCACTGTGTACATACATTACTTATCCTGTACTGATCCTGAGTTACATCCTGTATTATACTCCAGAGCTGCACTCACTATTCTGCTGGTGCAGTCACTGTGTACATACATTACTTATCCTGTACTGATCCTGAGTTACATCCTGTATTATACTCCAGAGCTGCACTCACTATTCTGCTGGCGCAGTCACTGTGTACATACATTACTTATCCTGTACTGATCCTGAGTTACATCCTGTATTATACTCCAGAGCTGCACTCACTATTCTGCTGGTGAAGTCACTGTGAACATACATTACTTATCCTGTACTGATCCTGAGTTACATCCTGTATTATACTCCAGAGCTGCACTCACTATTCTGCTAGTGCAGTCACTGTGCACATACATTACTTATCCTGTACTGATCCTGAGTTACATCCTGTATTATACTCCAGAGCAGTACTCACAGTTCTGCTGATGAAATCACTATGACTACATCATACAGAACTGTAGTGAAATACGGCCTCCTCTGCCAGATGCAGGAGGCATTAAAGGGCTGCCTAGCTGCTTATAAACACCTGAAGTAAAAGCCAATTTGCTATACAACCAACCAAATTTAATCGAGAGTGCACCCCCCCCTCTAAAGTGCACCCACCAATAATCACTAACCTATATTAATTCATACTTCTTTTAATCAAGAAAAAGAGGGGGGCAGAAAAATCCTGCTACTTTCTGAATATGCAAAACCCCACAAAGTCAGGTCAAGGTTTTAAGCTGGACAAATGTAGCCGTCTTTTAGAGGCAGAACCTTGGAGTTCGTGCGGCTGAAACCCCTTCGCTTTCCTTCTATCTTTTAAGTACCTCTGCTTAATAAAAGCCGTCAAATATTATTGGGAAATATTACCATTTTTTTAACCGCACTAAAGAATTAAACCAGGAGCAAAAGGGAGAGAGCGAGAGAGTGAAGGGAAGAGAGAGAGAGTCAGGTTAAGCTCAAAGACACAGAAAGAGAGAGAGAGAAATGGACCAGATTATACAAAATTAAAAAGCAAATTCAAGCGGACAATTTGTGCCGAGTGATTGCAAGCAATTACAGGCCAGCTTTTCTGGGAGGAAGGGTGCATTATTTCAGCTTAAAAGGAGACTTTATTCATTCCTGATCAGCTTCTCCTGCCATTCTCTTTTATTCTTGGCTATCAATTTAAAAATAAATAAATAAATAAATCTTTACATTTTCAACCCCGGCTGAATGAAACCCTCCGGCTACTGAGTAGGATTTAAACTTCTCGTCCGCTCCTTTCCCCGGCCTCTGAAAAACCAATTTGCCTCATAAAAAAGCAAAACACACACACACGGCACAGGGCATGTTTCTTTTAGAGATTTTTTTTTCTGCAATCACACTGTAATTGTCAGGCAGAGGACAGCTTTGATGTGAGGAATTATTGTGATTATGGTTACTAATGTTGGACTATGGATATCACATCTAGGGTATAGGAGAAATACATCAAGGCGGTATTTGGGAAAATAGCACCTTAAATGTATCCCATGTGTTACCCATGCAGAAGCCAAGGTAATTGCGCATTATAGAGAGGTCTTCGAGGTCAATTCGTATATGAAGCCTCCAGACGGCAAAGTCACCCGTGTTATTTTTAAAAATTTTATTTGCACTAAGAGCTGTGTGCATTTTATACTTAAAGGGGTTGTCCATATCCCCATCTTCACCCCTCCGGCTCCCTTGATATGAGCATCAGAGCATTTCATGCGTCAATGCTCTCCTTTGCCCCGCGTTGTTGAATCTCACAGGGCAAAGACATTTTTTGGAGATCCAGTCACGTACCAGGCTCTCCATGGGGACTGCTAGGCTGAGATTTACACCTAGCAGTGTTCCTGGTGATGTCACCGGCACTAATGGGCAGGCTTTGGCATTGCCCTAGCCTGTAAAATGGCTAAGGCAGCGTTAAAGCCAACCCATCAGGGTCTGTGACATCATCAGGAACACTGCTAGGCGGAAGCATCCTCCTAAGGGTCCATTCACACATCGTACGAATGGTACCGCATCCGTTCTGCAATTTTGCAGAACGGGTGCGGACCCATTCATTTCAATTGGGCCTTTGTTCCGTTCACCTGCACCGCAAAGAATATAGAGCATGACCTATTCTTGTCCGCAACCGCAGACAAGAATAGGCATTCTCTATATAGCGCTGGCCATGTGAGGTCCGCAAATTGCGGAACACACACGTCCGATATCCATGTTTTGAGGATCCGCAATTTGGGGACCGCAAAACACTTACAGTCGTGTGAATGTAGCCTAACAGTGTAACAATATAAACAAAAAGGCCTTGCCCTGAAATGCAACAATCAGGGGGGCCAGAGGGCGGAGGATGGGGATATGTTCAGGTTCAGCTCTGAACCCGGAAAACCCCTTTAAAGTGGTTCTCCTATGAATAATGTAAAAAATGAAAATCAGACATCATATAGGACATGACAGTCTCGCTATAACAAACTAAGAGCCACACATGGATACAGAGATTCTTTCATTGCTCCAATTGCTCTGCTAGATTTCTATCATGCTGGCACCTCAAGGGGGCGTGCCTTTTCTGCTGCAGCTCAAGGGGGCGTGTCTCAGCTCTCCCTATCACAGCTCAGGAGGCGTGTCTCAGCTCTCCCTATCACAGCTCAGGAGGCGTGTCTCAGCTCTCCCTATCAGAACTCAGGAGGCAGTTGAAAGTTGAAACTGAGCACGTGCGGCCTTCTTAACAAGCTGGTCAAAGAAATAAGAAATTAAATGGTCCTATACGTATACGTTTTATTGAATAACTAATAGGTTATGCTAAATTTTTAATTACATGCAATTACAAAAGTGTTCAGGTCTAGTTGCTGGTTTGAAAACTGTAGAATATTTTCAGTCAGTGAACGCCTTTAAATCAACAGGACCAAAGAGCCATGTGAGGTACAGGGCTGGTTCTAGCTTTGTTAGGAAGGTATTCTCATGTCCTATATGATGTCTGATTTTAATTTTTTTTTACATTATTCGTGGGATAAGACCTTTAATCAATTAAGTTTTTTTCTCACTGTATCAGTTATTGCCGTGGTGCTGATTCTTCAGCAATATTTCTGCTGTCAAAAATACTTTAAAGGGGTTATCCCATGGAAAAAAAAATAACATCTGGAGTAATGCACACCACTATTTTAACTATATTAATGCAAAAAATGCTGCTTTCCAGTGTTATTTACATGATTTGTAGCCTTTCTGTGGCTCTGGCCTCTTCCCTTTCTGTGGGAGGGCAGCAGCTCCTCATATGTGACAGTCAAGCACCTGCATATCCCAGGAGCGCAATGCAGTCGGCTCTTGCTAATCCACACACAGCCCCAGATTCCACTAATAAATAGCACGACGGCACGTAATACTACCCTATCCCCAACTTCCTTCTCCACCGTCCAGAGAGACATGTAGCTACATGTTTTCATGAATTGGAGATGGATGAATGAAAGGTGTCTGTATTACTATGCTGCAATGAGAGAAGGAAGAGAGCAGAGAAGCTACTGAGTGCAGGAGAAGGTGGACCAGAAGGATAGACAACAGGGGGCGCCACCAGAGAGGAAAATGTAATGTGTGTAAAAACCTAACAATATTTTATTGCATGTACATTGCGTTTGAACTGCCCTGTTCAGTGCACAGTAATACTATCTGCCATCAGTGGGGACGTCAGGATTTGTTAGGATCCAATTCAGAAAAGGACCTGCTATAGCTGTAACAGAAGCAAGGACCGCAGCATGAACAAATCCTAAGTACTGTATATTGGCAAGCGCTGATGGTCAAATTAAGGCACATACACACTCTGTACGGCTCAACACATGAAGGGATGTTCAGTCCATGTAGGCAGGACCTGGTGACATTAATGACAGGAGGATAATGGCGGCACTATAAATGTATATTATGTGTCTTGGTGACTTCACAGAAGCCGTTTCCAATACACCTGTAATTTTATTTAATAATGCGGAGCGTCACTTTAAGAGGCATCGCTAAAATGCATAGAAGTGAGTTAAAATGAGACGGGAAAAAAAAAGTAGTAACGGAAGTGGGATTGCTTCATCTCACTTGTTATCGCTTAAGGAAACAGAATAGACCCAATGAAAGAATGACTGTCTACAAGGAGCAATTTTAGACGGGAGAAATTGGCATTTAGATTTGCCGGACTGCTTTTCCTATAACGGCAATAATAACAGAATAAAAATAGATTTCCATAAACATATGCTCGATAGAAAAGAGAGAATGGGGATTATCAGAGGAGGGGGCCCGAGAAATACATAACAAAGGAGGGAATGATGGCTATCCGTCTGATTCATGAATAGCTCCATGCACCATGATATTCATGGTTATATTTATGGAGGCTCGGGGGAGGTATCCGGAACCATGGCCCTTTATTTCTGGCCCAATGTAGATAATAATGTGGGGGGGGGGCAGTGTAAGCAGAAATTTACCATGTAAAGACGAGTCGCCTCTGCTCATGAATTATAAATAACTGGTGTCCAAGACCTGATCAGATGATGGTCTGGATGAGAGACCTTTCCGGACCATGAAAAAGCATTTAACGGGGCTATCTTGGAAAAGATAATGACCTGCCCTCAGGATAGACCGTCATTGTCACATTGGCTAGAGTCCCGGCACCCCCGCCGATCAGCTGTTTCAGGGAGCTGCGGCGCTTACCAGAGCTCTGGTGGGCACTGTGGCCTTCCGGCAGCTTACTAGGCACAGTGCCAAACATTGCATAGAGGCTGTGCTTGGTATTAAAATACAAAAAAATGCAACAGCACTCTGCAAACACAACAGCCATACTCACTATCTACACGATACTAACGCTACATTGTAAATGTGAGATTCTTGGCAAATACTTTTGTACAAAATCATTTGTGCCCGTCTGCCAAACGTCAAGGCGATCTCTTTAAGACGGGAACCTAACACTAAATACATAGTCACTAAGTGCCACAGCAGCCTCCAATAACTACAGAGGATGCAGGCTCCACATGCATGCTAAGCCGACATTATATTGTATTGTACCTCTTATGGTGCCAAAATGTCCTCCACTGATTTCAGGGAATGCAGGCTCCACATGCATGCCGAGCCCACACAATATGATACCTCCTCGGTGCCACACTGACCTCTGTTACGCTCAGGGAATGCAGGTTCCACACAAAACGCTGAGCCCACTCTGTACTCACCTCTCCTGGTGCCAACTGGCCTCCAATGCATATGGGGAGAGCAGGACACAGCCTGTGCTTGGCATTGATGCTCAGCCCCATTGACTTGAATGAGGCTGAGCTACAACTGGGCCTCGAGGCAGAAGTACAGTGACGTCATATGGCCTAAGAAGAGGCTGCGGCGCTCACAGAGCGCGCAGTCTCTTCCAACAGCTGATCAGCGCAGGTTCTGGGTGTCCGACCAGCGCAGATCTGATGTTAATGACCTATCCTGACCTATCTTTTCCTGGATAACCCCTTTAATGGTGAACATCAGAGGTCGCACATGGAAGAGGGAGGTCCACGGGGCAAATATCAAAATAAGCCCCTCATTATGGTTTCAGAAGGACCTGATGTTCAGCCCTCCCTTCAGCATGTTAATTTAAAGGGAATCTGTCCGCTGAGAAGCACCCGCCGAAACTAGAGTAATCACTGTATAAATGAAGCCGAGTCCAGTTATGTCATTTGTATCTTCATGCTCCTTTGCATTCTGATCTGAGCTCCTGTAAACCAGCAGTATAAATGCATCGAGAGGACTCCTGAGCTCAGGCCCATCACAGACAGGACTCCGGGAGGAGTCCTCTCAATGCATTTTACTGCCGATTTGTGGGAGCACAGCATCGGAATGCAAGTGTTTATAAAGATACAAATTACATAACTGAATTCAGCATCAGTTGCAGTATACACCGCTTACTGTACTTTCTGGAGTGTTTCAGACACGACAGGTTCCCTTTAATGACTCTTAATGACCAATTTTCCGCCCCCTTCATTGCAATGCAGATCCTATGGGGAGGACAGTTCTGCGCAGCTTTTCGCCATCCAGTAGCAAAGTAGATGGGACCAGCCTGTGTGGAGCCATCTCTCTACAGGGCCCGCATGGTCCACCACTACGGTATGTACTGTACAGCCTTCGTCACCAGGCAGCTTCTCGGCAGATTAGCACATTTGTATACTAACACCGCTATATCGAACCCGGGCAGAGTATGTGCACACATTAAATGTCCCACTTTGCTGTTTTTTGAGCCAAATTCCAGAAGTGGATTTAAATGGAATAGAAAATCTAATGGAAGGACGTGTACTTCTCCTTTCTGCTGGATCCACTTCTGCAACTTTTCCAGAAACTGTGTGTGTTTTCAGTCTACAAGGCCCATACAAATCTGGATCTTGATTTAGCACCAAAGCATGTGAGATGCACCTGGGTTGCTAATGCAGGGACAAATCCGAAAACCCTGGACCTGTGCTTCATGATTAGATACCCACTTAAGCGAAATTCACATTTCCGTGAAACCCCAGACCGTGCTCCTTCTGAGGACAGGAGCGCACGGCGTCATTGGTTGCTATGACGCCGTGCGCTTTCTGAGGCCGCCGCTGTACAGTGATAAACTTTGTATAAATGTACAGCGGCGGCCTCAGGAAGCGCATGGCATCATAGCAACCAATGACGCCGTGCGCTCCCGTCCTCAGAAGGAGCACGGTCCGGGATTTCACGGACCGCGCTCTGCGGAAATGTGAATTAGGCTTTATCAAGTGCTTAGAACTATAAATCAATGTTTTCCCATATTTTCTTTACCTGATAACTACATCAGAAATTCATTCACATGATAACTCAAAATTCACTTTTGGGTTCTCATCTCAGATGCTAAACTGGAGCATTTTCGGAGACCCTAATTTATGTGTAAACCCACAGAATATTCTAGTGTAGGGATGCCCAACCTGCGGCCCTCCAGCTGTTGTAAAACTACAACTCTCACCATGCACTGCTGTAGGCTGATAGCTGTAGGCTGTCTGGGCATGCTGGGAGTCGTAGTTTTGCAACAGCTGGAGGTCCGCAGGTTGGGCATCCCGGTTCTAGTGTATTACGCCAAATATGTGTACTTTGAGTTCTGCATATAGAATATCGTAATAGAGATGTAGCAGTGCTGAGGGTGTCATTTGGCACGATGCAGCACAAGAAAACAAAATTATTCATAGTCTTCCATAGAACTGCTTATGGTGAGCTCAGACTATACAGATGTGGTCATCCAAGTGACAAATTCAGCTCTGCTACATCTGCTCCAATAAAGCCTATTTTTTTACATGACGTCTGTATTATTGATCCCTAACAATTCAGAGTTGCCTAGTCGAAGCCCTCATCACGATTCGTATTGTTTTATCTTCCTCTCCTCTGACCTCAGCCGACTCGGCGCTGCCGCTGAAGGTGATAGAACAGACCATCGTCATCATCAGAAGGCAGTCTCCTTTCACCCCTGCTTTCATGCAGGCTTGCGCAGGACCCAGACAATTACACACAAACCCCTTGGAGGCCGCAGGACCCTGGAAAATTTGAAAATTCTTATATCTGCATTGCTGGACAGGCGGCGACGGCTTCCGGCACTCGGTGCGTTGATCCCTCATGCGCCTGAGTCAGATCTGTATATTTTCATTGCATGACAAAATGATGGCGGGCCTCTCTTTGTCTTGATCAGCCTTTCGTTTCTTTAGGAGGTCATTGCAGAGATGAGGTCACAGGGCAAGCAGCCCACCTTCACTTGGTGATATGCAAGGCCCCTTCTCTCTACCCACTAATTAGAAATGCAATCTCGCAAGGAGTGAGCCTGCCTGCCAATGTCCCTCACTCAAAATGATTTATTAGCAATTTGTACAAATGGAGAAAATGAGATTTCAGATTTCTCTGCCATTTCAGCAATGAGGTGATTGAAAGACAACGAGGTCTGGGTGAATATGTAGATTTCCTGTCCCCGGTGCACGCACTTCAAGGCGCGCTTGGTCCCAGTTGCGCGACGGGTTCACGAATAAGACGGCGATGTCACCAGCATTAGTATGTCATTTTGTGAATTAAATCCAAAATGGAATTCAGGATTAACAGACTTACCTGGCTCTGATCCTAAACATGTACTGTATCGAATAATTAACAAGTCCATTAATACTCGTAAGCCTTTTTTTTCCCCAATGGTCACTGTCCCATAGGAATATTAAGTATGCCGAGGTCTATTTGCTGTATCTGTGCCGTCCTGCAGATATCTGGTTGAGGCACCAGGTTACTAAACAGTTCTGGAATGACTACGATTGTGTGATGGATTCTTTCTAGATCACTATGAGATACACAGCATTGACTTGGGGGTCATAGAACAATGACTTACTGACATTTGGGGTCAGAGGGCAAGGCACTATGGCACTCAGAGTTCCAGAAAAATGACCTATGGCACTTTGGATCCCGAGTGACACACGGCCATTCCGAGACATGATCAATAAAACCTGGAATTCCAGAATAACGGCTCGCTGATATACAGAGCATACAATATATCAGAAGCCAGAAATTCTTGTGAGGTCGGGGTCCATCACTGCTCTACTTCTTCTGTTAGGAACATTACTCAGAGAACACTACGACTCCCATTTCTGCTACCACCACCCCTCATGTCCTTGCGGAGGACCCTGGAGCTTGCTGCTGTAAGACTGTGGTGCTGATCTCATTCCCTTGCCAGAGCAATTAGGTTCCTAGCATTCTAAGTTCCTGTTAAGGTGTTCTGTTGTCTGCCGTGCATCAACCTGTGCCTGTTTCTGACTCTCTGCTGCCTGCCCTGATCTGTGCCTATTTCCCGGATTCTGACTCTCTGCTGCCTGCCCTGACCTGTGCCTGTTTCCCGGACTCTGACTCTCTGCTGCCTGCCCTGATCTGTGCCTGTTTCCCAGATTCTGACTCTCTGCTGCCTGCCCTGATCTGTGCCTGTTTCCCGGATTCTGACTCTCTGCTGCCTGCCCTGATCCGTGCCTATTTCCCGGATTCTGACTCTCTGCTGCCTGCCCTGATCTGTGCCTATTTCCCGGATTCTGACTCTCTGCTGCCTGCCCTGATCTGTGCCTGTTTCCCGGACTCTGACTCTCTGCTGCCTGCCCTGATCTGTGCCTGTTTCCCGGATTCTGACTCTCTGCTGCCTGCCCTGATCTGTGCCTGTTTCCCGGATTCTGACTCTCTGCTGCCTGCCCTGATCTGTGCCTGTTTCCCGGATTCTGACTCTCTGCTGCCTGCCCTGATCTGTGCCTATTTCCCGGATTCTGACTCTCTGCTGCCTGCCCTGATCTGTGCTTGTTTCCCGGACTCTCACTCTCTGCTGCCTGCCCTGATCTGTGCCTGTTTCCCGGATTCTGACTCTCTGCTGCCTGCCCTGATCTGTGCCTGTTTCCCGGATTCTGACTCTCTGCTGCCTGCCCTGATCTGTGCCTGTTTCCCGGATTCTGACTCTCTGCTGCCTGCCCTGATCTGTGCCTGTTTCCCGGATTCTGACTCTCTGCTGCCTGCCCTGATCTGTGCCTATTTCCCGGATTCTGACTCTCTGCTGCCTGCCCTGATCTGTGCCTGTTTCCCGGACTCTCACTCTCTGCTGCCTGCCCTGATCTGTGCCTGTTTCCCGGATTCTGACTCTCTGCTGCCTGCCCTGATCTGTGCCTGTTTCCCGGATTCTGACTCTCTGCTGCCTGCCCTGATCTGTGCCTGTTTCCCGGACTCTGACTCTCTGCTGCCTGCCCTGACCTGTGCCTGTTTCCTGGATTATGACTCTCTGCTGCCTGCCCTGATCTGTGCCTGTTTCCCAGATTCTGACTCTCTGCTGCCTGCCCTGATCTGTGCCTGTTTCCCGGACTCTGACTCCCTGCTGCCTGCCCTGATCTGCGCCTGTTTCCCGGATTCTGACTCTCTGCTGCCTGCCCTGATCTGTGCCTGTTTCCCGGATTCTGACTCTCTGCTGCCTGCCCTGATCTGTGCCTATTTCCCGGATTCTGACTCTCTGCTGCCTGCCCTGATCTGTGCCTGTTTCCCGGATTCTGACTCTCTGCTGCCTGCCCTGATCTGTGCCTGTTTCCCCGTATTCTGACTCTCTGCTGCCAGCCCTGATCTGTGCCTGTTTCCCCGTATTCTGACTCTCTGCTGCCAGCCCTGACCTTGGACCTGTATCCCAAATTCACATGAACTCAGCCTACCCTGACCCCTGCCTGTTACTGATTATGTGTTTGCCTGTTCCTTCGGTGGCTTGCATCGCTCCTATACAAGCCGTCCCATAGAAATGAATGGGGCGGCTTAGGTGTAATTACACTGCTCACTGCTATGGATGTTACAGCAAGCAGGTAACCAATGAAGAGGAGGCAGCACTGGAATGGCGCGCGCCTCCTCTTCAAACAACTAATCGGCGGGGGTGGCAGGTGTCGGACCCCCGCCGATCTTATATTGATGACCTATCCTGAGGATAGGTCATCAGTAGATATAACTTGGAGAACCCCTTTAATCTGACAGCAGTGGAGACACAATGGCCATAATTGGCATTTCCTACAGTAGCAATCCATAGACAACTAACTGCTCGTCATCGCTCTACCTTCTCCTTCACATAGAATTAAACGTCTGAGAATTTTAATTTGCCTTTTTTTTCTGAAACGTTCATGCAAATGACTTATTGCGGTGACCCTGTTATTAACCTCCTCTGGTAAATACGAAGGCAGTAAACAGTTCTGTGCTGAGATATGTCAGATGTGGTTGGCAGACAAACAACGCTATGAATCATGTCACGCTATTTATTGATTCCAGCGTATGAACATCGACGGAACGCTTTGCAGGATGAAACGCAGAGAGAACCTTTCATTGAGGCACGACACGATTTATGCGAGTCTTTTCTTAGGGCTCATGCACACCACCGTATGTATTTTCTGGTCCGCAAAACATGGATCCGCAAAAAAAAAATGGATGACATCCGTGTTGCATCCTTTTTTTTTTTTTGCGGATCTATTGTAACAATGCCTGTCCTTGTCCGCAAAATGTACAAAAATGGGAAATGTTCTATTTTTTGCAGATCAGACATGCAGAAATATGGACATGGAATGCACACAGAGTCATTTCCGTTTTTTCGTGGCCCCTTTGAAATGAATGGTTCTGCATAAAGGCCACAGAAAAAATGGAATGGACATGGACAAAACGTACGTTTGAGTACATGAGCCATGTGAGACAACCACAAAGACCAGGACGATTGTCACCTACCTTTCTCAATTCTCCATATATGCAGCAATACATCCCCATACATTGTTGCAGAGCTAAAATTGCACATTTGCAACCCAGCTGATTGCATAATCAATGGTGGCCATATTGGGTTGTCCCCGGGCTTCCCCAGGAACATAAATAACTTAGGGGTTGTCTAGAATTACACATTTTCTTATTTTCCAGACGAGTGCCACATTTATGTATGGGCTGTGCCTTGTACTGCAGCGCATTCTTATTCATGTACATACAGCAGAGCTGCAATACCACATACAACCTGTGGACAGATGTGGCGCTGTTTCTGTTTCTAATTTTGGATAACTGCCTTATGTAGATAAATTAATTGTATACATGTACGAAGGACCCAAAATAGTACTTACTTTTCACAGTGTTATAAAACGGTCATTAAGGATATCGGACTGGATGGGTCAATGCTCAGCATCTGAGAATGTGACCATACACTTGCCAACAGGAGCTGTCCCCTCTCCTGACTTGTTTTAGTAACTACTTGCATTCCCCATGAAATTAAATAATGATTCTGGAGCATCTATTATTCAAAGAAGAATGAAGAATGATTCGATTTAATGATTCATTTATTCGAAGAATGAATTACCTGCAGTCTATAATAAAGGTCCAGCTGGGTGTTACCATCTGGGAGTGTCATATTAGGTAGGGAACAGTGCAGCCCAAAACTCCATCCACACCACTGTCCGTACCTATTTGCACAATCTGCCTTAAAAAGTGGCCCCCAACTGGGTGATGGTCCCTAGATAAGGGGTAAAGGAGTAATCAGACAAACTGGGTCAGAACCAGGCAGGTACAAGGAGGATCAAGTCAGAATCAAAGAACAAAACCATGAGAGTCACATCAGAACCAAAACAAGAGACAAACTCAGAGTCAAAATACCAAGCAGGGTCAGCGTCAGGACATGACGTCAGAGGTAAGGTCACAAACAGGCATCAGGTCAGAGATATAGAATCCTAACAGCATACAACAAAGCTCGTGAGGCTGGAAGACCAATCACAGGCAACCGTGGCCAGCAGTTTCCTGTTTAAATATGGCGCCGATGCCATGGTTATGGATTGATGCCGGTGGTGCTGCACTAGAGAGGCCAGACTTGCAGCAGGAGCTCGGACAGGTAAGTACATGACAGGGGGGTATCCTTGTACTGCCTGACAGTATCCAATCAGTGCCTACATTGTCAGACTGTGCAGGGACATACACCCAACTAGGAACACCCAGCTGCACCTTTATAGCAGAGTGCTACCAATTCATTCATACATTTTAGCAGGAATAATAGAGGAAAGGCATATCATAGAGCCATGAGAATAGATGCTCCAGAACGGTCATTACATGGGGAAGGCACGTAGTTACTAAAGCAGACATGTCCGGAGAGGGGAGAGTCTCTTTAAGAAGTGATGGGGCTGATGTTACACTCCTCAGTTTCATACGGCTAGTATTATATTTTGCATTAATGGCATTAATCAGACTATGATGTCACAGAGTTTGTGCTTGTGAAAGCAGATTCCGCTCATTCCAGCAGAGATAGGGAAATAATATCACAATCAGGAGCGAGCGGACGCCAGGAGTGGAAAGCCCCCATCATCTATTGTCCTCAGCATCATCCCCTCCGCAGCGAAGGGTTACTGAAGGTGTAAGCTTACATCTTGTAGTTGTGACCTACAGAACATCTTCACTGTAGGCAAAAGGGTGCTGTGGATACAAAGGATCAGATAACCTAAAGGACAAGCTTCATAGAAGTATATACAACTGTCCTAACATTATACACGTAGTATGTGTGATAATGCTTCACACAACTGGAGATATGAGAGGTGAATAGTGATGGTGGAGGTGGTGGCACCGCAGTCATCGCTGCCCTGGCCTGAGGTGGCTGATAAGACTGCACATTATACAAGCTTCAGGTTTAGGATCCATTTAAAGGGACTGTCTGACCGGAGATAACTGTTTCTGCGGTCCGCAAATTGCAGATCCACAAAACACGGATACCTGCAGTGTACGTTCTGGATTTCGCGGAACGGCCAGCCCTATGATAGAAATGCCTAGTCTTGTATGAAACTGGACAGGACATGTTCTATATATTTTGTGGGGCCCGGAACGGAAGTACGGATGGAGGCAGCATATGGGTGTGCTGTCCTCACTTTTGCAGTCCCATTCAAATTAATGGGTCCGCATCCGTTGTTCAAAATTGCAGAATAGATGTGGACATAACCATACGGTCGTCTGAATGATCCCTAAGACCTCAGTGCTCCTGGGCACCCACCTATTATGTAACAATTATAATACCGCCATCATTTTATGTGGTAGAGCGGGTCCCAGGTACAACCCTGTACTGATACAACGCTTAAACCGGTTTAATCTTCTGCAAAGTAAAGATTACATAATGGTGGCGCTCACCGCTCATCCGTGGCACTTAGGAACATTTATCCACATGTCCCTTACCTGCAGCTATTGGCAAATGGACAGTCTGGGGAACACGGGTGAAACACGGCAGAATTTTTTAAAAATAAACTACTTCTTTTCACGTTCCCTGTATAGTGCCACCCTTGTACTACTGACCCATTTAAGAAAAAACTCACCATAAAATCTTCTTCCACCACATGACAAGATGCTTGAGACACATTTGACACCCTAGTGGAAGAGGTTGAGGTTCTCTACACAACTTTTAGATTTTCATGACCGAAGTCTCAGATGCAAATCTTGCTTGACCGCACAAGCACAGACCCTTACACGTGTAATGTGGTGACCTCCCTGCTCAGAAGGGCCATAGAACATGATATTTATGATTTTGAACACATTTTATTTATTTATTTATTATACGCACTTATATAGCGGTAATATATATATTCTGCAGCGCTTTATAAACATTAGCATCTGGCTGGCCCCAATGAAGCTCACAATGTAAGTTCCCTATCAGTCAGTCTTTGGAGTGTGGGGGGAACCAGAGAACCTGGAAGAAACCCACGGAAACACGGGAAAACACACAAGCTCCATGAGGATGTTGTCCATGGTTCTACATGTCACAACCCCAGAATAAGGGCTCATGTACACGGCCGGTGCCGGCCAATGGCCGTATTGCGGCCCGCATACATCGGGTCCGCAATACACGGGCACCGGCTGTGTGCAGCCCGCATCATGGACCCATTCACTTCAATGGGTCTGCAATCACGGATATGTGGAACGGAGGCACGGATCTGAACACCACGCCTCTGCACCGCAAAAAAGTAGTGCATGCAGTACTTTTTTTGCAGTGTGGACCGTCGGATGCAGATCACAGACCCCATTCAAGTGAATGTCTCCGCGATCCCAATGCGGCGGCCCCACAGTCAGTGCCCGTGTATTGTGGACCGCAAATTGCGGCCCACAGCATGGGCACTGACAGCAAACGTTCGTGTGCATGAGCCCTAACTTAGCAAAAAACATGGTGATCCCCAGCTTCATGAGAACAGAGGTGAAACATTTAGGGCATCCTGCACACGTTACAGATTTTGGGCATCCTGCACGCGTTACAGCCCAGTATCTTTTAGGAAACATGGCGTACCGCCCTCGGATAAGGTGGCTAAGGCCCCTTTTACACGAGCGATTTTTCCGTGACGTGAAGCCATAGCACCCGCTCTGAATTCTGACCTATTCATTTCAGTGGCTCTGTGTACATGAGCGGTTTTTTTTCACGCGTCAGTTCTGCGTTGCGTGAACATCGCAGCATCTTCTATATTCTACGTTTTTCACACAGCCCAGGCCCCGTAGAAGTGAATGGGGCTTCAGTGAAAAACGCATTGTGTCCGCAAGCAAGTCCGGGTGCAGTGCGTTTTTCACTGATGGTTGCTAAGAGATGTTGTTTGTAAACCTTCAGTTTTTTATCACGCGCGTGAAAAACGCATCAAAATGCATTGGACCATTGCGGAAAAAACTGAACTGAACGCAATCGCAGACAAAACTGACTGAACGCATCCGGACCTAATCCGTCACGATCATGTGAAAGGGGCCTAATACTTATTAAATAAAAAGTTTAAAAAAACACCAAAATATAAAAACTTTAAATCACCTCTTTTCCTAATTTTACATATAAAAATATATAAACAATAAAAAAGTAAACATCAGTATCGCCGCATCTGAAAAAGTCAAAACTATTAAAATATTAAAAAAGATCTCCTTCTGATTGGTATCGAATGGTATCGAGTATCACAATACTTTTTTATGGTATCGAAATTGAAACAAAATTTTGGTATTGTGACCACCCGACTTGAAACTTCAACAAAGAGTCTCTCTAGTCCTCACTACTCGGATCGTGCTATCAGCTGCTCCATCCGTGGTCCAAAGTCTGTGAGGTGAAAATAGAAATAATGGGAGAGGCTAATCACCCCTAATTATCCAGGAAGAAGTTGCGGGCAGCTGTTTGCCATTCCTGAGATGTATAGTATGTTAATGTCCCCCATAGAAACATCACACTCTCTTTTTTTTTTTTTCTGCGGACACTGAGGGTAACCAAATTAGCCGTTGGCAGCCATAGTAATTGGGAGGAACAGCTCCCATTAGGAGTCCAGCAAATTAGGAAGAATAATGGAGCAAGGGCTTTGTTACGAATAATAATAGTGCAACAAAAAAAAAAGAGTGACCTTTTCTTTGGGCTCTGCAGAGCTGTTAACCAAGCTCACCTGCAATCAGTGCTCAAGTCACAGTCAAATACGAGGGCTCAGAAGAGGACTGAGGGTCCCCCTAGATGACCACAAAACTAAGAATATCACTAAGAGCTCTCCTTACATGGATACTGGAAAAAATTAAAGACATGAACGCTTTAAAAATTCTCCATTATTTTTGAGGATTGCCCCTTGGTTACAAATTTTCCTTCCCTTTGTTCTCAGCAACATGTTTAGAGTATGTTCACAGTGGGGCAGACTCACTGCAAAATTATCATCCGGACTAGGGAAATCCACAGCGTATTACAGTATTAGAAGGGTGGATGTGATATTTTTACAGAATGTCATCCACACACTGAAAAAAAAAAATTGCATAAAATTTGTGTGGAAGCTGATCTGCCGCGTGGATGTAAAATCTGCAGCATGTCGATGGATGTTGAAGGGGATATCCAATATCCTAAACTGGCCCCCCCATGTCCCGGGCCCCTCAGAGGGAATATACTAACCCCGTTCCTCGCTCTCCGCGTCGCCTCTGGTCCCCGCACCACCGCTGCTGCCTCTCCCTGTATTCGGATGAAAACATCCTGTGTCGGAGAAAGAGTTGCCAATGGGAGGCGGGGACGAGCCTCCCAAAATAGTTGCAAGACCTTTGATAAATGACCCCTATGGTAGTAAGTTAGAAAGTGTAAGTATAAGGCCTCATGCGCACAACGTATGTATTTTGCGGTCCGTAAAAAAAGGATCCGCAAAAAATACGGATTACGTCCGTGTGCATTCCGTATTCTGCGGAACGGAACAGCTGGCCCCTAATAGAACAGTCCTATCCTCGTCTGTAATGCCGATAATAATAGGACATGTTTCACGAACGAAAATACGGGCGTATACGGAACGGAATGCACACAGAGTAAATTCTGTTTTTTTTGCGGATCCATTGAAATGAATGGTTCTACATACGGTCTGAAGAAAAAAAACGGAACGGACGCGGAAAGAAAACACCGTACGTTTGTGTGCATGAGCCCTTATGGAGATCTCGGCATGTGTTGGAGTATGCCATTACTTACTAATACGTCATCTAAGAAATAAAACCTCTGTAGGTAATCACAAGTACGGTGGAGGGTAACGTATGTCCATGACGACGGTTTGTATGGAGCTGTAAAACGCCTGAGGCCATATAATTATATGGTGCGATCGCATTTATTGTAATCCATAGCAACTAATTAAATTAGAGTTTTCTATTTTTGCAGCACCTGTCTGGGCGGCGGCTGAACGTTCCAGCTCTTTTGTCTGCCATGACGCTAAACAACCTCTGAAAGGATTATGTAATGAAGAAAATGAATATTTAGCTGGAGCAGTATAAACCGTGGCTTTTCAATCTAGTATTATAAGACTTTCTTTTGCATTTGTTATACTCTACAAGCAAATCACTGACCCGTATATGTTTCTCATTTCTTTTTTTGTATTATGTGGGGTTTTGGGTTGTACAACTTTCTTTCTCAATCAACTGTAGAGCCCTGGAGCAAGGGTACTCTGGACTATGGGCATTTGTGGACATTGGTCCTACAGCTACTATACAAAGCCATCAACCCTCTACTTTGTTGCACTTTGAAGGGTTCAGTTACATTGTTATTTATGCTGCTGTGTGCACTTACACTTCATATTGTTAAAGTGCATTTTATATGTTCATTGTAATATATCCTATTCATTTACACTATTATTGTACTGCACTCTGGAAAGGGTTAATACACTGCCAGATAATACTGAGAGACTTTGGGACTTTCTACGTGTGCACTGATAAGTTAGAAATCTTTCAGTTACTGAAAAAGTCTATGCAAAGTTTTGGAGGAGACAATCAGGCACAATGACATTCTGTCTGGTTTAGCTCTGTTGTTTACATCTGAAGACTTGCTTATGTCTAGAAAAACTGCTTAGTCCTTCCCATAGGCTTGTATTGAAACTCTTTACAAGTCTATAGCAGACTACTAAAATTACAACATTGTTTCTGTCTAGGCTGTGCTTCTCCAATCCACTTCTACCACTACATGGTTCTAGATCAATTAGAAACTGTATGTAAGCAGAGCAGTCAGAACCCCTAGTTTTCTGCAGAAAGGGACCAACGCTTAGTAGCAAAGACATTACCTTTACTGTTTATGTGACTAATTGACTTGAATATCCTACTTTATTGTCCACTGGAGCATCCTCAACAGGCTGACGCTTCTTGTTTTCTGCAGCACCTTTCCCAACTTTGCTGTGTAGACTGGGACAGAGTTAGCAAAGTCATCTTAGAGGGCTGGAAGCCTAGATAATTCTGGGTAGTAACACTACAGACACAGAGAAGGAACTGTATGACCGTCTCCTGCCAGGGGTTGTACTTCATCTCTTTCTGTTTATACACAATTTTCTGTCCACTAAATTTGTCTTACCATCTTATAAAATGATGGCCTATAGTTAGGATATGCCATCGCTTTGATTGTGACTATGTATGTATGATTATACAGGTCCCAACCCCAACCATTCCTGAGTATGAAGGGGGTGCAGTGTTGGGGTAGCCCCTCTTTGTTTATCCTTTGCACAGCGGCTCTTGGTCAACTGACTGTGCAAGGTACTGCAGCGTCATCCAATTCAAAGTCATCTGCAGTTCCCCGGACAGCCACATCTCTGGGAGATTTTCATACTGATGGCCTAACCTCAGGATAGGTCATCAATATCTTATTGGTAGACTCCCAGCACCCATGCCGATCGGCTGTATGAATGGGGCCACGGCACTCTCTAAATGCTTAGAACTCCTTTTAGGCCTTCTTGTAGCTTAGCTTAGGCCATGTGATATGACGTTCATCGGTCACATGGCCTAGATGCAGCAAAGTCCTCTTCAAGTGAATGGGGCTGAGCTGCGATACCAAGCACGGCTGCTATCCAATGGACGGCGCTGTGCTTGGTGAGCTGTGAGGAGGCCACTATTCTGGTAAGCGCTGCTGTTTTCTCAAACAGCTGATCAGCAGGGTTTTGGGAGTCGGACCACCGCTGATCTCTTGAGGATAGGCCATCATTATGAAAATCCCGGAAAAACCCTTTAAGTGTCGTTCAATACAACTGAAATTGAATGGGTGTGATGCCTTTAAGGGAAGGTTTTAAAACTAAAAAAAAAACTGAATTTGAAAACAAAAAGTTAATAGCCACCCATGTTTAGAGAGAAAAAAATTATTTTTGTTTTTGCTTTTTTTCTTAATTTTCCAAAAACACCACTCTCCCCCAGTGACTGTGTCTGGTATTGTGGGTCTACAACCTAGGACTAGAGTTGAGCAAACGTGCTCGTAACGAGCACTGTAGTGCTCGGATCCCCTGCGCTCGCATGGGCGCAGCCATCCGGATCCGTCCTCCTCACCCGACTGCAAGTCAGTGGGAACAGATCCGTTTGGTATGACACACTCGTGTGTCATACCAAACGGATCCGCCCCCTTTGACATACAGTTAGGTAAGGACGGATCCGGATGCCTGCGGCCATGCGAGCGCAGGGGATCCGACCACTACAGTGCTCGTTACGAGCACGTTCGCTCAACTCTACCTAGGACCCAGTGATCTAGACAAGAGCGTTTCTGGTGTTTTCTGATCCCCGGACAAACCCTTTGACAAATTAAAAGGGCTATGCATGACACAAGAGCAAAGGCTCCAAACAGAAGCCTATGGACTGCTTCTTTGATAGATTTTGCAGACAGATCAATAGTGCACCATGCTAGGCTATTGATCCACATACAAAATCAATGAGAGTGCACTGCAGACACATTTCTTTACACCAGTGTCATCTAGTGTCAGACAGCTACTGGATGCCATTGAGAAGAGAATGGACAAGACTGTCAACCATCGGCACTCCAGCTGCTGTGAAACTACAACCCCCAGCATACACACTTAGGCCTCTTTCACACGAGCGTGTCCAGATTTGGTCCGGATGCGTTCAGGAAAATCCGCACGCATCCGCACCAAATCCGCACGCAATTGCAGTCAGTTTTGACTGCGATTGCGTATGTTCTTTCAGTTTTTTCCACGCGGGTGCTGAACGTTTTGATGCGTTTATCACGCGCGTGCGAAAAAAATGAATGTTTACAAACAACATCTCTAAGCAACCATGCGTTAAAACCGCATTGCACCCGCACTTGTGTGCGGATGCAATGCGATTTTCACGCAGACCCATTCACTTCAATGGGGCCAGTTCTGCGTGAAAAACGCAGAATATAGAACATGCTGCGTTTTTCAAGCAACGCAGAAGTGATGCGTGAAAAACATCGCTCATGTACACAGACCCATTGAAATGAATGGGTCAGGATTCAGTGCGGGTGCAATGCGTTCGCATCACGCATTGCACCCGCGCGGAAACATCGCCCGTGTGAAAGGGGCCTTACTCAGCAGTTCTTGTAACTCCCATAGACGTGAAAGGAGGAGTCTGGGAGTTGTAGTTTCAGAACAGCTGGAGTGTTGGAGGTTGCTGATCCCTGGTCTAAGCCTTTTGTACACTTGCAACTTGATTCCCTTGCATACTGGGTTAATTAGCCAAAGAAAACCAGTGCATGGGAATTCTTAAAGGGGTTGTCCGGGTTCAGAGAAGAACCCGGACATACCTGCAATTTCACCCAGGCAGCCTGCCTGAAGAGGACATCGGAGCATCTCATGCTCCGATGCCCCCCCCTTGCCCTGCGCTAGATCGCGCAGGGCAAGGTCTCTTGTTTTGAAAATACTCGCTGCCGGGCGGGTACTTCCGCCCGGCAGTGAGTTCGGTGACGTCACCGGCCTTAATGGGCCGGCTTTAGCGCTGCCCTAGCCGTTTTACTGGCTAGGGCAGCGCTGAAGCCTGTCCATCAGCGCCGATGACGTCACCGACTCACTGCCGGGCGGAAGCCTCTGCCCGGCAGGGACCGGTACGTCACCGGAACCCGGCGAAATTCCTTTGCCCTGCGCTAATTAGCGCAGGGCAAAGGAGGGCATCGGAGCATAGGATGCTCCGATGCCCTCTTCAGGCGGGCTGCCTGGGTGAAATTGCAGGTATGTCCGGGTTCTTCTCTGAACCCGGACAACCCCTTTAATATCTATGCGACTGATCTCCAACCCATGGGATGTCAGCCTCAATTTGCCATAGCATGCTGGGTGTTGTAGTTTTGCAGCCGCTAGAGCCCCACAGACAAGTTTACTGACCTTGATGTAACCTTTATCACCTAAAAACTACACTAATGAAGTTACATTAGAGGGGGTCCCACCCCCAAATATTGCTAGTCATCGAGGAGGAGGAGGAGGGCGCATCCTTGACTGACACTTAAGTCAAACTCCTTCTAGCTGCAGTCACACAACCTGGAGGAGATGGAGGATCGGAAATCATGGCTTCACCGACGGGTAGAAATAGAAGCCTAAAGCCTCATTCACACGTCAGTGTTCTCCACGGACAGCACACGTCCCCATTCATTTCAATGTGTGTGTTCAGACATCAGTGTCCGTGGTTCTGTTTTTTAAGCACGGATGCTTGTCCTATCTTGATCCGTGTTCCCGGATCCCTCACGCCCATTATAGTCACTAAGTCAGTGAAAACCACGGATGCAGCACGGATGTCATTCGTGTTGCATCCGTGTTTCACGGATCATTAGGAAGAGATGCTTTGAAAATTATTTTTCAGCTGTTTAGTGTCAGTGAAACACGGATGCAACACGGACAGCAAAAAATGGACACACGGATCCTTCACGGACAGCTTCACGGACAGCTTCACGGATGCCTCACTGACCACCTGCTCACGGATTTGAGCACGGACGTGTGAATGATGTTTGTGGATTTGTGGATGTCTAGCCCAGGCTGGCGGTGGAGAGTGTCTACCGCACTGTACATGAGAGTACATGGGGGTAGAATACAATAGGTACAGATAAAACCTAGATTCAGAGAGGGAAGTCCAGAATAATTTTTTTATATATAGCTATCTATAAGGATTAACAAAAAAATCTGCTTAGGCCTCTTTCACACTAGCGGCAGTCCGGATCCGGCAGGTGAAGGGTGCCGCTGGATCCGGACTGCCGCAGGGACATGTGTGGGTCCGGAACCGCGTTCCGGCCCCACACATGTCACACAGTACCATATACAGACATACACACACACACATACACATACATACTTACATACTCCAGGCAGGCCGCACGTCTTCACGCCCAGGAGACGCGCAGCTATGACGATTCCCCACAGCGCCCTCTGCTGGGCGCTGTAGGGAATCGTCATAGCTGCGTGCCTCCTGGGCATGAAGACGTGCGGCCTGCCTGGAGTATGTAAGTATGTGTGTGTATGTCTGTCGTGACGGATCCGTCCTGAACAAAGTCAATGGAGGGCGGATCCGTTTACCATGTTGGTCACACCAAACGGATCCGTCCCCATTGACTTGCATTGGGGGTCATTCCCGATCCGTCTTGGTGCGGATGCCTGGACCGGAGAGCAAACCGCAGCATGCTGCGGTTTGTTCTCTGGTCTGCAGACGGAACGGAATGCTTTCAGGAGCCTCCGTTGTCTTCAGTTCAGTTTTGTCCCCATTGACAATGAATGGGGACAAGACTGAAGCGTTTTTTTTCCGGTATTGAGCCCCTATGACGGAGCTCATTACCGGAATTTAAAAACGCTAGTGTGAAAGTAGCCTTATTCATTTTGGGTCGGGGGAAGGAGCTTTTGTGGGTAGATTATAATATTCAAGGCAAAAGAGAGGGAAGCAAAAGCCTTTTTATTATTTGGGACATTGGAGATGCACACAGAAGAGTCAGAAGATTAAATAAAGTATTATATCTGATGACCCCATCGCCATGGTTACCGGACAGCAGAAAATATGAATCAAGCCAACCTTTACAGAGGAAGGCACTGGAAATAAACCTGATAAACAATATATATTTGTATACATTTATGGATCCAGTGCAGTTCAGGGCTGAAGAACCTTATACACTCAAATACTGGGAGCTCCAGTAATGCTCAATACAGCAGGCCCAAATTCTTCAAAAATGTTATAGGATTAGAGCATCCTTAAGGAGCAAAAAATATTTTTTTTCTTACAGGGCATCTGTCAGCAGTTTTGTACCTATGACACTGGCTGACCTATTACATGTGCACTTGGCAGCTGAAGACGTCTGTGTTGGTTCCATGTTCATATGTGTTCGCATAACTGAGAAAAATGATGTTTTATTATATGCAAATGAGCCCCTAGGAGCAACGGGGGCGTCGCCATTACACCTAGAGGCTCTGCTCTCTCTGCACTTTGATTTACAAGGCCAGATAGTGAAATCATCAACACCTGCCTGGCCCTGTCAATAAAAGTGCAGAGGGCGCGGCAGTTGTAGAGAGAGCAGAGCCTCTAGGTGTAATGGTAACGCCCCCGTTGCTCCTAGAGGCTCATTTGCATATAATAAAACATCATTTTTCTCAGCAATGCAAACACATAAGAACATGGGACCAACACAGATGCCTTCAGCTGCCAAGCGCACATGTAACAGGTCAGCCAGTGTCATAGGGACAAAACTGCTGACAGATGCCCTTTTAAGTGCAATAAAGCCTTTAATGGCCACTGGCCCTCATCTCCTTGCTGTATGAAACTCTGTGTGACATCATCGGGCTGGCTGCTAGATGGAAGTCTCCACCTAGCATAGTGAAGAGAAGCCCGGTTTGTCACCGAATACCATACAAGCAGGATTAAATTAACTAATTAGAACCAGATTGCCTATTTGGGGTTCACTGTTGATGAAGGTATGATATGCGGTAATCTGCAAAACCGTGCAGAAAGTAACAAGGAGAACCAAGGTGGCTGCGTTCCAACTGCAGCATTAACGAGCCGTGAGTTGTGAGGAATCGCTGTCAGCCAAGAAGTATTGAAGGTGTACGGATACCTGTACAAAAAGAGTTACAGGGGTTTTCCCAGACTTTTATATTGATGACCTATCCTCTGGATAGGTAAGGCTACTTCCACACTTGCGTTTGCAGGATCCGTTTGTGGGATCCGTCACAGGCTCTCATAAACGGTCCTGAACTGATCAGTTTTTCCTAATGGGATCCCTAAAGTATCCATTCAGAACACATCAGTTTTGCTTCAGTTCAGTCTCCATTCCGTTTTGGAGGCGGACACTAGAACGCTGCTTGCTGCGTTTTGGTGTCCGCATGAAGAAACTGATGCAAACTGTGACAATGTAAGTCAATGGGGACGGATCCGTTTTGTCTGACACAATAGAAAACAGATCCGTCCTCCATTGACTTTCAATGAAGTTCAAGAAGGATCCGTCTTGGCTATGTAAAAGATAATACAAACAGATCCATTCAGAACGGATGCAGACGGTTGTATTATCAGGACGGATCCATTTGTGAGAGCCTGGACGGATCTCACAAACGGATTCTGCAAACGCAAGTGTGAAAGTAGCCTAATCAGTATCTGATCAGTGTGTGTCCGACACTCGGCACAGTAGCACCGCAGCATTATCGTAGTAGTGCCGCGTCCTTCTTGCCTAGACCACATGGTCACATGGACTAAGCGCTGCTCAGATCAATTGAGGCAAATGGGAGTGAGCTGCGATACCAAGCACAGCCGTTATACAATGTACAGCGCTGTACAGAAGGTCGCGGGGCTACCACGAGCGTCTGTGCTTTCTTAAAGAGCTGATTGGGGGTCGGACACCCCCCATCAGATACTGATGTCTAGAGGATAGGTCATCAGTATAAAAGTCTCAGAAAACCCCTTTAAAACTTAACAAAAATCAATTAAGAAGAGTGAAATATAACAGAGAAACTCCTCATGTTCCTGAGGACGAAGCGGAGCTGAAATGAATGTGTTGTCAGAGCAAAGCGCTGACTTATTTGTTACCATTTCTCTCGGCAGAAAGGTAATATAAATAAAGATAAGTCTGCCTAGTTTCGGGGGAAATGTGCGGTTAGTTTACAGCGCGGTGCATTGCCGTTCTACTATAATAATACTTCAAGTTAATGATCCAATTATTTAAAAGAAGTTCCCCCAAAAAACAGGCCATGTGCTTCTTATTG
Organism: Rhinella marina; assembly: GCA_900303285.1. Lineage (NCBI taxonomy): Eukaryota > Metazoa > Chordata > Amphibia > Anura > Bufonidae > Rhinella > Rhinella marina. Next base: position 907,137 of record ONZH01009327.1, on the reverse strand, counting down.
CCTTGAGCTGGAAATCCAGCTGCATTTTACCTTTTTTTTCCAGAAAAGATACGTTGGACGGGATTTTGGGAAAAGCCATAGCCCCTGATCCCCTGACTTCAGTCGGAAGAGTGCGATCAACGACACGGTATTGGATCCATAAATTTACCGTTTTGACAGCAGGACGCACGATTGTAACTATGATTTTAATAACTCAAGTCCATCTTTCTTGAAATATCTTCATATGTTCTCACTTTCCCTCACCCTCCCTTCCCCCCCAAACCCTTCCTCCAAACTTACCATCATTTCTGGATGGAGAAGTGATTAACAGGCGCAGGCCTTGGCCGGTTCAGGCCAGCTGTGCCATAGAAATTGTCAGCAATGACCAGGAGCACTCCGAGAAACAATTGAATTTCTAGCACATTGCCATCATGGTTGATATATTCTTTCAAGGTCATTACCCAAGGCTGAGAAGGTCACATGATTAACGAGTGACAGACCCAATGAGACCTCATGTGCGCGAGGGTCCTTCTTTTAATTAGAGAGAGGGACTGCGAAAAGTGAGGGTTGCAAAAAATATATAGTGGGGGGGCCGGCTTCCCAAATACTAAATATATGTAGGAAGGTATCTCAATGAGGGTCACTGGAAGAGATTCGAGGTCGCTCGGATTTATGAACCCATGCACATGGAAATTCAATCAACCGTTAAGACGTGCGCTCAATTTATTGTATTTTTATTTTTTTGCATGTTACGTTTAGATTTAAAAAAATAAATAAATAAAAATACAATAAAAGAATGAAACATAATTTATAACGATGCAGCCGATGTGGTTGAATATTCAGAATATGGTAGTAGTTCTCCGCTGAGACGCCAATCACATCGACCCGGGGGACGCTTATTGAATTTGCCCTGAGAATATGCACATTTATGGACTGTGCAGCGAAGTGAGATATGTTATAGACACGTTAAGGTGGACAAACCTAAGGGACTGAAATCCAGTAATTCTAATGCCAATACTGATCCATCTTGACAGTGTCGCGTTCCTTTAGCATCAATATTAGCACCGGGAGTAAGGAAAGCGATCCGCTGTCACCTGGGATAAGAATGATTCAGGAGCGAAGGGGCCGCAATTACGTATTTAAAGATGTTACATTGAAATCTGGGAACAATGGGTAAAAATATAGAAATGCAAAAAAAAAAAAAAACCCTAATACGCGTCGGAGAAGAACAGAACTGAATATGTTTGATAAAAGGATAACGCTGTATATAATGCGCCATCTCTGGGGGTCAGTATAGCGCAAAGCTCAATCCCTGGTGACCACTTCATCTTACATTGCCAAGTCTCTCGTGTCCAATTAAACGAAGAAATATTTTACTCTATTTTCTTCTGTTTTACATTTTTTCATGGTTTTAGATGCATCGAAGAAGATCTTAGATGCTTACAGCAATCGGACATGTCGACAATCTTCGGGGGACACTAAAAGTCTTCAGCTTCCTATCAGGTAATGTAAAGGCCGCCCCCTTCCCAGCCAAAGGCACGCACGATACATATTTATGACCTATTGACTGCATACACCATAAATATCTGTATAGAAGGGGTCAGAATGGAAGTGAATGAGCGCTCTTGGCTGTGGTCACCTCCCATTCACTTTAATGGAGAGTGACCAAGCATGCATTCCTATGTTCTCAGGATCTGTAGGGGCCTCGGCAGTTGGATATCCAATCAATATGCCATAAATATCTTTAGCAGGAAATTCCCTTTGAGATGTGAAGTTCTTGTGCAATGTACAGTAGTGAATATATCAGGCGAACATTGGAATAAGATTAAAGAAGAACTCCCTAAATAAATTGTATTCCATGTCCTGCTAGAAATGTACATGATGTAATCTGTAGTGAATGTCATTTTCTTACCAGTGTCTGTATTTGTGAGTTATATCTCCCTGATGCTTCTCATCTGTGTCATGTGACCAGCAATCAGACTCACCAGATAACACAGCATCTTATGTGTGGACAGGAAGTCTATTTCTCTATGCATTCCTATGGGAGCCTCACTCTCCGTCTCATAGGAATGAATAGAGCAGTAACTGGCTTCCTGTCCTGGGTCAGTTGGAGGTCAGGGAGTTGGTCACATGACCCAGCTACAATAAGAAGAGAGTGTATAAGTTAGAATTACAGTCTGATAAGAAGATTACATTCACTACAGATTATATCATGCACCTTTCTAACAGGTCAGAGAATAAATTTTTTTGCGGGAGTTCTACTTTAATAGAGCTAAGACTAAGACGTTTCATGCAACCAAAAACACTTGGGTGACTTTTTCTGCAACTTCCTGTTGCGCGAAAATTGTAAGTTTGTTATTTGGCTGTCAAAGAAATAGACCAATTTCCAACAGCGCAAAGCGACTTACATTAATGTCAGTGCTGGCAAAGTCATGTGCAGTCAATGACCAACAGTGTTGGATTTTTTCTCATGGGTCACTACGTGACAGCCATTAGCAATGTGACTCCACTGGCAATCATGTCATTGTGTAACCCTAGGGTTAGTGACAACCACTTTGGTAAACCACATTACTCGTAGCCTTGGAGTTGTCACTTCCCTTCCTCCGCTGCTCTTGGCAGCTCATCCTAAGGGCATCATTCAGCAGGGGAAAAAATGGGGCACAGAGCATGCCTAGAAAACTCTCCCACAGAAGTCAATGGTGGTCCTGCCGTGTCCATTGTGTCTAGGGCCCATGTAGCTGCTTTCTAAAGACAGGAAGTCTCAAAGGGAACCTGTAACCATGGAAGTGCAATGTACGCTGCAAGCAGCATGCTATAGAGCTGCAGGAGCTGAGCAGTTTGAGATATACCATATTTTTCACTCTATAAGATGCACTTGCCCATAAGACGCACCTACGTAAGTTTTAGAGGAGGACAATAAGAAAAAAGTATTTTTCATTAGACCTCAGATTAGACCACCAATCAAACCCCCAATGTTAATCAGACCTCAGCTCACAGCCCCAATCAGACCCCCAATCTTAATAAGACCCTCAATCAGATAAGAAAGCTAATGTTAATAAGACCCCAATAAGACCTCAGATCAGACCCACAATCTTAATAAGACCCTCAATCAGATCAGAAAGCCAATGTTAATAAGACCCCAGATCGGACCCACAATCAGACCTCAGCTCAGACCCCAGTGTGAATGACCCCCAATCAGACCTCAGATAAGAGCCCCAATATAAATAAGACCCCCCATTCAGACCTCAGATCAGACTCCCATACCTAGGATCAGACCCCCATGCCTCAGATCAGACCCTCATGCCTCAGATCAGACTCCCATACCTAGGATCAGACCCCCATGCCTCAGATCAGACCCTCATGCCTCAGATCAGACCCTCATGCCTCAGATCAGACCCTCATGCCTCAGATCAGACTCCCATACCTAGGATCAGACCCCCATGCCTCAGATCAGACCCGTATGCCTCAGATCAGACCCCCATGCCTCAGATCAGACCCTCATGCCTCAGAGCAGCTCCAAGGAACCAGCTCTCTCCTCCTTCATCACAGATTGCCCTTATGCTGTCCACAGTCACAGCACAGCTGACGGCAGAGGACCAGGAAGCAGTGGGTACAGAGCCTGGGGAGTGCTGCATTCACTGCTTCGCAGTCCATTTGGGGGGAACAAAAAGTTTGTCTTATGGGGGTGAAAAATACTGTAGTTTTATTCAGGGGCTGATTGGCCATAGACCTTAAAGGGAAATTTCCCGGTGGGCCGATGCCCAGAGGGCCACCTGGGCATTCTTCACGTCCGGCCAGTGGAAGGTTTTGGGGATGTTTTTATAATGTGCCACAATCCGGTATTGCTGGTCCTGCCTTCCATCAATTTGGACCTGACTACAAAACGGGGTCACTTTTAGTATTTTTTCCAAGGCCACTTTAGGTTCCCAATCCACCCCTGGTTTTATTGGATAAGATTCAGTAAAACTTGTATTTTATTCATTTAAATTCCTGCTAATTCTGAGCTTTGAAGTCCAGGAGGCGGTCCTATCAGTGATTTATCATGGAGGGAAGGCTGTCAATCACTGATAGGATTGTCTTTACTTAAACTTTTCCCATAAAACAATATATCAATCTGCTCAGCTCTTCCTGCTCTATAACGTGCTGCCTTCAGCTCAAACATCACATTTAAAGTCATAAGTTCCCTTTAACATATTGTAGGCCTAGTGGTCAGTTGATATATTGCAGGATGTTTTTTTTTTTTAGATATAGACAGGGACTTAATTTTTTTTTTATTTTAAAAAAGCTATGAAGTGGGGCTTGTGCCAACATTTTCGTCTTTCTGCTTTTATAACCCCCCCCTCCTTCCTTCCTCCCACCATGATTAAAAAAAAAAAAGTAAAAATTTCTGGTCCACCAATTATGATAGATGTTAGAATCTGGGAAATGCCATAGAAAACGCCTCTGATGCACTCAGGTAGAGAAGCCGTGCTACACGTGTGTCACTGCAGATTTTATGCACATTTATATGCAATCAATTAAAAATAGAGATATTGAGATAATTAGTCTGAAAAACCATTGCAATGAATTGAATCAAGCAGAGCGAGTGGCACAGAGTGTGACCCTAAAAGCATACGTGAGCAAAGAACTCTCAGGGAATTCACAGGCAGCTGTGTATCCGATCTCCGAGGCACTTGATTCATGCCAGCTACTCCCAGCGCGTCCTTTTATGTTCCTAGTATTGCACAAATCTCTCCCTGGTGCCCACTCTCTGATGATAGATTTCTATCCTTCTCCAGCCTATTCTTCCCCCAATACTTTTGTGATTATAAAGATCGCTGCCATTAGCAGAAACTCTCGACAAATATGAGGCACAGAAATCCTTGTACATTTTGTACGGCCTTTTTTTGAAGAAAAAGGTTTCATCTCATTGTAAAAAAAGAATAACTGGAAGATATTTTCTGCTGGTTTGGAAAATTTCCAATTTAACATGAGGTGAAAATAGAGATTTGGGCTATTTAGACATAAAATAACCAAAATGATTCATATTAAATAGCAATTACATCCCCGTTAATTACATCATGGCCAGGAGCCAAAAATGTGACAACCTCGCTGGGTGGCATTTTGTCGTTATTGCTTCAGTTCCCTTTAATAAGAGTGAAAGGGAAGGGGGTGCCACACAGAAGGCATGGGGCCTATGAAGTGATATAGGGGCCCCAAAGCAAAGAGTAAAATGGAGCCCGCCATTGGTACCCCTCACCAGCTGAGGTGAACTTGTCTGTCCACCTCGTTGTATCTCCTTTCAACACTTTTGAGTTCATTCCCCCCTCTCTTATGTGTTAGAGAGGGGATCGACGCCCGTTCTGGGCCCCCTCTCGCCAGGTGCCCCATCGCAGTCGTATGGGACTGGCTCTAGGTACATACACCTTATAGATTACATCTGAGATGTCTGTCCTGAAACAGAACCAGTACAAACATGGATTCATGTAGAAGTAAGGTGCACACAAAATGGTGGACAATAAGCCACATACCTGAATGCAGTGGGTGGGCTGAGTTAGAGGAGCTGATGTCGTAGCAGCAGTAATGACTGTATTCTCAACTTCTAAGGTGGTATCTGGTCCAATATGGACAGTCGTCAGTACATTATATTTTACATATGGTATGAACAGTGTAATATTATTATAAAAATCCCCATCCAGAATCGAGGTGAACCCTGCAGCTCCATCAGTTCTATAAATGTCATGTGGCTGCTTACGGAAAATGGTGGACTAATAGATTTTTCTACCTATGCACTGAGAATTTAGAAATCTTCGACTGTGAATATAAGGGACTATGCAAAAATGTTTTTGGAGGAAAAAACAGACACCCTGAGCTTTTGTATGGTTTAGCTCTGTTGTTTACATTTGAAGACTTGTTTATTTCTGGAAAGACGGCTTAGTCATTCCCATAGACTTGAATATTGAAATGCCAGACTGGAATTGCAACAATGTTTCTTTCAGGCTGTGATTCTCCACTCCACCTCTACTACTATAAGGGTCTAGTTCAGTTAGAAACTGTATATAAGGAGAGCAGTTAGAGCCCCTACTTGTCTTCAGATAGGGACCAATGTTTAGTAGAACAGACTCTGCCAGGCTGCATGAGGGACCAGAAGAAGACATTGAGATGAAGATACTGAGTCACAGACCCTGGGTCACCAGCCTTTTGACCTGGAAGCCAGCCACATCACTGAGCCACATACCCTGGGCCACCGTCCTATTGTCTGGGATACCAGTCTTCTGAGACATGGACAGCTAGCTCAAGCCTTTCCTCAGCACAAAACCTTCCATTGCCTGTATTGTTTGGCACTTGAGTTCCTCTAGTAAAGAGGCACACTGGTTTACTGCAGATCCTGACTCTCTGGACTTATTTCCCATTGAGATGCAACACATCTAGCTAAACCCTCTAGAGAGCAGCAACACATGGTGATACCCTGATGGTGTTGAGGGGAACCAGCAAAGACAATGGGGGCATATCGCTAGGATATGTACCCATTGTCTTATAGGCGCGGGACCCACACCTATACTGAGAACGTGAAAAAAAAAAGTGAAGGAGGGCACACCACGCATGCGCAGCTGCCCTCCATTCATTTCTATGGAGCCACCAAAAATAGCCGAGCATTAGCTCAGCTATTTCCATCGAGCATGCGCAGTGCGCTCCCATTCATTTCTATGGGAGCAGCGGGGGAGCTGCACCTGGTGGCGGCCGGACCCCGGTGCGGGTCCTCCAGGCGCAGTGCTCCCCCCTCCGATCTTTATATAGGTACGGGTCACAGCGGTGGGACCCGCACCTATAATACAAATCGGGCATATCCAAGCGAGATGCCCCCATTGTCTAAGACGAGAATACCCCTTTAATCGGCTTGGAATCTTTTAGCTATTACTGGAGAATATTTTATAAAAAATGCAACAGTCCGTGTCAAATCTGATAACAATCCATATTGTGTCCCTGACTCTGTTCACACGTTATTTAAAATTGCAGCAGAACTTTTCATTTGCACTGCAGGGAATAAAAATACCCCAGAAATAAGTGTGCTACTAACTTCCAAGGATCCCGCGTCCACAGAAGAACCCCGACTGCTAGCCTCAGTTTTTTTGCAGCAGAAATACGTGTTTGATTTAACGTCGACGTGTGAACAACCCCTAATAATCATCACCACCACTATCTCACATCATGCATCCATATAAATATATTTAAAGTACGCGGCCATCTTTGTCCACACGTGTCTGTGCAATGTCGCTCCATTGTTCTATGGTCAGATAATCAGAAATATGGATTTGGTATTTTTAAGTTCATTTTCTGTGAAATTCAGAGCTCAGCTCAGCAATTAATTTTCTTAAATAAATCATTCTTTCATTGAAGCGCTATCCGCTCCTAACCATCTCATTAACTATTAACAGGAAAAACATTCATTTCACATAGTTTTCCCACTGGGGGGATTTGGCCCGTCCTGCACCTTTCGGCACACTGTTGAATTTGCGATTAGTTGAACATCTAATGGGGGAGCTACCAGTGGCCTCACACGCCGGCTAAAATTAACAATGGCTTGTTCTGTTTTAATGGGGAGCTTTAAAAACCGAAATTATGTCAGTCTGGGCACAGCGCTCGCCTCCTCTATTATCTCCCTCCAGGTCAGCATTCTGCCGATCCATCTTTGTGTTATATTTCTCAGATTGTATCGCGGGCTCCTGCATTTCGCTGTATTGTCAGGGCACAACAGATCTCCCTGGGATCTGGAAGGCCCTGGTGTGCTGTTTTTGAGTCATAGGTAATTAACACAATGAAAGCGTTTGAGGGAAAGAAAAAGGCCGGAGAGTGTGTGCCGCCTGGATGCTGTGAGGCTCAAGTTCAGATATGCCCGAGTGTGTGTGCGTGTGCAATTTTTATGAAGTGTCTACACTAAAGCGGGTGCTCCGGACTTGACCTCGTCTCAAGCCCAGATGTTCATTCTCTCATTTCTGTCTCTATCGAATCTCATTCCTTCCTTCCTCGCCCCCCCCCCCCCCCCCCCCAAAAAAAAAAAAAAAACTGTCTCCTAGTGAATGAATAGGTAGAGGAGCCCCTCCCTCTCACGTTGTCTGACCATTTCCCTGAGCCATCTCCTACCGTGTAAGATAATAGGCACAAGTGAGAACAATGAGAGTCGAAGAGATTGAACACAAAAGAGAAGAGGCCGTTACTGCAATGCCAGTAATTAAAGAGACTGTTTCAAGGTTGCGGGGGTAAAAGCCATATCGTTTAATATACCCCTGATAATTTGGGACCGCGGAAATGGGAGACATTTACTTGGATCACAATTGTATTCAGATGAATCCTCGCCTTGAGAACAAGAAAGAGAAGAAAGGAAGCGAAAAAAAAAAAGAAAAACAACAAAACACAACAATGAAACAACGTCTCGTGTTTGACACGTCGCCCGCAAAATACACAATGCGTCTTGTCATGTTGTTTTTTATTAATATAATAGTTTGTAATTAAGAAGATGCATCACCGAGTGTGCCGAATAATTCCTTATAATTTCCCTTAACCCCTTGCGGTACCATAGGGAGAAGTTAAAGGGTTATTCCCATCTCAGACAATGGGGGCATATCGCTAGGATATGCCCCCCATTGTCTGATAGGTGCCCCACCGCTGGGACCCGCACCTATATCAAGAACGGAGAGGGGAGCGCTGTGCCTGGAGGACCGGCCACCACCAGGCGCAAATCCCCTGCTGCTCCCATAGAAATGAAAGGGAGAACACCGCGCATGCGCAGCCACCGCTCCCATTCATTTGTATGGAGCCGATGGAAATAGCCGAGCCAGTGCTTGGCTATTTTCGGCGGCCCCATAGAAATGAATGGAGGGCAGCTGCGCAGTGCGCCCTCCATTCATTTCACCGCTCCATTCTCAATATAGGTGGTGGAACCCGCACCTATCAGATAATGGGAGCATATCCAAGCGAGAAGGGAATAACCCTTTAAGGTTATAATAGAGATTAACATGCCCTATCCTTTTTTCATCAACATCTTCCAACATAAACGTCTAATGCACCCAACATCACTGGCCGCCCAAAATCAGTGGATACAGGTATGACCTCATTGACTGTCTATGACTGGCATAGACTGTGGCACAGGATAAGGTTGCATATAAGAGGGAATATCTTGACACAGCTCTATATATTTGATATATAGATGTAAATTGTAAGGCCGTCACCCCTCTGAAACAGCCTGTTACTAAATCTTTGTATGTTGTACTTTGTGTTGTTTTATATTATGCAGGTATATATACAGCACCATGGAATTAAAGTGGTTTTCATACTGATGACCTAACCTCAGGATAGGTGATCGATATTAGAACAGCGGGGATCCGACTCCCAGGACCCCCGGCAATCAGCTGTATAAAGAGGTAGTTGGTGGGCACTTATGCCTCTTTCTAGGCCATATGACGTCACATTCATCAATCACATGACCTAGGAGCAGCTCAGTCCCATTTAAAGAAGAACTCCCGCAAAAAATGTTATTCTCTGACCTGTTAGAAAGGTGCATGATGTAATCTGTAGTGAATGTAATCTTCTTATCAGTGTCTGTATCTGTGAGCTATCCCCTCTCTTCTAATTGTAGCTGCGTCATGTGACCAACTCCCTGACCTCCAACTGACCCAGGACAGGAAGCCAGTTACTGCTCTATTCATTCCTATGAGACTGAAAGTGAGGCTCCCATAGGAATACATAGAGAAATAGACTTCCTGTCCACACATAAGGTGCTGTGTGAGTTGGTGAGTCTGATTGCTGGTCACATGACATAGATGAGAAACATCAGGGAGATATAACTCACAAATACAGCCACTGGTAAGAAAATGACATTCACTACAGATTACATCATGTACATTTCTAGTAGGACAGAGAATACATTTTTTTTGCGGGATTTCTTCTTTAAGTGCACAGCCATTATCAAATGGAAGGTGATGTGTTTGGTAACAAGGCTGTGGTGCTCACCGGAGATCGGCGGGTGTCCCAGGAGTCTGATCCCTGCCGATCTCATATTGATTACCTATCAAGATAATGATAATCCCAGAAAATGGAGTTTTCAAATAAACAATAATAATAATAATATAAACAAATACAATAAATGAAAAAAAAAAACCTTCTTTACTGACATGAGAAAATAGTGTGAACAATAATCCAACTGATCTCTGCTTGTCCATATTGGTGATATATGTCTAGACTGATCTTATATCTCATCATTGTGGTCAGTAGGGTCTGGGAGAAGCTATGAGGTCTATTTGCACCTACAGAGAAATTGCCATCGTTGGTTTATGTTATTTTACAAGGATTTTCCATCACTGGCTCCATATGAGTTATCACATCAGATGTAATGTCTCAATGGCTACTGCAATAAGATTTAGTAAATGAACGAGGTCTATAATCAGAGGTAACTTTTGCTCCTTCTCTGTGCATAGCAGGATATTTTAGTGGCTTTTTCACCTTGAATTCCTTGTAAAGTAGTTGGTTAGTGGTACCTTGCCCCATTCTTGAAATCTTAAGTAACCGTACATGTGTACTGCACACTGAAGACCTTTAGGTTGAGCTACGAGGGGCCAGGAGGCTAGAAAACATCCAGCTATGTAGCGAAGAGGTCAGCTCCATTGAAGACATCCTCAGGGCAGGATGTGTCTTGCTACCACCACATCTCTTTGTATTATATGGGTGTTGGCCAGGTGACATGTTAGGAACTGGTCAACGGGGAGCTCGCCCATTTGTTTACGACTTTCTTTACTCTGTGTTACATATATTTCTTTTTTCATAGTTTAGTAAACTTTTATACACCTAAGTCGTGTTAAAGGGGTCCTCTCACTTCAGCAAATGGCATTTATCATGGAGAGAAAGTTAAAGGGGTTGTCGGGGCATTTACTATTCCCCATTCATTGCTCTGATAGATTTATATCAAGCTGGAAGCTCAAGGGGAGTGTCTTTTCTGCTGCAGCTAAGGGGGCGTGTCCATGTTCTACCTATCACAGCTCAGGGGGGGGGCATGTCTCAGCTCTCCCTATAACAGCTCAGGAGTCAGTGGAAGGATGAAACTGAGCATGTGCGGCCTTCTCAGTGAGCAGGACATAGAAATAAGAAAAAGAACAAACAGCAGGTGGCGCTATACAGATACATTTTATTGTATAACTCAGTGGCTATATTTTGTGCTAAATTTTTAATTACATGCAATTACAAAAGTATTCAGATCCAGGAGCTGGTTTGAAAACTGTAGAATATTTTTCATGGGACAACCCCTTTAAGCATTCACCTAAAGAAGAGTGATTGCCATTCAACTATAGAACTGATCTGGAATCCTACAGGAGAGTGGACAGGAGGGGCGCAGTTTGGAGGAAAGACGCCAGGTTTTTCTAATCCTGGACAACCCCACTTTAACATATACAAGCTGTAGGAAGGAGAATATAATAGTTTCTAGTCCTAACACATGTCTTTCTTCTTACCAGCATCTCCAAAACTTATATGCCCCCCGAGAATGTTTGATACTAGAAAAGCAAAATCCTACTTCAAAACTAAAACCTAACTTAAAGGGGATGTCCAAACTACAGTTATTGATGACCTATCATCCACATCAGATCTGTTGGGGTCCATTACTCTCAGCGATCATCCGCTGGCGCCTGAAGCTTTACAGTGTATGGAGCTGGAAGCAGAGAGCGCTGTATACTGTGTAGTGGCTGTAGTGGGGGGTACTGCAGCTCACATCAGGGTACGGCTACATGATTGTAGAGTAGCAGTGATTACACAGAAATGAATGGGATTGCTGGATTTCTTGCAACTGGCGTAGTGATCCCATTCATTTCTATGGGATCGTCGTGACCAGTGTCACCGTGTAGCTGCACCCTAAACGGTGCTGAACTGAAGTCCTGTGATGATGGAAACGACACAGTTTAAGGAGCCTTCTGTTTCCACTCCCCGCTACTGCCCGAATAAGCTGATTGCCGGGGATGATGAGTGCTGGACCTCTACGGATCTGGTATTGATGGATAGGACACCAATATCTGTAAGGGCCCTAGCACACGACCGTGGAGCACGATCTGGGACACTCCATGAAAACCCGGACCGTGCTCCTTCTGAGGGCAGGAGCGCACGGCGTCATTGGTTGCTATGACGCCGTGTGCTTCCTGAGGCCGCCGCTGTACAGTGATACACTCTATACGAGCGTGTACAGTATATCACTGTACAGCGGCGGCCTCAGGAAGTGCACGGCGTCATAGCAACCAATGACCCCGTGCTCTCCTGCCCTCAGAAGGAGCACGGTCCGGGTTTTCCCGGACCGCGCTCCACGGTCGTGTGCAAGGGCCCTAACTTGGAGGACCCCTTTAAACACCCATATGCAGCATTGGTATAGTAAAATAAAGAATATGATTTCCAAATGTTCCCCTCCTTCAGCTAGAAGAATAATATCTTACAGTGTAACCCGTTTAGCATGTCTATTCAATACATGGGTACATCTTGTAACAGAAAAAAAAAATCCCCCGCTGCTAAAATTAAAATTTTAATTACCAGACCCATTTTTTTCCGGCAAGAAATTAAAATATTATGAAATTAGAATAATACACGTGTGTAACTTTTCTTCTTTGCCGCGCCTGTGTGGTTCCATTTTGGCCGATTATTGACTGACGTTAGTATTAATCTGCGCGGGGGGTATGCGAACAATAGTAGCACCTTACACCAGTCCCCGAAGCACGCAGCAGTCTCAGCAGTGGAAAATGACAATTTTATGAATCCTAATCAATCAAAGGGCTTATTAACTCAATGTGAAACCAGATTAAAATCTTTAATTAGAAATTGCTCCAATAGGAAAAGCAAAGGCGCTTATGGGAAACTGAAAATGCCGGATATTAAGGCACTTGTCATTAGCTCTGTAGATATTGGTCTCCCCCCCCCCTTCCTATTCTTGCATTCTCACCTCGCTGGCGGTTCTGCATAGCGACAAGCGTTAGCTTGCAGACTTATTAAAGCAGGCCCTTTGGTAAGGTCCAGCGCACGAGGCTGGGGGGGTGCAGGGCGCTGAAAGAAGCTGTGCTGATTATTAACGGGGCAGTGTCACACTTCTGTTCCTTATTGTTACGCGGTGTTTTTTGGGGTTGTGCTGTAATCAGATGTGATGCATTGTGGCCTAATGAAAGCAGAGCGCCTGACGCTGGAAGTGTGTGTGATTGGCAGGCCTGCAGATTGCAAGCCGCAGGAAGGGGCTTTGCTTTAAGCAATGGTGTGAGAGGAGGCTGTGGGTGATTCTTTTTTTCTGTTGGGCAGACATTTGGGAAATGACCACAGAAAATGTAATCACAGTTGGGGGTGGGGAGGGGGGGCAGGGGGGATAAGGCAGCCATCAGGGACAACTATTTGCATGTTTTATTTATTTCTTGGATGTCAGGGTCATTCTATTGTCTGGCAGATCAGACCTTGGCCGTCCACTCATGCCCCCTCTTCCTACTTTTACCACCTTTTGCCTTTGTTTAGAGACGACAGCCAAGAAAAATCATGGTGCTAAATAGGAACTTCAGAGCCGGGGACGCAGCCTGCCTCCTGCACACGTCTCCATTTGTAAAATGTAAAACTTACACGGTGCACACAATGTGAGAACCCGAGCTGCACCTGCAAATTATACTTACACCCTGTGAATCAGATACAACGGGGGCCGACAGGGACGACTTATCACATGTGTATTCTTCAAAGTGCCTTCTAATGTTATCACCAAATGTTATATAGATATATATGTGTGTACACAGACATTACAATGTATCGACATAGGGACAAAGAGTTCTATTCTATTATCTATCTATCTATCTATCTATCTATCTATCTATCTATCATCTATCTATCTATCATCTATCTATCTCATATCTATCTATCTATCTATCTATCTATCTATCTCATATCTATCTATTCATATCTATCTATCTATCTATCTCATATCTATCTATCTATCTATCTATCTATCTATCATCTATCTAATATCTATCTAATATCTATCTATTCATATCTATCTATCTATCTCATATCTATCTATCTATCTATCTATCTATCTATCTATCTATCTATCTATCTCATATCTATCTATCTCATATCTATCTATCTCATATCTATCTAACTATCTCATATCTATCTATCTATCTATCTATCTATCTATCTATCTATCTATCTATCTATCTCATATCTATCTATCTCATATCTATCTATCTAACTATCTCATATCTATCTATCTATCTATCTATCTATCATCTATCTAATATCTATCTATTCATATCTATCTATCTATCTATCTATCTCATATCTATCTATCTATCTATCTATCTATCTATCTATCTATCTCATATCTATCTATCTATCTATCTATCTATCTATCTATCTCATATCTATCTATCTATCTATCTCATATCTATCTATCTAACTATCTCATATCTATCTATCTATCTATCTATCTATCTATCTATCTCATATCTATCTATCTATCTATCTCATATCTATCTATCTATCTATCTATCTATCTATCTGCAGTAGCTACTACATGGGTGAATAAAGATCACCTTTTTTCTCGCTGAAGTTTGTGAGTGCGTCAATACTTATTTTTTATCTTACAGGTAGTGGAGTCGGGTCCTCAGTGTCTGGTGCCCTTCGTCCTGATCATTGTGGTGTAGGGCTGATCAGTATTTGATTTCTTAATCTACATCTAATATCTACTATGCCTGTGTGTGTGTATGTCAGGTTATATATATAACATTTAATGTATGCAAAATATAATATATATATATTAATATATCATGTATATAAAAAACAGCTATATTAATGCAGTTTATGCACAGATCATATACATATATATATATACACAGTTTATACTATATATACTTTTATCCTGTGATCTCCAGTTTCCAGGTTTTCTTGACTGGTGACACAGCAGAGGATTACTCGCTCCCTCAGCCTGGCTGTATAGTAAATGTTTGTGCTGCTAGAAAAGCAGTCAGTAATCTGCCATTGAGGCTGAAGTAGTCAGTGACCGCTCGGCACGCTTTTGTTATATAAATACACCGAAAAAGAAAGTGCATAAGAGGCTGAAGACATACGGTGAAGGTCGGGGGGGGGTGATTTTTCTTCTATTCTTCTACTGTGGGATTTATAGATCATTTTTATTTTTATGCAGCAGAGGATATTTTTAATATGTATCTGAATAACAAAAACATGTATTAAAAATTTGAACATAATCATTAAAAAATAGTGCAATACTTGATTTCTACAATTTACATAGACATATGATCTATGCACGAGCACATCAAGCTGAGGGATTTCCTACCATATATATATATTTTATGTATATCTCATATCTAATGAAATAAAAAAGCTGAAAAGATATATAAAAAAGGGAATTCAAAAACGTAATAAAACACTCCCATGAACGTTGGTGACTAAACATCACAGAGGCGTAAGTGAATGGGGTTTAGTGCCGGCGTGATGTAAATGTGTGCAGACTCCTCTTGATCTCTGCAGTAGGGCCGCTCGATGATGTGGGCCATGGCGTGAGAAGATCTGTGGGCATTTGTAGTGTGTCGTTATTGTCCCATTTATCGCTATTTTCTTCATGGAGGAGGCAAGCAAGGGCCGAGAGGTGACTGCCTCACTTGTTGTCAGAGGGCATTGATCAGCCCTTCTCTATTTTGGATTCAGAGGTGAGGGCATGCCTCCGGGGAGCGTTTTTCAGCCTGGCCGTGTCACCGTAGAGCTGTATTGAGTTGTGATCTGAGCCGGCGCTCATTGAAGAAAACCGTTATTGGCGTCCGCATCATCCTCAGACATCGCCAGTAACACTTAAACAAGTTCACTCTGTTAATGTCAAGCCACAGGGGACAGTTTGAGCCTCCTCGGCTGACCGTTAGACTCTTTGATAGAGTGGACGATAAACTAGAGTCTACAGGCTGGGCTTTGGCCTCAGACCCGTCATGTGGACGCTGACACGCAATGCCCGACAAAGCCAGGGTCACTTCTGACCTCTGCAGTGTGGCCTAATTCAATCTCACACCCATCTGCATGATATGGAGGAAGAAAAAACTGAACACCAGATGAGGCGCTTCCTTCTGTGCTGAAACGCGGCAGTCTACGAAAACACTCGATGAAGGCTTGGAGGGACTGATTCTGTTTACTAGTGTATGTTGGTATTAGCAACAAAGGACCCCGGCATTTTGCTTTGCATCTATGTATTGATCTTAAGGACATTATTTCTGACTGTGGAATAATGAGGTTTGTTTAGACAGGAAACCAGAGTTTCCATTGTTTGGCGAAAGCGTTTTGAACGACAGAAGGTGGTGGCTTAGTTAAGACCGGCAATGCGACGATGCACCATGCGAGGAGAAGCTATTCACTCTGCAAGCCTGTTTATTTCTCTCAGATTTTTTTTTTATTTCCCCCCCATTTGCTTTAAAACATCAGTCTGTAAGAACTCCTCTGCCCTGTGTTTCCGTAGGGGAGATCAAACAGGATTTCTAAGAGCCTGCAGAACTGGAGAATAGATTCAGCGCAGTGTCTAATATATATTTTAATGGCAGTTTTCTGAGAGGCGTTTCATTTGTGTCATTTCTCCTCTAAGAACTGAAAAGCTGAAAAAAAAAAAGGTGGGAGGGAGGGTACGAGAGAGAGACACGTGGGCTCCACCGCTGAGCAGGATCCTCAAAAAGAGAGAGAGAGAAAAAGACAAATATACAGGCAGGAGAATGAATGAAGGGGCTTTGTTCCAACTGATTGAGGTTTTGCGATATACAACGTCGCTCATCGTTATATCTTCGATTTAAAGGGGTTCTCCGGGAATTAAAAAAATGAAAATACTTCAATATTACTTCATTATAAATATATTCCCAAATACCTTTCATTAGTTATAACGGCTCGTTTTGTCTGGGGAGCAATCATTAGGAGAAATAAAATGGCCGCCGTCCTATTAGTCCACACACAACCTGTCCTAATCACACAGGAGGACAAGTTACTTCACAACACTGAGGTAAAGAGCTGCCTCATCCTCCTCTCTGCTCTGCTTGTCAGGGATTATGATCCTGAATACAGGTGAATCTCTGAAGGAATGGAGTTCATGAGGAGACATGAAGTATAGAAAGGACGGACAGGACAGACTGTGGTAATGGAGGCTGCATACAAGTGCTGCCGCTTATTATCCCACCTCACCCTCCTCTCTGTACTTCATGTCTCCTCATGAACTCCATTCCTACAGAGATTCAGCTGAAGATCTTATCATCTGTATTCAGGATCATAATCCCTGACAAGCAGAGCAGAGAGGAGGATGAGGCAGCTCTTTACCTCAGTGTTGTGAAGTAACTTGTCCTCCTGTGTGATTAGGACAGGTTGTGTGTGGACTAATAGGACGGCGGCCATTTTATTTCTCCTAATGATTGCTCCCCAGACAAAATGAGCCGGAATTTATTTATAATGAAGTAATATTTAAGCATTTTCATATTCTTAATTCCCGGAGAACCCCTTTAAGCAAATTTCTAGGTGTATCTGCCGCTAGACAAAAGTGGTCGGGCGGCAATCTGTGTTTCCACGTTTTATGGCAGCCCTGCCTGATGGAGCGCACATTCACGGTAATGTCAGGCTTGTGTTGCATTTATTATAAAATAGCGGTCTTCCTCCGGAGGATCAATAAATCCCACCTAATAAACCTATAAATAAAAAAAAGCCAAAAAAGCAAAAAGAGTCAAATATTGTGGAGCCCCGGCGAAGGGGAATAACGGGCCAAATTAATTCCAGGCCATCTGCAAGTCATAAGAATCGTAATGAGAAAAATGTCAACATATAGAAGCCCGAATGCACTTCTGTGCAGGGGTACAAAGATCACTATTAAACGTATTAAGAAGGGGCGCAGATGTTAAAACAGCTGTGAAGGCTTTTGATCAGTCGATGCAAGGAATAACCCCGCTTACATCCAGCAGAACCTCCTTTAATACCTACAGTATACACGTTACGTTTGATCAGGTCATTTCGCAGCTGCCCCCCCCTCGCAGGAACATGAGGCCAATAAAGAGCGCGCCCCCCTCCTGCCAAGATCTGGAAACAGTTTTTTTGTTTTAGTATTAAGCGCACTGGGAATAAACACAGCTTCCTGCAGGAACACGGTTCATGTGAGGAATATTACAAAAATCAGGTCCAAGTTTTTCATAATAAAGTCCGGGCCTGGATGATGTCACTTTTTTTTAGAGGCGGTTTACAAGATTCTGTGTAGGGTATTTGCAATAATGAGATGTAATCGACTTGCCTTAAAGGTGCACTTAGCGGTATTGTAACCAGAAATACACATTGTAATACTTACCGGGCCGCAGATTAAAACCTTCCGTTTCCCTAAGTAATGATTATATGAAATTAACAGCCCAAAACTAATGGAAATAAATCTGTGGGTTCCATAAATTTAACAGGACGGCCTCAAGTTTAAAGACATCAGGTCATGAGAGCAGGGCTGGCCCAAGTTAAAGACAGGAGGCCGGGAGCCGGAGTCAACTTGAATTAAAGTGGCGGACTAGAAAAAGGGGCTACTGGTTTTTCCAAAAACAGTGCCACATCTACCCATAGCATGTGTTGACAGAAACGGCCAGGGGTGGACTGGGAACTTTAAGTGGCCCTGGAAAAAATATTAACAGTGGCCCCGTTTTGTAGTCTGGTCTAATTTGATGGATGGCGGGGCCAACAATACCATATTGTGGCACATTATACCACCCCAACAGAGCCAAATACCACGGTCCATCACAAAATTCATCCCCAAAAACATCCACTGGCTGGCGGTGAGGCGGCCCCCTGGGTATTGGCCCACCGGGAAATTTCCCTGTAAGGTCTATGGCCGATCCGCCCCTGGAAACGGCCTTCGGACAGACGTGGCGCTGCGGCTGGAAAATCAGCACATTCATTCTAGGCCTGAACAAGCCCTTTAAGAACATGAGCTGCTGTATGTTGGGTCAGTTCAAGGTAATGACTAGAGATTTTATGAAGCTAAAGGTAGACTTCTGTGAACCTGATCAGTAGCCTGTCACCTCCCTAAGCACCATTAAAGGCGTTATCCAGTATTTAGTAGAACATGGCTGATTTCTTCCAAAAATAGGACTACCCCTGTCCACAGGTTGTGTGCAGTATTGCAGCTTGCCCCATTCACTACAAAGAAGTTAAACCGCAAATTTTTAGGTGTATCTGCCGCTAAATAAAGTGGCGGGTGGCAATCTGTGTTTCCACATTTTATGGCAGCCATGCCTGATGAAGGGCACATTCACATTAACGCCAGTCACACTCGACAGACATAGGTGGAGCTGTTTTTGGAAGAACATGTTTTACTAATTCTGGACAACCTCACCTGGATTTGGGGATTTTCTGCCAATCTTCTCTACAGATCCACTCAAGCTTTGGATGGGGACCATTAGGCACAGCCATTTTCCGGTGTTTCCAGAGATGTTTGATTTGATGAAGTCCAAACGGGATGCTTAGTTTCATCAAACCAGAGAATCTTGTTTCTTACGGGGAGTCCTTTATGTGCTTTTTTGCAAACCCTAAGTAGGCATTCATCTGCCTTTCTGGTCACTCGGAAAATAAAGCCCAGATTGGTGGAGGCTGCAATCATGGTCGACCTTCTGGTAGTTTCTCCCATCTGCACACAGGATCTTTGGAGCTCAGCCAGAGTGACCATTGCGTTTTAGGTCACCTCTCTTACCAAGGCCCTTCTTCTACAATTATTTGGTGGGACAGCCAGCTCAAGAAAGAGTCCTGGTTGTCCCAAACGTCTTCCAATTATGGAGGCCACTGTGCTCTTGGGAACTTTCAGTAAAGCAGAATTTTTTTCTACATCCTATGTTACAGTGATCCAGCTTAAAGGGGTTTTCCAGGATTTAACTACTGATGACCTATCCTTGGGTATCTGATCAGTAGGGGTCCGACACCTGGGACCCCTGCCGATCAGCTGTTTGAGAAGGTACCGATATTCCTCTGAGCTCTCAGCCCCATTCACTTGACCTATGAACGTGACTTCTCAAACAGCTGATCAGCGGGGGTCCCAGGAGTCAGACCCCCACCAATCAGATACTGATGACCTCAAACCATCCCAGTAAAACAACAGATACCTACAGATTTTCATTCCTGCATTACACTACTATAGCCTTATTAACGTTTGACGGTCTAACCCCGGTAGCAAGGTGCAGTAATATTTAGCGCGTGGTGGCAGATACCGCTTCATAGTAGGGGGAACCCTTGTTCACATAAGAGGATAATGGGTAAATGTATATAGATTTCCTTCCTCTTTGCTATATGCGCATATATAATTCGGGCACCCTACCTACACCTCTAAACACAAATACATAACAAAAGGCGATGCTGGGAATGCTGTTTCAAGTGATTCAGTAGTACAGTAATTTGAAAATCACAAGTTAAACTCCCCGCTGTGTTTCAAAGAAGTTTCAAAACCCAGTAGGAGTGTATTAAACAGTGAACGGGGGGGGAAAAATCATTAGTAGTCACTATTTGATGTGGAAATGTACAGGAGAGTCGGCTGGCGGAAATAATTGAAAGTGGCTGATTTGATATTAATACTTCTAAACTTTCTGACCCTCAATGCTGCATCACAGTCCGTGCTTTATTAGCTCTATAAATAGTTGTTTTATTATTATTGCTATTATTTTAATTTCTTAAAATTCAGAAAGTGAGGAAAGAGGCGTGAAGCCAGTGTGAAGAGAAGGAGGTTAAATAAGCCAATATTGAACTCGTATACAGCTATTATCATCTGTTGTCTCTTTTACGGAGTCATAATAAAACACTTCTACCTTTCCGGGAGTGTTTGACTTTACGCTTATTGTACTCTCCTGGGCTCTTGGGTTGTTTATTGTATGCTTTGAATAGTAATAGAAAAAAAAAAAACTAATACAGATATTTCTGAGCTTCCTTCTCATCTGTTGTAAAAGGCGTTAGAGGAAGATGTTGGAAGCAGTCGCTGTGTGTTCCCGTAAGACAGAAGCGGATCAGTCGGTGAAGTCACTGTAGGTAGGTTACAATACACTGTGACTACCATAATGATTACCATAACCAGTACAATAAGGGTCATAGTGACGACCTGCTGGGCATTCACTGACTGTCGTGGTGGAGTTCGGTCCACAATCAAGCCAGAGATAGGTCATCAATACGGAGGACACCTTGTGCACTTTTCCAAACAAGGAGCGATGGGAAATGCGGGGAACTGATTAATGGCTCATAAACACTACCATAGCACAGTGCCCATAAGCGTCTAGGGGGACCTTCTATACCTTTGTATGCCTCCAATACCATACTGAGGAATTTGAGCTTTTTTTTTCTCAAGAGAATGGAAGTAGGCGCCATATTACCCTTATACTATCCAACATGGCGTCCATATGGCAGTAAACAAAGTGCCTACAGAGCTCAGACAGGACAGGAATGCCAAGCATAGCTGTCATACTGACAGGGGTCCGACTGCTGGGAACCAAGCCAATCACAATTTCCCTGTTTACATGGAGCAGAGCATACGCATGCTCGCTGCTGCCGGAGATGGCCAGGCACTTGTATACATGCATGTTCCCTGTTCCCATGACTGGTGGGTGCCCCGGCAGTCGGAGCCCTGCCATTCAGACACTTAAAGGGAACCTGTCACATTGAACGTGGTGTCTGGGCTGAAGGCGGCATGTCATAGAGCAGGAGGAGCTGAGCAGATTGATATATAGTTTTATGGGAAAAGATTCAGTAAAACTTGTGATTTATACATTTATATCCATGTTCATTCTGGGCTTTGAAGTCCAGGGGGCGGTGCTATCAGTGATTGACAGCCGTCCCTCTATGACTGTGTACACAGAGATAGCTGTCAATCACTGATAGGACCGCCTCCTGGACTTCAAAGCCCAGAATGAACATGGATATAAATGAGTAAATCACAAGTTTTACTGAATCTTTTCCCATAAAACTATATATCAATCTGCTCAGCTCCTCCGGCTCTATGACATGCTGCCTGCAGATTACTTAGCATTTTCATGGTGACAGGTTCCCTTTAAGCCTCATGCACACGAATGTGTGCATGCCATTCTGAGCACTGGGAACCACAATATGCACTCTCCAATGTACGGGCATCATCCATGCAGTTGCTGCAGACGAATGCATACCCATTAATGTGTCTGTGATCCGTCCGCACCGCAAAAAAATAGAACATGTTCTGTTTTTTTGATCTCTGGAGGCACGGAGAAAAACTACGGGGCACTCCGTAGTGCTTCTGTGGGGTTCTGTGTCTCCGTTTTGCACCGCTCCATTCAAGTGCAGGCCGCAATATGGGCCCAGCCAGGCAACGGCCGTGTGCATGAGGCCTAACCCTCTGGATACAGGATAACATGTGGACAACCCCCTGTAAAGGACACAATGTATTGTCCTGAGGTAACGTGTCGCAGTGTTGACAGGCAGGGGTGACAGTGAGGACAACTCAAGGACATGTATTATTTATTTTAGGTGGAGAGGCTCTTTAGATACGGGTAATGACAATTCCTCCTTAGGGACTGTCTCTTATCTATTCCAATAACTTTCTAGTCAATATTGTTTGTATGATATTTTACATATTCTTCTAGAAAGGAGAAATAATTTTCCTTAAAAAGTTTATTTTTTTAAGAACATTTTTTGGGGCAAGTTATTGCAAGCGGTAGGACTTTTCCCACCATCCAGGCATTAAAACCTTCATACATAATAACTTGCAAATCGTATGCTAATACAAATTCTGTTTACTCAAATTTCCTATCTCCTGGGCGGAATTAAACAAGTTGTTTTCATCACATAAATTATGAAGGCGCAAAACATGGCATCGATATCCTGCAGAACACTTATATATAAATATACCTTAGACACATTCAGCAGCTTCATTCTCCAAACTGGTAACATCTGCGACTGCACTTAAAGAGCCATTTGACCCAAAATGATAATTCATGATGTGTTATCTGCATCACACCAAGGTCAACCCCATACCCCCCCCCCCAGATACAAATACAGCACAAATCCAGATATAATGCAAATTATTTTCAAAAGCCTCAGAAAGGTATATATATTTTTTTAAATAACACCAAACCAAACCCCAGGCACTGCCATTCTGACAGACTCTAGGAGACTGGTTGTAACAGTGAAAGGCCACCACAGCTTTCAGTTGGCTTCCTCCTCTACAGAGCTCATAGATCAGGATTCAGCAGTATGTTCCAGTAAACACCCCCCAAAATCATGATGAAGTCTTCTTGGTTTTGCCCAAGGCATGCACCATGAGGCATCCTCAGCTATCATTTCCAATGCTTCTGCTGCAGACATTAAAGGTGTTATCCCATGACTAATGTAAAAAATGAAAATCAGACATCATATAGTCCATGACAATCTCTTACTAACACAGCTAGAACAAGCCCTGTACCTCACATGGATCCAGACATCCCACCGTTCATTGCTCTGATAGATTTATATCAAGCTGGCAGCTGAAGAGGAGTGTCTTTTCTGCTGCAGCTAAGAGGGCGTGTCTATGTTCTCTCTATCACAGCTCAGGAAGTGTGTCTCAGCTCTCCCTATCACAGCTTGGGGGCGTGTCTCAGCTCTCCCTATCATAGCTCAGGAGGCGTGTCTCAGCTCTTCCGATCACAGCTCAGGAGGCGTGTCTCAGCGCTCCCTATCATAGCTCAGGAGGCGTGTCTCAGCTCTTCCGTTCACAGCTCAGGAGGCGTGTCTCAGCTCTCCCTATCATAGCTCAGGAGGCGTGTCTCAGCTCTTCCGATCACAGCTCAGGAGGTGTGTCTCAGCTCTCCCTATCACAGCTCAGGAGGCGTGTCTCAGCGCTCCCTATCACAGCTCAGGAGGAGTGTCTCAGCGCTCCCTATCACAGCTCAGGAGGCGTGTCTCAGCTCTCCCTATCACAGCTCAGGAGGTGTGGCTCAGCTCTCCCTATCACAGCTCAGGAGGTGTGTCTCAGTTCTCCCTATCACAGCTCGGGGGGCGTGTCTCAGCTCTCCGCATCACAGTTCAGGGGGCAGTTGAAGGATGAAACGGAGCATGTGCGGCCATCTCAGTGAACAGGTCAAAGAAATAAGAGAAAAAACAAGCAGTAGGTGGCGCTATACAGATACATTTTATTGAACAACTCAGTGGCTGTGCTAAATTTTGAATTATATGAAACTGCCAAATTATTCAGATCCAGGTGCTGGTTTGAAAACAGTAGAATAATTTTCGTGGGACAACCCCTTTAAGCTTTTAACCCCTTCAGTGGACATACATTTCTATGGCTGTGGACGTCCTATTATGGATCTACATGATCTGGATCTCTGACTCCTCTGAGGTCCTGAAGGTGTTCCACATTTGTTATGTTGCCCCCATACTTCTTGACCCATTAATTGAATTTGCAACTTATGTTAAGATTTATAAAAATATAATAAAAAAATATGAGGTTATGCACGGCCCATTAAACGCTAACAACGCTACAAAAAGTGCCTTGTTAATTAGCGGGCCGAAACAATAACATGCTGTCAATGAACCAATTCTGGCTTGCATATGAAATAATATTTCTGTAGTACTAGCCAGTATTTATCAGCTTGCACAAAGCCTAAACGTTTAAAATTGAACGTTCTGTTCATAAATGGTAGCAATGGCTGGCAATCCTCCTTTACGATAGACTTCCTGTCCCGGCTAACAATCCCACGCTGTGTCTTTCAATAGCCGATAGTCAATAGACTTTCAATAAAGCTCAGCATGAAACTGTTCTGCAGAATCAGACTGTCGGAAAGGTAAAGGATCGTTGCCTCCCTTCCACTATTCGAAATGTTAAACAAATTCAGTCTTCAGAGTCCTGAGCGGGTCGCCGTCTAATTTTGACAAAGACTGGACCTCATACCTGGCTTCCCCATTCATAAAAATATTCCCTCTCAGATGTGCATCGACTAATGGAAACATCAAATAACACTCTCCAGACATGGTATAAAGCTTGTTACATAGAGCTGATGTACAAATAAAGAACGGTGGCCCTTGTCTCGTACTTAAAGGGGTATTCCCATCTTAGACAATGGGGGCATATCGCTAGGATATTCCCCCATTGTCTTATAGGTGCGGGACCCGCACCTATATTGAGAACGAAGCGGGGGAGCTCTGAGCCTGGAGGACCCCGGGTTCCCCGGGGTCCAACCACCGCCAGGTGCTGCCCCCCAGCTGCGCTAATAGAAACTAATGTGAGTGCGCCGCGCAGTGGGATCCGCACCTATAAGACAATGGGGGCATATCCTAGCGATATGCCCCCATTGTCTAAGATGGGAATACCCCTTTAAGGACAGTTATAGAAAATGTTATTACCTGAGGATGAGGGAAAGTGTCAGATTGCTGGGGTCCAACTGCTGGGGCCCTGCCAGTCATGAAAATAGGGGCTCGTGTTCCCGGACATGCACAGGCTGCTGGACATAGCAGAGAACTTGTACATGGCTATGTACAGCAGTACCATAGAGTTGTATGGAGCGGCGGACACGCCCGTTCTCATGATCAGTGGGGGCCCCAGTGGTCGGACCTCTGCCAATCAGTCCCAGAATGGAAGCTGATGGAGGGTCATGTGACCAGTCCCATTAATGAGCTTTCATTTGCCCCGTGTACAGCTTGCAGTGACGCACTTACACAGAGAACGCTATCAATCACTGATTATACCTCCACTGTGTACAACTGATGTCAGAAACATGCATACATTTCAAGTTTTACTGAATCTTTTCCCACAAAGCTATAGATCAATCTGCTCAGCTCCTCCTGCTCTATTACACACTGCCTCCAGATTACATGGTGACAGGTTCTCTGTATATATAATCTGCTCCGCTCCTCCTGCTCTATAACACACTGCCTGCAGATTACATGGTGACAGGTCCTCTTTATATATAATCTGCTCAGCTCCTCCTGCTCTATAACACTCTGCCTGCAGATTACAGTGACAGGTTCTCTTTATATATAATCTGCTCAGCTCCTCCTGCTCTATAACACACTGCCTGCAGATTACATGGTGACAGGTTCTCTTTATATATAATCTGCTCAGCTCCTCCTGCTCTATAACACACTGCCTGCAGATTACACGGTGACAGGTTCTCTTTATATATAATCTGCTCTGCTCCTCCTGCTCTATAACACGCTGCCTGCAGATTACATGGTGACAGGTTCTCTTTATATATAATCTGCTCAGCTCCTCCTGCTCTATAACACACTGCCTGCAGATTACATGGTGACAGGTTCTCTTTATATATAATCTGCTCAGCTCCTCCTGCTCTATAACACACTGCCTGCAGATTACATGGTGACAGGTTCTCTTTATATATAATCTGCTCAGCTCCTCCTGCTCTATAACACACTGCCTGCAGATTACATGGTGACAGGTTCTCTTTATATATAATCTGCTCAGCTCCTCCTGCTCTATAACACACTGCCTGCAGATTACACGGTGACAGGTTCTCTTTATATATAATCTGCTCCGCTCCTCCTGCTCTATAACACACTGCCTGCAGATTACACGGTGACAGGTTCTCTTTATATATAATCTGCTCAGCTCCTCCTGCTCTATAACATGTATTAAATTTGGTGCATCTGAAAACAGAAAACCATAATCGATAAGCACCTGTAGCCTTGAGACAAAAGTATAACTATGCTTCCTTGAAGACCATACATTTCTCATCACTTTTCAGATTTGGCAAATGATAAGAAAACGTGCACTTGTTTTTAGCTAATTTGCCATAAACTGCTAAGGAAATGTGGGTCAATCCTCCTTGCGATCATCAAAGCCAAACTACAATTACAATGCTTACAAAGTCCCCATCTTATTACTACTGTATACTCAAGAATTTCATCTTTTTCTGCGTTATTTTTTTAAATTTGCGCTTTAATTCTTTGGGGAGGGAAGCAGTTAACACCCGGCCCTCACAGGTGCTCACTACGGTATCAGCAACCTGCTTAATAGGGCTATAATTACCGGCATTCTGTGAAATATCAGGGATATTTTGGAAACGACAGCAGGCACTTTCCCCCCTTCCTGTAGTTTAGTCAGTGTTCTGCATTTCATAATAAATCCTTTGTAGTGTCACGTCGGTGAACCCCCTCATAGGTCACTGTGTGCAGCAGACAATAGGAGGTTAAATAATTTTCTTAAATTTTTTTTTAGTTTTTGCTCATTGTTGATGTGTTTAGTCCTTTCCCGGTCAGACTCGTTTTGCCGTGGCTATCCTGGGCAAGACACATATGGTGCCGAGAAATTGCCATCCAAGAATGCACGCCCCAGCCTGTTGAGACATCATCAAATAAGATTAAAGCAAAGTAAATATAAAAAAAAAAAGAGAGCGATTTCTCTCCCGTTTCTCGTACGCAGTGCATCTGATGAAAGTCACTGAGGTACTTGAATGCTTCTAAAGGTTTTGCAACCATCTCTGTACTTTACCTGGTTAAGGACAATCTCTTGTCTGCCTTCTTGAAGTTGGAGGAAATCTAGGCTTTGTAATAAACATGATGCATTCAAATAAAACCATACGTAGCCCTTCAGCGCTCATCCGACAGACTGCATTTCAATGGAATATAAAGGAACACTTCTGCGACGGTCCACCCTGTGTCTGTCTTCTATGCTACCTGAATCTATCCGGTCAGTAGAGTATTAATCACTTACATGAGCTGGGGTAAGGTCAGCACAAAACCCCTATGTGATTAAACCTCACATGGATACATACATAAGTGATTGAAGAAGAATAACGTTGCCACAGCAAGAAAAAGATATCAATACCTTCTCTGTGCTTACCATGCCGTACATAGTATAGCGGCTGTGCTTGGTATCGTGCTCAACCGTACTGAAGTGAATGGGGCTACGCGTAATACCAAGCACGGCCACTATACAATGTATGGCGCTGTGCTTGGTGAGCTGAGAGAAGGCTACGGCGCTCTCAAGCAGTTGACCGGAGCGGGTTCCGGGAGTCAACGATCAGATACTGATGACCTATCCTGAGGAGTATCGAAATCTCAGAAAGCCCCTTTAATGTCCTCTCCTTAGAATACGATGGTTTTCTGGTCTAAAAATATTGTGGGCTGTCTAGTATTTGATGTTCCTTTTAGTGCATGCACATTACCGCTCTATTCATCTCTATGGGACTGCTGAAGATACCCAAGTACAACTCTCAACTATTTTCAGCAGGTTCCATAGACATGAACGGAGAGGCACTGAGCATGCCTGCTCATTTCAGGGGGGCCCTTTCCTCATAGCCTGTAGGGGTACCAGGAGTGGGACCACCACTGATCTCAGAATTTTCCACTATCCCATGGACAGGTGATAACTTGAAATTACCCAAATACCCCTTTAACTAATGCAACAAGTTCCTCTTGACACTCCCAAAGGATGATGCACCATAATATAGACACATTATAAAATTAGTAACATGGTTGCAAGAACAAAACCGACCTAAGGTTTACTCAATATACCATAGATCATCATTTGTTTCTGTTGTCAGTGTCATACTGGGGTTCTTTGGGACCACCAGAGGAAATTATTCTCTGGGCCCAAGCTGTCACGAACGTACCGGGACATACTGACATTTCTGCAACAGGTAGCAGGAGGTCAGTGAGGTTGGCAACACGGGGGTTAATCTGGCAGGTTCTCCTTTGGTTGTTTTGTTGTTGATGACATTCACCACACCCTCCCCCTTCAGGTGTAGGTGTCTTATCAGTTATCTTTGCCTATTTAGTGTTGCTTCTCCCACCATTCTGTGTGGTTTATACTTTATGTTGCATCTGTGGCCTGCTGGTGTGTGGATTCTCAGTGGAGATCTCGTGGCTGCCATTTGTCCTCTTTCCCTTTTGTACTTTGTATTATTTGTGTGTGCCTTCCCTGTGTTTGGTGATTGGTGATTGGGCCTGAGGGGAGACTCCTGTTCATCCAGGTTGGTGGAGGAACAGTTTGACTCATTCCAGTCACTGGCTTCAGGGTCCTTCAGGGACAGTTAGTGTCCTAGGTATCCTGCGTATGAACTCACCTACCTTCGAGGCCTGTTCATACTGGTTGTTAGTCGGGGCTGGAGTCAGGGTTTCTCTAGGTCAGTGGTGGCAAACCTATGGCACGGGTGCCAGAGACGGCACTCAGAGCCCTTTCTATGGGCACCCGCACCCTGGAAAAAGTCTATGGTGTACCAATATGCCTTAGACTCTTCCTCCATTCATCAGCGCAGGGTGCACTATGGACGGCACAGGCAGCTCATTGAATGTAGGCAGGCTATTATAGCTAAATGATAAAGTACATGGAAGATATACTATACTGGTATTCAGGTTAAATTGCTGTGTTGGCACTTTGCGATAAATAATTGGGTTCCGGGTCGCAGTTTGGGCACTTGGTCTCTAAAAGGTTTGCTATCACTGCTTTAGGAGGTGTCCATCTGCCTTCCCTAGTTTCCAGGCCTAATCTCCATTTCCTTCCCCCCGTCCCCCTTCCCTCCTGCGCTTGTTATGGTATCTTCTCCCCACACCGGAGCGTGACACGAGCCCTATTTCATCAATAAAGTTTTACAGGTTTTGAATCAAGGAAATAGACTCCAGTAGAAAGTGATTAGCTTGAAAGGCAATCAAATGAGTTTTTTTTTAACCTGGATTTTGGGGACAACAGAGACTGGGCCCAACGGAGGGTCCTCTGGTACTCAAGTGGGCCAGTCCAACCCTGTCTAAGTTCTGTAGGAGAAGCACAATGCCTCTGGATGTTTAGTATCAATGGGTGCAAACCGGACGCATCAACAGGGAAAGATTTTAATATCAGAAGACTATATAGATTGTATTGAATAGCAAAGCATTGCACCGCTACCACACTGCCGGGGGAAGGGGGGGGCGACACAGCAAGAAAGTGACTGTCTCTTTAAATATGTTTATTATTCATTTCAGTTTATTACCTTGTTTTATTGTAAAGATTAAATTCCGCCTTAATAAACCCAAAAGATTCAAACGGCTCGAGCACCTTAAATAAAGAATAGAAAAATATCCACATACATCAAAGGAATAAAGTAGGCCATTACAATGGGGTGAAAAGTCAATAGTCCCTGATAAGTTACTTCGGGGAGGATTGCAACTGTTCCTATTAAATGCACAAGCGAAAAAGAAGTAAATGTCAATTGCTACTGGAGTTAGGATCCCGAGGAGCAGATTGTGTGATTGTTTGGAAAATGTTGCTGATAGAAAGTGTACTCTTTAGCCTCCTCGGATCTGGTTTGAGATCTTCAGCCTTAATTGGAGACCATAAAAAGAAACAATGCATTAGTAGAGGAGATTATCACAGGCTTTAATAAGATGTTGCTGGCTTTTAGATGAGCTGTAGCCCAAAATGAATCAGACCAGGCTGCGAGTGCTTCTTCCTCGTAGCCTCGAGCCAGGATTAAATGGAGAACCATCTCAGGGCATTAAAATTAAAAATAGAGGAAGACTTAAAATAGGGGGGCACATCCAGAAGTGTTTACATATTAACCCTTTTTTTCCCCATCTAGCATGGTCAAAGTTCTGATTTGAAACACAAATGATCTCCAATTACTTGAAAAGCCAGTCACTGAGCAGTCACTTAACCTCCACCATCTGTTTGATTCGAGAGGATGCCGGACAGCCTGCCTCGGTGACCCGGGCTTGTGTGGCTGCCTTAAGCCGACTGACTCATGACAAATGTTATTGTTTGTGGAGTCGGAGAGATCACAGAAACAAGGAGTTAAGTTGGGGTGGGTGGAGGACTCGGTAGCCTAGTTAATTCTAGCACCTGGCTTTCTTTCCTTCTTACCTCCTGGTAGTTTTTTTTCCCCCCATTGATAGGCTGTAATAATCCTAAATAGGCAAAGCAAAATTAAAAAGAGTAACAAAAAAAAGAATTACAAATGTAGCAATGGCTCCTCACTCTTTAAATATTCTTTGAAATCAATTCCCAAGAAGCCTTTGGTGCCAAAATGAGAGGCTCATACAATTAAAATATGTTAAACCACAACCTTTTGTCTGTAGAAAACATTTCCAGGGAGTGATAGGTGAGCTTTGCGGCAGGGAGAGAGGGAGAATTTTAAGGAGAGTCTTAATGATTATTTGCCGATGGCATTTTGCAAATTCGGTTCCCAGACAAGGATCAGATATTCATGAAATGACAAATAAAGGGTCATATCTGAGCAGATCTGAACAAATAGTGATTGAGGATGGACAAAGAGTGACAGCATGTCAGCTCAAATACAAACCAAATAAATTGCACTGAGTGGCGGAGACATGGCCAGAAGGTCAGGCTACATGGTATCTTTCAAGTTGGGTTCTGATTATGGAGATAAGATAACTTTATGTTTCTGAAATATTCTTCCACTAGTCCTTTCAACATTTCTAAACATATCAGAAGCGAAGTCCTAGTGCCTATCCTATCCCTCGTCCATCTCCTAACTGCCAATGATGTCATTTGTCACCACCTACGACATCAAAATATTGTATTGAGATGTTACAACTACTATATTTACATCACTGTACAACCAACCAGGGGTGCACCTAGCCTTTCTGCTGCCTGAGACGAAAACTGAAACGGCGCCCCAACCCCCCAGTGCCAGTTTCTTAACCTAACCCCTACCCTCCAGCTCTACTGTTAAAGACATACTTGGAAAACATTACATACAGAAATACAACACATACAGGGTAATACAGCAACACATACTGTGCCCATTGTAGTTCCCAATACTATACTGCAGACACAGATAATCCCCCTTCTGCTGCCTCTACCTGGTGCTGCCTGAGGCAATTGCCTCACCTCTCCTCATTGGTGATGCATCCCTTGCCTCCCCTTGCCTCATTGGTGGTGCAACCCAGGCCTCGCTTCTCCTCATTGGTGGTGCACCCCTGGCCTCACCTAGCCTCATTGGTGGTGCACCCCTGGCCTCACCTCGCCTCATTGGTGGTGCACCCCTGGCCTCACCTAGCCTCATTGGTGGTGCACCCCTGGCCTCACCTCGCCTCATTGGTGGTGCACCCCTGGCCTCACCTAGCCTCATTGGTGGTGCACCCCTGGCCTCACCTCGCCTCATTGGTGGTGCACCCCTGGCCTCACCTCGCCTCACTGGTAGTGCACCCCTGGCCTCACCTCGACTCATTGGTGGTGCACCCCTGGCCTCACCTAGCCTCATTGGTGGTGCACCCCTGGCCTCACCTCGCCTCATTGGTGGTGCACCCCTGGCCTCACCTCGCCTCATTGGTGGTGCACCCCTGGCCTCACCTAGCCTCATTGGTGGTGCACCCCTGGCCTCACCTCACCTCATTGGTGGTGCACCCCTGGCCTCACCTCACTTCATTGGTGGTGCATCCCTGCAACCAACATGATCCATTCATGGCACAGTTGGCGATTTTATAGGCTTCTGGGAACCCTTCAAGCATACGAGTCCAGTTGTGACTGCGCCCAAATAGATATACTATTGCAAAATATTCTTGGGTGACACTCACACAAGCCCTTTAAGCAGCATTTCCACTTCAGCAGATGTTCATTTAATAATCTACTCCAGTGCTCCAGATAATATATTAAAGTACGACCTTTTGAGGCTAAAAGCAAATGCGTAGAAATTAGAAATCCATAAAAGCAAATCCAGTGTATAAAGTTGACCACAATGTCACTATTTGTTGGCACAGGAAGCCAACTTTGTGCCACCACTTTCATTTGGTAATATAAAAAGATTTAAACTCCCGCTGGAAAAATGTCATTTATGTCTTTTTTTAAATGTTGATCTTTCTCATAATGTGATCATATGAGCTCAGCACGTATGGCCAGTCTGTGTATAAAGGCGTAACTTGAAGCTCCTGGACTATGTTTTGTATCAGGGGCCCCAATTACTAGATTATTTATAGTATAAGTGTCCGGTTAGACAGCAGAGGGGCCACTATGCCCTCTGAGGGATTAGGACCTGAGTGCTACTACAACTTTTGCACCTCTTTTAGGTACTCCACTTCCTTTGTATTAAATTGTACCCTCCTTCTATTGTCCTACACTCCTCCCCACATTACTTCCATATCTCAGGTCGGCTATATAGATTTTTTCAATGTTTTTTTTGGTCAGATGTAATGATCTGGCTCATGTTTGCAATGAGTAGCACTGTGCTATGAAGAACTATCAATAAATAAGCGTTAAAGGGGTTGGATCATCTCAGACATTGATGGCATATTGCTAGAATATGCCATCAATGTCGGATAGGTGCGGGTCCCACCTCTGGAACCCACTCCTATATCCAGAATGGGGCCCCTGAAGTAAACAGAAAGCAGCCACCTATGTGTAGCCACCCTTCATTCACCGCTAAAGGAAGTTCCAAAAATATCTGAGCACCAGCTTGGCTATTTCTGATAGTCTGGAGAGGAGGGTGCACTTGCGCAGTGTGCTCTCCATTCACCACTTTGGGACTTCAGAAAATAGCTCAGCTATTTTCAGAATTCCCATTGCACATGGGCGGTATCCTCTCCTATACTTTGTGGACCCCCTTCTGGAGGTAGGAACAGGACCTAGAGGTGGGACCCACACCTATCTGACATTGATGGCATAGCCTAGTGCAGGCATACTTACTATACTCTTCTCTCAACCCATAGAAACGAATGGAGCACGCTCAGAATTGTAATTTCACAGCCGCTAGAGTGCCGAAGGTTGCTGATCCCCGGCCATCAATGTCTGAAATGAGCCAACCCCTTTAATGGCCAGAAAAGTGTTAACACAGTCTCCAAGGAGTGAAAGAATACAGCTCCCTGCCAGAGACAATGAGTGGCAGAGGAGCTGTATACAGAGCTTTATCTGTAGGTATGGTCTTGGTGTTTTACCTCCGCAGAGGATCAGACTACTGGAATTACCATATCCGGCATAGCAGTCACGATGGGCTTCACCGAATTCCCATCCACTGTAATGGAATTCATCACTGTCGGCTGTATTTTTCCAGCAGAAAGCCAGAATTCAAGCCAGGAACCCAACAGATCCCATTACAGTGACTGGGGATCTAGAAGGATTCCAGCGTTGTCCGGCCATGCCAGATATGGTAATTCTGGTAGTCTGCTTCTCTTCCGGTATGCCGTAACACAGATGTGGACAGAGTTCTCATCTGTCATCAAATTTCCTGTGATATAATAATGAGATGACTCTGCTAACTCTGCACCCATCTACACAGCAAAGCTGAAAAGTGAGCTGAACAAAACAGGAAATGTCAGTGTATTGCATGATCTCCAGTGTGAAAATTGAAAATTACAGGATATTAAATATGGATAGTCACATAAAATATGTATAAAAAACAAAAACAAAATAAATCTCTTTAAATTCACCCATTATTATTACAGTTATTAAGATTTTTATATTCACACCGGTTTGCAGAACATTACACGTAGATTTTATTTTTCTCTACTACACTAATGTTATTTTCACCAATCAAAGTTGTGTGACGGGGACGCGTTCCTCGGGATAATGTTGTGAACTAGCTCTGATTTCATTAACTGATAATAAAAATTACTCTTCTGCAGTTGACATTTTATTTCAATGTTATCTTTAACCACGGTACCGTGTCACAAAAGAGAGGGCCGGGATAATCTCCAGGGACTGTCACACGGAAACCTCGATGTAATTCTGGTCTATTGCTACTCAAAGAAATTGCTTTCTAAATAAACATGCAAATAAAACGCGGAATTTCTAATTATTAGTATGGCGGAAATGAGGAAGATGAGGACGTATGATTTCTGTAACCATTACATCTCTCATTTGGACAAGCTATAGAAAATGCCAATTTATGTGACACCTCCGTATTACATAGATTATTTGTCAGTCAGGTGAAGTGTCACGATATACGCAGCTTGTTATGTACAGTACAGTCATGCGTCTAATGTATTTCCTTTTAAAAAATAATTAGCTAGTCACTATTGAAGATTAATTTTTATATCGCTTGAGCCAAAAGGATAGTATTTACTGGGGGAAGAATTCTTATTTGAAGCATTGTGTATGTGACCATTAAAGCAGTTTGTTTCTAGACACAGCGCCACTCTGGTCTGTGGACTGTGTCTGGTACTGCAACTCAGCCTATGAATGGGAATGAGACACAATACAATAGACTTGGCTCTATTTCTAGACAAATCCCAGGGAACCTATCAGACCCCTAAGGCCTCTTTCACGCGAGCGAGTTTTCCGTCTCGGTACATTGCGTGACGCAAATGGACAGCATCCGGACTGAATCCTGACCCATTCGTTTTTTATGCATCATTTGTCCGTTCTGGAGAAACCGCAGCATGTTCTACATATATGCTGCGTTTTTCTCTCGCAATTCTGGTTCCATACAAGAGAATGGGGCTTGTGTGAAAAGCCAGATGCAATGAGTTGACGGTTTCAATGACGGTTGCTAGGAAATTGTTATTCTTCGGGGGGGTTTTCACGTGCGTGAAAAACGCATCCAAAACTGATTGCACCCCGTGCAGAAAAAACTGTAACAGTGAAGGGAATCGCAGACAAAACGGACTAAACTTCTCTGCAAAACCATCCGTTTTTTTTTCCTGAACAGACACTGAGAGAATCCGTAACGCCCCATTATACTGACCTCTTTGACGGTAGCATGATGTGGTGACAGACTTGTCAATTATGAGTTAATTTGAAATCATTTTTTAGTACACACGTATTACATCATCCAATGATTTGCAGGCTCTTCCACCCTCTAGGCGCTGATTGACAGTTTGCTCCCTATGCGCTATGTCAATCAAGCATATATATCTGGACTCCTTGATGATTGGCGTTGATGGCCATGTATTGAGCAAAACCAACCTCAGATTAACTTGTAAAGGATAGACCGCTGAAATCAGTGCGTCTGTCATGATACTATCCTGCTGTCGGAGAGGTCGGGTTCCCTCTTTACCTTGGAAACTACTGTATTAAATAGTTTCCCTTCTATTGTCTTAAAGGCACTGTCCATGTTGGGGACCTCAACCCTCCAGTCTGTAGTGGAGGAGCATCCATCCATATGCAGGCCAAGCACCTCTAGAATAGGAGCGGTCTTCTCAACACAAACCCATTCCATATGTCCAATTAACCCTCCCATATGAACCAGACCGGACAAGAGTGGCTCCCACCAGGTACCCTATTTTTCTAGTCTGTTGTAGATTTTTAGATTTTATTTTCTATACATTAGTATTGGGACGGCCATCTTGCCTGAGCTGCGGTTAACAACATTTGGAGATAGGCTTTACAGCAGCCATGTTGACCATAGTAACCTGTAATCTGAAAATGGCTCATTGACTTCTATATGGAGCAGTGTTGTGGACATGCTCGACGACCTGTGCAGGAGATGTGCTCTGTCCATCCCCTATTTTCAGTGGTGCATCCTGTGTTATCTGTATATAGATGTTACTTGTCATTGTAATCCTGCCTGCGATATTAGTGCCTGCTGAGAAGTGATCTCTACAGAATGAGAAGTGCCCAAAGTGAAAACTATACGCAAGATTTCAGGATATTTTTAATACAGATGGTGATGCGGAAAATCAAATTATATCACCAAAAATTCTACCAAAAATATTTTACACAAAAAATTGGATTCAAACACAATAGGTCATTTTCTGATGACTCGTTGCCTTTAAGAAGGAAAATGTCTCATTGATTTGTATGGGAGAGTGCTGTGAGCATGTTCTGTGACATATACATAGGTGATTGTGCAGGGAGGGGAGGCGACAAGCTGCTTCCAAAACCTACTGTCAATGGTGAACCCCTGTGTTATTTTCCTGCAGCTTTAAAATGATGTTGGTACATTTTACTACAATTCTGGCCTCTGATTTTGACTACTCACGCATTGCGAAAACTGGAATTTTTCAAGATTGATTATACGTATATGTGTGTTTAATTTTTTTAGGATTTGCTTCACCAAAAATGGGTCCATTTCTAGTGAATACCCTTGCACGTGTATATAGACTGCCAATTTAAGGCCTTCATCAGGTTTTTCCCAGGTCTTTAATTTTCTTCAGCTCACTGCTATGAAGCGCCACTCTCTTCTCTTCTTTCTGGAAAAGGGGTCTGGCTTTGTCTAATTTTGTTTTCTGTCAATGCCTCTGAACGTCAGCATTTCTTTTCTCTCTCCTGGAAAAAGTGCAGTCAACTGAAACCATCACCGTGACAGACTATGCACCCATATTAATTGATCAAAATTATGTAATCTGTCACTTTGACACTGTAGCACTGAGCACTGAGACTTTTACTGATAAACTGATCCTTATTTACATGTCTTCCCATTTCAAAGCATTATGTAAAAGGGTTCACGCCCTCCTATATATTTACAAGTGACAGGGCTGTTTCATCCCCTAGCGTCACTTCAATCCTGAAATTTTCTTTCATCAGCATATTAACGGGTAAAATACTTCTTATAATACATATAGTCCGTAGCCCACACAATTTCAGTGTAGTTGTCAATACAGAAAAAAATAAGAGTGTGATAAGCAGTATCAAACTGTTACTTAGCAACAGACATTGCAGTGAGTGGGTGACTACCTCGGATATTCACTCCACTGTAGAGACCACTGCAGTAACCTACTAATCTCCAGAATAGTTGTGGTGGGTAATGACGAAGTGCCAGCAAAACACTGGAGGGCTGGAGGTTAGGTGAGGGCTGGAGGCTAGGTGAGGGCTGGAGGCTAGGTGAGGGCTGGAGGTTAGGTGAGGGCTGGAGGTTAGGTGAGGGCTGGAGGCTAGGTGAGGCCTGGAGGTTAGGTGAGGGCTGAAGGTTAGGTGAGGGCTGGAGGCTAGGTGAGGGCTGGAGGTTAGGTGAGGGCTGGAGGCTAGGTGAGGGCTGAAGGTTAGGTGAGGGCTGGAGGCTAGGTGAGGGCTGGAGGTTAGGTGAGGGCTGGAGGTTAGGTGAGGGCTGGAGGCTAGGTGAGGCCTGGAGGTTAGGTGAGGGCTGGAGGTTAGGTGAGGGCTGGAGGCTAGGTGAGGGCTGGAGGCTAGGTGAGGGCTGAAGGTTAGGTGAGGGCTGGAGGTTAGGTGAGGGCTGGAGGTTAGGTGAGGGCTGGAGGCTAGGTGAGGGCTGGAGGTTAGGTGAGGGCTAGAGGTTAGGTGAGGCCTGGAGGTTAGGTGAGGGCTGGAGGCTAGGTGAGGGCTGGAGGTTAGGTGAGGGCTGGAGGCTAGGTGAGGGCTGAAGGTTAGGTGAGGGCTGGAGGTTAGGTGAGGGCTGGAGGCTAGGTGAGGGCTGAAGGTTAGGTGAGGGCTGGAGGTTAGGTGAGGGCTGGAGGTTAGGTGAGGACTGGAGGTTAGATGAGGGCTGGAGGTTAGGTGAAGGCTGGAGGCTAGGTGAGGGCTGAAGGTTAGGTGAGGGCTGGAGGTTAGGTGAGGGCTGGAGGTTAGGTGAGGACTGGAGGTTAGGTGAGGACTGGAGGTTAGGGCTGGAGCATTGGACAACCATAGGTCCTACACTACAGGCTAAGGCCGCATTCAGACGGCCATAGTATTGCGGATTCTCAATACCAC
Source organism: Rhinella marina (assembly GCA_900303285.1). Taxonomy (NCBI): domain Eukaryota; kingdom Metazoa; phylum Chordata; class Amphibia; order Anura; family Bufonidae; genus Rhinella; species Rhinella marina. Next base: position 868,682 of record ONZH01009327.1, on the reverse strand, counting down.
GGATGCCGCCCGGCGTGTGTTCCGCAATTTGCATAACACACGGCCGGGCACCCCATTCAAAATGCCTATCCTTGTCCACTGTTGCGGACAATAATAGGACATGTTCTATTTTTTTTGTGCGGAGCCAGCTCCATGCCGCGGCTGCCCGCACTCATTGAAGTGAATTGGGCCACGTGTATTCCACAAAATTGCGGAATAGATGCTGACCCATTCACACGGTAGTGCTGCACAGTAAATCCAGTGTAGTGAGGATCCTTGGCATAGGAATGGACTGAGGAGCAATATAGCAGAGTGGCCTGGCCACCATCAGATACAACAGGTACTGTACCACGAGGGGCACTAGAGGTGAATGGGACCAAAAGGGGCAACAATGTGTAACACTAAGGAGGACACTTTACTATGTGAATCACCATTAATGCACTATTAAAAGAGTTGTCTGGGCTTTTACTATTGACGACCCATCCTCAGGATAGGTCATCAATATCAGATTGATGGGGGTCCAACACCTGGTATCCCCAACGATCAGCCCGGTAACTATCTGTGTGGCACTATCTTTTATTTCTGGAGTAATATGCCTGCTGTGCAGCAGGCACAGTACTCAGGTACTCAGGGCAACAGTAGGATGAGGAGTTTGCTTCGAGGGTGGGGTATGGGCAGGGAGAATGCAGGAAAGATGGGCAGAAAACTCTGCAGTGATGAATTGTGGCCAGGAGAAATCTTCATGGCGGTCTGGGCCAGATGGAGATGAAAATGAAAAGTGAATTACTCTAATCAGAGAGGACACCAACTATGTCTAAAGCATGACTATGTCTAAAAAAGTGTACCTAAATAGACAGAGGGTAGACCTGGACAGATAATGAACAATGTACAGGAAGAGGGATGCACTCATGGAAACTTTGCGCTGCGCCCACCAATGTGTAAAAATGGCTCTATTTCTTTAAAAATCAGACAATGTGATTTTCTGGATTTGTTTTCTCATTTTGTCTCTCATGGTTGAGGTCTACCTATGATGTCAATTACAGGCCGACCTCATCTTTTTGAGTGGGACAACTTGCACAATTGATGGCTGACTACATACTTTTTTTCCCCACTGTATCTGTGTGGCAGTATGAGTTATTTCTGAAGTACTCTGCCTGCTGTGCAGCAGACACAGTACTGAGGGCAACCGCAAGAAGCCAAGGATGGGAAGAAAACTCTGCAGTGATGAGTTGTGGCCAGGAGAAATCTTCATGGCGGTCTGGGCCAGATGGAGATGAAAATGAAAAGTGAATTACTCTAATCAGAGCTGACACCACCTTTGAGTCAACACTTTCCCCATGACTGTCTTAAAAAGTGTACCTAAATAGACAGAGGGTAGACATGGAAAAATAATGAACAATGTACAGGAAGGGGGATGCACTCATGAAAACGTTGCGCTGCACCGACCAATGTGTTAAAATGTCTCTATTTCTTTATAGTCTGGATGCCTTCCTAATGTGTGACAGGAATGTTAAGCCAGCTGACAGATATCACTACCCGTATGGAAAGCATAAGAGATATTCTGTGTAAAGGTTATTTGACCTCTAATAAATAAATGTAAGTCTTAGTGTTTAATCCATAGAAAAGGGGTAGAATATACATGTATTTGTTAAATTATTTAGTTTCCACCAGAGACCCCCAGTTCCGTGCAAAGCGAGTACAGAAAATGAAATTGTTTTTGAGTCCATAAATAAAATAGCTAAGGAAAACATGAAAGGGTACTGCTCCACTCGGGCACCAGGGACCGCACTTTGACCACATACTCTTTATAGTTGATTTATTCATTTTTCAGACTCATTAATAGGTATGCTTGATATCCTGATATCCTCTCAGACTTACCTCTTCAGCATCCCTTTTGTCAACATTCTCTAAACTTCCCTCAAATAGCATACGTTACCTTACCTGACGGCAGCCATGATTCACCTCTGTAAAGTTTTTACATTTCTAATGTAATATCCTTCCTGAAGCATTTGCTAGGCAGTCATGTACTATCAGCTGTGCCGGATTCGGCAAAGTCTGACTCGACTAGATTGGCCTGTCATTTCTACTAGTCAGACATATGGAGAAATCTGACAACCCTGTTCACGCAGCAGAGGAGGGAGGCAGGCAAGCAGAGCTCCCAATAACAGTCATTAAAGGAAATGTCTAGTTTAGAAAATCTGCTTTCACATATTCTTTTAGGAAATGAATAGAAGGAGAATCCCTTGTTTGGGACCTAGCTGGAGCAGAAAATGGCAACGAGGAGCCTCTCTCTCTCTCTCTCTCTCTGGAGGACCTAAAACTTCAATGCATTATACAAAAGGTATATTAATTTCAAAAGGCACCATGTAATGCTTTATTTCTCCTGTGGTGGTGCTGCAGGGGATCCAAATACTTGCTGTCCAAGCAATATGAAAAAAAGGACAGGTACACGCTACCCTGACTGCAATGCAAAAACAACCGCTATATGCAGCGGCACACTGCTCCATGCACAAAGTCACATGCAACACGGGAAACATAGTTTAATCTGAATTTCATTACTGCTACACTTATACATGAAAATCGGAAGGTCTTTCAGAACATTTTTGACAAAAATTGTGTCGGGCCCATCTAACAAGAGCAAGATGGCTTCTGCGGATGGGACCTACACTAGCAGACTTGCCTCTCCTTGGCCTAGGCATCCATAATTCAGAGTTATGTAGGATCGAGCCATACTATGATTTATTTAAAAGCCTTGGACAGATGGACAGGACTCTATGGTCCAAACTGAAGGCATCCACTCTATATGAAGCATCTTCACACTATATGAAATAAAGTTCAGGTGCACGCTACCTTCCTAGGTGTGCAGCAATAGAACAGCAGGCTATGCTTCATTGCATAACCCTTTTTTCCAAACAAAAATCTAGAAGTTGCCTCCTTCGTTCTCAGGATTGGTATACCCCCAATGATCTAGAACTGATGGTATATTCTAGTGGCATGCCATCACTTTTTTATAGGAAAAACATTTTAAGAAGCTGCTAATTACTGTTTTTTTTACATCCAGATGAGGGCGACAGCGATTATTTTTTACTGTAAGCAAGAAGCGATTCTTTGTTCACATGAAATCTGGGACACAGCTATAGGGGAGTCAGAGACGTCAGGGACGTAGCTATAGGGGAAGCGGCTGTAGCTATAGGGGAAGCGGCTGTAGCTATAGGGGAAGCGGCTGCTTTGGGGACCGAACTTAGAATTTGCCCACCCAGGAGGAGGACTAAAAGATTTTATTTAAGGGCCCCCTCAACAGCATTATAAAATAACATTATATACACTGTCTCAGTATATAAGAAACAGACAGAGCGGCTGCTGGGCCTCGTCTGAGAGAGAGCGATTTTGACTAGCCACAAGAGTGGGGGTAGCAAAGAAGTTGCTTGGGGAGAAGGGCATTCAAAAATTTGCTGTGGGGCCCAGTCACACTGGTAACGCCGGTACCAGCGAAGGACTCGGCTGTCACTGATATGTAGTACAGATTCGCGGCACTCAGGTTATAATATGCAATTATTACAATTATAATATGTAATTTCACATCCAAAGTTCATGATCCAGTCAGAAAGGTTAAAGGGGTTGTCTCATCTTGCCTAATGGGGGCATATCGCTAGGATATGCCCCCATTGTCTTATAGGTGCGGGTCCCACCGTTGGGACCCGCACCTATATCGAGAACGGGGCCCCGCAAGGTGGTGGCTGGAGGACTCCGGTCCGGCCACCACCAAGCCGGCTCCCCATAGAAATGAATGGGAGCGCACCGCGCTTGCGCGGCCACCGCTCCTATTCATTTCTATGGAGCCGACGGAAATAGCCGAGCCAGCGCTCGGCTATCTTCGCCGGCCACATTGAAAATGAATGGAGGCGGCTGCGCATGCGCAGTGCGCCCCCGTTCGCTTTCGGGGCCCCGTTCTCGATATAGGTGCGGGTCCCAGCGGTGGGACCCGCACCTATAAGACAATGGGGGCATATCCTAGCGATATGCCCCCATTAGGCAAGATGAGACAACCCCTTTAACTCATCAATGACCACTGTCTGTGTAACATGTACCGTTTTTTTTATCTGTGGCCCGGTTGGTGCATACCTGGAGGCTGGATCCACCTTTTTTGGATCCAGCCTCCAGGAACGCACCAACCGGGGCCACAAAAAGTGTTCATTGATGAATTAACCTTTCTGACTGGATCACGAACTTTGGATAAAACTTTTGTTCTGAATTGCATATTTTAATCCGTACCACAAAACGCTTGGCGCTGTGTTCTGGCCTCTGACGTCCATTGGAAATATTACTCACCCGCTTTGTGCGGCTTCAGACACGTGAAAACACTTTTTACTGCTGTTTGTGGTTTCAGCCTTGTGAACCTATACCGTTCACAGAAATGGATCAATGTGTTGAAGGTTACAAGCGAAAAAAGCATTGTGTTACAAACCCGACAACGAGGTGAACTGGTTAAGTGCTGGCCGTGATATTAATTCAACCTAATTGCTGTCTGCCTGGGCCTTAGCCACTTGCTTAAATTCAGGACTCTCAGACGAAGGGAAAAAAAGCAGATGTCCTGTAAATGAGAAGACCGTTTACTCATAAACATTTCATGTTAACAACTGCTTTGTAAAAGCTTCCAAGCTACAGGCCTGCAGAAGGGGAAGACTCACAGACCTGCATCCTCTCCAGAGAGCTGGTTTTGCTGGTAACCAAAGCACTTCTTCATGTCAAAAGCATTTATTGAGGGGGGGGGGGGGGCTGAAGTATGCAGCCAGCCGAATATAAAGAACTACTTACATACTTTTCATTTCCATAACAGATGGAGAAAAAGTCAATGAAAAATGTAAAGCTGTGGCCAAAAAAGCAACAAGCACACGGATCGGAGAGACTGAGGCCTTCGCTTACTCCATTGGTGATGGAGAGTAGGGTATGAAAAATCCACAGGGCATAACCTCCTTTTGAACAAGTGCGTTGTGGTAACTGCATGCCGCTTTTAAACACAAAAAAACCTAATAATATCAAAATACCAAAATCAATTTCCACTTCAGGGTTGGGTGCCGGCCCTTGTGTATTATTGATCAGCGCCCACTGTGGAAAGCTGCAATCAGAATTTAATTGTTTAATGTTGTAATATTGCTCCAAGGAGCGTGCGTGTAAGATGTAAGATGGGGGAGCGTGCAACGAGCGGCGGCAGGAATTACAGAAAAAGAAACATAAAAAACATCTGCTAAATAAAAGTTACATTTGAAGGCAGTATTAATTATGGTTTTCATGTCATTTAGAGAATTGATCCCACGATTTACTAAGCCAAATTTTTTACAAATTCCTGGTTCCTCACAAGTTTGTTGACGGTTCTCATTAATAATGTTTAGCGGTGCTTCTCGGAGCGAACATAGGAGGACAAGATGGATGTCTGTGTCTGCGTGTGTATATCTAATCACCAGATATAAAGGGGTTATCCCATGAATAATGTAAAAAATGAAAAACAGCCATCATACAGTATATGACAGTATATACTTAGGACCAGCTCTGTACCACACATGGATCCAGAGATCTGTACATTTACTTCTGCAGTTGCTCTGCTAGATTTATTCCAAGGGGCATGTCCTTTCTGCTGCAGCTGGTGCCGGTTGAAGAACTTCAGTGAACTGGACGGAGAATTTAGAAAAAGGTGGTGCTATCCAGATACATTATATCGAATAGCTCACTGGCTATACCAGGGATCAGCAACCTTCCGCACTCCAGCTGTTGTGAAACTACAATTCCCAGCATGCTCTTTCCAATTGTGTGGGAGTTTAGAGAGCAGCTAAGCAAGTGTGCATGATGGGTTTTCATTAAAGGAGTTTTCAAGATACAAAAAAATGATGACAATGGGGGAAGGGTGCCCTAAAAGATCCGTTACTTACTTGAATAATCCGCTTGCCATTCCAGTACTGCCGTTCGGGGTGCTTCCCACTGATCTAGGGGTGTAGCTATAGGGGGTGCAGAGGTAGCAGTCACCATAGGCCGCAGGAGCCACTTGTGCCACATAAGAAGACACCAGTATTATAGAAAGTGAATGATGGTCAAGTTACTCCTCTGGCTGAAGGGAAGGGGTTAGTTCAAAAATTTGGTTGGGGGGAGGTTGTGCAGCTTTAATTTTTGCCTCAGGTAGCATAAAGGCTATGCGCTTGCCACAAAGCACTGAGGGAAAGGGGGGGCCTTCTGTTCACTAAACTGCAAAAGCAGAGACCCCAGTCCTCCTGCCCAATGGACCCACTAAATACTATGGGGGAGATTTATCAAACTGGTGTAAAGTAGAACTGGTCTAGTTGCCCATAGCAACCAATCCGATCCCACCTTTCATTACTCATAGCTCCTTTGGAAAATGAAAGGTGGAATCTGATTGGTTGCTATGGGCAACTAGGCCAGTTTGATAAATCTCCCCCTCTGTGTATAGTATAAACCTGAGACGTCACCATCTTCATTTCAGATGCCCATCAAAGATGGCGGCTGATGGACATAACTGGGAGTTAAGGCGGTATGACGCCTTGGTCTATAGTGATCATGCTAAACATGGCAGCAGCAAAAATAAGCAAATTGCTTCAGATTTTTTTCCTCCTTTTGGAGTCATTGTCATGCAAGAAGCTGCTTTTTCCCTTAAGTGTTTAAGGATAAATTACAGCATAAACAAGAAGAGACGCAGAAAACAAAAGGAATATTCCTGCTGACTGGGGATTTTAGACCAAAAAATTGCTTAGTGTTCTCAATCACATGCTTATTATTGCGTACTTAATAAACTCTGCTGAGTGCGTATAAAGTCGGCGGCATGCTTTTATTATTACTATGTTTTTTCCTCTTTCAACCCTGATCTGAGAAATGATTTCATTTAGCCATCTGGTAGAATAAAAGGCAACTTGTTGTGGTAATTAAGCAGCTAATTAATAAATCAAAATACAAGTGAAGGATCAATGGTAAGGGAGAGATGAGAACAAAGCGTGGAGATAATGGGAGGGATAAATAAAGGCACATGCTGGTTTAATAGTGCCGTGCCTTTAAACCAGTCTTTTGCATGTCATTCAGCTGCAAAATTATGAGCTAAAGTTGCTGATCAGCTTCTTGGAAGGAGCGTTAGCGCTATTTTACATGCTAATTGGCAGCCAATGTCCCAGACTTTTATTTTATAGCATGTACTGCCCTTAATAAGGCGGTGTGTGTGTGTGTGGAATTGAAGGGACCCCCACACATTCATAGTCATACCGAACCATTTATTTGCTATTTTCTTAGGTATATTATTACGCAGCCTTTTTAGCCATCAGAGACATAGGGGCCTTGTTGCCAGTGGCGTACATAGAGAAGTAAGGGCAGAAGTAAGGACAGAAGTTTCCGCCTAAACCCCTTTCAATCACCCTTGGACCATTTTTTCCACTGCTTCATTTGCTAAAAGTTTTTCCATTAGAGGGTAGAGTCCTGACCAAGTTTTCACCTCCAGTAGAAGAGGACATAGTCCCAACTAAGACTGGGCCCCCTCTTGCCCTGGGCCCCATAGCAGTCGCTTGGTCTGCCACTATGGTAGTTACGCTCCTGCTTTTTGCATTATAAGCAATGACGCTCCTTTCCCACGTACCAAAAACTTTAGGCCATTTACAAACCATCTGCAAAACCTTCAAACCTTGCATGAGGATTTTGACGCAGTTTTTACTGCGAAATTGCTGCAAATTTTCAATCAGATGTCAAAATAGGAGGCAAATCCACATCAAAGTCCTCATATACGGCATGCAGATTTTGCAGAGAGTTTGTCCATGTGTGAATCCATCATTATTCTCATAGGCGATTTTGACACGAGACTCTTAATACCATGAAAACACTGTCAATTTCTAACATACATGAAGACACTGGCTGTCCTGGTTCTGCGGCGCAGAGTCCTTGTGTTTCTGTATTACGTAGCCATACGCTCTGTGCCGCTATACAGTGTCTTCGTACAGTGATGTTTTCTTCTATAGGCAATACTTTAGGATTATGCATGAATTTGTGTGAAAGAACATCACTGCTTCACATATAACATCAGAGCACATGGAGGCACAATATGGGCCTTCAGATAAGTAGTAGGTTGGCCATCTGACCCTGCATTGGGAACTGCTCAGGTGTAGAGAGGATGAGGATGTAGGGAAATGAGTGGTTTGTATAATGAATATGTATGCAAGGGATTGGTGAGCAAAGAGGAGGGAGAAAAAGGGCAAGTAAATGAATTACTGCCGAAAATCTTTCATTCTGAACTCTAAGGACTTAAATGTCACTGTACTTTTAACAAACTTTGCAGATAAGTATAAGAAACTTTGTAATAAATCTTATCAGAGAAAAATGCCTTTTTCTCCCTAGAGCAGTTCTCTCCTTGTCTCTTCATACACTTCTATGGGCAGCATGTCACTGTGTGTCTCTCGGCACTTCCCCCTCCCTTCCTCTCTATTCAGCAGAGAATATTATATTAGAAGGGGGGAAAGAGACTTTTTTTCTAATAAGATATATTACAAAGGTTTTTATATTCACCTGTACTACTGATTTATGCAAAGTTTATTGAAAGTACCCATGTTTTTTGCTGGGGTGCACTGTGTAACTCTGGTCTTCGACCTGCTTTGTCCCTGGTGGGTCGGGGTTCATATGGAGGAGCAATATGGGCCTACAGATAAGTAGTCAGTTGGCCATCTGACCCTGCATTAGGAATTGCTCAGGTGTAGAGAGGAAGAGGACGTAGGGAAATGAGGGGTATTTATAATGAATATGTATGCAAGGGATTGGTGAAGAGGGAGAAAAAGGGCAAGTAAATGAATTACTGCCGAAAATATTTCATTCTGAACTCTAAGGACTTAAATGTCACTGTACTTTTAACAAACTTTGCAGATGAGTAAAAGAAACTTTGTAATAAATCTCATGAGAGAAAAATCCTTTTTCTTCCTACAGCAGTTCACTCCTTCTCTCTTCCCCTTCCTCTCTATTCAGCCGGAAATATTATATTAGTGGGGGAAAGAGACTTTTTTTCTAATAAGTTATATTACAAAGTTTTTTTTATATTCACCTGTACTACTCATTTATGTAAAATTTGTTGAAAATACCCATGTTTGTTGTTGGGGTGCACTATATAACTCTGGTCTTGGACCTGTTTTGTCCCTGGTGGGTTGGGGTTCATATTCTGGTGATCTCATTAGGGGCCATACCTAATTTTATTTTATTCTGAGCAGCACAATGAGCATGCTCCGGACGTTCTATGGGCTGTTCACTGTCTAATCTTTGGAGCTACTATTTAGAACATTGCAGGAAATTTCCAGACTTTTAGAGAGATGAAGGATAAAACATATTCAATGTGTTTGCAGTTATAATTTCTTATACGTATCTGGAATGTGTAGGTTATAGGTCAGAATCAAGGGACCATTAACAAAAAAAATAAAAAATGAAAAAAACCTTCCCTTATGTGGTTTCCTAAAAAATACCAAAGTGTTAATTTCTCAGCTTGTGGGAAAAGCACAGCTGCCACAAATGAGGGAAAAAATGACATTGATTCAGGACTCTGGCTCATGTTCTATGATTTTTTCAGCTGTTCTGTAAATGAGAAAAACACTAGGAAAACATAATTTGTTGTGTGTCCAGCCACGGTGTCCTGCAGACGCTTAGCTGCATTCTTCTCAGGAAAGGGAGATCATTCAACACACTTCCAATGTAGCATTTAAAGCTGCGCCACCCTCCTGTAACATTTATAGGAAGGTCCGGCTTCAGGAGGCTTGGAAGAATCATCTAGATTGAGAGGAAACTTTTTACAAACCAAACCCTTGCTCGATCATCAGAATGCATGAACTCGGGGACACACGTGTATTCTCAGACGCTGCAACTGGTGCCAAGAAGTCACAAAGTGAAGACAAAAGAAAACAGTTGTAAACCTCAAATGTCCGACGTTTTTTGACAAATATGCAGCGTGGGTGTTCAATTAAGAGGTTGCAGGGAAACCCTTGCAATTTATTAGGGTTATAATCCAAAAACGTGCTAGCAAGACTCTCATGGAAATAGACGCATGTTAAGCGATACTCCTCGCTACGTCCCCTGCATTCCACAAAGAGGAGGTGAAAATCCACCCCAAAAATTTCAGCTGCGGTGCCAAGCAGTGCTGTGGGAAATAAGGGTTTATTACAGTGGAACTTAATTCTCGGCACATCTGCAGGCTGGTATTGAAATGTATGAGGCAACAGGGTGCAGTGAATGAAGCCGAGCTCTCAAACAGAATCCGTGAATATTTAAGACGGTCCAGTAGATCTGCCGCCTTCTTCAGGTGAAGTGCTTTCATTTACTGGTCCGTTTTTATTTATTTACCTGCTCGGGTCCTTTTTTGCTCCTATCTACTTCCTCACTTTTATTTTCTTTCAATCTATACTGGATGTTATAGAGAATTCCGAATGAGATAAGAGAAAGAGGTCATAGGACCTCATGTTCAGCTATTAGATCCCAATCTGCCTGTAGCAGGAATTGTAGATGAGAATTCTGCTTAAGGGGGGGGGGGGTTATAGAACGCAACCACGGTGTAAAAAATATCCTGTTTTTTGTCTTTAGATTGCAATTGTGTCTTCATATTATTGTCCACATAGCGTGTTGGGAAATAGTTCACACAGCTGACTGATTTAAAATGCTAACACCTGTATATAGATAGTCCTCAAACTGAAATCATGATTTCTGTTGAACCAATATGCAATAATATGTATATCTTAGAATATTGAAAACATCTCGATTTATTCACTATTGAGTATGAGCACCATGCGCAGCAATACACGCACTTACACTCTTTGCCATTTTATCAATGAGGTTATTAATAGTTGTCTGAGGAATGCTTTGCCACGTTGAATGCACTTGGACACGCAAATCATCAAGATCCGCTGCTGGCAGCTACCTTTGTAATTGCAGACCAATAATATCCCAGTTTACTCAATGGGAGACAACTCCGGATGTTCCACAAGTAAATCGATGTAAGGCAGAGCTGTTAGTGAACCTGAAGTGAAGACTAGAGGGGTCCATCTACACACCATATTCCTGGGAGTAGGACTGGTATGATGTTCCCTTCCCTGAAAGTCTCTTTATGGTGTTGTCCGTATGGTCTCCAGAAAAATCTCCATCTATCGTTGCATCTGATACAAAAGCGGGACTCATCACTGACATCCATTCCAGCCTCCATTGCCGTCTTGCTGTGCACCATGATAGCCTTTGCAATCTCCTTCTGATGGTTCATGTAGACAATGGTTGCCACCCTAGGCTTGGGATGTGACAACCTCTCTTGCATTTCAGGATGGATCACCTTACCCCATTTTTCTAAAAAGACACACACCTCTTGCTGTCATTCCAATCCATCATCGTTCTTTCAACCATTGGGACACACAAGCCTAGGTGCATAGTAATCTGCTGGAGTGATTAACCAAGGTCCTTCAGTTGAATGGTTCTGTCCCTCTCAGTTTGCACCTCATGGTGATAACTGGCACGTTGACAAATGGGAGGCATCACACAATCATCCCACACCACTTGATCAATTTTTGAGGATTCACGTGGCAAAAATATATTTTCATGTCTTTTATGCCCCTTCCCACATGTCACAGATTGGAGCTAGGTGTTTGAAAATTTGGAGATCTTAGTGACACCTGCTACTTCCTGCATAACCTTACGGCTTGTCTTTTTTGGTGTTACAATTTCAATGTTGAGGAGAGTGTGTGTGTGTGTGTGTGTGTGTGTGTGAAAAATGTCTAACACATCTGGAAATCAGAATTTCTGAAAAGTTGGGTTAATACAATCCAATTTCACTGTTACAGTGCAAGCTTTTTCAACGGCTCAGCTTGCCACTCATTATGCTGTCTAGGACGACCTCCATTTTTAACTATGTTAGCTGATTATTTGGCCTTTAATGAAGTATGACAGCCCTATTAATTGCTGCCGTTGACTCCAAACCATGTGCTGTCACACCTGTTCCCCCCGTTGTGCACCTGGAAATCAGCTACAAAATGGACAAGAACAGGTTAAGTTCTATCTTTTTGCGGTGCTGTGGAATGGACATATGGATGTGGATAGCACACCACATGGGTGGATTGGCCATAGGACCTACAGGGAAATTTCCTGGTGGGTCAATGCCCAGGGGGCTACTTAATCCATTCTCTTTTCCGTCCACAAGGTACATAAAAACCTGATGCTCTCTGCCTTAATTAATGTAGGAGCATCATGCAGGTGCCCTCCCAAATTCAGCACAATGATATAGCTTCATACTGTGGGGAGGACAGCAGTATTTTGTTCTTCACTGTGGTATTTGGTTCTTTTGGGTGGTGTTTTGGCCTTCACTATGGTATTGGTGGCCCCTCCTACTCCTACTGTTGTTCCTTCTATTAATTTGGACCCACCTACAAAATGAGGGCACTTTTTTTTTTCCAGAGCCACTTTAAATTCCCAATCTACTCCTGGCACCTGGGGCGCACCTAGCCTTTCTGCTGCCTGAGATGAAAACTGAAATGGCGCCCCCTCCCCCATGCCAATTTCTTAGCCTAACTCCTTTGCCACAATGAAAGGGCTCATTGCCCATGGCCCTTCCGCTGCCCCCCTCTTGCCCCGACCTGGTGCTGCCTGAGGCCTCACCTGGCCTCATTGGTAGTGCACCCCTGCCTTGCACACCGCGTGCTGTCTGCATCTTTTTTTACAAAAATATGGTTGTGTGAATGGGGTCTTAAGAAAGTTGAGTGGGTTACAACAGCTTTATCTGGCCATTAGGTCTAGGTCTGATCCAGGAAATCTGACTAGATATACTGTTACATCACAAGTTGAGTTGGGGCAACAATGTTAGTACTGCAATCTGTAGGAAGATAATTCCGATTGCTATTGAAATTAGTGAAATACAATATGTTGCTAAAGTTGTTAGACTTGTCCTCTTTGAAAATGTCTAATAAGTCACGTTCATAATGACAAGACTTGGCTCCATAATGACTGCAGATATGAGTCTATGCATCACAGGAGCTACCATCCACTCAACACTGCCAAGCAATGTGTGTAGCTATAGGCCAGGGGTCTCTGGCCTGCGGGCCACATACATTTCATGTGGCTCCCAGCTCACTGCCCCCCAGCCAGAGAATATAATGAAAATGCGAATAACTGCTTCCATTACTGGATTGCAAGGGATGTGGGTCTCTGTATCAGAAAGACAAAGTAAAAAATCACCTATTGAACCACCTTACTAATGAATATGCTAATCAGATTCTGTCTAGATCATGTATATCATAGATTATTTTAGGCAGGACCAACCAAAATGTAATGAGCATTGCTCACAACAAACTAGAAGAACAGTCAACACTTACATTGTGTGTGGTATGTGTGTGTAGACTGTATGTGTTTGTGTGTGTTGTGTGTATAATGTGAGTGTAGTATTTGCATGTATAGTGTGTGTGGAACATGGTGTTTGTGTGTATGGTGCGTGCAGTGTGTATGTCTTTGTGTGTGGTCAGTGGTGTATGGTTTGTGTCTGTTATGTGGTGTGTATATGGTGTGTTTGGTAGATGGGATATGTGGTATGTGGTGTGTGTGTGTGAATGGTTTGTTTGGTATGTGGTGTGTTTGGTAGGTGGTGTGCGTGTAGTATGTGGTGTGTTTGTTGTAGGTGGTGTGCGTGTAGTATGTGGTGTGTGTATGGAGTGTGTGCTTTGTGGTGTGTGTGGTATATGGTGTGTGTATGGTGTGTGTGTGTTAGGTGGTGTGTGTGTGGTATGTGTATGGTGTGTTTGGTATGTGGTATGTTTGTGGTAGGTGGTGTGTATGGTGTATGTATGGTGTGTGTGGTAGATGGTGTGTGTGTGGTAGGTGGTGTGTGTGGTATGTGTATGGTGTGTTTGGTATGTGGTATGTTTGTGGTAGGTGGTGTGTATGGTGTATGTATGGTGTGTGTGGTAGGTGGTGTGTGTGTGGTATGTGTATGGTGTGTTTGGTATGTGGTATGTTTGTGGTAGGTGGTGTGTATGGTGTATGTATGGTGTGTGTGGTAGGTGGTGTGTGTGTGGTATGTGTATGGTGTGTTTGGTATGTGGTATGTTTGTGGTAGGTGGTGTGTATGGTGTGTGTGGTAGGTGGTATGTGTGTGTGTGGTATGTGTGTGTGATGTGGGAGGTATTGAAGACTCATTGGAAACAATGTTTAAAAGCTTAAATACGACTTAACATTAACAAACTTGCATCTGTTTAGCATGACCCTCACAGTATCGTTTTCTGGAGTCCATATTCTTCACCCCTAATGCTTCAAATTCGTATGTAACAGAGACAGAGCTAATGTGTGCAAATGTGTCAAAATTCCACGACACCATCTGTGACACCTCACACATTCCTAGAAATTTTTCTCTATGTTATTTTACTGTCTCAGCCATAGGATGATTCAAAGCAACTCACTACCGATCTACAGCTATCACTGCAATCGGAGATTTTATGTTTTTTTTTTCAATAAACGGTGACCCCGAATATTGGAAGAAGACCCTTCATCCAAATCATAAGGGTCTCCAGCTGCCAAGAACACAGACCATGGAAATTAGCATTCCGAAATAAAGCAAGCACAGCTTTTAATCTTATTAATACAGTGCCTTGTTTTTTCCTCTCTTTCTTTTATTTCTCTCCTCTTAGTTCTCGGAAGGAAGATACTGATGCTCTCATTATCATAAATGCTGAAATCAGCTTTTGCTTTGAAGCAAGTTGTTAATATTTGGAAATGGCTAGATTTCCAGAGTCTTCTCTGATTGCAATTCCCTGCAACCCCTTCCAGTTCCAAGGTCACGGGGAGATTCACCTGCCTACTGAGCTGAATGAATTCACTTGGTCAGGGTGCATGTATAATTCAGCATCCTCTTCTTCTGGCCCTTCAATGAAGGTCTCAAAAAGGGGGGGGGGAAACAAGAAACATATTTTATTACAATAACAAATTGGTTTCAAAGCCATGAATTATGGATGCTGAAATTAGACTTGTCAATGAAACGCATAGATAAACATACGGTAAATACGGGAGCCGGCTGCTGGCATACTTCATCCTAAAAACTTTGTTTTCTGTCAAATTATTTGATTGTCTCAATTTGGTGTCTGAAGGCGTAAGCTTCTTTCGGATGAAGCTGCTAATGTTGTGTAGCTTTGTCCAATGTTCCTTGTACAAGGACGTCTATGAAAACCAGCCGAGTCTGTGTGCTTACAAACACTTTTGCAGCTCTAGTAACCGGAAAATGATCAACTACAATCCAAGGAATATTTATTTATTGTGTTCATTATTCCTGCAACATTGATTTTCTTTTTTTTTTTTTTACTGGTTAGACTGCTGTAAATAGGATTTTATATTCCTTTCTTTCATTAAAAAAATGTGACATCAATTTGCAAATAAATAAAAAAAATAATAATCCAAATAAAATCATTTAAAATATTAAAATATTTTTTATAAAATTCCAAGCAAAAGCCTAAATTCTATACTTCTATAATTTCAGCACACATTTTGCCACCTGTTTTCCTAAACAGAAGTATTTAGCTCCTAAAACATTTTAAAAAATAAAACACTAGACACTAAAAATCAGCATCTTGGTTTTAGAAACGTGTGAAATGTAGGCGTCTATTACGTGACGCCTTAAAGGTAGATGCTGCTGGCTATTATCATATTTGTTATTAAACTATTTGACATCATTTTTTATGTGAGTTTGTATTATTTTACAGTTTACATCTCTTTTTAATATTCTATTTGGACATTTTTCCGCCTACTTATCCCGAGCTATTTTTCTATGAGAATTGTAAAAGAATTGTCTGTTGCTTCCGATCCCGCTTGCTGCGAATTCGAGCGTATTTGTGTCTATCCATATTTTACAAATTTCATAAAATAATTTTGTATATTTAAATGACAACAAAAAGAAGAAGCAATGAACAAAGAGACACTGCTAGTCAATTGCCAGAAAACCGCATTTTCATAAACATGCTTGGTGCCTGCACTGAGGCACAACTGTACGATCTACAATATTTATTAGTGACCCCTGTGTGAGTCTTGTGTGGGTGGTTTGCAAGCTCGGTGTAACAAGAAAGATGTTCTTGTGACTGCAGAAGAGCACCCAGCACAGTCCCGCAGGAGATAGCACAATAGAATTAGAGGCAAGGCTGCAGCCAGACCTTTTAAAGTCTATTTTTGATACGTGCATTTTTGTGTGGGCTGCAAAGAGTTAAAATGCTTGTAAAATTGCCTTTCCTTCTTTTCTGACCTCACCTATATGGATCATGTATGTTTCTCATAGATGCCTGATTCTGATTTGCAAAATTCGTTGTGAGTAAAAATATACATGTGGAATGCTTCCTTCCTGCAGACCTTTTCTCATGTAAAATAAGCATCTCTCTTGGTCAAGTGACAATATGTGAAAATGAACCTGAGTGGGATTTTTATGAATAATTAAGATTAAAATGTTTTTTTTTCTTCCCTGCGCCGTCCATTTTCATGTTTGTATTAAAACATTTATATGATGTTAAAAAAAAAAGACTCACTACTGGGGAAGACAAGCTTCCAAGAAAAGCAAGAGAAAGAAGTTCTGGATTCCCTTTAAATCATCCCGCAGACCCGTTATGTTTACTGACACACTATGATGTAAAGTGAAATTTTTTATGACCGGTGATGGAAGATACGCTTATATTTCTTGATGTTTTTCTTTCGTGTAAAAATAGACAAAAGGAAAAAAATAGCTTTATCATAAAAATATAGTTTTCAAATAAAAAAATATGGATATAACATGTAATACATGTATGCAAATAAAATATTGTTCAAATAGGATTAATAAAAAAGCAATGTATAAAGCCAGAACATTAAAATAACCTTATAATAAAATATGCAAAATTAATTCATTTATTTGGGAATAGAAGGATGTTTTTCTCTTTTATTATGAGAGCAAAAAAAAAAGTGATTTTAGATACTGAATATTAGTTATAAATTATTTATTATTATTATTATTTAAATTATTATTATTATTATTATTTAAATTATTATTATTATTTAAATTATTATTATTATTATTATTATTATTATTATTATTATTATTATTTAAATTATTATTTTAATGATATACTATATGTAAAACATCAATTGGTAAAAGTGCTTCAAGAAGCAGGTCCCTAGCTATAGATCTCTGTTCACACAGTGAGTGGTCGTTCTATAGAAAGGAAACAATTGCCCTTTCTTGAATGACATGAAAAGCCGGATCCTCGGATGCTTCGGGCTGATTCAATCCAAATACTAACAAATTGATTTGAAAATAAAACAAAAAGATTAATGGTCTGACCTACTGTACTTACAATAAGGTAAGGTCAGGAAATTAACAATAGTCCTTTAAAAGTCTAAAAATCAGGGCGTCTGCTGCATTTTAACTATTGTTCGTCTCACGCCAACTGCAGCTTTTATTTTGCTCTGTGATACAGAAAAAAATAAACCTCTGGGATGAAGTTCGTTTGTCACCAAGTGATGTGTCACAGCCAGAGATATTGAAGAGAAATGCCACTGTGAGCAGACAGACAAGAGGAGAGAAAACACACACGAGCAGGCTGGATTAAATCATAGGAGACAAAAGAAGCACATACATGTACAAAAGCTCGGCACCGTCCGCCGGTTAGCGTTTCCCTCACATTTTTGTAATTAATAACTGGCAATTAATTTTCACAATTCTGCCCAATTGTTCTTTTCTACATCGAACAAATAGCTTAAAGCCAAGAAAATACTTTGGATTTGGATTAATATCAATAGCGACGAGCAGGTTTCCTCATTTCTGCAATTTGCCAGATGTTTGACGCTACGACTCATTAGGCAGATCAATTAGCCATGATTGACAATTTTAATTGAATATTAAGAAAACATTTCTCTAACTTTATTCTATGGAGAGCAAATCGGGAACTGCTGGGTGACTCTGTGGGGCACACATTTGGCAAATATGTAACCATTTTCTAATAACTATTATTTTTTATATCTTTCTATATGTGTTTGAGATCTGGCGAGTCCAGCATTAGACACATTAGGTCAATGAGAAAAGACAGTCGTCACCTGTCCTTATTTAACACAATGGAGTCAGGCAGGGCACCAAGACTTCTGTTTAGTGTTGCTACAATGTTGCAGTTTTTGATAAAAAGAACAGTTAACCCTAAGAAACCTTTACATTGTGTTTACAAAAATGTGCAAAATGATTGCAGTGCTTATTAACCCTCATATTATCAATGTATGGGCAAGCATGCAAATTATTGCGCCTGGTATATACTATATAATACTATACATTTCCTCTTCTTTCCTACTTTTTTCATCTTCTCTCTTATAAAAATGCTGGTTCCAGGTCACAAATGCCGGTCAGACCAGGGTTCTAATGACCCAAACTAGCAGCATCATAGATCCATAAACCCTGTACAGAGGCACACAGGTGCCATAGGCACTTCATGTGGCACCATATAGCACTGTTGTAAGGCCAGGTATTATGGGGATATGCCTGTAATATGGCGCCTCCATACAGGTTTGACGCTAACCAGGATTTGCCGCTGTATAATGGTCACTTGGAACCAGTCTTGAATAAGAGAGACAATGTAATAGCTCTTTGAGAGCTCATGCACACGAACGTATTTTCTTTCCGTGTCCATTCCGTTTTTTTTGTGGACCGTATGTGGAACCATTCATTTCAATGGCTCCGCAAAAAAAAAAAAAACAACAGAAGTTACTCTGTGTGCATTCAATTTCGTATGTCCGTTCCGCAAAAGAATAGAACATGTCCTATTATTGTCCGCATTACAGACAAGGATAGTAATGTTCTATTAGGGGCCAGATGTTCCTATCCACAAATTATGGAACGTACACGTCATCTGCCTTTTTAGCGGATCCGTTTTTTTGCAGACTGCTCCTTATATAGAGCCTATTCGAGCATGCTATGATTTTTGTCATACAATATCCAAAAAAAAAAAGCTTCTGCATGAAACTGAACATACTGACAAATTGTAGGACTGCACAGACCACTATGTGAGCCATATTCCAGTCCCGAGGTTGTACGGAGATGTAACACCACTGTGTGCATGATCCCTTAGCCTCCAGCTACCTGCTCCTCATGTTATATTGTGCTTAGTGTTATAGTTTATGCATGTTTTGACAAGAATATTACTATTTTGATAAACTCATTTTAAAACTTTGATAACTTTCAAACAACCGGTCTCCTTTTCTACCCATGACGACAACTATGTCAGGCTCCATCCCTTATAATCTTTCAGATATGTCATAACTAAGCTCCATAGCGCAGAAATGATGCATCCTACATCCAAACAAAGCTACGGAACAACCGGAGGTTTGGTTTTTTTTTTAAATTAAATTAAATTAAATATCTGAAATTTAGCACTGGATCAAATCAACCTGCAGCACCCAGAGCTTTTATATGACAAAGTGAAAAAGAGATGCAAAAATAAGTTACAGACGTTGTGGGCAGTAACTCGAGAAATGATGAATATTTCATGTAACTAGGATAAAAATAAACTATTGATAAAGGCGGGAACTAATTAATTTGCAATTGATTATAGCATAAAAAGTTACTTTATATTCTATAGTTTCAAACTGTGGTAATGGGTCATGAAGGTTTAGGATGGATGGGAGTAAATGAGGTGTGTATGGTAAGCAGCATTAGCACGGTGGTAGACCTACAGAGAGGCTATGGAGTAACGCTGCGGCTGTCACCATCTAGACTTGCATTTAATATTGACAAATGTGGCAGCCAGCTGAGTACTGGAGTGGCCGGTACCACAACTGATTAAGATATTTTAGGAACCCTCCCCTCGCGGACAGGTATAACTTGAAAGAAGTCTACATGGGCTTTGGTATTACCTAACCTTTCAATGTATTGCCGAGGATATTTAATTACTACCTAAATTTACTGCGGGGCTCGTACAAGCGTCCCTTCATTGTATTCGTGGGGAAGAAAGCTATTTCTGCAGCCGCTTCCAGCTCCTCGGCTATTATGAGAGACTTGAGCACAGCTGTTCCATGGCCACTATTGAAGGAGATAAGATTTAAGAATTAAGGCTCAGGAGATGACCATATCTGCATCCTCAGACCATTTTCTACAAGGGTGGAATTTTAATGAAAATATTTCAGTTCCTGACAGCCATAGGCCACCAAAAGAGGAAGAAAAAATAATAATAATAATAATAATAATAATAATATTAAAAAAATAGCTTAAAAAATAATAATAAAAAAAAAATTAAATAAAATAAAAATTGAAAAAATAAATAAATAATAATAATATTCTTTCCTTTCAATAACTGGAAACCTACAGTTTCAGAATCAGTTTCATAAAGCCATTTGGTTTGGATTATTGGCCTCACTGATTGCCATGGCTGCAACTGGTATTGTTTTGCCTGATTGCATGTGGTTAATGTGACTGAAAGCTGAAGGATTCAGGTTTTGATTCCTTCACCATCCCAAGCGCGTGAGTATTGGAAAGGAAGCGGCAGGCAGTGGCTGTATAACAGTGTTTTTCAATTTGTGTATATGTCCCTGTAAACCCTGTTATTTAGCTTAGTGAGCTGTAAAGGTTTATGGGAAGATACTTGTAAAGCACTTTAACTGCCAAATAACAGGCATGTAACGTAGACATCTGAGGAATGTGATCGTTAGGGTTTTGATTGTCACACGTCTGTGAATACAGCTCATTCTGAAAAGTATATGCATGTGTGTAACCACACCGGCTGGAAGTCCATTTTGGTGATTGCCGACCCTTGTGCCCCCGTGTGAATGATTGCAGAGAATCCTGTAATTTCTGCTCTGATTCTGCCTTAGTACAGGCGGATAAATAACCAAAATATGCAGGCGATAATTGGTGCTGTCCACCAGACAAAGGTTTGCTTACATTTTGCAACCTTCGCTTTAAGAATGAATGGTGAGGTCTGTGAGTAGACGGCACGTCATGTCATCACTGCAGGCAAGACGGGCAGAGACCACCAGAGTGGTGGTGGCCTGGAGCTTACCAGGTGAGTAATGGGTCCTTTTTTATTATATACTGTTTATCCCTTTAGCCTAATTTTTGCCAAACCCAAAAAAAAGAAAAAAAACATTTTTTGGCATGAGGGTACATAGGGTCCATAGGCCACCTTAGGCTGAGCATGCACAGGTAATAGCTGTAGACCAACTATGCATGTGTGGCTCAGTGGTTAGCATTGGTGCCTTGGAGCGATGGAGTCCTAGGTTTCCAACCAAGGGCAACATCTGCGTGGAGTTTGTATGTTCTCCCCGTGTTTGTCTGGGTTTCCTCCCACACTCCAGAGACATACTGATAGGATACTCAGACTGTGGTCCCCACCGGAGACAGCAAGTGATGCTAATGTGTGTAATATGTCTGTGCCTTATAAGTGAGTAAAATAAATAATTGGGAGAAAGAAGAAAGTCCCCGGCGATGGCTTATCTCCTGGGAGAATAAAAGGATTGGGCGAAAAAATTCATTTTACCAGATCGTTCTCTGTCAAGGTAGAATTGGGCGCTCCCCCCACACATTAGGTTGTTGGCAGGTTCAGCCGACAATACACTAATGTATATGGGGGTTTCAGGGCCAAGATGTGACTTCTACTTCTACATCACTTACACCCCTGGGTATATTCACTCCATGTAATACAAGGTCGGCGCCTCATCAGAGAAGTATTCTCCCCTGGAAGTAATGCATCTGGGCATGTAATATGGCATATGATAGGTGATGCCTACAGATCAGATAGAGACAATGTCCATATACCTCTGTATGAAATTAAATGCATACATATGTACACTGAGACCATATTGATTTATATGGTGCCATAGTTTAGCTTTGTGGAACTTGATATTACTTGCGGACTCTCACACGCCTGCTGACCACCTGACTGAAGTGGTCACCACGCTCATTGCTCCCCAGGAACAGGGCTTTACTTTTAGTGGTGGCTGTGGCTGCAGCTCGGTCCCAGGTGTTCTATATTTCTCAAACCAGCTCCTGGATCCAGGGGAGCATTGCCCGAAGACCATACAGGGAAATTTTCCGGTGGGCAAACAAAGCCCTTCTCTCTGCTGCTGCCCGGGTATATAATGAGCTCTCAGCAGTACTCAGGTACCCGGCCAGTGACCGCACATGCCCTTTGAATTCAACTGCTATGGCACATCTCACCTCCTAAGCCCCCTGGAGGAGGACAGAAAATGGCATCTATTGATGGCCACAACAGAAGGACAGCTTTTGGGGCAATATCATTTTAGTTCCAAGTCTTCCCCTCCCTGGATCTGAATCCTTTTTGTATTGCAAACAATTACAAATGTACTATATTAATGGAGTCATTCAAACTATTTCTGAACCACCTGCATATTGTTTCTATATTCTCTGTCCACCTCACTGAGGTGGTCGCACATGCTCTGTTCCATTCTTCCAACTGCCACCAGACGTATCTACTGTTAGAAGAGAACTATATAGAGAACTGAGCGGGGAGCGCTGTGCCTGGAGGACTCCGGGTCTTCCGGGGTCCGGCCACCACCAGGCGCAGCTCCCCCACTGTCCCCATAGAAATGAATGGGAGCGCACTGCGCATGCGTGGCCACCGCTCCCATTCATTTCTATGCAGCCGGCGGAAATAGCTGAGCGAGTGCTCGGCTATTTTCGGCAGCTATATAGAAATGAATGGAGGGCGGGTGCGCCTTCCTACACTTTTGAGGCTCTGTTCTCAGTATAGGTGTGGGACCCAGCTGTGGGACCCGCACCTATAAGACAATGGGGGCATATCCTAGCGATATGCCCCCATTGTCTAAGATGGGATAACCTCTTGAAGTACAACTTGCAGAAATATCAAAGCTGGTTGAATTGATGTATATCAGTAGAGGTAATTAGCATTGCAGAAGTAAAATTAGGTTGAGATCAGATAGTAGGCCAGAGGTGCTTCTCATTTCCTTCTATTGATCTTTGCCATATACTGTATCTGCTGCTATTCTTGCTGTGTAATTTGGGTTTGTTCCCATTCCTGATAAAAGAACCTAACCATATGAGAGGTGCCCCGAGGAGTCGTATAGGACAGTCGGCTACATATTTGTATTTTGTAATTGTAAAGCCTTCATATATCTCATTAGACATCGGTTGCTCTATCCTACTGTTATTAAGAACCAAAGAAAATATTTTTTTTTCTACAAATCAATGGACCCAAATGACTGTTTGCTGATATTTCCAATTTAATTTAGTAGAAAACCAATCTCATTTCCATCGCAGTGGCTTTAGTACATATAATTTAATCAGATAAAGAAAATAGAAGGGGTCCAAATCAATCCACCTCCATCAGGTTGTAAAAACAATATTTTCATTTGAGCAAATTCAGAACAATGAGATCAAGCACTAATGAATGCAGGGTCACTCTGGGTTCGAATCCAGGAAACCAAAGAATGAGCTCAAATATTTACTTCTCAATATATAACCAAACCAACAAGGATTCTATGTCTCTGGACGACTGCAGAGAAGAGCTGAGAACACGGCGTATTATAATAGTAACACATTGTCATAACCAGTAATGGACAAAATACTGCAGACATTAGGAGCTGCATTGACCGTGGCAGCCGGGACAGTTTTTAGGAGGACTAGCAATAGGAATCTTCATAGACTTATCTCAAAAACTGTTTAAAAGTCAGGCGCCAATGGCAAATTTCTAGGTCACTTGGTTAAAGGCATTTGTCAAAAACTGACCGCTTCCTGGTCCCTCTTGATATGGACAAATGACACTACTAACAATCGCTGACTGCAGTGGTGACCAGCAACAACCAGTGATTAGGTGTAGTGGTTACACGTCCAGGTCAAGAGGGACCAGAGACCAGCATGGACCCAGAAAACATTGGGACAGAGGTGGCAGGGGGCAATGAGTATTAAAGGGGCTCGCCCATCTCAGACACTCATGGCTTATCGCTAGGTTATGCCATCGATGTTAGATAGGTGTGGGTCCCACCCCGTGGTGTACATAGAGAAGTAAGGGCCCCATAGCAAGGATCAGACCGGGCACCAACATAGGACAGAAGGGTTTCCACCTAAACCCTTTTCAATGACCCTTGGGCCATTTTCCACTGCCTCGTTTGCTAAAAGTTGTTCCTTTAGAGGGTAGAGTCCTGACCAAGTTTTCACCTCCAGTAGAAGAGGAGATAATCCCAATTAAGACTGGGCCCCCTCTTGTCCTGGGCCCCATAGCAGTCACATGCTCTGACGCTATGGTAGTTACGTCCCTGGTCCCACCTTTGGGACCTGCTGTTATCTCCAGAACTGAGCCCCCGAAGTGAAGGAGAGAGCACTGCGTGTGAGCGACGTTCTCTCCATTCACTGCTATAAGAGTTCCAATATAGCACAGCGAGTGCGCTCGCCGATTTTCCAAAGTCCCATAGCGATGAATGGACCGCACATGCACAGCCACCTCTCCATTCACCACTACGGGACAGTCAGTACTCGGCTATAGCAGTGAACAGAGGGTGGCCGCGCAATCGTAGGGTGATCTCCTTCTCTTTGAGGGGCCTGTTGTGGAGATAGAAGAAGCACCTATCAGACTTTGGTGGCATATCCTAGCAATATCCCATCAATGTCTGAGATGAGCAAACCCCTATAACTTCTTATTAGTCGGCATCTGAGCATTAAAAAAAAAAAAAAACTCTTTTAAAATATTATGCAAAAACTAAATCCAACATTTAAAGGGTATGAAGACTTTTGCAGCCACTTTTAGTGCCCCAATGTATCTAATACAAAAACAAAGAAACTTTGCAAATAGTCTTGAAGAAAGAAAAACACATCCTACCATTTTTGCAGACCCATGTACAGAATGTCTACATGGTTACATGCTACTAAAACTGGGAGAGGGTAATTTATCAAACTTGTACACCAGTTTCATGGCATACAAATGTAGTAAATTTGTGCGCAATTGTTGATTTGCACTATAATTTGTGCCACAAACGTGGGTGGAGCGTGTGTGGTAGGAGGTGAGCCGAAGGAGGGATCTCAGAGATCCGACTCATTTAACATGCATGCCAAAAAGACCAGAAATCTACATCAGCTTGCTTATTGGGGAGGATTTCTTTTTTTGGTCCACCAATGCTCCAGAATTATTACCTCTCACTAATTCTTGAGCATTGGACACCAGCGGGGTTTGCTATGGAGACTTACATAAGAAATGTCAATCTTAGTGCATTCCTCCTATGTGTAGTCAGATCCTGTATATGGTTCTCTGCTCCATGTTCTTGTTAATCTGCAGATTCTTTGGAGAAATAAATAAATGGTTGATAACGAGTGATTGCAGTCAAGTATGATTATTATGTAAGTAGTTCTGTATCAGTTCTAGATTCTTGTCCACAGGGGGCAGGGTTATATTTAGCCTCGGTAGAGTTTAGATATTCCACTGCAAAAGCACAAGGTTAGATGGGTTGGAAAAGAGCTTTATTTAGAATATATGAACCCTGGGGGGCACCTTATGGTATGATAGGAGTAAAATCCATAATTTAAAGAGTTGTTGTCACCTCGTCAGACATGTTTGTTATAGTAACTATTTGCATTTCCTGTGTAATACCAATTCTTATGTCTCTATGTCGTGACATTCCTTTGTTATTTCACCTAGAATTTATGAGTGAATTACCAGCAGTCTGCAGTAAGGGTACAAATGGGTGTTACCAGTTGGGGGTGTACCTGCACAGTCTGACACTAGTAGCACTGACTGGATAGAGTAAGACCAGGGGCAGACACGCGGCATCACAACACCTGTTTGCAACACACATACACATAAATACAATATATATATATATCCCATCATTTGGACCACAACCTATCAGATACTTATCTGCTGTCTTGTGAATGGGAATACATTTATATCTTGGGACAACACCTTTAATGTGAACATCCATGATGGTCTATGTAAGTGAATGGGTTAATGGCCACATTTTCCGGTGACCAGTGGTTTACTCACCTCTACTTCTGTCTGTCTCCCAATCACAGGTCTATAACTGTAAAGGATAGCCAGTTATGAGCGCCGACCTCAGGTCTTGAGATTCCCAGAAGATAAATGATAAGCATTGCCCAAACATAGTCCATCCTCCACACACCTACTGTGTTCCAGTCACTGCAAACAACCTTCATCACACCCTGACATTAATAAAGACCCTAGACCAAACCCAGAAGAGACCACAAAACTGTACAATCTCCAAAATAAATACAGACCCGGGAATAACCCTAGAATGTGCCTCATGTACCCAGACCAGACCCCAAAATATAGACCAGAGTAAATACAACCCCCAACGTCCTCAAATAAATACATATTTCCCACCAGACTCCAGATCAGACCCAAAAATAACTACGAACCCCTGAATAAAGACAGATTCCAGATAGTATCGGACCGGCCCACCAGAGTACCAGAGGATCAGTACAGCTCCTGGTGCCACTGGCAGTGGCTGCATGTTTCTACCACCTGCTGAACTGGTTGAGTAACTGGAGGGTATCCCTAACTACATCTAGGTTCTTGACCGAGTTTGACCTATTTCATGGAACCTGGTTAATTGAGAACCTGCCAATTACAAACTGCACCGTGTGCTTGACCAATTTAGAGAGTATACATAGCACAGTGCACAGCCCATCCCCCATTAATTCTACACCGCATGATACCGGTCGGAGCTCTTTTTTTTTTTTTTGACATTTTACTCCTTGTTCCAGATATCCCAACATGAGAGGTACAAAATGTTGGGATTTGAGAAAATAAACTTTTATCTTAAAATAGTCAACAGAGTAAGGGTTCATTCACACGTCCTGTTCTTCTTTCCTGATCCGATCCGCATCCGATCCGCAAATCATGCGGATAGGATGTGGATCCATTCATTTCAATGGGTCCTGAAAAACTGCGGACAGCACGTATACTCGTATACTGTCCGCATCCGTTGTTCCGTTCCGTTATGCGGATCCGCAAATAAGATAGAGCTTGTCCTACTTTTGTCCAGATATGCGGTCTGTGGTCCCATTATAGTCAATGGGTCCGCAAAAAATGCGGATGATATAAAGAATGCATCAATATGTCATCCGCAATTGCGGATCCGTTTCCAGGAAATAGAAATAACCTACCAACATATATTCCTCCATCTGTTCCGGAAAAACGGAACAGATGCGGCTGTACAATTTGTAAAAACGGAAGGTTTTTGAGGAAACATGGATCCGCAAAAAACGGATCGAAAATCTGGAAAAGAAGTATACGGACCTGTGAATGAAACCTAATACAAAAATTTTATTTATTTTTTTAAAGGTGGTCATCTCGTGGCACTCATGTCAGAATATTTCAAGCCAAAGGAAGGTAAAGAAGGCCAAAGGATACTGGGAAAATCGCTAGGACATGTCTGGTGGAGCAGGGATGGAAGATAATGGAAACAAGCGCGCCCTGCTTTATTTTATCAGTGTTTTATGTCAGTTTATGCTACAAGAAGCTCACATTTTGTTGGTTGTCTTTTTTATCACTCACGTTCTCATCTTCCGGAAATGCGGCCGTGTCCTTTGAGATGTACCTCATCGGGTAACAGCATCAGGTCTCGGATGGAGTTGGTATCTTTTACATGAAATGGGCTATGCAGATAAAGGAGGTCAGTGGTGGGGACCTCTGTGTGATAGTATCCAGGACATCTAGGAGTATTCTTTCAGACGTTAATGATCAGGGGGCAAAGGTAAAAGCAGATTTAGTTTTACAGAAAGATAATATTAAAAAAGCAGTTTTGGATCATATGTCCAATAAATGATATATTATTAATGGGCATCCCGAATGTAAAACACTCAGACGGTGTCCTGATCCTTGTATTCTATACGCAAGATATAAGAAACCAGTTGACATGGTGACATTCCCGGTAAACTAGTACAAATACCCTTGAACCAAAGACATGACTGGATATCATGTCCTAATTACTGGCACGTACAAGAATTAAATCAAAGCCATAATGGATGAGGACGCCCTCAGGATGTCGCCACGTAGGTGCGCTCTTGAAAAGTATACAATAGTCAATGGAGATAATGTGCACTAAGATGGTATAATCAGCTCTAGACATAGACCCTACTTGAGTACAGCATCACTAACCATACGGAAGCATTCTATTATTACTGTATTTTCCGCACTATAAGAAGTACCGTTTTCCCCAAAAGATGGAGCCAAAATGTCAGCGCGTCTTATAGTGCGAAGGACAACAGGGTCTCAGTATAAAATAAAGCATGCGCTACATATCGCTGGTAAGATAAAAGAGAGTATTATAGGTATATATATATGATATATGAAACTCACCATAGCGTACCTGGAGCAGCAGGGTAAAGAAGCATGGTGCATCGAGCGGTGTGTAAGGCGCATGGACCAGAAGGCAATAAATGGACTAGCGGAAGAGTGGGAAAGCCGAGCAGGTGTCACATCAATGGAAAGAACTGTTGGAGCTATAGTGCATGCGCCAGTTACGCGGTGCTAGTGTACTATGGCGATGTACAAAATAAAGTGCAAACAGAGCATAACTGGGAAACTGGTAATGCACAATGGCACGTGTGTATCAAGCGCAAGGCGCTACTTACTGACAGGGGTGGATTGGTCACAGACCTTACTGGGAAATCTCCTGGTGGGCCGATGCCCAGGGGGCCGCCGAAACCCTCCTCTCTGCCACTGGCTAAGAACATAATGAGCTACGCTGTGAGAATTAGGTGCTCATGTAACTGGGCAGCGGGCACAAATGCCCTCCTGAATTCATCTGTGGCCCGCACCTCACCTCCTAAGCCCCCTGCGCCATAGACAACTGGAGGAGAAGGACAGAAAAAGGCAGCTACTGATGGCCACGGCAGAGGGAACGCTTTTGGTAAAGTATACTGTGCTGCACTGTGGTATATGGTTCCAATGGGACGGTATTTTTGCTATGGGATTGCTGACCCCGCCCTTGCCTTCTGTCAATTTAGACCCGCCTACAACATGGGGCTACTTTAAGTTTTTTTGTCCAGGGCTACGTTAACTTCTCAGTCCGTCCCTGCTTACTGAAGTGTAGTGAAAAAGGGATCCTGAGCTCCAGGAAGACTCCTAAACTGAAACACGGACAAATGGAGCCTGGGGGCTAGGACGAGAAATAGAATGGACAGCTGTAGGGAATAGAAGTATGACTAAAAAGAGGGGTTAACCCACCCATAAAATGGATGCAGAAGGGAATACTAAAAAGAAGGGAACACTAAAACAAGAAGACCACCAGAAGAAAAAAAATCAAAAACAAAATCTATACATAACCCACATGGAGAAACCCGTGTCTCAAAGGGGTATTGGGTCGTAATAAGCATATAATCAATACAGCAGTAAATAATCAACGAGCCAACAATTAGTTCATTGCTGTATCCATGGCATCAGAATGACTGGATGCAAAAATAGTTTTTTAGGACACCATTTGGTTCAAAATATTTATATTTTTTAAACAAACAGTTAAAAAACCCAGCAGAGAGCAGCCTGCTGGAATTCTCCAGATCCAACATTGCTGGACACTGCCACCGGACGCCATTGACCATAATGGGGTCTGGCAGAGATCTAACTGTTCCCCTGCAAATATGCCAGGAATTGGCTGGGCAAAAACCGCTGCACTCAAGGCTTTGTGTCCAGCAGATTCCCGGCACTCTATGTCAGAAGAGCCTGCTGGAGAGGACAGCCGCAGGTATGAAACTAGCCTCAGTATTACAGAAATAAAGGGGTTCTCCATGTTATATTTATTGATGACCTATCCACAGGATAGGTCATCAATATCAGATCGGTGGGGGTCCGACATCCGGCACCGCCGCCAATCAGCTGTTTGATGAGAAGGCGCGCGCCGTAGCAGCACTGCCTCCTCTTCATTGTTTACCTGCTCGCCGTGACATCCGCAGTGGTGAGTAGGTGTAATTACACCCAAGCCGTTCCATTCATATTATTGGGACGGATCGCTCCTATATGAGCCGTTCCATTGGAATGAATAGGGTGTAATTACACCTGCTCACTGCTACAGATGTTACGGTGAGCAGGTAAACAGTGAAGAGAAGGCAGCGGTGGCACGGCGCACGCCTCCTCCTCAAACAGCTGATGGGCGGGGGTGCCGGGTGTCGGACCCCCGCCGATCTGATATTGATGACCTATCCTGAGGATAAGTCATCAATATATATAACTTGGAGAACGAACCCCTTTAACTCAATGGCTTAATATTACATATTCTAAATCTAACTCTTCATTACCATTTTATGCATTTTCAGAGCAGGCATGATCACCGAGGGGTCATGGGGTCAAAAACCCCTCTGAAATCATTGGGTATTAGTATTGGGAGATGCAGCCAGTTCAGGCAATAATATAGTATTAAGATCCTCACACATATTATATGAACATTGGCCGAAATGAAACACGCCCAATTTTTTTTATTATTTCCAACTTTACCCTGCTGACAGATGTAAGCGGGTATTTCAGGAATACTTTCTCCATACTCGATATTTTGACAGTAGCTTATATCTCCTTTTCTACAGATGTGTTTGGGCAAGAAGTATCTGATGGCTCCCTCTACATCCAAACCATTCAAATGAACGGGTGGCTGGATGGACTGAGTATTCTAGAGAGGGGACAAACTCTTGTGCAAGGTGCTTTCCCCTCTAAACATCATAGGGCTAAACCCTTTGTTTGGAAACATCCCCCTCCCCCCTCATGATCTCATAAGCTCTAGTAGCAAATAAGTTAGACCATATAAACATGTATTGTTATATATTGTTGCATATTGATTTCTGATTGCACAAAAGCCTTTAAAGTCATTTCTCACAAAAAAAAGTTACAAAATACGACAAATACTCTCATTTTTGTAACTTATTCTATTTTCACTAACGTTAGCGGAGCTGTAAGGCGCTAAAGAGGACGAAATGAGCAGGACCTCAGGCGCACAGTTCTAAATGCATTTCATGAATTTCAGTCATCGAATGGTGCAAGTAAAGATGCACTCCATTAAATATAATGATGCAAAGAACGGTTATATCTCCCTATGTTGTTTTATTTTATTTTATCCTTTTCTTACATAAAGGTGGTCAACGTATAGCTACTTATTCTGATGTAAATGATTATGAAAAATTCTTGTGCCAGTTACTGAATGAATACAGGGTCACCAATTGTTCTTGAATTCTATAAAGGTATTTAATACAAATTGAAAATCCAAGACAGACAAATGTACATATAATAGCGAGAAAATGCAACAAAAACGCACATTAACTCAGCACAAGAACTTAATGTATGATCAAGGCCACTGGTCTGAGCCGATGGGTGGAAGAAACCTCGTGCCAAAACCGGCATCTTATCACCAGACTATACATACTGAAGAAATAAATGACCGCGCTGCATAACACATGATGAAATCCAGTTCTTCTACATATTTATATATTTTAAATCTATTAATTATTTTAAATAAGACATTTAGAATACAGGGGAAAACAAAGGGGATAGTTATCCAGTCTGCTACTCTATTTCTCATATCTATCTATCTAAAGGCCCTTTTACACGGGCTGATGTGTCTCTCTGCCCGAGCGCCGATCAGCGATATCGGCGCTCGGGCAGGGAGCCTTTACACGGCCCGATGAATCGAGCGCCGGGCCGCACGAGTGATCGCTGTATCGCTCGTGCGGCCCGGAAGCTCCATACTGTCAGGCGCACATCGCCTGTTTACACAGGCCGATGTGCGCCCGACAGATTGGATCTTTTGTAGAAACCAAAAGATCCAATCAGCCGACGAACGAGCGTTTTGCTCGTTCGTCGGCTGATTAGGGCCACTTTTACACGGGCCGATTATCGGCACTAGCGTTCCTAGGAACGATTTTTCGGCCGATGATCGGCCCGTGTAAAAGGACCTTAAGACTGGATAAGTCTTGGATTTTTTGGATCAAAGTCCGCAGCCGCTGGCACACCGAATAATCCAGCATACGCAGTGCCGCTCACATTACCTGTTATCTATCTATCTATCTCATATCTATCTATCAGAAAATAACTAACCTTGCTCACTGAAAACTGATAAAATGTGACACATTCTTTAAATAAATCTATTGCACATCTGTCTATGTATCTCATTATCTATCTATCCATCCCATATTTATCTATCTATCTCATGTCTATCTATCTATCTATCTATCTATCTATCTATCTATCTATCTATCTATCTATCTATCTATCTATCCATCCCATATTTATCTATCTATCTATCCATCTCATATGTATTATCTATCTATCTATCTATCTATCTATCTATCTATCTATCTATCTATCTATCCATCCCATATGTATTATCTATCTATCTATCTATCTCATATCTATCTATCAGAAAATAACTAACCTTGCTCACTGAAAACTGATAAAATGTAACAATACTTCAAAAAAATGTTAATCTCTCTCTTTTACTAAAGATTCATTTGTGACTATAACACACCAATTCCTATTTATCTAGATTCGAGCCATATATCCAATAATCAATGAACCAGTTAATAATGCATGAAAGTCAATTAACTATTAATTAGTCATTTTTTCTCTTGATGCATCGTTTTCCACACGACACAGATTTCTAAGGCATTTGCATTGATTTTGTGTGAATCGTCTGTTCTGCATATTTGTCAACATTTGTTCTAGGATTGCCAAAGCCAATCAATCATGTCTGAAGAGCAGATCAAGTGCATTCAGCTACAAATTAGAACCTAATTGACACAAAGGGCTGCATTGTATTTTGTAAGATAAATTTACCACATGGTCCTATCAAAAGCTTTTCGCTGCATTGCCATTGTTATCAACATAAAGGGAATACAATATAAAAGAAAAGTCGTGTCTTTCTCCTTTGTTAATAAATATAAACCACAATATAACTCTAATTTCTCATCTATTCAACCCATTTTATTTTTAGCTTTCAGTGAACTGAATGGCAATAAATATTTTATGATATTAATTTTTTCAGTTTTATTTCTAACCACAATTTTTACCTTGTTTGCTCAAAATTTAAAAGATTTTTCTGAGATTTTACAACTGATCTGATCATTGGGGGTCCGACACCCGGGACCCCCGCCGATCAGCTGTTTGAGAAGGCAGTGGGGCTCCTGTGAGCGCTGCAGCCTTCTCTCAGCTCACTAAGCACAGCGCCATACATTGTGTAGTGGTCGTGCTTGGTATCAGGCTCAGCCCCATTCACTTCTGTGGGGCGGAGCTGCCCCTGGGCCACGTGACATCACGTGGCCTAGGAAAAGCTGAGGAAAGGCTGTGGCGCTACTGCAAGCACCGCTGCATTCTCAAACAGCTGATCAGCAGGCGTCTGGGGTGTCAGACCCCACTGATCAGAAACTGATGAATTTACTGATTTACTTCTCGAAAAACCTCTTTAAAGGGGATGAATGAGATTAGACAAAAGGATCTGCTGTGACATTTTTATCAATAGATTGTGTCTGGCAGATCGGCCCCATGTAATGAAATTGGGATGAGCTGCAATACCAGAGACAACCAACCAGGAACAGCAGCCATGTTTTTGAAAAAAAAAAAAAATTATATGTTGCTTTTTGCAGGCAGACATCTTTTTTCAATAAAGTCAACTGATCCAACTTTATATTTATGGCACGTCTGTGAACAGGGGCTCTCAATAGTAAGGAGGGACTATTGCATTGTAAGCAGATGTTAGTCTTGGGTCCAAAATTTTAAGCAAACCCTCCCCCCATTGTAGGACCACAATTCTAAAAAAAATCATAAAGCAGAATTCAGTTGAAGAGCCACTATAAGTTCAAACTTCCCTGTGTGGAACATATGGGGAAACGCTAAGATGTAATTGCCTCCAGAGACTGCTGATTGCTCTACAGAGTGACCAAAGGCTAGTGAAATTTCACACCAAAGGACTGGACAAATCCAAAAGTGTCTTTAGGTTCTTCTTTGCTGGAAACTTCCTTAACCCATGTTACCATCATGTCTCTACAAAAGCAGGATCTTCTCAGATGGTCTATTAAAGAAGAACTCCCGCAAAAAATGTTATTCTCTGACCTGTTAGAAAGGTACATGATGTAATCTGTAGTGAATGTCATTTTCTTACCAGTGTCTGTATTTGTGAGTTATATCTCCCTGATGTTTCTCATCTGTGTCATGTGACCAGCAATCAGACTCACCAGATAACACAGCATCTTATGTGTGGACAGGAAGTCTATTTCTCTATGTATTCCTATGGGAGCCTCACTTTCTGTCTCATAGGAATGAATAGAGCAGTAACTGGCTTCCTGTCCTGGGTCAGTTGGAGGTCAGGGAGTTGGTCACATGACCCAGCTACAATTAGAAGAGAGGGGATAACTCACAAATACAGTCTCTGATAATAAGATTACATTCACTACAGATTATATCATGCACCTTTCTAACAGGTCAGAGAATAAAAAGTTTTGCGGGAGTTCTTCTTTAAGCTGGGGTGGGACGAACAGTATCCTCCTCCTGAGAAGTTCAATCTTCAACTATCCTTAAAAACTGTGAAGACCTCTAAAAGGCATAAGTGGTGCAGTAGGAATTGTCCCAGAATGATGGCGTATCACTTATCCAAACTATAGGTGATAAGTGTCTGATCAGCGGGGGGGGGGGGTCCAACTGCTGGTAAACCTATTGATCACAAGAACGGGTGTACCGCGTCCTCTGCATGAATGGATCGCTGGTCGAGTATACACGGTCCTGATCAGGGACAGACTGGAAAGTTAAAGTGGCCCTGGAATAAATACTAAAAGTGGCGCAGTTTTGAAGTCAGGTCCAAATTGATAGAAGACAGGGCCTGCAGTACCATATTGTGGCACATTATACCACCCCAACAGAGGCAAACACCACAGTCCATCACAAAACACATCCCCAAAAACTTCCGCTGACCGGCTGTGAGGAGGACTCAGACGGCCACCTGGGCATCGGCCCACCGGGAAATTTCCCTGTGAGGTCTATGGCCAATCCACCCCTGCTCCTGATCCAGTCAAACTCTAAGGGGCCATAGGACTATACTCAGCTATCCTCATCTGTCCCATATACTTTCAGTAGGGTTTTAACATGCATGCATGACTGCTGAGGAACACTATAATCCTATTCTCAAGGAACTCCCCACCATAAGTTGAATCTTTAGCTTTGTTTAGAAACAGTGAAGGACTCTTAAAAGGGATGGGAGATACTCAGAAAACCAACTTATTCCCCGGATAGGTGAAAAGTGTCTGGTCAGTGGGGAGGGGGGGTACCCCCTGTCCAAACATAAAGACACCCAACAAACAGAGCTGATATTTTGGGATAATCACTTTAAGGACTAAGCCCTTCCACTACAGGTTAAAAGTTCTGCAAAATGGATGCGGACCTATTCATATGGTCGTCTGAATGAGCCCTAACAGTGCTGAGCGAGTATTTTTGTAGATCTGAAGAAGCCTCTAGGGCTTGGTCTCTGCAATGCAAAGTAGCAGAATGATTGTAATGTGCAATTGTAATTTGCAGGCTGCAGTTCCACAATGGTGTCATGGGGAGCCGGCGGCAAGCTCCTCCCACTCTGCGCCTCCGATCCCCTCTGTTTGTTCTGGAGTGAGGAGGCAGGGAGCGTCCTCGCTCCCCTGGGCAACCATTTGTGGGGAGGACCCGGTGTGCTCTCTGCTGCCGCGTGCCCGGCGTCCTCCCCGCCACCTTAGACAATGAGCAGGTAGAGGGAATTGAGCGTTGGCAAACATAAGCCAGCGCTCACCTATGACCCACCCCCTTAGGCAACGATCAGGTAGGCATTGGAGCGCTGGCAATGTTAGCCAGCGCTCATTTGTATATGATAATTAGGGTCACGTGGCGCTGACAACGTCACGTGACCCATCTGGAGGGCTATTTAAACAGGCAACCTGCTGGCTACAGGTTGCCTGTGATTAGTCTTTCCAGCAGTGCTTGTGTTTTTTGTGATTAGTGACTTTAGTGTGTTTTGGACTTCGGCTTCATGTTTTTGGCTTTCTGCTCTCTCCCCTGGTTTTTGACGTGACTTCCCGGTACGCTTGCTGACCCTCCGATATTGTGTTTGTGTTCTGTCTTTGTTATATTTTCCTCTTGTTCCCCTTCCCTTTTCGCCCCTGCACTTACTTAGACTAGGGATTGTCGCCCAGTTACGCTCCGTTACTTAGGACGAGCCGTGTAAGTAGGCAGGGACAGTGGTTGGGGCTTCAGATATGGCTCACTACTCCCCATTGTGACAAATGGTTAGAATAAGACGTTCTACATAGACACAATGCTTACTGGTACATTTTTTCACAAATTTCAGGAAGCCTGGCGTCAGGTTAAATGAGGAACCATATAATGTATCAGTCAGGTCAATTTAACATTCCATGACTTGGT
Organism: Rhinella marina; assembly: GCA_900303285.1. Lineage (NCBI taxonomy): Eukaryota > Metazoa > Chordata > Amphibia > Anura > Bufonidae > Rhinella > Rhinella marina. Next base: position 832,344 of record ONZH01009327.1, on the reverse strand, counting down.
GCCTCTCAAAACAATTATTTCCAAAATTGTGTCTCCAATTCATGTAAAGTCCCGGTTTTAGTTTTAATTTTATTTTAAATAAAATACATTATTATTCTGCAGGCCCATATGAAAGTAGGATTTTGCAAACCAGGTCCTTAAGGAGGTTGCTTTGTCAGAGATACTTCTTTCCAGAATGCAGCCATGTAGACAATCAGATGATCGCAGCTGGACCGGCACCTGTCAGAGCTGATTTTGCTAGGGAAACTTTTCTGGCCAGACAGTGGCTGCTGCAGGGGAGGTTTAGTATTACATGGCGGCCATGATGAATGACTCTGCTAGGGTGTGAGCTCCTTTGAGAGGAGTTCTGATAGGATGAATAGGACATATGGACAAACCATTGACGTCAGATACACCGTGCTAGTTCAAGAGCAGGGCCAGAAGGAGAGGGGGGCGACCTCTGTCTTTGGGGCTCCTTGAATCCCAGTGTCAGGCACCACCCCCTCAGCACAATACATAACACCATGCACCATTTTTTCCCTGGAGTTCACTTTGAAGAAGCCAAAAGTCACACTCTGACTACTTCCTTTCTACTTCTCAGGTGATAAGTGGGAATGCAGCTGTAATTCTTAGGGATTTCTTGAGGAATTAAAATTGGAATTAACCAGAACTGCTGCAAAACGTAATGGAAAATGCTGCCAAAAGTGTATAACGTATGTGCAGTACAGAATATGTATTATTATGGGCCGTTATAACCTTCAGCTCACTGAAATATGTTAATTATATGCTAATACTAAAAAATAAGAAGATTAAATTAATACATCAATTTATACTTACAATATACTGGTATATATGTGAAAAATATCACTATGGAAATGTCACAGTATTTACCACTGAGATGTATGTGAATTATTATAATTATATAGTATCTACCTATCTCATTTTCTGTTATCTATCTATCTATTATCTATTCTATCTATCTATCTATCTATCTATCTATCTATTATCTATCTATCCTCTATTATCTATCTATCTCATATCTATCTGTCCTCTATTATCTATCTATCTATCTATCTATCTATCTATCTATTATCTATCTATCCTCTATTATCTATCTATCTCATATCTATCTGTCCTCTATTATCTATCTATCTATTATCTATTTATCTATCTATCTACCTATCTCATATCTATCTATCCTCTATTATCTATCTATCTATCTATCTATCTATCTATCTATCTATCTATCTATCTATCTATCTATCCTCTATTATCTATCTCATATCTATCTATCTATCTATCTATCTATCTATCTATCTATCTATCTATCTATCTCTCTATTATCTATCTATCTATCTATCTATCTATCTATCTATCTATCTATCCTCTATTATCTATCTCATATCTATCTATCTATCTCTCTATTATCTATCTATCTATCTATCTATCTATCTATCTATCTATCTATCTATCTCATATCTATCTATCTTTCCATCCATCTATACTTCTATCTTCTAATTGATTACAGTTAAGTATAAGTCACTTTAAAAGTAACAAGGTCTATGTGACAGTACACAGTAACATAAACTAAGCCATCGATATATACCGTATCTGTTTTATATGTAATTCTTAGTATTTATATCAATATTGAAATTACAGTACTTTAGTTTAAAAATATTATGTTTTTTTTTCTCCAGATTTTGCTCACATTTCCTTATCTCACATATTTAATCCTTCATTATAAATTTGTGCACTAATACACCCATTAATAGAACATTATTAGGGTTCCCAGAGTTCCTATTTCTTATATTCTTCCACTTTACCTACATCACATTAATACATTTTCTTCTATTAATTAGAATTAATATGTTTCTTTCTCCATGTAATGGTTAATATCAAACAAATGAAATCCATTCCATAACGCTGCTATATCTTATATCAAACACTGAGCTCGGGTCTATGAATCTTTCGCTTATAAAGGAATATTATTTCTAAAAAAAAAAAAAAATTATGGGGGTACAAGGGGCTAGAAGGGGAACAGATATTGCCTATGTCTGGTTGGAACATTTCTCACTATGATCCCGCAGAGCAAAGGATGACTTTACTCCAGATTAATCGCAGCAGCATCCCTTTATACCAAACAGGTACACACATAGAACATGCTCACATTATATGATATTACACCATTCTTATAAACCTTAAAATGTAGCAGATTTTACTTTTTCAACTCACAGTCAATGTAAATGCCGCATGCTTTAACGAGGGACATTCCTACGAATAATTCCCTTACCAGCACAGTAAATTCAACAGGTTTTCAATAAATAATTATGGCCAATTTCTAGCTCCTGATAGGTAACAAATATATATAGGTTTTAATGAACAAATGTATAAAAATACAAATAATAGTTGCATTTAGGAAAAATATTACAAATAAATTCGAAAATATTTTAAATAGTGAATATTATTCATGTAAATGTGTGAATGGAGCAGATTATTATTTTATAAATATTTTATAATAATTTTACATTGATTTTAATTCATTATAAGTTACATTTATTTCTAAAAAATTTCATTTTTGCTAGTTATATATTCTTGATTTTTTTTTTTTTTGCTATGCAGATCACATGCGCATAACAATGAGCGGTCACTCACCCTTCAGTCGCACCTTCCTCCTCCCTTTGGATATCTGATGGCCTTGCAGAGAGGTAAGGTGTCCCAGCGCTACCCTAACCAGTCAGATTCTATAGTATCATTTCCATATAGCAGTCCACAGTGAAATAGCTGAATCCAGGCTTGGACCGTCAGCCTGACAGCTGGGACAGTTCCTGCTGCGGCTTACTTGTTAATCAATGTATTACACGGATATTTTACAAACATGGAGACTAACCGGCTCAGACCATGAAGAGTAAGATTACCACAATCAGACGTTCAAATTAAAAGATTTTCGCAAGGTAGGGGGAATCGGCTCAATATTTTTTAGCATTTTCTCCCATTAAAATAAATTTAATTTCTATTTTCCTATGAAAGGAATTAGGAGATTTGTTTTAATCTGCTTAGTCACGTGCTGAAGTCCTAAAAATGTTTTTTTTTTTTACTTGTTTTTGCAGCCTTCTACAGTAAAAAAATTTAAATCTGCGCAAAAGTAAAGAAAAATATATATATATATTTTTTTTTTTTACTCGGGGGCGTACACTTAAACATACAGTGTGATAGACAATAGTTATTATTTAAAAAAAATATAAAAAAAAAAAGACACAAAAGCCAGAAAAATCACTGTCATTTTAATGAGTCAATTAATTAATGCTTTGCAGAAAATATCCCTGCATGAAATTTGAAGAGGCGCAATTAAATAGAGACAAATACAAATATTTACACAGCACTCATCAATCTTCTTTAATAGAAGAGATATTCTCTGCCTCGGCACATTGCTGCAAAAGTGTCACACAGAATTCTGCCTGTCACCGCTAAATGCAGCTCCAGGCAGAATCTTTAAAAAATACTAACATGTACAAAACGCATTTGTGAGGAAGAAGGAGTGTGTCATTCAATCTTTACACAAGTTACCTCCTATATTATCCGAGCAGGGAGCCAGAAAATATCACCGAAGCATCACTTATTGGGAACACCTCTGGTACACAAACAGTTAACTCAACGATGGGCAAAATATCTATGAAACCTTGTCAACTGATGAAGTAGTGAGTTACTTTTACAAATATCTATCTATCTATCTATCTATCTATCTATCTGTCTGTCTGTCTGTCTGTCTATCTATCTATCTATCTATCTATCTATCTATCTATCTATCTATCTCCTATCTATCTATCCCTGTTCATCGCTATATTCCTGTCTATATGTATGTATATATCACATAAGTATTGTATGTGATCCTGTGTACTAATACTGTCTATCCCATATCTCTCTAATCTATCTATCTATCATCTATCTATCTATCTATCTATCTCATATCTATCTCCTATCTATCTATCTATCTATCTATCTCATATCTATCTATCTCATATCTATCTATCTCATATCTATCTCCTATCTATCTATCTATCTATCTATCTATCTCTCTAATCTATCTATCTATCTATCTATCTATCTATCTATCTCATATCTATCTATCTATCTATCTCATATCTATCTATCTATCTATCTATCTATCTATCTATCTATCTCATATCTATCTATCTATCTATCTATCTATCTATCTCATATCTATCTATCTATCTATCTATCTATCTATCTATCTATCTCTCATATCTATCTAATGTCTATCATCTCATATCTATCTATCTATCTATCTATCTATCTATCTCATATCTATCTCCTATATATCTATCTATCTATCTATCTATCTATCTATCTATCTATCTATCTCTCATATATATCTAATATCTATCATCTCATATATATGTATTTTAAAAATAAATATGTCTTGTATATGCATATACCTTTAGAAACATTCATCTTATTCTATGTATGTATTTTATAGAATATCATATTTTACAAGTATTATTATTCCTTTTTTTTAATATTCTAGAATATTTATCAGTATTCCACAATTTTACAGCAATCATTAGGCGGCCATTTTGAAATACACTCTCCGTTTTTGCCTTCCATATTTATTCTTTCACATTTCTGAGGATCACTGACAATACATTGGGCTGGAAACATCTTTCTCCTTTTATTTTAGTTATTGCAAACCCAACGTGTGGAAGATAGCCGAAGAATAAAGACGACAGGCCTCCGCAGAATTTTTAACGTGAACTCCAGATTTCCGCCGATTCATTTCGCATTATACACAGTGATGCTTTGCTTTGGCGACGCTCTAGGTCGTATTTTTAGATTCACTAACGTCCCCTGCGCCTCCGCGCCCTGGTGGGCTCTGCCGTCTCTAAAAGTCTACCGCTCCAGCCGCTGTCCCGTTCTATAATTGGAAGCCTTGACTTTATCTTGGTGGAGGGAGAGCTCTTGGACGAGGGAATAATTGACAGGTCCTGTCCGGCACTGAAGCTGTTAACGCTCATGTACACTGTCAGGCGCCGAGTTATTGCTTGCCATTTAAACAGGTAGTGTGCTCGCTTCCTGGAGAGATTTTGATATTTCTGAGGTACATCATATAATCACTAACAAGGTAAGGAGCTACATACATCAAGGTCTCCTGTGCTGGCATATCATGTTAATTTTGTTCCCTCTCTCGCTCTCAACTCAACACGTGACTGAAAGAGAAAGGTCACATCTTCTGTCGCTTCTGCCTGAAGAATTCTCAGAGACGCTGGGCACGGAACTGCAGATAGTTAAAGGCAGCTGAGCAAAGCAATCAGCCATTTTCTGTATGAATCGTAAAAAAAAACCCACCCTCCATCTTGGGCTAAGGCAAGAGATTAGATGTCTGGCAGACTCCCCACACCCAGACCATTTATTACACATTTCTACAGCCTTTTATCCACATGCAGCTATTTTCTTTCTCTCACTCAGGGATATTTTAGCGAAATTAGGAACCAGAGGTCTACGAACGGTGCAGAAAGCAGACAGGATCATTGCCGGCTTACAAAATCATAACTAGCCGGGCAGATCTGGGAAGGGACAATTGTCACGATGAAAAATAAGATGTACGATGCCTCTGATGGTCTTCACTTGGCCACATGCCGAACCGCGTCCTGCTGGCACCATGATTAACAAAAAGCCGAATTGGAAACCATTGTATATGTTGGTTGGAATTAATTGCTACCACAAAAAAATTACAATTGAATGCCAACACAAGGCACGTAAAGCTCTGTTCACATTTGCATTGTGGCTTCCATTTATGAAGGACAAGGACAGATTGGTCTACCAGAGTACTAGAACAAGGGTGCTCAACCTGCGGCCCTCCAGCTGCTGTAAAACTACAACTCCCACCATGCCCTTCTGTAGGATGATAGCTGTAGGCTTTCCAGGAATGATGGGCGTTGTAGTTTTGCAACAGCTGGAGGGCTGCAGGTTGAGCGTGCCTGTACTAGAGGATCCTCTGAGGGCCCAGGCTCTAATACTAATAGTAGGCCCTGAAGGTCCAGGAGAAAATAATCTATATAGCTCGCTTTAGAACCAATCACTTTGCCACTAGAGTCTATTTTTCTGATTCAAAACCTATTACATTTTATTGATGATATGTAGGGTGGGCCCTAAGAATACTTTTTTCTAGTGGGCCCAAGGAACCCAAGTCCAACAATGCACAAGGAGATGATGGATCCATCACATGCTAGAGACGAACCTTCTCAATGGACCTTATGTTACTGTGGAAGTCTGTGCCCAATGGTCCACTGCATTGCTCACCCAGCCTCTCCTCCCGCTTCCCCGGTGGTCCATCTGTACCAACATCTCACCTTTCCCTCCTGGAGTGCTCAGCCACTGAGACGGTATAACACTTCTCACTCTATGTAAGCTGAGGCCTGCTCCTTGCCTCTCCACCCATAGATTTGATCTCTGTACAGGGGTTAAAGAATGAAGACCAGGGGACTGCAAAATCTGTTAGCTAGATACAGCGGGTCCACATCCACTTTGTAACACCCTACTGACTTATAATGGAGTCCGTTGAGTTCTCTCATAGTGTCACTGTATGGGAAAACAGCACCACATGCCCTATTAATGGGGTATTTCTATCTCAGTCAATGGGGACATATCGCTAGGAAATGCACACGGCCACCACCAAGCCTTCCTATAGCCCAATCGAAAATAGCCAACTGGTGCATTCTGTTATTTTTGAAATCCCCATAGAGACTAATAGGAGCGCACCGCGCTTGCACGGCCACCGCTCTGATTCATTTGTAACGGGCCAACAGAAATAGCCAAAAAAGCGCTCGGCTATTTTCGGGGGCCCCACAGAAATGAATGTAGGGCAGATGATCCCTCCGGGACTTTGCTGGCTCTGTTTATGAGATAAGTGCGGGTACTAAAGGTCCCATATCCTAGCAATATGCCCCCTTTGAGACGACACAACCCCTTTAACTTATAATGGGGTCCATTGAGTTCCATCAGTGCCCCTTGCTGTATCGGAAAAATAGCACTTTTCGCTAACGTGATGAAATATATGAGTCTCCTATACAGATGTGAACCAGAAGAAAACAAATCACTAGTTGTCAGTAAGTAGTAATATATATAAGTAAATGCAGGGTCAGACCGTCCCACCAGAATAAAAGAGGATCCTTATGGTAGGCCTCTAAGGTTCAGCAGAAGACAAACCCACTTGGAGCTGACTTCGACTCAATCACTGTCCACTAGAGTTTATTTCTTATCAGACAATTGACGTAGACCCTACAAATGAGAGGTCCTCTGTGTGTAATGATAACAACAAAGAGTAAGGGGGTGTGAACGGGTCCGCACCTATTCCGCAAAATTGCAACACCGCAATACCACGGCCGTCTGAACGGCCCCTAAGGGATCGCTCTCTCACAGGGGGTCGGCAATGACAGACCACAATGCTTTAGATAAGGCATTTCTATAGTGCCGGCACATGGCCGGTGTCCGTGTTTTGCGGATCCGCAAAACAAATGCGGACGTGTGAATGGACCCTTATATCAACACTGGGGAAGGTAAGAATCCAGCAACAGCATAACAAAACAAACCAACCAAAATAAATACCTGCCCGTGTAGGCACTGGCTAACACACAGCGTTTCTGGCTCACCTTTACAGTTCACAATATAAGAGAGATATTGCTTCACACAGCCTCACCGCCTGTTATTACCCAAGCTCCAACCTTGTAGGTTAGCTTCTCCAGGTATAGCTTCTCAGACTGACAACCTGGGATGTGCTTTATTTCCCACTAACGATCCCAGCTGGACTACACCTGGGGATGGAAGAGGATGGACTGGGAGGTCCCACTACGAAACCTACCTGCCCAGTCCAAATAAAATCCAGCCCTTGAACGTTAACAAAAATAGCTCCAGCAACTACATTTGCTTAAGGCAGCGCCATCTTTCTGGATTTTACTTACCTCACCTAGTTGAGAAACCTGAGTGATACATACACCTCTTCCACCACCTTACAGTACACTTTACCACAAAAGGTTATGATGTAATAAATGGGAAATAAGCCAATGTACCGTATATAGAGAGAGGCTCTTCTGGAACTCTCAATGTCTCCAGGTTAACACTTTGTAAACTTCTGTACTTGTCTTTGTTAAACCTGTTTCTGTTTAAAGTTTAACTCAACCTTGTAAAAAAAAAAAACACACACAAAGAGGCAGAATGGATGCTCAGAGCACTGCGCCCCTTCGGCTTTCATTGCCCCTGTCCTACTTTTCGAGAATGTGGAGTAATGATCAATAGAGAGTATTTGGGAATTGTACTCCACACGCTCGAAAATCCAAGCAGAGCTGATGATGGCCAAAGGGGCAGAGCACTCTGAACTGCGCCTGTGCCCCTCTGTGTTTTTAGAAACTTTTGGGTAACCTTTAAGGGAAAACTGAATATTTTTAAACAAAGACTACTCGTACACGAAGAATCCACGAGCTGCACAGACATTTTTCATCAGCTGGCCAATGGTCGCACTAATGTATGTCTGCTTTTCAAGTATACAGATGTAGCAAATAATGACTTGATAGTTAAACGGGTAGTCTTATCTTAGACATTGCTGGTATATCACTAGGAAATGCAACCAACGTCAGACAGGTCCAGATCCCACGAACAAGCCCCCAAAAGTAAAGGAGAGCGCACTGCGCATGCACTGTGTGCTCTCCATTCATTTCTATGGGATTTCCGAAAATAGCCGAGAGAGACCAACCCCTGAGACCCACATCTATCTCCAGAACGGACCAGACCAGAGACTCTGACCAGAGAGCAACATTGCATTTGCAGCCACTCTCTATTATAGCCGCGCACTCTCTGTTATTATCAGAACGCCCACAGAAATGATTGGACACCACGCAGTGCATGCAAAACGTGCTCTACTTCACTTTTGAGGGCCTGTCCTGGAGATAGATTAGGGTTTCAGAGGTGGGTCTTGCTTAGCTATTTTTGGAAATCTCACAGAAATTAATGGAGCGCATACAGCGCATGCGCTGTGCGTTCTCCTTTACTTTTGGGGGCTTGTTCTGGAGATTCATGCAGGTCTCAGAGGTGGGACCTGCACCTATATTATTTTGATGGCACATCCTAGAAGCACAACCCCTTTAAAGGGGTTTTCCGAGATATATATATTGATGACCTATCCTCAGGATAGGTCATCAATATCAGATCGGCGGGGGTCCGACACCCAGCACCCCCGCCGATCTGCTGTTTGAAGAGGAGGTGCGCGCCGTACCAGCGCTGCCTCCTCTTCACTGTTTGCATGCTGGCCGTCATTTCTATGGGAAGAATCGCTTCCATACAAGTCTATTATTACAGATTATAGTTACTAGAGAGGGGTCGTTGATCCAGGGAGTTATTCTGATGCCTGATTGGAGTCGGGAAGGAATTTTTTCCCCTACAGTGGGGAGAATTGGCTTCTGCCTCACAGGGGTTTTTTGCCTTCCTCTGGATCAACTTGCAGGATAACAGGAGAACTGGATGGACGGAGGGCTTTTTTCGGCCTTATAAACTATGTTACTATGTTTACTTTCTAGCAAAAGTCCCCTTTATGTAAGACCAATATTTCCAAAAAATTGGGCTGCACTTGAATACTGTATATTAGAAATTGATCTTTGTGGGCAACATCTGGTCTGTAGTTGTATCTTTCATTGATTGATTTTGTATATAACTTTCTAGCACATATAGTATATGGCTGTGCTGGGAAAAGTATCTGATATTGTTCCAATTATCATTGCAAATAGCTGTATAACCATGAATTTTAGGACTACAAAGGATTCGCAAAACAATACAATCAGCAAAATCCAGGTATGGAGACAGCAAAGTTTCTCTGTAAGTAGGAGCTGATACTTAAGATTGTTTATCCTTCTACATACCCATCAATCAGATACAATGAGCACAAGAGACAGCTTCACCCACTCAATAAGAACACATGTTCTCAATCCTGAGGCATAACAAATGTGAATTTCAGAACAAGGCCGGTTTCAGAAGAATTGCTTTTCAAATGTTGGTGTTGTGGCCGTAAGACCCAGACCCCCTGTGATTCTACCACAGACACCTCAGGGGTCCTGGTCTTACAGCTGTAACGTGGACGGTAAACAGGACGCGTTATGGGGGAGACTTAGAAGGAGAGGAATTTATGAAGTTTTGCTTCAGTCTGCATTGCCGTACCAATTTTATCAAATGTGGAATGGTGTTTGATAAATTTGGCAATTTTTTTAAAAAAGTCTAGAGATGTTACACCACCCTTTACAGGAGTGAAACTGCATAATGTCTTTGTGACTTTTTGAAAAATTAAAAAATAAAATCACTTCTTAAAGGGGTTGGCTCATCACTAGGATATGTCATCAATGTCGGATAGGTGGGACCCGTTCCTATCTCCAGAATGGGGCCTGCAAAATTCCAATTATAGCCAAGCGGACTTGCTCGGCTATTTTCGAAAGTCCCATAGTGGGGAATAAAAAGAAAATTGCGCAAATGCAAACGCCAGTCTATTCACAGCTATGGGACTGTCAGGAATAGCTAAACTGGCTCTTGCCTATTTTCGGAACTTCCATAGCGGTGAACAAAGAGTGGCTGCACATGTGTGTGGCTGCTCTTCATTCACTTTGGGGGCTTCATTCTGGAGATAGGAGAGCACTCGCACCTATCTGACATTGTTGGCATATCCTAGGACACGGATTCCCAAACTGCCGCCCACCACCAGCTGTTGCAAAACCTGCAGCCCTCCAGCTGTTGCAAAACCTGCAGCCCTCCAGCTGTTGCAAAAAATTCCCAGCATGCCTGGACAGCCTACAGCTACGAGGGCAAGCTGGGAAATTGGAGTTTTGCAACAGCTGGAGGTCTGCAGGTTGAGCATCCCTGTCCTAGTATATGCCATCAATGTTTGAGATGAGCCAACCTCTTTAAATCTGGAGTAAATCTACTTTCTTTATCGAACCAAGTCCACTTAACCATCCTCTTTCCAAAAGTGATGAGAGTGGTGGAAACTCACAAAATGTTACAATTTTTGTGACTACCAAAATGGTCAATTTTATACAAGGTTTCATAAATTCTCCCCAGTTGAAATAGTATGCATTAAAATTTTTATTATATTTTATTTTTTCTACAATTTTTTAAGAATTTAAATTAGGAATGTTTGTTGTGCCACTGACATTACTAGAACATTTGTAAATCCCGTCACTTCAGGCAGTTCATAGCCATTAAAGAATTAAAGCTAACCAATCCTTACCTTGCATGTCCAGCTTCGAGTTTCCGTTGCCAGTAGATTTTCGTGCCCGCTCTCTACATCACGCTGAGCCGTTCACTTACTGTCTAGAAATAAATAATATAACGTAAAAAACATGGCAGACTGACAGGTAGAAACATATTTCTTCCTGGCGGTAAATGTAAGTTATAAACTTGTGATTCCTGCCTGGTTTCACTAGTGACAGACAACGCTCCCAAAGGCTTAGCCCCCACCTCCGACGGGAAGAGAGTATTGACGTTGTAGTGACATATTGGCAGACAACTACATTTGTCAGAAATAATTTAAGGTAATTTCTTTAAAAACGAAGATAATTGGTGCGGAGGGAATACATCTCCAGGGTTTTAACAACCTGTGTAGGTGCAGAAACCATAAAACACACTAGATATAATGGAAAAAGCTTCACTGCTGATGAGATATATGTCGGCCTTCGAACCACTGTGGGTCGCCAAGACTTCTTAGAACTCGTTGGTTGTACACAGGCAACGATCGACCTTCCCTTTTTTTTACTTTAATTGTGCAATATTCTCCTGTTCCCAGTTCTTTCCTTTCCAACATAATTGTTGACGTCAAGTTTTAGGGATACATACCAAATAGGGCACCATTAGGTTACCTATCTACATTGTAGCATAGGTAAGAGGAATCATTTTATTCCTAATTACCTCTGAGGAATCATGTTATTGTTACTTAGATAAGGTAAGTTACGGTGAACAGTTTATAATTGGTTTTATTGGACTTTATTGGACAAACAGAATAATCAGCATCGTATTGTATTATGCAGCATACTTTTATTACAGTATGGAGTTTTTACTCTTGTTTTTTGACTTCAGAAGATGGTGAAGTTGTAAAACCAGGTTCTAAGGGTGAGCTTACATCCTGTTTTTCCTGTCTAAGGTATACAAAACAAGTATATCTCAGGCCTTATTCACATGTCAGTGTTCGGTCAGTGATTTCCATCAGTGATTGTGATCCAAAACCAGGGGTGGCTCTAAACACAGAACAGGAGCAGATCTTTCCCTCATACCTGATGTCTGTGGAGGCTCCAATCCTGATTTTGGCTCATAATCACTGAAGGAAATCACTGACCAAAACACTGTCATGCGAACAAGGCCTTAAACGGATACCTCAAACTGATGCCATACATTGGTATCCATTCCCCATACAGTTCCATTGTAAAAAAAAATGTATACTTTTTTTTTTGCTAGACTGTGCAGGATAGTGTGCTACGTTTTTGTATCCTTTTTTCCCTAACATGTGCATCAAACGAAGGCGTGATGTGAACCCGCTCTAAGTTAGAAATCTGACGCCATGTTTTGAAAGATTATCTTAATTATCAACATATATATGTAACCTATCCACAAAATATGTTGTAATTGTCTGACAGCTGGGGGCCCCACTGATAGGAACCTTAGGAAGTGCTAGAAATACATGACCACAGAGAGGAGGAGTTTGAAAGAAACGGCGGTCGAGCATGCAGGTGGTTGCTGCATTCAAATTTAATGGAACTAATGGAGGCAGCAGAGCATCGCACTTAACTGTCTCCACCAGTCCCATAGACTTTGGTTGGAGCAGAAGCTGGCATGCTCAAACACTGCTCCATTCAAATTGGTACTGACTGTGGTAGTGCATTGAGAACAAGCAGCTCAGGACCCCCATTCTAGTGATCAATGAATAAATCAACAATTAGACCCCCACCCCCCCAGCCATAAAACAGACATTTATCACCTATCCTATGGATGGGTAATAATGATGATGTGTAGGAATATCCCTTTAACAAGAATTAGAGTATAAGGCTAGTTTCACACTAGCGGCAGCACAGATCCAGCGGGTGAAGGGGCCTGCCAGATCCGTGCTACCGCAGGTGCACGTGTGGGGCTGGAACCACGCTATACATGTTGTATTTTCGTTCCGGCCGCCTCTCTGCAGGGGTTAACATCCATTACAGTGAATGGGGCCGGAGCGCGGATCCGGCCCCACACTTGCACCTGCAGCAGCATGGATCCGGCGGGCCCCTTCACCCGCCAGATCCGTGCTGGCACTAGTGTGAAACTAGCCTAAGTAGAATATGGTAATACATACAAATATCTCTCCAAAAGACCACCTGATTGAGACTACTCTTGATCTAAGCAACATTTTTCATAAACCACATGTATTCACCCGTGTACCCCATTTTCACTATGATTATGCATGGTTAAAGAGGTTATATTTTATTTATTCATACAAATATTCTTAAAGGAATATTAACAGCAGAGAGAGAAAAAATTCCATGAAAAAAAATCAATGACTATGGCTTCAGCCAGCCTTAACCAAAGGCCACCTCAGAGAAAACCTGTTACTTGGCCGACAAACCTAAGAGAGAGCCCCGACCTGTGGTGCCCTCCATGAATGAAAGCGTCCAAAGTGCATTGGCCAAAAAGTTCACCTGAGAAGCGTGTTGGCGTATTTCTCTATAGAGAATTCATATTTTACCCGGCTGAGGTGGCCAAGAAATTTACCAAAAAACAACTTAAAAAATCTGACATTTCAATATCTGCTCTACTTTTTTCACAGTCCGCACTTTTTTGAGAGACACTTTTCAATATGACAAGTGATGCTGAGCCACAATATACTGTATATTAAAAGTGAGTGTATATGGCTGAGTCGTAAGGCTTACTACTGTACTAACCACCGGCATTATGGATTTGCTGCTAGTGCCAAATTTTAGTAATACAAGGACATCCCTGGTGCCGCCCGCCACGCCAGTACTTACAGCTGACACCAGCATTTAAGCCACATGCAAGAGACTGGAGAACTGCATGTGGATCCTGAGCCACTGATTGAGGGACACTGATCTAGAAGAATCAAGTGTTGGCCAATATTGGTAATTTCATCTTTCATATTTTATTTTGTGTCTATATCCTTGAGCCTGCAACCATTAAAGGGGTTATCTCATCAAAGACAATGGGTAAATATCGCTAGGATATGCCCCCATTGTCTTATAGGTACAGGTCCCACCACTGGGACCCACACCTATATCGAGAATGGAGCCCCGTAAGGTGGCGGTTGGAGGACTCCAGTCCGTCCACCACCAAGCCTGCTCCCCAAAGAAGTGAATGGGAGTGTATGGCACATGATCGGTCACTGCTCCTATTCACTTCTATGCGCTCAAAGGAAACTGCCGAGTCAGCGCTTGGCTATTTTTGCTGGCACCATAGAAATTGAATGGAGGGGGCTGTGGCTGCTCATGCGCAGTGCACCCTCCTTCACTTTTGGGGGTCCGTTCTCGATATAGGTGCAAGTCTCAGCGATATGCCCCCATTGTCCATGATGAAACAACCCCTTTAAAGGGGTTTTCTGGATCTTTTATATTATTGACCTGTCATCAGGACAGGTCGGTCATCAATATTAAATTGGCATAGGTCTGCTGGCACCCAAGACGATCAACTGTTTGAGGAGGCTGAGGCACTTCTGTTAGAGCCGCGGCCTCCTCGCAGCTTACTAAGCACAGCGCCATCCATTAGAGTAGTGGCTGTGTTTGGTATTGCACCTTAGTCCCATTCACTTTAATGGCATTGAGCTGCGCCTAGGCCATGTAATCACAGGCTCCTGTGAGTGCCGTGGTCTCTTCAAACAGCTGATCGTGGAGGTGCTGGGAGTCCCACTAATCTGAGGATAGATAAGCCATCAATATCAAAATCTCGGACAACCCCTTTAGTGCCATAAAATAACTCAAAAGCGTTTTTAGTATTTCTTCCTCCCTTGTTACTTCGCCAGTGTCACCGCACTCCCTCTCTTTCACACCAGTGACATTACATTCCCCTACATCTGTCTATAGATGACTGGCTCTCTGCATGCAACTTTCAAACTATCTGACATGCCATAATGTATTTATCCGAGTTGCTGAATATTTTATGTAAATTAAATGATGCAAAATCTTATACCGTATATTCTTTTGATGCAAGACATAAGCGGCTTCCGTTTAGATGTCATACTTGTTTAGTCAATTGTCTTGTGTGTGCTTCAATGGCAAAGTGGGTGCTTCATCTTATACTTAATCATTATTCACTATCTGTACAGTTTAAGGTTGTTTTTATTTAATAAAAAAAATGAAATGAAAAAAAACAAATTATAAAAATAATGTAACAAATCCACACAAATTGTGAAAAAACACCGTTACCTACATATGCAATTATACATCTATAATTCTAGCATAAAAGCATAAAAACAGAATAAAAGAAAACTAAAAAGATAAGCTACCCCTACTACTGGAAATGCATTGTCTGACTGCACTAAATGGAAAACTAAATGTGCCTAGCTGCCATCGAATAGGCTCAGAAATTTACTAAACAATAACCAGCCAGATTCTTCTTTGTTCTCCTGCCCACCCCCACTGCAGCAAAAAAATAAATAGCCAACTGCTTTCACATGTCATGAAAAGTGCACATCTATCACTGCGGTATGGGAAGAGCATGATCCAATTTAGGAGTGGGTCGCAGTATGAAGTCCCTGATCAGAATGACATCTCTCCGTCTGCACAGGCTGGCTCGGGCAGGGAAGGTTAGCTGAAACAGAGCCACGTCGTAGTTGTACTATAATTTGCAGGTCGATACAATAGACACAAGGAATAAAAACACCTCTTGCCACTCTCTTCGCTTTTTCACACCATCAAGTATCATTCGGGAAATGCTGCGTAAGAAAACAACAATTAAACACCTCGCGGACACGCAGGACTCTGGCTGGGGAGCGATATTTTAATTCTGGAAAACACATGTGCACAAGTCAATAATGGCTGATGTGTGACACACAATGTGGTACGTGGGCTGATATGTTAAGGGCTTGTGAAATTCAGGAAAAATAAGGAATATATTCCCACATCGATTACATTAACAACTCATTGAATTTCTACATTTCTAAATTTAAAGGTAGATTTGCAAGGATTTTGCTGCTGATTTTTGGCAGACTTTACCCTACAAAGAGTGAAATCTGAATTAGAACGCCTCATGCACACGACCATATTTTTGGTCCCTGTCCGATCTACATTTTTGCAGTTTGGACGAGGACCCGTTCATTTCTATGGGGACGGAAAAAAAAAAGTCATCAATTGTCCGCATCTGTGTGACCAGTCCACAAATTACAGAACATGCCCTATTCTTGTCCGTCTTGTGGACAGGAATAGGAATTTCTATCATAAAGACCAAGGAAAGTTTGGAATTCACTAGGCCGATATCCATATTTTGCGGATTCGCGGTTTGTGGACCTCAAAATACATGGAGCCTGGTTCAAGATGCCACAGATCTAAAAACTGAAGCAAGGATCAACTGACATTCTGCATAATCTCATCCCCTTAAGGCCTCTTTCACACGAGCGTGACGGATTGGCTCCGGATACGTTCAGGATGCATTCAGTGAAACTCGCACCATTTTGCAAGCAAGTTCAGTCAGTTTTGTCTGTGATTGTGTTCAGTTGTTCAGGTTTTTCCGCATGGGTGCAATGCGTTTTGATGCGTTTTTCACGCGCGTGATAAACAACTGAAGGTTTACAAACAACATCTCTTAGCAACCATTAGTGAAAAACGCATTGCACCCGGACTTGCTTCAGGGTGCAATGCATGTTTCACTGAAGACCCATTCACTTCTATGGGGCCAGGGCTACGTGAAAAACGCAGGATATAGAAAATGCTGCGATTTTCACGCAACGCAGAAGTGATGCGTGAAAAAAAAAAACGCTCATGTACACAGAGCCACTGAAATGAATGGGTCAGGATTCAGTGCGGGTGCTATGCGTTCATGTCACACATTACACCCATGCAGTGTCATACACTGTGGATTTTCTGTCTGCATTGCGTTATGGGAAATCTGCAGGGTATCTGCCACCATGTTCGGATCCATTTCTTCAAGCAGCACGGTGCCTCAGTGGTTTGCACAGTTTCTTTGCTGTCGTGAGGTTCAGAGTTTGAATCTGACAGAAGAACATGTGCACAGAGTTTGTGAGGGTTTCCTCTGTGTACTATGGTTTCCTCTTACACTACAAACGGCATACTGATTACATTTACTTGATATGAATTTGGGCCAAGTGTGAATTGCTTCAGATCAGACCGGGGCTGATGTGAGTGATGACATCAGTATTGTGCTGCAGAATATGTTGGCATGATATCAGCAATAGACATACATTGCCAATATTCATAAGAAATATGAGTCTTACATTTAGACAATGGCATATTTTCAACATAGTTTACCTAAAAGGTCTGTCCCATGAATAATATTCTACATTTTTCAAACCAGCACCTGGATCCGAATACTTTTGCCTGTAATTAAAAATGTATTATAGCTACTGAGTTCTTCAAAGAAATCTATCTGTACAGCGCCACCTGTTTTCTTTTTTTTCTACTTTCTCTGTCCTGCTCATTGAGATGGACGCACATGCTCAGTTCCATCCTTCAACTGCCACCAGCTGCAGTAGACAGGACACGCACTCTGAGAAAGGACACACTCCATGAGCTTGAAATAAATCTAGCAGAACAATTGTAGCAGTGAATGAGGAGATCTCTGGATCCATGTGAGGTACAGGGCTGGTTCTAGCTTTGTTAGTGATTGTCATGGACTACATGATGTCTGGTTTTCATTTTTACATTAATCATGGGATAACCCCTTTAAACATAAAGTAATATCCTTGTTAATGGCCCTTTAAAGAGAACCTGTCACCTCTCCTGACATGTCTATTTTAGTAATTACTTGCACACCCTATGTAATAACAATGCTGGTGCACTTATTCTTTAATGTCTATATTATGCTATTCCTCTAATATTACTACTAATAGTTTATGAATGAGTTGTCAGCTGTCTACAATGAAGGTCCATCTGGGTGTTACCCGTTCTGACCAATCAGTGTGGCCAGTGTCTATGCAGGGTCACACCCCCAACTGGTAACAGCCATCTGGACCATCATTCCAGACTTCCAGACTGCCGACAATTCAATTATAGACTTCTGGCAGGAATAATGGGGGAATGGCACAATATCATGTCATGCATCAGGTCATGTAGGGGCAGACTGGGAACTTAATGTGGCCCTGAAAAAAATACGAAAAGTGTCCCCGTTTTGTAGTCGGGTCCAAATTGATGGAAGGCAGGGCCAGCAATACCATATGGTGGTACATTATACCGCCCCAACAGAGCCAATACCACAGTCCATCACAAAATACATCCCCCAAAAACTTCCACTGGCAGACCATGAGGAGGGTCCAGACGCCTCCTGGGCATCAGCCCACCGGGAAATTTCCCTGTAAGGTCTATGGTCAATCCACCCCTGGGGTCATGAGAATAGATGCCCCAGAATGGCCATTACCTGGGGAATGCAAGTAGTTACTAAAACAGACCTGTTAGGAGAGGTGACAGGTCTCTTTTCATAAAGAAAACCCCTAATAAGCTGGAAGGATTAGCTGGTAGTGATGTTACTAGCAATCCCTGTTGGCAAAATCCTTTGGGTTCCTATTAAAGTATTCATCCCTTGCCCCCTGCTGGGTGGCTGGGCTTCCATGTAGTGTTGGACAGATGTGTAATAGGATTAATGGCAGATAACGATAGGGAATGTGGTGTAAATAGGGGGATTTAAGTGTGGAGTAAAGCTAAGGAGTGCTGTAAGTGTAACCCGAGTTTCTTACTTTGGAACAGACGTAAGGGACTAGTGAATGGAAGTGATGGACTGGAGAATTCACCAGATCGGGTGAACCGGAAGGAAGTGAGCAAGGGTAAGGTCATAAGGGCAAATCACCAGAACTACATAAGAAAAGTACCAGTCACTACTCAATTTTGCACTGACAAACCCCAATGGGATAGTAGTTAGGGCCAGGCTGGAAAACTGTAGAATGGAAGTCTAGAAATGATTTTAGTTTTTGTATTTTAGTTCATATGGAGCATTATTTCCAGCTGACAATAAATCATCCCCTCCTCGGGTAGGGGGAATAATTGTTTGTACCGGTCAACTGACTCATTTAAGTAAATGATCACAATTTAGATCCAATTTTCTGAGCTGATTTCTATCTTTATTGAGTTCTGTTTTTCTGTCACGAAGCTCTCACTATCTATATTTCAGCCATACAGAAAAAAATGATAAGATTCAGTCTGCCTAGAGCCACCACTAGAGGGAGCTTATGGGTAACTTCATACATATCATATAAACTAACTAAATACAAATCCCTACGCGCCCCCTAGTGGTAGCTGCAGGCAGACAAAAACTTATTTAAGAAAATTACATGTATATATTTATCTGTGTGACTGGAATCAGGGGATTTGAAGCTCCCTATGACATGGTGCTATGGTATATAGTATAAGTTCCTTAGAAAGGTCTAAAGTCTGTATTACACTGGGCGATTAGGCAGGTGATTGTCGGGAGGGAATCACCAATTGCCGGCAATTGCCTGCCCGTCAGTGGAGACCGCTGCTATGACATGCAGCAATCTCCTCTATAGTACGGGGAGCTAATGCCATCACTCATCCCCATACTGACTAGTTGTTTGCCAGGAGCAGACTTTGTGATTAGACAGAACGATCTGACACTGACTTACGACGATTTTAAAGCAGTTTCAAAAACTGTATTGCCTGATGTATGAGTATTTCCTCGTTCATCGGGTATTTGGCGGCAGTATTACACTCAGAACATTGCTAAAGAGCGTTACTATGAATGCTCGCTAGTGATGATCTGGCAGACTATCTGCCAGCCTAATACAGCTTTAAAGAGGTTGTCTCATCTGAGACAATGGGGGCATATCGCCAGCGGTGGGACCAGCACCTATATATCAAGAACGGAGAGGGCAATAATGGTGGCCGGAGGACTCCAGTCCGGCAACCTGCAAGTGCTCTCTCCATACATTGCACATGACCGGCCACTGCTCCCATTCACTTTTATGGACCAGACAGAAATAGTCGAACCAGCACTAGCCTATTTTTGGCAGCCCCATAGAAACAGGAGATAGGTGTTTAGGTTATAGGTGCGGGTTGTAAAAGTGAATGGGAGCGGTGACTGATCATGCGCACTGTGCTTTCGTTTATTTCCATGGGCAGAAAGCTTGGTGGTGGCCGGACCGGAGTCCTCCAGCCACCACTTTGGCCTGCTCCATTCTCAATATAGGTGCGGTTCCCAGCAGTGGGATCCGCACCTATCAGACAATGGGGGCATATCTTAGCGAAATGCCCCTACTGTCTCAGATGAGACAACCCCGTTAAGTCAAGGCCGTAGACACCTGTCTTCATATGCCCACAAAGCCTAAGATGCCTAGTGGTAATCGTAGCCATATTGTGATCTCTGTAACACTACTTTGCTCTGTTAAATAGGAGATATTCCTGCAAGCTAGATTTGCACTAGGTATCGAAATACTGATACTTTTTGATACTTTGATGTCCTGCTCAATACTGATATTTTCAGTATTTCGATACCAAGTTGTGCTGTTGTGCTGCTTAGTAGCAGATCCTATCAGAGAACACGGCACGAGCAAAACGCACCGCACGTGGAGAAGGGAAGAAAGCGTTCCTCCCTTCCAACTGTGACACGACTGGCCACTGCCACCAAAGAAAATGCAGAGTGGGCTGTGGGAGAAGTGTCAGGGGGAGGGAGGAGAATGGTGCTATGTGTGAGCAGGGGGTTCTGCGACAGCCAGCAGAAGAGAGGAGCATTAAGTATCGATTTGGTATTGAGTATCATTTTATTTTACTTGGTTTCGAAATCGAAGTTCAAATTCTGCTATTGTGACAACCCTACTGCTAGCTCAGACCACGCTCCTGAGCCGGCCACGGCTGTGACAGTGAATAATGCAGCCGCTTTCAGCTCAGTCATATTGTTCTAATTTAGAGATGGACAAGGCAGCAATATCTTTGTGAGGAATAGTTTTTTGGAACACAAATGGAATAGCCTTGTAGGAGAAGTGGAAAGACTAATACGAAGAGAGACCTGAATTTAAATAAGGCTGTGGATTATAGAATTATAGATTTAGTGCACCAATTTATCTTGCAGTTACAAGGTTACTGTATTCCTTTTACACAGTTGAGTCTCAAGATATCTGTAAAATGGTCACAATGAACGGTGCGAAAAGGAAATCTGTAAAAGCAGAACAAGATCAAATGTAGGAACAGGGTATAAGTGCCCCACTCCAAATCTATCTGTGTAGCTTCTATCTATCTATCTATCTATCTATCTATCTATCTATCTATCTATCTAATATCTATCTAATATCTATCTATCTATCTAATATCTAATATCTATCTAATATCTATCTAATATCTATCTATCTATCTATCTATCTATCTATCTATCTATCATCTATCTATCTATCATCTATCTATCTATTATCTATCTATCTATCATCTATCTATTATCTATCTATCTATCTATCTATCTATCAATCTATCTTCTATCTATCTATCTATCTATCTATCTATCTATCTATCTATCTATCTATTTCATATCTATCTATCTATCTATCTCATATCTATCTATCTATCTATCTATCTATCTATCTTCTATCTATCTATCTATCTATCTATCTATCTATCTATCTATCTATCTATCTCCTATCTATCTATCTATCTATCCATCCATCTATCTATCTATCTATCTATCTATCTATCTATCAAATCTGTACCCTGGTCCATCACATGCACTGACTTTACTTTGTATTGGATGTATATAGACTACCAAAAGTGAAATTATTAAAAGGGTTTTCTGATATTTTTTAACAGATGACCTATCATTTGGATAAGTCATCAATATCTGGTCGGTACAGCCAGGAAAATGGCCGATCGGTTGTTTGATAAGGCAGCGGCACTCCTGTGAGAGCGGCGCCCTTCTCACAGCTTACCCTAGGCCAGTGACGTCACGCAATTCCCACCTGGCTGAGCTGTGGATACCATTTGCAATGCCTTTTCAAACAGCTGATTGTCAGAGTTCCCAAGTGTCTGACCCCCACCGTTCAGAGACTGATGACCTATCCTCAGTTAAAAAGAGTTGGAAAACCCCTTTAATGTTACTGATCACTTATTACGGTATACCATCACACATCTGCACAGCTCATTTCATGTACTGCTGCCTTTCCTTGTCTAAAAGGTACCAAAAGGGCCCCATTGGGCTCCAGGAGAGCGGCATATCTTGAAGTTCTTTGGCTCCAATGCAATATCTGTGACAGAGACCGCCACTTTATGTGCCACTTGGAATACTGCTATATTCTTATGTGGTAGAGGTGCCTTTGGACCCTCAGTCACCAGAAGCTGACCGCAACTTCTGCACCCCCTATAGCAGCGATGGCTAACCTTTTAGAGACTGAGCATAGTGCCAACACGGCAATGTAACCTGAATACTACAATCCAATATATTATATAATTTACTTTATCATTTAGCTATAATAACCTGCCTACATTCAGTGCTCGGCCTGTGATGTTCATAGTGCACCCTGCGCTGATGAATGGCAGGAGAAGTCTAAGCCAAAGTGGTACACCATAGACGTTATGCAGGGTTCGGGTGCCCATAGAGAGGGCTCTGAGTGCCGCCTCTGGCACCCATGCCATAGGTTCGCCACCAATTCCTTATAGCTATGCTTCAACATTGGACCAAGCACAACAATAATCTCTCTACCACCTCTATAGCAACGTCATTATTGCCGCCCCCCCCCCCCCCCCCCATGCCAAAATCTACACCTTTTTAATCGTGAACCTGTTGAGAGTCCCTGAGACAAGATCAGTGCACAAATCTCTATAGTCAGCAACTAAGGCTACTTTCACACTGGCGGCAGGCCTGATCCGGCAGGTGAAGGGTGCTGCCGGATCAGGCCTGCCGCAGTGACATGTGTGGAGCCGGAACCGCGCTCCGGCCCCACACATGTCACACAGTACATACATACACATAAACATAAACATACACACACATATAGACATACAAACACACATACATACTTACATGCTCCCGGCAGGTCTTCGGAGCGTCGGAGGGACAGGACGGCGCGCACAGGTGACGATTCCCCACAGCGCCCTCTGCTGGGTGCCTGGTGGAATCGTCACCTGTGCGCGCCGTCCTGTCCCTCCGACGCTCCGAAGACCTGCCGGGAGCATGTAAGTATGTACGTGTATTTGTATGTCTATATGTGTGTGTATGTTTATGTGTATGTCTGTGTCTGTATGTGTCTATGTGTAGCCGGATCCGTAATGAACTCCATTGAAAGTCAATGGAGGGCGGATACGGTTACCATTATGGTCACACCAGATGGATCCACCCCCATTGACTTGCATTGGGGGTCATTCCGCATGCTGCGGTTTGTTCTCCGGTCTGAAGACGGAACGGAATGCTTTCAGGAGCCTCCGTTGTCTTCAGTTCAGTTTTGTCCCCATTGACAATGAATGGGGACAAAACTGAATCGTTTTATTCCGGTATTGAGCCCCTATGACGGAACTCAATACCGGAATTTTAAAACGCTAGTGTGAAAGTAGCCTAAGGCTGACCACAACAACAAGGGCCTATGCAGACACTGAGGGGACCACACATACATCCGGCAGATACCATGTATTAAATCCTATCCTCAGCGGTTTTCCGAGTAAAGACAAACAAAATCTGATGACGTTAAATGAATCTGATGACGTTAAATGGGGCATTTTCAGGAGCAGGAGGGAAAACAAACAGGATTTATGACAGACAATTATCGCACAGTATTAAGAGGCCATTGGGTTTTTATGAGCCCGAGTGAATCCCTTTCACTAATTGTCCTGTTTTTAGAGCGTATAACTTGAATTTGTCTCATATACACACATTTACAGCAGAACAAGGGCATTCGGAGAAGCCGAGAAATCATGAAAATCACGTAAAGATGTTTTACAATCAATACTAACAACATTTTCCAGAAGAGTAAGATCAGTGAGACATATCCACATTGGTCGGCTGCAAACCACCATAATAGACAGAATACAAATACAGTAATATGTTTATTTCTCCCTGGTGGTTTACTACAATGTACATATCTTAACACTTTCATATTCTTATGGATGTAAAATATATGTACGCTGCTAGAAATCTACCTAATCCGGGATGTGAGTGGATCCGTCTGGATAAGGACTCATGCTGAGGAGTACCAGACTCTATAGACTTTACCGAGGCGACAACCAGATTTAACTATGCATTAGGCCTCATTCACACAGCCGTTGATCGGCCGTTCCATGCATTGGAGACCACAATTTGCGGTCCCCAATGCACGGGCAGCATCCGTGTGGATTCCGCAGACGGATCCAGACCCCTTAAACTTGAAAGGGTCCTTGATTCATCCGCACCGCAAAAAAACGTGCCTCCACATGTTCTATTGTGGAGGCACGGAGAGAAATCCTAAGGAAGCACTCCTTAGTGTTTCCATGGGGTTCCGCGCCTCCGTTACGCACCTCTGTATTGCGGAACCATTCAAGTCAATGGATCCACATCCATGAAGAGGTGAGCACATGGCCAATGCCCGCATATTCCGGACCCGCTGGCCAGGCAACGGATGTGTCCATGGACTGCATCAACATCCTTTAAAATAATCGTTCATGATCACAGCTGTAATATTGTAATGTATCCCTTTTACATTTTTTGCTCCTATCTCCCATTTTGTCCCTTTCTTATTTCCTATGATGTCACATCCGTGGCCATGTCAAAGCAGCAACAGGGGCAATGATAAATGAATGTCACTAGCTGGGTGGGAGGAGCTATACACAAGCTGGGCTTTGTTAGGGGCGGTGCTGGAGATGTGACAGAGGACGGAGAAGTGCATCATGGGGTTGGTTGGATACAGCAAAAGGAAGTGCTACATACAGGATGGGAACAAACCAGAGAGATTGGTTTACATGGTGAAAAGGGGTCAGGAGAGTCCAAACTAGATATAAAAAGCACGGGGAAGGGATACATGAGCATATCTGTTATAAACTACAGGAAGCCCCTAAAAAAACCCTTTAAGCATCACAGAAGGCCAAATATTCCCACAATGAAATTGAAGGGGTTTTAAGAGATTAGTATCTGATCGGTGAGGGTCTGACACTCAGGACCCCCCACTGATCAGCTGTTTGAGAAGGCAGCGGTGCTCACCACGCACAGCGCCATACATTGTTAATGACTTCAATGGGGCTGAGCTGCCCCTAGGTCATGTGACTGATAAATGTGATGTCATATGGCCTAGGCTAAGATGCAAGAAGGCCATGGTGCTATTGTGAGCGTCGCTGCCTTCTCATACAGCTGATGGGTGGGGGGCCCCGGGTGTCGGACACCCACTGATAAGATACTGATGACTTATCTATAGGTCATCAGTTAAAAAAAAACCTTTATGGGGCACAGTTCACTTTTATATGTGCCAAATTCAGCACAGTTATGCCCCGTCCCTGGACCCACCCAAGAGCACCCACCTCATGGTGGGGTTTACATAAACCCCACCCACTTTCAAGCCTAGACAAGATGAGTTTGATGGGATTGGGTACTGGCAAATTCAGTACTATTGGCATCTATGAACCCTTCTACATCCTCACAGCTCATGTAAAGATGATATTTGGTGGCTACACGGTTGAACAGTATACTGACACCTTCTCAACCACAATATAAGTCGAGCCTTAGTGTATTCTGCTGAGGAACTGCCGCCTATGCAATAAAGTGGACGAGATTTTCAAAAATGTCATCAATGTCTCATGTACGATACTTTTTGATATCTGTATATTTTCCGTTCCTTCCTCCATCTCCTCGTCTTTGCTTATATTTCTTTCTTTTTTAACCCCCCCTCTTTCTCCATCATTTCCCTGTATGAAAAATCCCGAAGAGCCATGTTTTTCTTATACAGCAAACAGGCATGAAATAAGTGGCTGACATATGCCACCGCAGGTCATTCAAGTAAGGCAGCATGTCAGAATTCAAACTGGGCCATCCATCACCGGCAGACCAGGAATCAGCCCGAGCAAGACAGCGAGAGCCCAATCTAATGGCTGACCTTCCAAGTACTGGGACTGCTGACAGGAGGAGAAAGAGATTGGAAAAATATTTCATGCATTGCACCCGGGCTGCAATTGAGCTCTGAAGGATTTTCAGATACATTTCTTTTGTTTAAAAAAAAAAACCCACACAAACAGAACCCATGTGTGACCCGGTTTACCCTTTCGGGTCAGATAACAAGTGGTGTAACGCAGCTCGAGACGGCTGAGGAATTTTCTGAATTGCGGAATGCTTTCTGCAGCCAACAGCTTTTTCTAATGACGGGAGGGAGCATGGATCCAACGAGGATTTATATTACAGGCGCAAGTGAGGAGAAGAAATGTTTCTGGCGTGGTGAAAGTAAACATGAAAATACATTGCTGTCAGTAACACCCCAAAAACAGATGATAAAACCCTCCGCCCGCAGACAACAGCCAGATTTTAATATATTGATCGATGCAGCCGGAGTAATGTGATTTTAATTGTCAGCAGCACATGAGCAAGATGACTGAAGACAAAGGCTGAATATGCTGTGCCCCTCCAGGAATAAGACTCCGCTCTCCAAGCCGGAAGATCACTGGTGCTATACACTCACCGGCCACTTTATTAGGTACACCATGCTAGTAACGGGTTGGACCCCCTTTTGCCTTCAGAACTGCCTCAATTCTTCGTGGCATAGATTCAACAAGGTGCTGGAAGCATTCCTCAGAGATTTTGGTCCATATTGACATGATGGCATCACACAGTTGCCGCAGATTTGTCGGCTGCACATCCATGATGCGAATCTCCCGTTCCACCACATCCCAAAGATGCTCTATTGGATTGAGATCTGGTGACTGTGGAGGCCATTTGAGTACAGTGAACTCATTGTCATGTTCAAGAAACCAGTCTGAGATGATTCCAGCTTTATGACATGGCGCATTATCCTGCTGAAAGTAGCCATCAGATGTTGGGTACATTGTGGTCATAAAGGGATGGACATGGCCAGCAACAATACTCAGGTAGGCTGTGGCGTTGCAACGATGCTCAATTGGTACCAAGGGGCCCAAAGAGTGCCAAGAAAATATTCCCCACACCATGACACCACCACCACCAGCTTGAACCGTTGATACAAGGCAGGATGGATCCATGCTTTCATGTTGTTGACGCCAAATTCTGACCCTACCATCCGAATGTCGCAGCAGAAATCGAGACTCATCAGACCAGGCAACGTTTTTCCAATCTTCTACTGTCCAATTTCGATGAGCTTGTGCAAATTGTAGCCTCAGTTTCCTGTTCTTAGCTGAAAGGAGTGGCACCCGGTGTGGTCTTCTGCTGCTGTAGCCCATCTGCCTCAAAGTTCGACGTACTGTGCGTTCAGAGATGCTCTTCTGCCTACCTTGGTTGTAACGGGTGGCAATTTGAGTCACTGTTGCCTTTCTATCAGCTCGAACCAGTCTGCCCATTCTCCTCTGACCTCTGGCATCAACAAGGCATTTCCGCCCACAGAACTGCCGCTCACTGGATGTTTTTTCTTTTTCGGACCATTCTCTGTAAACCCTAGAGATGGTTGTGCGTGAAAATCCCAGTAGATCAGCAGTTTCTGAAATACTCAGACCAGCCCTTCTGGCACCAACAACCATGCCACGTTCAAAGGCACTCAAATCACCTTTGTTCCCCATACTGATGCTCGGTTTGAACTGCAGGAGATTGTCTTGACCATGTCTACATGCCTAAATGCACTGAGTTGCCGCCATGTGATTGGCTGATTAGAAATTAAGTGTTAACGAGCAGTTGGACAGGTGTACCTAATAAAGTGGCCGGTGAGTGTATGTTCATTCACACTCAGCCACAGCAATTTACCATCATCTGATATGTAGGCTGACATGCTAATATGAAACATTCATTGCAATTATTCAATAAATGTTAAGTAGGCCTTAGAATAGACTACAAATCAGTGGGTTTGGTAAGAAGCCAGAGGAAGACTGCTGCCATCTGCTGTATACTAATGGTAGTGCAAAACATTCAGCATTCCAAATGATATAAAAAGGGTGGTTTAAAGGGCCTTTCCATAACTTTCCAATGACTGATGACTTATCCTCTGGATAGACGGTAACACAAGGACCGGCACTTCGATATTGTTGCTTTTAAGAATGCCTCTTTTATTGCCACATACTATTTGTTACGCGTTTCGGCACGCAACAATATCCGAGTGCCGGTCCTACTGTTACCGTTTATGCATGGGATGCCAATCCTAGGACACGTGCAGTGCTCTAAATGCCGACTGATCGATATTGTGTTATCCTCTGGATAGATCATCAGTATCTGATCACTGGGAGCCCTACATCCGGGACCCACGCCGATCAGCTGGTCGAGAAGGCAGTAGTGCTGCAGCCTGATCTCAGCTTTTCCTAGGTCAGTGACGACACGTTCGTTGGTCACGTGGCCTAGGATCAGCTCAGATCCATAGAAGTGAATGGGGCAGAGCGCGATACCAAGCACAGCCACTATATAATGTACGGGAGCAGGGAGAAGGCCACAGTGTTCACAGGAGTGGCGGTGCCTTCTCAAACAGCTGATCACCACCAATAAGATACTGATGAGATCCAGAGGATAGCTCGTCAGTATAAAAATCCTGGAAAACCCCTTCAAAAACTATGACACATTTGAGGGCATTTTTTTATTTCATTGTACTCATTTTGAGCTAAAAGTCATTTTTTTAATTGTTCTTTTTTATTACAAAAAGTTTAGCCCCTTTCTCTGTACAGCCTTGAGATGTAGGCCCTGTGTTTATATTATTTCCTCATCTCCTGATAGCTCATAAATACTCATTATAGCTCACATCTTATCTTATACTCATAAGAATATGGCTTAAATATGTGTTTATGAGCTGTTAGGAGCTCAGAGATAAGGGATGCAAATAGAATTAGATGAGGGCTCAAAGTGAAAGTGAAATGCTCACAGCTAGGCTAAAACCGGACCCTTTATAACAAATATTGCTACAAAATTGAAACGATTTTAGCCCAAAATGAGTAAAATGCAATAATAAAAAATGCTCCCGAAGTTGTTCATAGGCTTTAAGCATTGTACTGATGTGAACTAGCTGTATAAGACTCTATTGGACCGATAACGTTTATGGAAAGCATCTGACTCTCCCCCGGCAGAAGAGAAAAGGATCAGGTGATGTGAGTTTTTTCACCAGTTCTTTTTGTCTTCCCGAGAGAAAATCTCCTTTCTCCCCACTGAAAACACATGCAGTTGTGGCCAAGTCCAGCTTATATTTGTATTTGAGCCAGACACCAGGGTTTGGCAGACATCTATGGAACATGTAAGGGTAACTTGTTCTACATGTGCTCTGCATGTCCATGCTGAAAAAAAAAGTTTTGAATTTCTGCAGCAGATTTGCAGTGACTGCTGATTTGCTCCATTCAATCCTACAGCTATCAACCTACAGAAGGGCATGGTGGGAGTTGTAGTTGTAGAACAGCTGGAGGGCCGCAGGTTGAGCATCACTGGTCTAACCCACTGCAGTTTCAATAGGGAAACTAATCTAAACAACTGACTGACAGGTCAATTGCTTTTTTACTGTGATGTGGATTTTAAATCCACACGCAGAAAAATCCACGCTGTATGAGTTATGGGGTGGATCCCCCTTGAAATCAAAAGAAGACGTAATACACACAGTTTTCACACAAATTTCACAGCATAAGGGCTCATTCAGATGGCGGTATGCTGTCCGCAAAAATACGGATCCGTATTTTTGCGGACAGTTCAGCATGTCTGCAAAAAAAAACGGATAGCATTCCGTATTTTTGCGGACCCATAGACTTCAATGGGGCCACATCCTGATTTTCACTGACAAGTATAGGACATGTTTCATTTATTTTGCGGAGCCGTGGAATGGAAGAAAAGGACACCATAGAAGTGAAGTCAGCATCTAATCCGCAAAAAAACGGATCCGCATGGTCGTCTGAATGAGCCCTAATCCAAACTGAAAATCTGAGAACTATCTCTGAGACCCTATCTGAGGTGTGGCCACAAGGGCATCTTTACCGCAGTGGAATCTTCTAAAATTATTTCATTATTAAAATATTTTCTAATAGCAATGCTCCCAAAGTATTAGGTCATTTGTAGAGATGAGCGAACGTGCTCGAAACGAGCACTGTACCGCTCGGCTCCCCTGCGCTCGCATGGGGCGCAGGCAGCCGCTTCCGGGGAGCCGAGCGGTACAGTGCTCGTTTCGAGCACGTTCGCTCATCTCTAGTCATATGTATTACTTTTGTTGTATTGTTTAATGCTGTAAAGCCATATTTAGAGATGATATCAGTACTGTACTATGAAATAACGTACACAGCAATGCTCCAGTAAAGATACAGGGGGTACTATTTCTCCTTTTGGAGAGCGCCTAGTAGGTGTAAGGAGTCTTATAGGCCAGGTAATGCTCCTCTGGGAAAAACTATGCAAAAAGTATGCCAAAAAGAAAAGAAAGCTGAACCCCTGATGGCACCATATGTAAGGAACCTATCTTATGAGTCAATGCTTGACCTTTTAAACAGGCCTTGAGGCATAGCCTGCATAACAGCTTAGAATAGGTGGCCAAAAAGTAAGGATCCTGAACAGAGGGCCCCCTTCTATCAAATCAGATATGGTGATGTAGTTGCTTAGCTCATGCACATCTTCCTCATGTTTTGTTATTTTTTAATTTGGACCCTTGACCTGTTTTCACCATGTAAACCAATCCCTCTGGTTGGTTTCCATCCGGTATGTAGCACTTCCCGTTGCTGTGTCCAACCAAACCCTTGATGCACTTCTCCTATTCTGCAAGAAAAACTAGGGGTCAGTCGGCACATCCAGGTATGCAGGTGCAGGTCACTGCGGCTGCAAACAAAACAGTAAACAACAAAATGCAACAGCGCTCTGCAAACACAAACAATAAAATAAGTACATACAGTAATGCCATCTTCACTATCTACACGATACTAACGCTACATTGTAAATGTGAGATTCTTGGCAAATACTTTTGTACAAAATTATTTGTGCCCGTCTGTCACACGTCAAGGCGATCTCTTTAAGATGGGAACCTAACACTAAACACCATATTCACTAAGTGCCATTGCAGCCTCCATTAACTACAGAGGATTTTTTTTCTTGCAGTTTAGAGTGGAGGGGTGGCTGACTCCGCCATCATTTCGGTCGTGCACTCCTAACTAACCTGCTTTCCTTACAGGCTGATTTTAATTAGTGCAAGCATAAAGCTGTGTCCTGCTCTCCCTGTAAGACGGACTATAGAGTGGGCTCAGCATTTGTGTGGAACCTACATTCCCTGAGCATAATAGAGGTCAGTGTGGCACCAATAGAGGTATCATATTGTGTGGGCTCGGCATGCATGTGGAGCCTGCATTCCCTCAAAGCAGTGGAGGCCATTTTTGGCACCATAAGAGGTACAATACAATGTTTGGCTCGGCATGCATGCGGAGACAGCATGCTCTGTAGTTAATGGAGGCTGCAATGGCACTTAGTGAATATGGTGTTTAGTGTTAGGTTCCCGTCTTAAAGAGATCGCCTTGACGTGTGGCAGACGGGCACAAATAATTTTGTACAAAAGTATTTGCCAAGAATCTCATATTTACAATGTAGCGTTAGTATTGTGTAGATACTTATTTTATTGTTTGTGTTTGCAGAGTGCTGTTGCATTTTGTTGTTTACTGGACTTCTCTTATTCTGTCACAGCTCCAGTCCAGACAACACCCAGCTAAAATTACAGCTTCCCTTTACCTTCAAGGACTTACTCTTCATTTATTTTGTATTTTCCTTTTTACATGTATCTAAGATGCCAAATATCATATCATCTAAACAGATCTATAAGAGATTTACCAGCACTTAGGAAGGGGTTGTTTGGGAAGCTAATAGGACAAAAAAAAACCATAAAAAATAATAATAAAGATATTGACAGCTGAAAAGATGAATTCCTATTTGCATTGAAGATGTAACTGGTTCTCCAACTGGTTTTCTATAATTTGAGGTACATCAGTATGACACACTCTGTAGATATCACACATTAATCAGACATAATTAGCACTCTGGGTGACAATGATTTGATTTCTACCCCAGCAATAAAAGCTTGGGATGTCGGCGTATAGATTCAGCATGTAAATTGATCATTTACCTATTGTTACTATGTATCCCCATGAGGAAGGATTTAGGACAAACTATGGCTGCAAAAGGCGGAGGACGGGGTAGAAAAATAGGCAAGAAAACCCTCCACGAGTCTCCCGGATAAAATCGAAAAATAAATTAATTCAATAAAAGCTTTTAAGGGCTGTAATGAAATGTGCTATTAGCAAGAGAGATAATACTGATACTTTGTATTTTCTTTTGTCTACTGCCAAATGGGATGCATCCAAGAAATAGTAAAAAAAATACCATTTTTTTAACGGGGTTGCACCAATTATATTGCTTTGAGCTGCAACCAGTGCATCTCAATGTGACTATGACACCAAGTCACATATGCAGAGTTGAGTCTCATCCTCAAATATCACAAAACATTTGACATTCACTATTGGAGTGATCCTCACAGGGGTTAAGGACACTTTTTTTTTAAAATCCTACACCGCATGTTCTGCATCTTTCTATGGTTTTGTTATTTTGCAAGGAGCTCATATAACTGAACACACAGACATTTATGGGAATTTGTTATCTGTACAATGTCCCATTACGCCCATTATCAGCTGCAAATCAATATACACCTTCCATACAGCAGTGGCCTTCAGAGACTACGCGAGACATCTTCTGAATTGCAAATTATTAATTAAATGTAACTATTAAATGAGACCAAATGCATACCAATTACTTCTCAATAGGAGCAGGGGAAGGCATATATCTGCTATCCTGTGCAACTGCAAAGGAGCCCTGCGGGCATTGGGGGCCGACTGCTGTCTTAACATAATATTGGTTCCTAATGTAGATTAGATCACAGTCAGGGGCTATACTCCTGCTCATCCATGTCATACAGTTACCGGTGGATGGTACAGCGGTGAGGGATTTTATAGAGAGTCATCAATGAGACCGTCTACTGTCATCAAATGTAGTTGGAAATAAAGGAACTCATATAGTGTTCTTACACAGGAGTGCTCTGCTGATCTGTCAACTGTGACATCACAAGTGTTTCGCTCAGATAAGCCACTGTGACATCACTAGTGGTTTCACCCAGATAAGCTACTGTGACATCACTAGTGGTTTCACCCAGATAAGCTACTGTGACATCACTAGTGGTTTCACCCAGGTAAGCTACTGTGACATCACTAGTGGTTTCACCCAGATAAGCTACTGTGACATCACTAGTGGTTTCACCCAGATAAGCTACTGTGACATCACTAGTGGTTTCACCCAGGTAAGCTACTGTGACATCACTAGTGGTTTCACCCAGATAAGCTACTGTGACATCACTAGTGGTTTAATCCAGGTAAGCTACTGTGACATCACTAGTGGTTTCACCCAGGTAAGGTACTGTGACATCACTAGTGGATTCACACAAGTAAGCTACTGTGACATCACTAGTGGTTTCACCCAGGTAAGGTACTGTGACATCACTAGTGGTTTAATCCAGGTAAGCCACTGTGACATAACTAGTGGGTTCACCCAGGTAAGCTACTGAGACATCACTAGTGGTTTCACCCAGGTAAGCTACTGTGACATCACTAGTGGTTTCACCCAGATAAGCTACTGTGACATCACTAGTGGTTTCACCCAGATAAGCTACTGTGACATCACTAGTGGTTTCACCCAGGTAAGCTACTGTGACATCACTAGTGGTTTCACCCAGATAAGCTACTGTGACATCACTAGTGGTTTAATCCAGGTAAGCTACTGTGACATCACTAGTGGTTTCACCCAGGTAAGCCACTATTACATCACTAGTGGTTTCACCCAGGTAAGGTACTGTGACATCACTAGTGGATTCACACAAGTAAGCTACTGTGACATCACTAGTAGTTTCACCTAGATAAGCTACTGTGACATCACTAGTGGTTTCACCCAGGTAAGGTACTGTGACATCACTAGTGGTTTAATCCAGGTAAGCCACTGTGACATAACTAGTGGGTTCACCCAGGTAAGCTACTGAGACATCACTAGTGGTTTCACACAGGTAAGCTACTGTGACATCACTAGTGGTTTCACCCAGGTAAGCTACTGTGACATCACTAGTGGTTTCACCCAGGTAAGCTACTGAGACATCACTAGTGGTTTCACACAGGAAAGGTACTGTGACATCACTAGTGGTTTCACACAGGTAAGGTGCTGTGACATCACTAGTGGTTTCACACAGGTAAGGTACTGTGACATCACTAGTGGTTTCACACAGGTAAGCTACTGTGACATCACTAGTGGTTTCACACAGGTAAGCTACTGTGACATCACTAGTGGTTTCACACAGGTAAGGTACTGTGAGATCACTAGTGGTTTCACACAGGTAAGGTGCTGTGACATCACTAGTGGTTTCACACAGGTAAGGTACTGTGACATCACTAGTGGTTTCACACAGGTAAGGTGCTGTGACATCACTAGTGGTTTCACACAGGTAAGGTACTGTGACATCACTAGTGGTTTCACACAGGTAAGCTACTGTGACATCACTAGTGATTTCACCCAGGTAAGGTACTGTGACATCACTAGTGGGTTCACCCAGGTAAGGTACTGTGACATCACTAGTGGTTTCACACAGGTAAGCTGCTGTGACATCACTAGTGGTTTCACACAGGTAAGGTACTGTGACATCACTAGTGGTTTCACACAGGTAAGGTGCTGTGACATCACTAGTGGTTTCACACAGGTAAGGTACTGTGACATCACTAGTGGTTTCACACAGGTAAGGTGCTGTGACATCACTAGTGGTTTCACACAGGTAAGGTGCTGTGACATCACTAGTGGTTGAATTGACTTTGTTACAAATTTTCCAGAAGATTCTAATTTATGTCGGACGCTGTTTTATAGATCAGGAGACAGAGAAGAAGGCATCTTCCACCAAAAATGAATAACTTGTGGACTGTTTGGTTTGCTACCACCGTAACTTTATATATGTTGCTGTCACTTTGCTGTTACTAATTTTGTGTTTTTGTGTTAAAGAGTTTGAAAAGGGTTGGACACAATCCTAGGAGACCACACAGTGCCACTCATGATTTTCAGGGCAATTGCAGCACATTCAATTCAGACCAAATTTAGCATAAATTTAGAATAAAATCTGAGGACTGATTTGCCTGTACTGAACCCGAAACAAATTTTGGTAAATTTGCTAATCTCTACTTGTGAGCCTTTTGGGGATATACATATATATATAGTGAGTCCGCACCTACTAGTTTAGGCATTTTCCAGATGCCCCCTTTAAAAGTGCACCTGCCCTATCTGGCAGGATTATCCAAGATTATCAATTCATTACTGTTAGTACAGAGTCATAAGGGATTTGAGGGGGAATGATGGAGGGGGATTCGTAAAAGGAACAGAAGAAAAACATTTTACAAAAGATTCTGTCCATTAAATATGAAGTATATGGTGAAGCCACAAGACAACACTGCTGTGAATTATTTATTAAAGGTCCATCTTACATAGGAGAGTCTGTAAAAGCAGTGCCCCAAATGCACCTTCAGGATTCTATCTCAGTTATCCCCCCCCATAATATTAAATCAGAACTCCAAAGCGACAAGCCCACAAAGCACATTTTACAAGAGGACCCATGATCTCACCATCCAGACATGCTTAATAACAGCTGAAACACGCGTCCATATTTATCCCTTGTCTGAGCTCGGATCCAATCACACTGTGCTGAGCGGGAACATAAACAGAGATCAGACGTGACGAAAATGTCAGCGGATTTAAGCCTCAAGTTATGTGAACGCTCACTTTCTGTAGTATCTGTGAGGGAACAGCCTTTAGGGTGCACCCACGTGCTGAAAACGCTGCAGATTTTCCACAATGGATTTCTGTCTGGGAAATCAGCATTTTAGGCCTCGTTCACATTTCAGTGTCAGTGTCACGGCTGGGAAAAAAAAAGCATACGTGTTTCATCCGTGAAGCTGTCCGAGAAGGATCTGTGGATGGTCCGTGTGTCCGTTTTTATCATCCGTGTGTCATCCGTTGCTCAGCTGAAAATTAACATAGTTTACATAGTAACATAGTTTATAAGGCCGAAAAAAGACATCTGTCCATCCAGTTCAGCCTGTTATTTCTTCATCTCAGTACTTTGTTATATATCCTTTGTTGGCAATGACAGAGGTCAGACGTTTTCTGTCTTCACAAGGTTGGCACACACTGTTGTGGTATGTTGGCCCATTCCTCCATGCAGATCTCCTCTAGAGCACTGATGTTTTGGGGCTGTCACTGAGCAACACGGACTTTCAACTCCCTCCAAAGGTTTTCTATGGGGTTGAGATCTGGAGACTGGCTAGGCCACTCCAGGACCTTGAAATGCTTCTTACGAAGCCACTCCTTCGTTGCCCTGGCGGTGTGCTCGGGATCATTGTCATGCTGAAAGACCTTGAAATGCTTCTTATGAAGCCACTCCTTCGTTGCCCTGGCGGTGTGCTCGGGATCATTGTCATGCTGAAAGACCTTGAAACGCTTCTTATGAAGCCACTCCTTCGTTGCCCTGGCGGTGTGCTCGGGATCATTGTCATGCTGAAAGACCTTGAAATGCTTCTTATGAAGCCACTCCTTCGTTGCCCTGGCGGTGTGCTCGGGATCATTGTCATGCTGAAAGACCTTGAAACGCTTCTTATGAAGCCACTCCTTCGTTGCCCTGGCGGTGTGCTCGGGATCATTGTCATGCTGAAAGACCCAGCCACGCTTCATCTTCAATACCCTTGCTGATGGAAGGAGGTTTGCACTCAAAATCTGACGATACATGGCCCCATTCATTCTTTCATGTATACGGATCAGTCGTCCTGGTCCCTTTGCAGAGAAACAGCCCCAAAGCATGATGTTGCCATGAAGCAACTCCGCGCATAACCTTGACGCTATGGATTTTAAATGGTGCTGATTTCCGGCACAGATTTCTCCTTTTGCAATGCAAAGTGTGAAAATTTGCATGTACATCATAAGGAAATTGCCTTGGATGCATTGTGGATTTTCTGCTATAAAATACATCACATGAGGGATGTTGTTCAGCATTGTTGAAG
This sequence comes from Rhinella marina, assembly GCA_900303285.1. NCBI lineage: Eukaryota > Metazoa > Chordata > Amphibia > Anura > Bufonidae > Rhinella > Rhinella marina. The sequence goes on along the minus strand of ONZH01009327.1, from coordinate 795,004 downwards.
GTTTCTGGACTGGTTAACATTCACCTTCAAATAAATTGAAATGACCAATCAGAGTGCAGAGTATAAGACTAGGCCCCACCCCCGAGCAACTTTTTATAGTGTGACAGTCACAGATTCAGTTCATACTTTGAATGTATTGGGACTTCTGCTGCTTTATAGAAAATAAATTCATTAAAATTATTTTAATCTGAGAGATAAAATCAAATATAATGGCTTATCACACTTTTACAGTGTATACAATCTATACGTGAGGGTCAAATAACCTAAAAAAAGCGAAATAACAAAACATGCTAAAGTAACATCTGCTGCTATAATTGTCTTTAATAGAAACAATCATTGTTTCATTCCAGATTATAGGAATTTCATTCATATCACTTTTGTGAAGGTCCTATGCAGGGCTTACATCAGTAGTGGGCAAACCTGGGCCTATAAATATAGGGGGTCCTTTGTGATCTGGATAAAGATGCCCTGCACTTGCCAAGTCAAGGCTTGGTAGACAAGGTGTCCACTTGTAACTCTCTCTCTACACATGGAGCATACGGAGAGGGCCAGACTTTCCCACCAGATTACAAGGGGATCCTCCGGTGAGCCCAGTGTCTGAAGCCACACTGGGCCCTAAAAATCCGGGAGAAAGAACCCATTTTAAGCTAATCACTTCCCACTGGGGTCTATTTCTTTGATTCAAAACTATTAGACTTTATTGATGATATAGGGATTGGGCCCCAAGAATTATTTTCTCTGGTGGGCCCAAGGAACCCACTGTATATGGACACTAATATTACTTTGACTATTGGCCCCTCTGCTTTCTTTATCTATCATACATAAACAATGGCAAGAGAAATGTTAATTGACGTTTTTAAATGGATTTAAATGGCTTTTACCATGAGATAACACTGTGACTTGTGTTATCAGAGTCAATTTTAGCCTGAATACATCTGTATGTAGAGCCCCTACATATCCACCATTGTCCCCACTGCCTACCAATGAAATTGGCAGGCAGACAAGACTATGACTGCTTCATACATAACATAAACCTTATACCATTTTAGTTTTTCTAATCTTTACCTCACATCTACGTCATGGTCATCATCATCCCTTCCTTAGCTGTTGTATTGCCAGTCACATACATATGTTTTACCATGTAGGTTCTCCATGTTCCTTCACCTCCTTTCTCCTTCTAGCTCTTCTACAACCAAATCTGTTCCAGCCAAATCGATCCCGCCATGACACCATGTAAACCCTTCATCTCCAATAAGTGCGCCGTTTGTGTTGCATATTTACACCTTGATCAATATAGCTGCCGATACAGCAACGAGACCCCAGATACTGCCCTGTGTCTAAGTGGTTTTACAAGTCTAGATAACGCGCACATCCTGGTAATGATTTACCGTAGCAAGGCAGCAATATCCTATCAGTCATTACAAATGACCAAACTGACTTTTTGAGGTCAATAGCTCATAGGGCGCCTGTATTTGTATGAGGACTGGAGGTCATTTGTGATTTTAAGGAAGGCTCAGTTACACGTCGAATATCTCAATCTATCATTTATAAGCTACACGGGTTCTGGTGGTTCACCTAAGTTTCATTGGGTCTGACTGGTAAATGAAGCTTTGACCATAATAGTTGACATTAAAGGGGTTTTCCGGGAATTTAGAAAATAAAAATACTTAAATATTACTTTATTATAAATATATTTCCAGATACCTTTGATTAGTTATAACGGCTCGTTTTGTCTGGGGAGAAACAAAATGGCCGCCGTCCTATTAGTACACACAAAACCTGTCCTAATCACACAAGAGGACAAGTTACTTCAGAGCACTGAGGTAAAGAGCTGCCTCATCCTCCTCTCTGCTCTGCTTGTCAGGGATTATGATCCTGAATACAGATGATAAGATCTTCAGCTGAATCTCTGTAGGAATGGAGTTCATGAGGAGACCTGAAGTACAGAGAGGACGGACAGGACAGACTGTGGTAATGGAGACTGCAGACAAGCGCTGCTGCTCATCAGTCACATCCCCACCGTCCTCTCTGTACTTCATGTCTCCTCATGGACTCCATTCCTACTGAGATTCAGCTGAAGATCTTATCATCTGTATTCAGGATCATAATCCCTGACAAGTAGGAAAGGAGGATGAGGCAGCGCTTTACTTCGGTGTTGTGAAGTAACTTGTCCTCTTATGTTATTAGGACAGGTTCTGTGTGTATTAATAGGACGGCGGCCATTTTATTTCTCCTAACGAGCCATTATAACTAATGAAAGGTATTTAGGAATGTATTTATAATAATGTAATATTTACGTATTTTCATTTTCCTAATTTCTGGAGAGCCCCTTTAAGAGGTTAATGGACACTTCAAATGCATAGTACAAAAAAAAAAGGAGCACCGCTGTTTTACATATCTACTTCCAAAATCCAACTCTATCTAATTTCCACATAAAACACATAAAAGTGATGGTAGCGAGTGTACTTTTTTTTTAGCCTCCCTCTCCCTAAGGATGATGTTGGGACCTTGTGTCAAAACCCCTCACTTGCCGACAATAAATTAATAACGTCTAAAATCTTCCCGGAGCTGACCAACTGTAGCATAAGTAATTCCAGAGGCTGAGAGATGCCAGATAAATTTGATTACTATAAAAGATGGGAATATGTTTGTTTCCTTTGAGATTTCACAAAAAGGGGTCAAAAAAAACAAAACAGCTCTGGAAAAAAAAAAGCAAACCATTTCATTTTTGCTGCAATTGAAGGCGAAAATTCAAAAGCAATTTCACGGGAACATTTTATCACAATTTTATACACTCATTTCCTGCGCACGGGGGCAATCACTAATTTGTGGAGAAGGAGGAAAAAAAAGGGTAAGGAATAAAATAAATGGGATATGGCAGAAGGAGAGCAACAAAGAAGACAAAAAAAAATGTAATGTAATGGAGGGTCAGATATAAAGAAAGACAAGGAAAAAGAGAAATTTTAAGGGAGGCCAGCAGTGGGGAGCTGTTGACAATCCTTTCCTTCATGCATAAAAACATATATTTTTAAGGCAGAGGGGTTTTATATTTTTTTTCTGCTAAACCTACTGCTGAGACTATGATTTGCTAAAAGCTGCAGCAGACGTACTCCAAAGCCCAGCAGGGTCCTCCATTTTTCATTTTAACTCTTTTTTTTCCCTCCTCCCCTGACAGTCCAGATTTCACCCCCTTTAATCACCCATCCTGCATCACAAAAAAAAGCCGGTCTGATTAGTGTCTCATCAGAGAATATTTCCCGTGCTTGCTGGATGGTGCCTGGTGCTTGCATCCTCCCCATTAGGCGGAAAAACCTGAATCCCAGTCAAGGGCTTGATATTACATTGCGGCTACCTGGCCAATGCAAACATTTTGCAGCTCGTGACGAGGGAATTCGTGGTTCTGTCACTTTTATATATTGGAGGGGTTTTCACACGTTGTCAACTTTCCTCCTCATGCGACCACAAGTGCAGATGTACATAATGTGCGTTCTGTTGATTTGTTAGATAGAAATGAGAAAAAATGTAACTCAATTTTCAAATCATCAACCCTTCAGGAGGTGACACTTGAAGTATAAAGATAATATACCCAAAGCGGAGGGGTTTAGGTTACCATTAACACCATATAATGTATATTTATTTTACTCACTTATATAGCGCTGACATATTCCGCAGCGCTTTACAGACATGATCATCACTCACTGTCACCAATGGGGCTCACAGTCTAAGTTCCCTATCTGTATGTCTTTGGTGTGAGGGAGGCGAAAACTGAAACAGTGTCCCCCCTCCCCAATGCCAATTTCTTAACCTAACCCCTTCTCTTCAGCCCATAGCCCTTCGGGTGACCCCCCCCTCCTCTTGCCCCGACCTGGTGCTCCCTTAGACCTCACCTGGCCTCATTGGTGGTGCACCCCTGGTGGGAGGAACTGGAGTACCCGCCCGGAGGAAACCTAAAGAAACACGGGAAGAACATACAAACTCCATGCAGATGTTGTCCATGGTTGGATTTAAATCTAGGACTCAATATATACTCTGACTTTTATATATATATAGGTGACTTTTTTGGTGATGTTATTTTTTACCTTTCCATATTGATGTATATTTAAAAGGAAATCCTGAAATCTTGCAGTTTTCACTCTGACCACTGAGCCTAACAATGAGCTGATCCTTTCTGTTCTGTAGAGATCATTTTTCAGCAGTCCTCTCATTATCATCACAGGCAGGATAGCAATGACAGTGTAATGGGCCGACTAACCTGTCTGGCGTTGGGCTATCTGTAAAAGCGTTGTCCTGGCAATCCCCTGGTTTTCACTTTTTAACCCTTATACAGGGAACTGGTCTTAGCTGCAGGGGAACCACCCTACTACTACTTCTAGGAACAGTCCCAGCGTAGCTGAGACCTGACCCACACAAGCCATTGATACTGTTGCGGAGCATCAAGGAATAAGGCAATACTCATAGTCAGAAACAGGCCCTGGTCAAGGAAGGCAGCAAAGGGTCAATACTGTTAACAGGCTATAGTCAGGGCAGGCAGCAGAGTATCAGAATCAGTTAACAGACAGAGGTTCAGTACACAGGCAGACAGTCAGAATAGCACACCTTCACCAGTTAAACTAGCAAGATGGGAACCTAAAGCTCAGGCACCTTCTACCTGGGGAAAGCACCTTTCTACACAGGAGGTTTTTTTGTTATTGCGTTTTCCTTTTGCGCTCCCTGCCTTCCCAGAGTCATAACTTTTTTATTTTTCCATTCACATGGCCAAATGAGGGCTTGATTTTTGCGGGTCAAGTTGTACTTTCCAACGCCACTATTCAATATTGCATATGATGTAGTAGGAAACGGAAGAAGTTTCAAATAGAATTTCAGATTCATCTAAAGGGATGATACGATAATGCAGATAATACAGATGTAGAAAAAGCCAAATTTGTAATTTGGTATAACATTGAAGGCATCACTCAAGAATCAAGAAGGCAGTGGTGCTTCCTACATCATGACTTGAAGAGAGAGAGAGTACATTGTGTATATCTGGGGTCTTCTTTGTTCATGGAAGAAAAATAAAAAACATTAACAAGGAATCATCGCTTTTGAAACACTCGACGTAATATAGTGTGACTGTGCTGGACACTGGGGAGGCGGCCATTTTGTCCTCTCGGATAATTAATATTGCAGTAGCTCATATTCCCTTAATAAAGGCAGGGCTGGAAATAGTCCCTAGATCCTTCCATGCCTATGATCATTAAAAAGGCTATCTCTCACCATCTCATATATATAATGATGTTATGAATATCAAAGTGTTCCCTTTTCATTGGTTTATCATTGGAGATCCGGAGACTTATCAATGCGCACCTACTGTAATGACCTTCCCACCATCGTTAATTGTTAATCTGACTAATAGATAACCTTTTAAATTATTCCACCAAATTGGTCCTGGGAGTATTTCTCTTCCAGCTGACATCACACTAATCTGTGAATATAACCTGAGCGTCACACCTTCATTACAGCGAGACCCTCGGTAAGTCGTAGAATCTCCTTGAGGAACATTAGGACAGGTCTTCGCACATTACAGCTCATCTAGGAGAAGGTTCAGCATGCTGCGTGCTCATTAGGGTTAGACAAACACCACATTTATTTTTGCCAGTGAGCAGAATAGATCACATAGATAATGGTCCGCTCCCTAATTAAAGGGGATGTCTGCCTCATTAGGGTTAGAAAAACACTAGATTTATTTTTGCCAGTGAGCAGAACAGATCACATATAGAATGGTCTCCTCCCTCAAGACGATGCTCACCTTAGATTTAATTACAGGAAATCTTATTTAAAGAGTAACTGTCATTTCAAAGAGTCTTCTCAGCAAAACTGAGCATTGCTACGGAGAGTCTTTCCTTACCTGTATGTAACAAATCAGATAGGCAGTGTGATGGGCAGTGATATTTAAAGGGGTTATCCAATCCTAAAAAAAGCCCCCCCAAGAAGCAGGCTGGAAGCCTTTGCATGTTCGACACAGGAGTCTTCAGAATGCAGTAGAACTGAAGACTGAAGACAGACTCTCCATTAGCAACACTGTTAGACTCTTTACACTCTGTTTCCTTGAACAAAGAAACATCTTTGTCTAATAAAGTATATTAAAAAATATTTAGAATCCCTGTTCCTAAACTGTATTAAAAGTAAACCGAAACAACAGTTATACTTTAAGCTTATCACGCGCCAGAGGGTATGAACCCACTGCGCCACGAGACCAATCTCCTCTAAGGGTGTTGTCTAAGTGAACCCCTGATTCTTCACAGTACCCCAGATGGTGAGGGTAGACTTTCCCAAGGGGTATACCAGGTCACTACATCCTGAGGAGGATTGGCATAGGAAGCAGCTGGTCCCGGCGGACCAGGGGGTACGAGAGCAAGGCACCAGAAGTACAGATGTAGTCAACAAGGCCGAGTCATAACCAGGAGTGACAGTGCAGGACCAAGGATGAGGCAGAGGCGTAGTCGTACAAGCAATGGGTCAGGACAAGGGCACAGGTCGGGCAATACGGATCAGCAACAGGAGAGTCAACAGAGAGCAGGTACGGATCAAACAGTAAGCGGAGTCCAGAAACACAAACATGGGTCAGGTATAAAGGAAGACAAGCACAGTCAACAGCAACCTTTGCAGGACACAAGGACCTTTGACGCTCAGACACTTGGGAAGGGGCTATACCACTTATATAAGTGCTTGAGGGCTAGGATTGGTCAGTATGGTCACATGCTAAACCCATAAATCACAAGAAGTGACACGTGCTGAAGTGAGTGTGAAGTGTGACAGGGAACAGGCTGGAAATCTTGTTTCCCTCAAGCTAGAAGGAAACTGTGGAGTGGATTCCAGGAAAGATGATGCCTGCAAGAACAGAGCTCAGGAACGCGGCGGTGCATGGGGAAACACTGGCGGCTGATCACTGCTGAACACGGAGCATGGGACTGCAGCGGTAAGTAGGGGACAAATGGGTGGTAGCAACCTCTGTTACAAAGTGTAAAACACTCCTCCTTAGAGATGGTCCCCATACGAACTAGAGACCAGCGTTCAACTGAGGTGAGTTGACTATGACAATGACGCTGTGGACGTGAAGAACCCCAGCGCTACTGTGATATACGGTACAAAATGTACAGGACTGTCTTTTGTTCTGTACGTCTGACGCAGTTCCCACTTATTATTCATTAAGTGGTCTGATAATTTGAAGACTAAGACCATCCAGGAATGCATATATTGGAGAACATTTAGCAGTCATATATTTTTTATGAATTAAAAATGAAATGTTGAGGCATGTCTCTGCATAGCATTGCGTACTAAATGGTAATATAATCCCCATCTCAGTAAAAGTACTTTGAGTACTTTCTATAATTATAGTGCAGTATATAACTTCCAAGAAATTATTGCAAAAAGTCAGGAACAGGGTCGTATTATAAAGTTGCATGGTGGGAAAAAAAAAGGCTCTGTTCACACAGGCGTCAGAAGCGTCATGGCTTCCATTCAAAAGAGTAGACATCATGCCGCACAGGGTCCATCAGACAATGGATCCAAATAGTGACAGACTGGCGTTTATTGTGGTTCTCTGAGATACTATCACATTTTCCATTGGTTTTCCATTGTTTTTTTGTCTCGCAGTCTTCCAGGATATCAGTCTGTGTCATGGCGCCCATGGAAATCAACCTATATGCAATCACGCTTGAGGAGAATACAATGCTTCGTCGAGGAACCATACGGTTGCACATGGAGACATGGAGACACCTACAAGTGTGTAACGGATACAAGGAGACTCTGAGCGCTACCATAAGGCTCTGCTCACACAGAAGAACGAAGGTCACACATGTGGTAGAAACATCAGTGGCGAAACCACAAAAACCACGTGTGCTACATGTGAAATCTGTTGCGAATTCACTATGGATTTCAACCCTACACAGAAATACATATTGAACACCTGCAACAAATCTGTCCTGCTGCCTTTTGTTTAGCAACATATGGATGGTGTTTCCAAAAACCCATCAACATGTATTGTGATGTAATTTGATGTGGATTCTACTGCAAAGCAGCCATGTCTGAACTCAATCTAACAATAATAGGACAGTGCAGGTAACTGTACAGTATGGAAAAAACACAATGCAGCAGCACTCTGCAAACACAAATAGTGTACAATAATGCCATAGTCAGAAAATACTCTGGTGCTAGTGCTACACTTATTTTGCAAAATTGAGATTCTTGGCAAATCATTTTGTACAAAACCATTTGGGCCCGTCTGCCAAACGTCAAGGCGATCTCTTTAAGACGGGAACCTAACACTAATTCCTACCTGTTGTTTGCCATAATGGCCACCATTAAATTCAGGGAGTGTTGGTTCCACATACATGTTGGGTTCAATTTGCAAAATAAGTGTAGCACTAGCACCAGAGTGTTTTCTGACTATGGCATTATTGTACACTATTTGTGTTTACAGAGTGCAGCTGCATTGTGTTTTTTTTCCTTTGTGTCTTTAGCCATGGCTGCGTGCACCTGGACATTGGGATGTGTTAACTGCACAGTATGTGATTAGTGTCATAGATAAATAGATTGTAGATAGATAGATTGTAGATAGATAGATATATAGATAGATAGATTGTAGATAGATAGATTGTAGATAGATTGATGATAGATAGATAGATAGATAGATAGATAGATAGATAGATAGATATGAGATAGATAGATAGATATATAGATATGAGATAGATATATAGATAGATAGATTGTAGATAGATAGATAGATAGATTGTAGATAGATAGATAGATTGTAGATAGATAGATAGATAGATAGATAGATAGATAGATAGATAGATATGAGATAGATTGTAGATAGATAGATAGATATGAGATAGATAGATAGATAGATAGATAGATAGATAGATAGATAGATATGAGATAGATTGTTGATAGATAGATAGATAGATAGATAGATAGATAGATAGATAGATAGATATGAGATAGATAGATAGATAGATAGATAGATAGATAGATAGATATGAGATAGATAGATAGATATATAGATATATATGAGATAGATATATAGATAGATAGATTGTAGATAGATATATAGATAGATAGATTGTAGATAGATTGATGATAGATAGATAGATAGATAGATATGAGATAGATTGTAGATAGATAGATAGATAGATAGATAGATATGAAATAGATAGATAGATATATAGATAGATATGAGATAGATAGATAGATTGTAGATAGATAGATAGATATGAGATAGATAGATAGATAGATAGATAGATAGATAGATAGATAGATAGATAGATATGAGATAGATATAAGATAGATAGATTGTAGATAGATAGATAGATAGATATGAGATAGATAGATATAAGATAGATAGATATGAGATAGATAGATAGATAGATAGATAGATAGATAGATAGATAGATATTAGATAGATATGGAAGCCCTGAAAACATAGAACACGTCCTATTCTTGTACATTTGGCAGACAAGGATAGGAGATTTCTACAGGGGTAAAAAAAAATATGGCAGCATGCACACGTTTGGGATCTGTGTTCTGTGAGTCCGCAGTTTGCAGACGGCAAACACTTACAGTCATGTGTATGAGGCCTAACACTAATACGTGACTGGCGATTAAGGCTTCATTGCCAAAGACCTTGATTAGAAGCTCTGACGTGAAATCCTTTTTCTGCACACGACCACACAGGTCGGCGGTGCAGTCCATTCACCTCAATATCCGTATGTGTAGTTGTCTCAATCGAGATGTTTACAACGCTGCTGTTACTATGGTCTTCTGACTCATATCTGCTTACTTTAGAGTAATCCTCATATGTAGGGCAATTCATCCTTCATGGTCCGTGAGACATGTAGATGGAGGGTACTTCTTAAGAAAAGGCAGAATCAGGAGAGCGCACAAACATTGCATCTTGCCTTTGGCCAGACACTTAAAATGTTAGGTGTACTACGTGCAGTATATAAGACAATGACAGGTGAAGGTCAGAGTTTTCACTTCGGTGTATTTTTTTTTTTCTTTTAATAATGTCAACACAAATTAGTTAAGTTTCGCTGTGAGATGCGACATGAGGACTGAGCGGATTCGCAATAAACATCACCGGGATGAAGCCCACATATTAATCTTGCAGGTGGTAAAAAACATACGGCTTGCTTTTCTTTGTAACAGCATGTCCAGAAAATCAGCACGCTCACATCAGAGGATGTACCTGGGGAATGCATCTTATTGTGGAGATGACATTTAAAACAATGCACCTGACCTATTTGAGTGTTAACATAAGTAATAGGAAAGTCTTTGTGTCTATTATTTATAGAAGATTCTCTTTGGAAGACGACCTTGGCCACTGCTTAGATTTTTGCGTTATTCCGGTGAGTTAAAGCAGAAAATCGGAAAGAACAATGATAACGTCTGATTCTTAAAGGAATGTGGGCTCCATAGTATTTCTGCAAAACCCTTCTTAAGACAAGTGCTACATACCAGGCCACAGAACGCAAAACAATCATCATCTGAAGTCAGCCATAAAAGTGAAGAGCCTCTCCATCCCCTCCCCCAGCGCGCTTGTTGCAATCGAAGCGCTCAGCAGGAAGACGGCATTTCATGTATGGATATTTCCCATTATGTGAACATCTATCTTGAATTTACATTGACCCACATGGAGTTCTTTGGCGCAATGAAAGTTGTAGCTATGGCTGTAGCATTTATAAAGGTGGACAGGGTGATGAGCGCCCAAAATACAGTGCCTTGAAAAAATATAACTTTCACGTTACAACCAGAAGGTTCAATATATTTTATTGGGATTTTATGTGATAGATCAACACAAAGTAGCGAGTATGTGTGAAGAGAAAAGAAAATGATTTGTGGTTTTCAAAATTTTTAATAAATAAGAATCTGAAAAGTGTTGCGGCATTTGTGTTCAGCTCTCCTTTGTAGGACCACCCTTCGCTGCAATTACAGCTGCAGTCTTTTGGGGTATGTCTCTACCAACTTTGCACACCTAGAAGCTGACATATTTGATGGAGAGTGGATAGAGAGCGTCTGTGAACAGCAATTCTCAAGTCTTGCCGCAGATTCTCAATGGGATTTAGGTCTGGACTTTGACTGGGCCGTTCTAACACATGAAGATGCTGTGATCTAAACCATTCCATTGTAGCTCTGACTGGATGTTGAGGGTCGTTGTCCTGCTGGAAGGCGAATGTCCACCCCAGTCTCAAGTCTTTTGCAGCCTCTACCAGGTTTTCCTCCAGGATCGCCCTGTATTTAGCTCCATCCATCTTCCCATCACCTCTGACCAGCTTCCCTGTCCCTGCTGAAGAAAAGCATCCCCCAGCTCATCTCACCAGAGCACCTTCTTCCACATGTTTGCTCTGTCCCCCTCATGGCTTGTGGAAGACTTCTTATGGCTTGCTTTCAAAAATGGCTTTCTTTTTGCCACTCTTCCATAAAGGCCAGATTTGTGTCGTACACGACTATTAGTTGTCCTGAGGACAGATTCTCCCACATGAGCTGTGGATCTCGGCAGATCCTCCAGAGTGACCATGAGCCTCTTGGCCTCTTCTCTAATTAGCCCTTGCCTGGGCTGTCAGTTTAGGTGGTTGGCCATGTCTTGGCAGGTTTGCAGTTGTACCATACTCCTTCCATTTTCAGATGATGGACTGAAAAGTGCTCCATGAGATGTTCAGAAACTTACAATCACTACAGGTTACATCATGTACCTTTCTAACACGTCAAAAAATAAACATTTTTGTATGAGTGCTTCTTTAAACAGCTTCTGAAAGATGGAAGCAACTCCACAGAAAGATCTTATTTTAGGACAATTATAAGATGAGGAAGATGAATCGGTTAGAACCTAGTGTGGCACCGGACAACTCAGACCAATTTCAATATCTCATGCAATTTATTGTGAATGAACCGTTCCTTCTCGATAACTTCCTGATCGTTGAGCTAAGGGGAAAGCTGCACATGTATGCAACTGCACTGCATAAGGACGACTGATCGCCCCTGTGATCATTCCTCCCCCACACACAGAATCATTGTTTCTGGGCAGCATGCAAATCTCGGAATACTAGTAACAGAGAAGAGAAGCAGCTCAGACAAGATGGCTGCCCCCGACAGTTCATTATGTACCCCATCAGCGGCAGAGAGGAGGACTTGGGTGGCCTCCTGGGGCATCGGCCCAACGTGAAACTTCCCTGCTCCCTGTCTATGGCCAATCCGCCCCTGTCTTTAACCCCAGGCCAAAGTCCTGTATTTACGTAGATACCTAGCCAAAGCAAGGAGGCTTATTGGCCCTGTGCTTGGTACTCAGTACCCAGGGCATTTGCCCGGCCAGCTACACCTAAGAACTAGTTGTGTAACATTGGTGCAGATGTCTATTGGTTGGAGCCTATAACTAATGACCATCATTAATGATCACAAAGTGGATCACTGACAGTCATCATTACATCCATGGCCAGATCCACTTGCTTCCCCCATCTCTACATCTTCAGGAGGAAGCACTTGGTACCGTGGAGTAATCACTGTAGTGATTGCCTCATCCTGCAGTGACTTTATGGAGGAATGCAGTGACTAACATCCATAGGAAAACATATTCTATTCCTTTGTATCACCTGTCTGGTGTCAGCATGAATCTCATACAATGGAGATAAGAGCAGTGATTACTCTAGGCATCCTCTATGCATCTCAGCATGTAAACTCTTTTGATGACAGTAAAAGAAGAGGTTTTATGGGTAGAATGGATTCATGTGGATAAGGTGGTGGGATAAGTGGGAGAAAGCTCCGGAAAGGAAAACACATTATGGGGAAGAACTGCAGTATATTTTCTCCCTGGACCAAATCCTAAAGAAAAAGAAAAGACCAAAAGCAGAATCGGAAACTATCAGAACCAGATGCCCAACGTTCCATATAGTTACACAGTAATAGGGATTTCACATATACTATATGTGGAACACTAAAGGGGAAGTCAATTTATATCAAACTATATAAACTATGGATATAATGTAGCAGCTGGGGGACGGTATGGGGCATTTATTTCAGTTTTTATGACTACTGTAGTTTGCATCACTTTTTCTCACGAGAGATAGTCCATGCCAAAATTTGTGATTTCGGTAACATACATGTATGCAGTATTTGGGTGGGACTTCATTTTCAGGACTGACTGCTAGTGGTCAAAACTGTGCAAAAAATGATCTAATATCTAGCTAAAAGGAGTGCAGAAAGGTTGCCATTCATATACATACAAATTCTGTACATACAAATTCTGTGGGGAAGTTATGTATACCTAAAGTTTCCCTTTGTAATGAAGTGGGTTAGAGATAGTACCCATCCCCCATTGCACTGATAAGACCAGATTCCTGAGTGATCTCATAGACATGTGTGATGCACACTGGAGGAGGGACTAACAGGTTTAAACACATTATGACACACATTCACTTAGTAGACTCCACCAGGCCCTCCATTCTAGGTAGGATGTGAGTATAATTGCCCTATCACTCTTGTACACCCTGGGGTGTCAGTCATGTGTTATAACGGGGTAGACAGCCATGGGTTATAGTATGATCGACGAAGTCTCCACCCCATGTAGGCTGGTGATGTTTTTTTACTTTTTATTATTCTGTATATGTAATCACTTAGTAAATATATTTATTCACATAGCCTGCGTAAGCTTATTCATTCTCAAATCTTTTGAATTCACTTTACGCTACAACACTAGCGCACCCAATCTGGAGGTGGCTCCAACAACTAGAAGAACTAAGGTCAAAGCAATGACTACACCATGGGTGTCACTATAGAGATTTTACAGATGTGGCATGTGCCACAACTGTAAATTGACCAATTTCAATAAGAAGACGACTATAATTAAATCTACAGATAATGATTTTAGTTGGGAGATCACAGAGATGTTAACCTGCGATAGTCCATCAGTAATATATTTAATTAAATACCGATGTTCTAAACAGTATATTGGTCGTGCCAGAAGAGCATTAAAAGTGAGAATTGCAGAACATACAAGTAATATTACAAAAAGGGTTATGAGAAGCTCTCGCTATCAAATCCTTTCAAAGTATGTCATGCAAGTAATCCAGTGGGGCTGAAGTATATGGCAATCCAAACAGTGAAAAGGGATTGGAGGGGTGGAGAGATCTAGAATGTCAAGGAGTGAATCAAGAAAGATATTTGAATATGCATTCTTGATGCCCTCAGTCTCAATTCAGAAATGGAAGTTTTTGGATTTCTGTAGAGGGATGATGTATATCAGCGCTTTGACAAGCCCTGTGTCCTTCCCAGCATTCCCCCTTTATACGCCTAGGAAGATGTAATATAAATTATTGTGTGTTTTTATATTAGTGCCTACTGTTTTATTATGAGGCTTAGAGTGTGTATTTACTTGGTTATGCTAATAGAAGAGCTCTCTTCACAGCCGGCAGCCAGGTAAGTAATGATCTGCCGTTCCCAGAGTGAATGCTGGAGTCGTCAAGTAGTTATCGACCTGATCAGCAACCACAGGTGCCCTCCTGATTCCTGAATTCAACTGTACTGCCATCCTGAGGCAACTGGTGGGGCAGGTTGTCATGTTGCAATGAAGTATTTGGCTATGCTTGGGTGGGACTTTGTGCCGCAATATGACATTGCTGGCCCCACCTACTTTTAGTAGCCCTTCCTTCTGTTAATTTGGACTCAACTACCACATGGGGCCACTTTTAGGTTTTTTTCCAGGGCCACTTTAATTTCCAGGTCCGCCCCTGTCTGCAGGCAGCATGTCATCAAGCAGGAGGAGCTGAGTGGGGGCAATGGGGGACATTACTGGGGGCAGTAGAGGAAAATGACTGGGGGTACTCTAGGGAGATTTCCTGGGGTCAGTGGAGGCATGAACATTACTGGGGGCAGTAGAAGGACATTACTTGGGCAATGGGGGACATTACTGGGGGCAGTGAAAGGACATTACTGGGGCGGTGGGGGACATTACTGGGGGCAGTAGAGGAAAATGACTGGGGGTACTCTAGGGAGATTTCCTGGGGTCAGTGGAGGCATGAACATTACTGGGGGCAGTGGAAGGACATTACTTGGGCAATGGGGGACATTACTGGGGGCAGTGAAAGGACATTACTGGGGCGGTGGGGGACATTACTGGGGCAGTGAAAGGACATTACTGGGGCAGTGGTGGACATTACTGGGGGCACTGAAATTTTATTACTGGGGCGGTGGGGGACATTACTGGGGGCAGTGAAAGGACATTACTGGGGCAGTGGTGGACATTACTGGGGGCAGTGAAAGGACATTACTGGGGCAGTGGGGGACATTACTGGGGCGTGGGGGACATTACTGGGGGCAGTATAAGGACATTACCTGGGAGTGCTATAGGGTCATTACTGGGATAGTGGGGAGATAGTATTATTACCAGAGACCAGGGGTGTAATGATCGCGGTTGCAGAGGGTGCAACCACACCCAGGCCAAGTGGGAGAGGGGAGCCCCAATCCAAGGTTTGTCCTGGGGCACACAGAACTGTAGTTACACCACTGCCACCTAGTTTCCTAAAAAAACAATGTTTCTGTAATAAATGTGATATCTAGAAGACACTCTGCCTCCTCCCTCACCATTTTGTGCCATTGGGTTAAAAAGAACGTTCTGTGAGGGTAGAAAGTGGCTGCAAGGTAATGCAATCCATTTTTCTTCTTATTATTTCATTAAGCTGTATCTCACTAAACTTCTTCCCAGATCTCTCGGCCGAACCACATTTGTCTCTCCCTGTGTAAATCATAAATCACGGGCCTAAATTACAATGTAATTATAAATGCCTTTCCTTCTAATGCTCCGCGAGACCTTTTACCCTCCTACATAATTCTAAAAAATTGCCCGTCATAATTTTGTTCCCTAGGATAAATAAGGAGAAATATCAGCCTGAATACCACTTATACACAGGAGACAATTAGTATTCACAATGCGTCCAGGACAATGGTTTAGGAGAAATTATGTTGCTTTTTTTTTAATATATAAAATAAGCATAAAAGTATAAATCCCTCCTTACTAGCCAGTGTTAAACAGACAACAGATAAATAGAAATGTGAGATTCTTTATTAGCTAAGTCTCAATAATAGAACAGTTCTGCTGTCCTTGTCCTTTATTGAGCACATTGGGTAAACATCCACAGTTCAGGGAGAAAATGTAAATGAACCCTTGAATTCAATCACCTATAGGTCCCCCTTCACACACACAAAACCTTTCTTGCAAATACGATTTGTACAATGTTGAGAAGGAATTTTGGCCCCTTGAATTTTTTTTTCCAGTTGATTGTTATTTCTGGTATACCTTCCATGCACAGGCCTCTTCAGCTCACAGTCTCTCAATAGGGTTAAGGTCAGAATTCTGACTTGGTCGTACCAAAACACTAATCTTTTTCAGTGACTCTTTAGCTGGTTTACTTGTGAGCTTTGGGCTATTGTCTCGCTGCATCACTCAACATCTCTTCAGCACCATGGACACTGCCCTTACATTCCCCTGTAAATTGTTTTCATCCACCCAAAATTCATTGTTTCTTCGATGCTCCTAAGACCTCCATGCCCTGAGACAGCGAGGCAGCTTCAAACCATGATCCTCCCGCCACCATACTTCACATTTGGGATGAGGTTTTGGTGTTGAGGTGTATTGCCCTTTTCCTTCCAAATGTAGCTTTGTGCATTTGTGGTAAAAAAAAAAAAAAATTTCACTTCTCCATTGAGAATGTTCCCTCAGGGACTGTTGAACAACCAGGTGGTCTTGGACTAATATCTGACTAGGGATGCTTGGGCCCACCAGAGGAAATTATTCTTGAGGCTCAATCTCCAAATTATCAATAATGTGTAACAGGTTCTGAATCAAAGAAATAGAAGCTAGTGGTAAGTGATCGGCTCCTAAGTCAGACACGTTTTTTTCCTCTGGGACCTTAGGGGGCTCTGGTGGGCCCGTCCAACCCTGTATTGGACAAACTTGAGACAAACTGCAATGTTGCCCCTGCTCCTAGAGGCTCCGTTTGCCCACCTTAGTCCACACCCTTTCCTTGCTGAGTGACAGGGCCAGGCCAGCGTTCGTGTCCTCAGGCTGGCCCTATCTTCCGTCTCGCGTCTGTGCCGTCCCGTGCAGGCACAGTGGGGGAGCTGGGAGCCGGTGAGCTACCCTCATTCACTGCGCCGAATGCTGAGCGGAACGGCGCAGGCGCAAGGCGGCAGCCAGGGCCAGCCTGAGGACACGAACACTGGCCTGGCCCTGTCACTCAGCAAGGAAAGGGCGTGGACTAAGGTGGGCAAACGGAGCCTCTAGGAGCAGGGGCAACGCCCTCCCTGCTCCTAGGAGGCTAATTAGCATATGATTAAAGGTTAAATTTAACAAAAACGGGGACACTGTGAATAAAATAAATAGCAGGCTTAAACTCAGGTGACAATGGCATATTGAGAATGTCATCCGGTTTAATAGGTAAAAAGGAGGTGACAGAAACCATTTAAAGGGGTCCTCTCACTTCAGTAAAGGGCAAGTATCATGTAGAGAAAGATAATACAAGGCACTTACTAATGTATTGTGATTCTGCATATTGTCTCCTTTGCTGGATAGAATCATTTTTCCTTCAGGTCATTAACTGCTCTTTTCAATGGTTACGACCACCTTGCAATCCAGCATTGGTGGTCATGCTTGCACACTATAGGAAACAGCACAGGCCCATGCGCGCTCCCACAGTCCTGGCGACCAGATAGGCCGGCGCTTTTTTTATAGTGTGCAATCATGGCCACCACTGATGGATTACAGGGTGGTCGTAACCATGGAAGCAACCAGCCTATAATGTTATGGAAAAATGAATCCAGCCAGCAAAGGAGACAATATGGATACTCACAATACATTAGTAAGTGCCTTGTATTAACTTCCTGTACATGATAAATGCTACTTGCTGGAGTGAGAGGACTCCTTTAATGTTATTTAATTCAAGAATTCATCTAATGCTATTTTCACATTTGCAGCACAAGCTCCCATAGAAGCGATTGGAGAGCACGCAAGCATACACAGTGTACTCTCCTTCACTTTGGGTGGGGGGACCTGGCATGTCCTAGTGATGTACCGCCAATGTATGAGATGGGAATACCTCTCTAAGGCTCCTTTACACTGGCCGACTGTGCAGACAATTATCAGGAACTGATCGCGAGTGGAGATTAGAGCTGCGTTAATCAGGTCCGCTATATGGAGGCAAAGGATCACTAATGCAATCGCTTGATCCCATAAAAGATTATTTGTTTCTGTGTAACACATTTGCTACCCAGAAACGATGATTTTAGTGTCCGTGGGTACAATGCTTTCACCCAATGATGGGCGGCACCTTTACACAGGGCAATTATGGGGAATGATAATTCTCTGATCGTTCGCCCATGTAAAAGGGCCTTACTTTATCTTGCAAATGTAGACAGTTATGGGCTAATTGATTGTGGTACAAAAGTCTTAATGGCCCAGTGAGACATTCCCCAGACTGGGTACAGCAGGTTGGTTGTCTACGGCGCTGTCAGATTCAGCAGATTTGTGCCTTGTGTTAGTATGCCACCCTCAGTCTACTGCCATAGGCTCCATTCATGCATTTTGGCACAAGTTCAGGTTAAATAGACAGCTGATGTGTTCTTTGTTGTGACAAAGTGAAATGTCTGCTAAAATCAATTTAGGGCTCGTTAATTTCATTGAAATCGCAGCTAACTGTGGTAATTAATCCTGAGTAATTGATCCCAGTTAAAGATCTGTGATGTTTGGTTAATGGGTCTTATCCTTGTCGAAAGCAGATGAGAAAAGGGTTTCTCTCCAAATGTTAGACAGACTCTCTTGGGTATCTGAGACATATTTGTGCCATGAAACATGCAGTCATGGCAATGGAGGGAAAAGGAACACACGTGCTGTACACGAGGTAAACAGGCTACGTATTTCTGGCATGTGCACGTATACACAGACCAAATACGTCTAATGATCATTATTATTTTGGTACAAATCTATAAATCTGTTTCTTGTACATGTCAAGATGCTATTCTACAAAAATGACAATTTAGAAAAATTTGGGAATGAGCCAGAAATGTATTATTATTTTTTCAATTCTTTCAATTATAATCAATAAATCATAACGTGATTGTTTACAAGACTTTTTTGGGATTGCAGTCCCCTGATTTTATGTCTTTTTAATGTCTTTCTTTGTCTCAACTGTTTTATGATGGGCTATTAAACGGTACTGTATATCCAAGACTGAATAACCCCTGCTACAATGCCCGGACCTGCAACACTGTGCATACTTACCTGGTCCCCGATCTGCAAAAACAAGGTTTTAATGGTATGCAAATGAGGGCTCACAAGTGCCCAGGGGCGGTCGTCCTGGCTGTAAGTGCCCAGGTTCCTCAGCGCTTTGCGTTCCTAACTCCTCCCCAGCCTCATATGACCATCCCTGTAATCATCTTGCGTCATCCTCTCCAGCTCCCGAGCTCCCGCATGTGCACAGTTCACAACCGGGCCGGAGCATACACACTCCGATAACCACCGAGTGCATCAGCATTCTTTGCAGCAGTGCGCATGAGCAGGAAGCTGATGCCGTCAGTGGTTATCGCAGTGTGCATGCCCGGGCTGGCGGTGCACTGTACAAGCGTGAGATCTCAGAAGATGGAGAGGATGACGTAAGATGATTACAGGGCTGGCCAGATGAGGCTGGACAAGCAAACACATGGCTGCTACATTAAAGGGGTTGTCCGAGTTATGACAAAAAATATATAGCACTGTAAATCTGATGGGCAGCAATATATAACTAAGTTCAGCAAGTTTTAGGCAAAAAAAAATCCATATTTCCTAATTTCCCTGGTTCTCTTCTGGTCTTTGTTTACATGCAATAACAACAATCTCAGCCCCTCCCCCTTCTCCCCCCCTCTCTGCAAAGGGAATGAATACAAGTGCTGAGTGACATGTCTGCCTGCTGGAATACTCAGCAGCATGTTGTATGTGTAGGACTACAAGTCCCAGCTGTACAATGACACTGCTAATACATACAGGAATTTCTCCCTACCTGTTCTTGTACAATACAATTCCTCTACAGCTCTTGTGCCCAGCATTTGTCTCCTCTCACTGCTGCAGCTACTGTTTGTTGTAAAGCCTTGAGCCCTCAGTGTGTTCTGGCTGAAGGAGTTAATGTTTTATCTGAAGGAAACCAGCGAGAAAGCAGATAGCAGGAGCCCGGCAAAGAAAGGGGGCGTGGCCAGTGACGTCTCGTGTACAGACTCTTATCTGAACTCTGAGGCTTGTGAACGAAACATCACAGAGCAGAGAGATAAGGTGACATCACAGGTCATGTGACCCTCAGTCAACTCTGAGAAACCAGCAGCTTTAGAAACACAAAGTATATGGGAAAGTTGTTATACCTGACAAGTTAGAAACATATAAAGAACAAAAAAATAACTTGGACAACCCCTTTAAGAAGCACAAAGTATATGGGAAAGTTGTTATACCTGACAAGTTAGAAACATATAAAGAACAAAAAAATAACTTGGACAACCCCTTTAATCTCTATGGGAGTGCTTTTGGCTATCTCCGCAAATTCCCATAGAAATTAATGGAACGGCTGCATGCATGCCCGACCGGCCACTCCATACATTTCAAGGGGCTGCAGTGGGTATGGGGCCCCCCATTCTTGTGATCAGTGGGTGTCACAGAAATAACACCCCCACCGATTTACTAGTTATGCCCTATCCTATGGTAGTATAACCGGGATACCCCTTTAGGGTTTTCAGGCAATAAATAGTTTTTCACTAATGCCCCCAGCCTACCTTTGCTAGGGAAAGAATCATACCTACCTGTTATCCACTGCTCTGGTCCTGTGTGCTGGCCCCTGTATGTCCATCTGACTGGAACATGGACATGTGGGAGTAAAGGACTGGAGCAGTGGGGAGCAAGTAAATATGATTCCTTCCTTGGCAGAGGCAGGCTGCGGGCATCAGTGAAAAATTATTTATTTCCAGACCACCCCTTTAAGAGGAAAAAATATAATGAATTAAGAATGTTTTCCCACCTCCTTATGTTTCAGGAAGCAGCAAATCAGAGGTGAAATCTGAGTCATGTGACTGATGTCCCCTAATGTGTGACATATCCAAATCCACAGGACTTGTCATCACGATTCCACCCTGAATTGGATGTGTTCTGTGCTAAATAAAACATTTTTCTAACTGGGTTTAATTCAAAATGATGCTTTCTTTGGCTTCATTAGCTTGAATGCATCCCGATACATAGCAAGCTGCAGAATGCCATTCAGAGCTAAACCTTCAAGATGACATCTTTGACGGCTGTGTCTGTAGTAACTCTGTGACTTCTCCTGAAGCTAATACAAGCTCGAAAGCTTCAGGAAAGGTCAGAGACGGGCTGTAAACTGAGCTGTCAGTGAGCTTGTCTGACAGATTTAGCTCAGAATGCCATTCTGCAGCTTCCTATGTAGCTGAATGCATGCATGCTACTGTAGCCAAACAAAGCCACATTTTTAAGGGGATCGTGATTGTTCCGGGTAACCCGGTCCATGTGTGGGCCGCATCTCTGACCTGAACTGTTTTATAGAAATTTATGATACAGTCAGTCTCTATCTCTAATCTCCAGGCAACAGAAAAACAGATTTGAAAACAGAAAGCAATGAACGTTATCTGATGTTTTAACATCTAGGTATTCTTTTGCTAGGATTCACTTCATACAGCCTCAGATAACTTATTACTGGACATTCTGGTCTTTCCTGCCCACTTAAAATGGCAGAGGTGAGCGCAGAACTCTCTGAAGTCACACTGATCAATAAGGACAGTCACTTGTATTTCTCAATTGTTCTGCAATGAGATACAGACGGAGTGAAGAGATCATTCCCCGGAGGGAAGCCTCTGATCGGCTTCTTCCATGTAGAGATGCCAGATTAGTTATTCTTAATGCATGGTATAATTGCCCCTACACCTGGGACTTCTATTAAAGGATGCATAACTTAAGCCAGCCTGCAGATGGTTAGCTGGGGAATCGCTGCTCAGTTGTGAGCTTGCATTTACCGAGGTTTTATTTTATTTTATTTACAGTTGTAGTTTCATGTAAAAAAAAAATAAGAAGGGCAACTACAGCGGCGTGCTAACATTTTACATTAAAGGGGTTATCAGACCTCATATAGTTCAGGACAACCTCTTTCTAAGGGCTCATGCACACAAGCGTGTGCAGTCAGTGCGGCCACCGCATGCGGATCGCAGACCCATTCACTTGAATGGGGTCCGCGATCTGCATCCGAGGTTCCGCACCGCAAAAAAGTAGTGCTTGCGCTACTTTGTTGCAGTGCAGAGACACGGCTAGAAACACCACGGAAGCACACCGTAGTGCTTCCATGGTGTTCTGATCCGTGCCTCCGCTCCGCATCTCCCAGATTGCAGACCCATTGAAGTGAATCGTATGCGGGCCGCAAAACGGGCACGGGCCGGCACCGATAGTGTGCATGAGCCCTAACAAAGCTTAGAACCAGCCCTGTACCTCACATGGATCCAGAGATCTCCACATTCATTGCTCTGCTAGATTTATATCAAGCTGACAGCTCAGCGGGAATGTTCTTTCTGCTGCGGCACAAGAGGCAGTTAAAGGGGTTGTCCCACGAAAAATATTCTACAGTTTTCAAACCAGCACCTAGATCTGAACACTTCTGTAATTCCATGTAAGTAAAAATTATATCTATATAGCGCCACCTGCTGTTTTTTTCTTATTTCTTTGTCCTGCTCACTGAGATGGCCGCACATGCTCAGATACATCCTTCAGCTGCCTCCTGAGATGTGATAGGGAGAGCTTAGACATGCCCCTGAGCTGTGATAGGGAGAGCTGAGACATGCCTCCTGAGCTGTGATAGGGAGAGCTGAGACACGCCTCCTGAGCTGTGATAGGGAGAGCTGAGACACGCCTCCTGAGCTGTGATAGGGAGAGCTGAGACACACCCCCTGAGCTGTGATAGGGAGAGCTGAGACACACTGCCTGAGCTGTGATAGGGAGAGCTGAGACACACTGCCTGAGCTGTGAAAGGGAGAGCTGAGACACGCCTCCTGAGCTGTGATAGGGAGAGCTGAGACATGCCTACTGAGCTGTGATAGGGAGAACATGGACACGCCTCCTTAGCTGCAGCAGAAGAGACACTCCCCTTGAGCTTTCCGCTTGATATAAATCTAGCAGAGCAATAAATGTGGAGATCTCTGGATCCATGTGAGGTACAGGGCTGGTTCTAGCTTTGTTAGAAAGAGATTGTCATGGACTATATGATGTCTGATTTTCAATTTTTACATTAGTCATGGGAGAACCCCTTTAAAGGATGGAACTGAGCATGTGCGTCAACCTCAGGGTGGCGGACAGAGAAATAAGAAAAAAACAGCAGATGATTTATACTGATACATTTTATTGAAAAACTTTCAAGACTGCGGAATATTAACCCTTTTAAGCCATACCTACAAGCTTACCCAATCCCTGTCTATACATACCTAATCCCACCCACTCCCCACGCAGTGACAGTGGCCTTTTGTGCCACCCACACAATACAGACATGTCCTTACTGTCTCCCGCTTAGTAGCCCAACACAGTAATATCCCCACGGTCTCCCCTCACAACAGTGATGCCTCCACAAGGTGTTCTCCAGACAGGGAAATGCAGCCACCCTGGGATCGCAGGACAGAGACTGAAATTCGGGATTA
The DNA here is from genome assembly GCA_900303285.1 of Rhinella marina. Classification (NCBI taxonomy): domain Eukaryota; kingdom Metazoa; phylum Chordata; class Amphibia; order Anura; family Bufonidae; genus Rhinella; species Rhinella marina. The sequence goes on along the minus strand of ONZH01009327.1, from coordinate 771,286 downwards.
TAATTTTGGATCCAGGACGGTTGGGAGGCATGGTAGTAGAGCGTAACCTGGGTGTCTCTTATCACAAAATTTTACTGAAACCTTTAATGCAAAGTACGCAACGTGACTGATATTGTGAGGTAGAGAGGTGGTGTCCAGGACAAAGCGAAGCAATGGGGGGGGTCAGCAGCTAATGTTGCTGGAGAATGACTACATCTGGCAAAGTCTGCTGCTTTCACTTTTCTCCTGATATTTCCAACAAAATTATTTGACAATGTAACGTGATTCTGTGCAATGAAGGTCAGACTGGTCATTTATATACACAATGAAAATCATATTTCATATCCATCAATGTCTGGGTGTAATCTACCGTAATAAATCTGTCTAGTAAAGGACAGTGGATTATTTTAATATTTCAATAGTCAATAGCCTGTGTATGATTTAAAGGGACCATACCCTAAATCTATTGGTCTGGTATATGAGTCCGTGAGGGCAGAAGTCACTTTTGGAAACACAGAAAACTTCATATCATCGGGACATGATCAGAAGTTCTCATCAGGAGGTGGTGGAGGCTCTGTGACAGGGGTCGTGTGGGAAATAAAAGCAGCCCTGGAAAATCCTAAAAGTGGCCCCATGTTGTAGGTAGACTGACGGCTCATACACATGTAGGCAGGACCAACAGATGTAGGAGGGGCCTATAATACCACAAAATACTGCCCAACAGAACCAAATACCACAGTGCAGCACTAAATACTGCCCCCGCAGAACCAGATACCACAGTGCAGCACTAAATACTGCCCCCACAGAACCATATACCACAGTGCAGCACAAAACACCGCCATAGCAGAACCATATACCACAGTGCAGCACTAAATACCGCCCCAGCAGAACCAAATACCACAGTGCAGCACTAAATACTGCCCCAGCAGAACCAAATACCACAGTGCAGCACTAAATACCGCCCCAGCAGAACCAAATACCACAGTGCAGCACTATATACTGCCCCAGCAGAACCATATACCACAGTGCAGCACTAAATACTGCCCCCACAGAACCATATACCACAGTGCAGCACTAAATACTGCCCCAACAGAACCAAATACCACAGTGCAGCACTAAATACTGCCCCAGCAGAACCAAATACCACAGTGTAGCACTAAATACTGCCCCAACAGAACCAAATACCACAGTGCAGCACTAAATACTGCCCCAGCAGAACCAAATACCACAGTGCAGCACTAAATACTGCCCCAACAGAACCAAATACCACAGTGCAGCACTAAATACTGCCCCAACAGAACCAAATACCACAGTGCAGCACTAAATACCGCCCCAACAGAACCAAATACCACAGTGCAGCACTAAATACTGCCCCAACAGAACCAAATACCGTAGTGCAGCACTAAATACTGCTCCAGCAGAACCAAATACCACAGTGCAGCACTAAATACTGCCCCAACAGAACCAAATACCACAGTGTAGCACTAAATACTGCCCCAACAGAACCAAATACCACAGTGCAGCACTAAATACTGCCCCAGCAGAACCAAATACCACAGTGCAGCACTGAATACCGCCCCAACAGAACCAAATACCACAGTGCAGCACTAAATACTGCCCCAACAGAACCAAATACCGTAGTGCAGCACTAAATACTGCCCCAACAGAACCAAATACCACAGTGCAGCACTAAATACTGCCCCAACAGAACCAAATACCACAGTGCAGCACTAAATACTGCCCCAACAGAACCAAATACCGTAGTGCAGCACTAAATACTGCCCCAGCAGAACCAAATACCACAGTGCAGCACTAAATACTGCCCCAACAGAACCAAATACCGTAGTGCAGCACTAAATACTGCCCCAACAGAACCAAATACCACAGTGCAGCCACTAAATACCTCCCCAGGAGAACCAAATACCATAGTGCAGCACTAAATACTGCCCCAACAGAACCAAATACCACAGTGCAGCACTAAATACTGCCCCCGCAGAACCAAATACCACAGTGCAGCACTAAATACTGCCCCCGCAGAACCAAATATCACAGTGCAGCACTAAATACTGCCCCAGCAGAACCAAATACCACAGTGCAGCACTAAATACTGCCCCAGCAGAACCAAATACCACAGTGCAGCACTAAATACTGCCCCCGCAGAACCAAATATCACAGTGCAGCACTAAATACTGCCCCCGCAGAACCAAATATCACAGTGCAGCACTAAATACTGCCCCAGCAGAACCAAATACCACAGTGCAGCACTAAATACTGCCCCAGCAGAACCAAATACCACAGTGCAGCACTAAATACTGCCCCCGCAGAACCAAATACCACAGTGCAGTGCTAAATACTGCCCCAGCAGAACCAAATACCACAGGGCAGCACAAACTAATGCCTCAGCAGAACCAAATAACATAGTTCCACCGGTCAGGTGCATAAGTACCTGATACTCCTAAATGAATTAATGCTGAGAGCATCAGATTGTTATGTACCCATCCGGCAGCCATACTGAGGGCTTGGAAGGCCCCCCAAACATAGGTACAACTGGAAATTTCCCTGTAGGGTCTATGGCTAGTCCGCCCCTGCTCTGTGACCTCCAACAGTAAGAATGAAGGGAGGCTGTGTCCTCATGACACAGGGTAAGACCCTTCTATCATGCAGGATGCTCTACTAACCCATAGATACATGGTTTGTATGGATGAGACAAGTGGAAAATCCAACCTGTTCTTACTTTATTTTTTGGATGAAGGAGCTTGGCAGCCCAAGTCCATGCGCTGACAAGAAGCCACCTGGCTGACTTAGCAATACAAGCTCCAGGATACCAAAAAAGAATTAGCCACCAGCCGCCCGATGCTCTTCTTTGTTTAGGATACGGGAAAGAAAGGAAGGAGGGTGCAGCAACAAAAAAAAAAAAAAAAAGAAAAGAAAAAAAAAAATTCTCAGTCATTTAGTACAAGTCATTTTACATGCTGGGATAATGAAGTATAAAAATGCCTTCAAAGAACTGATTTCTTAGATTTAACTCACTACCAGCCAAGCTTTTTGTGAGGCCCCAAGGAACACGCATTCCCTGCTCCAGCCAAACAAAAGGGCTGCAAATTCATCAAACTATTTAATTATGCCTCTTTATTTTTCTCCATTAGCAGGTCCTGCCAGTACAAAGTAAATAAAGCCACCATGGTCTTTCCCCAGCAGACACATTGACTGGTTTTATTCTTTATTCAGTTTACAATATAAAGGGACCTATCCACCCCACCACCACCACCCTCCTTCCCCCTTTCTTATCCTCCTCATTCCCATCTTGGCTAGTTTCCTAGTACAAGCATCACAAATTGGAGTGCACAAATGCACACGCATGGTCCTGGTATATATAGCTGCCACTAAGGCTTTCTGCATTGCAAGCACATAGCTCCCCGTCCAGGCAGAAATACTGAGAGAGGCAGCCGGCGGCAGCCAAGCAGCACTTTACAGCCTGGTGGAAAAGAGGAGCTTTTTATCCTCTAGTAAATTTGCTTTTTACATCTATTTCTTTTCAGAGGGGTTTGTTATTGAGCTCACTGTCCACAAATTCCATTGATCTCAGGCTGTGACTCAATCCATATGCTTATGCTTTGACACCGGCTCAGCAAGCCAGCCATACAAATCCTGTTCAGGCTGCAAAACGTATTGATTTTATAGATTTCCCCCCAAAGTTGTGATAATGATATATCATTGTTAAATTTGGTAGAACAAACTGCTTTCCCAATCTGTCAATGCAAGCATGAAAAACCAATTCACAGCCCTGTTTAGAAGGCTTTCTAGTAAGCGTTACATAGAAGCGCACAACTTCCCTACTGAGCCCAAGGCAAACGCTTGAGGGCCAATCGCTTCCTCCCCTTGACTGATCGGATTCGCGGTGCACGGTCAGTCTCCGGTGGAATAAAACATCTCTTTTTTTTTTTTTTCCGTGCTCGTTATTTTTGGAGCAGTTCCTATTTTTAATTACTGACATTCACCACTTGCATCTCGTATCAATTAGTTTTTAATTCAAGCTCAGGGAATGTTCCAGTTGGGATTTTTAGGTGCAATTAAAATATATTTTTGGACCAAAAAAAAAAGAAAGAAAAAGCGATTAGTGGCTCTAACAAATTGTTCTTTTTCTTTTAATCAGAATTCTTCCAGTTAATTAAACCTCGGGTACAATGCTTTTTTTTTTTTTTTTTGCAGATAATTGTGATTTTTTTTTTTTTTTTGGGTGGCCGCGACGCACACTGCCTTTCGTTCTTAATGCTGCCTTAATGGAGGGAGCTGACAGTTGTCATAAACAATTACATAGAAATCACTTCTCCTTTCATTAAGCAATCATCTCTTTTCAACCATTCTCAAACACCCCAGAAACTTTTGTTCAGTCTTCCACGCTTAGAAAAGTGAGGAGTTTATTTCTCAGCTTTTGCTTCATTTAAAAAAAAAATGACTGCAGAACGTGGCATTTTATTCCGCGGTGTTGTGCTAAAATCAAGCTGTTTCCTAATTGCAATGGTCCAGATTTTTCAGGGCAAGTCATCTCTCTCTTCAGCATTTGTTCAGCTCCTTTGGGAGGAACAATTTACAAAAAGCAGTATCGATTTTCACTATAATAAGGCCTGAGATGTCCTACAGACTATTCACAATTGGCACATTGCATCTTGACTCATGTAACAGTACATATGCAATCCGACTGAACATAGGTCATTACCAGCGTCTCAGCTCCACATTTATCTCATGTGTGTTTCATAGCATGTGAAAGAGAAATAGATAGATAGATAGATGATAGATAGATAGATAGATAGATAGATAGATAGATAGATAGATAGATAGATGATACATAGATAGATATGAGATAGATAAATAGATATTAGATAGATGATAGATAGATAGATAGATAGATAGATAGATAGATAGATAGATAGATAGATAGATGATACATAGATAGATATGAGATAGATAAATAGATAGATAGATAGATAGATAGATATAAGATAGATAGATAGATAGATAGATAGATAGATAGATATAAGATAGATAGATAGATATAAGATAGATAGAAGGTAGGTAGGTAGATAGATATTAGATAGATAGATAGATAGATAGATGATACATAGATAGATAGATGATACATAGATAGATATGAGATAGATACGTAGACAGATATGAGATAGATAAATAGATATTAGATAGATAGATATGAGATAGATAGATAGATAGATAGATAGATAGATAGATAGAAGGTAGGTAGGTAGATAGATATGAGATAGATAGATAGATAGATAGAAGCCAACAGTAGCTGTTTACACTTATTCACTAATGTTAATTATTAATATTAATCCCAAATAATATTAATTCATATTTCCTATAACATTTTACCTCCTGGTGTTTGACTTCCGGTCTGGTATTGTGACTATTTTTGGCCTTACCCTCTATGTTTGACCTTTCTTTGCTCAGTTGGATTCCCTATTATTATGCAGAATATGATCTGTTTACTCTTTTCCCCTTAAGGTCCTGTGCCTTAGTTAGAAAGGGACAGCCATGCAGTTGGGGGCCACCATCTAGGGTGGATCATTCAAGTAGGTAGGGACAGTTGTAGTTTGGAGACCAGGGGGTGCACAGATCCCTACCATATTGATATAGATAGAAGAACAGACAGAGGAATAGATGGACAGACAGACAGTTCGATATGTATTTAGTGTGTAGCATTGCTTATATACTGAATATGTCTAGCTGCAGTATGTATTTGTGTGGCTTCATCTATGAATTGTGTGTTCCTGTTGAGGGGGCCTATGACATCACGTCAGTACTTATATTGTATCTGTGACAGTGTAATCTATCAGAACTCTCGCATCCCACTAGATAGAGTAAAGCCAGCCATGCCCACCAGATAACTGACAACTCAACCCCCGTTTGGCCGACAGCTGTATCTCCTGATCCTCTTGTACACATGCATGCTCAGCTCGACAATGAAAACAGCTGCCAGGCCCCACTGATAGCACCTCATCTCCCTAATAACAAAAGGATCAGGTGCACTAAAATCCATCTCCCGTCCGGGAGTCTGGAGGACAATAAAGATTAGATGGTCGGACGATCCTGCTGAAATTGGCAGGTTTAGTTGGCATATATATATATATATATATATATATATCCATAGAAATGCTCATTATGTGGTCATGCAGTTATTCAACCCATTGACATTTTAATTTATTGTATAATCCATGAGTATGGAATTTATTTCTGACCACTGACCGTTGTATCAGTCTGTGATATTACCTCACTATCCCTAAAGACTGGCATGAGGGATTGTAGCATCTCCGTCCTGTAATAAGCTGTCATATCATACAGGGAATATGACTGCGCTCTGCCAGTAATTAACCTATTACCTGCCATTAATGGAAGGCTGCATAGTAATGCTGATTTAGCTGTCAATAGCATTGGATTATCTATTACTAATTAGACTGTGTCATTAGCATTCACTTACAAGAAGGACAATTATGGTTCGTCAGCCCCAGAGAGTTACAGTAAAGAGAGGCTGTTTTCTTAATGGAATGCTATTGCTATAGTAAAACTGACATCACATTGTTCTGTTGGTGACCTCCTATACTGCGTGTGTGTGTGTGTGTATGTGTGTATATATATATATATATACACTCACCGGCCACTTTATTAGGTACACCTGTCCAACTGCTCGTTAACACTTAATTTCTAATCAGCCAATCACATGGCGGCAACTCAGTGCATTTAGGCATGTAGACATGGTCAAGACAATCTCCTGCAGTTCAAACCGAGCATCAGTATGGGGAAGAAAGGTGATTTGAGTGCCTTTGAACGTGGCATGGTTGTTGGTGCCAGAAGGGCTGGTCTGAGTATTTCAGAAACTGCTGATCTACTGGGATTTTCACGCACAACCATCTCTAGGGTTTACAGAGAATGGTCCGAAAAACAAAAAAACATCCAGTGAGCGGCAGTTCTGTGGACGGAAATGCCTTGTTGATGCCAGAGGTCAGAGGAGAATGGGCAGACTGGTTCGAGCTGATAGAAAGGCAACAGTGACTCAAATTGCGACCCGTTACAACCAAGGTAGGCAGAAGAGCATCTCTGAACGCACAGTACGTCGAACTTTGAGGCAGATGGGCTACAGCAGCAGAAGACCACACCGGGTGCCACTCCTTTCAGCTAAGAACAGGAAACTGAGGCTACAATTTGCACAAGCTCATCGAAATTGGACAGTAGAAGATTGGAAAAACGTTGCCTGGTCTGATGAGTCTCGATTTCTGCTGCGACATTCGGATGGTAGGGTCAGAATTTGGCGTCAACAACATGAAAGCATGGATCCATCCTGCCTTGTATCAACGGTTCAAGCTGGTGGTGGTGGTGTCATGGTGTGGGGAATATTTTCTTGGCACTCTTTGGGCCCCTTGGTACCAATTGAGCATCGTTGCAACGCCACAGCCTACCTGAGTATTGTTGCTGACCATGTCCATCCCTTTATGACCACAATGTACCCAACATCTGATGGCTACTTTCAGCAGGATAATGCGCCATGTCATAAAGCTGGAATCATCTCAGACTGGTTTCTTGAACATGACAATGAGTTCACTGTACTCAAATGGCCTCCACAGTTACCAGATCTCAATCCAATAGAGCATCTTTGGGATGTGGTGGAACGGGAGATTCGCATCATGGATGTGCAGCTGACAAATCTGCGGCAACTGTGTGATGCCATCATGTCAATATGGACCAAAATCTCTGAGGAATGATTCCAGCACCTTGTTGAATCTATGCCACGAAGAATTGAGGCAGTTCTGAAGGCAAAAGGGGGTCCAACCCGTTACTAGCATGGTGTACCTAATAAAGTGGCCGGTGAGTGTATATATATATATATATATATATATATATATCTTCCTTGACATTGAAATTTTAACATCAAGGAGGACAAGCCATAAGGTTCTGCAAATTGAGGAAGTAGCAGTTGTCGCTAAGATCTGCAGATGATGACATTTTCAAGCACCTAGCTCCAATCTGTGGCATGTGCGAGGGGCATAAAAGCAAGACTGGACGCAAAGTTTTTTTTAGCCACAAAAAAACTCAAAATTCGTTGTGGGATGATAGTGTGATGCTGTCTTTGATGTGCCAATTATCACCACTTGCCACAAAATGAGAGAGAAAGAATCCTTAAAGGGAGAGACCTTGGTTTATCTCTCCGGCAGATCACTATGTGCCTCGGCCGAGACGTCAGCGCTGTTCAACGTAGAGTGTGCCGGTGGTTGGGAGAATAACGAAGAACTGGAATGACAGCAAGAAGTTCACGGAGGTGAATAGTGATCCATTCCCAACCCTAGGGCGGCAAATAGTGTCTACACAAACCATCAGAAGGCGTCTGCATGACAGTGGGCTATGAAGGTGTGCCAATGACCTCACACCGCCACTCCTATCATGGTGCACAGCAGGACAGTACTGGAGATCTATCCTCTTCAGTGATGAGTCCTGCTTTTGTCTCAGACACAATGATGGCTACTCGGGAGAGTAAGTGGGCAACGTCATGAAGAGACCTTCTCAAAAGAACACCACAGTGGTCCTACTCCCAGGATTATGGTGCCGGGCAGGGGCGGTTTGGCAATGTATCTTAGGCTACATTCAGTCCAAGGGTTGCAAATACTCACCTCATCCACCTACACGCCCAGCGGCACTTACTCTTGGCTGAAAAGGAGCTGCCGAAGGACCTGCACTAAGAGTGATGACGTCACCAGGCTCTCATGCTGGAAGCACGTGGTGATGTCATCACGCTGAGTGCAGATCCTTCGGCAGGTCCCTTTCAATGAATAATTGCCTACTATGAATAATTGACTGTGTAGTAATACTGATATTTCTTATTATTTCATGTAAAGGCTGTTAAGGTTGTATCTTTTTTACAGGTTTACAGGACTATTAGTCCTATTTTAAAGGCAAGGTTTAATATGCCTTAAGATGTATTAATGTTCACGTGGGAGTTATCAGGTGGGGGGGGGGTGTCCCTGCACAGTCTGACACTAACCAATCATTGCTGTCAGTGTCAGATTATGTATGGACACACACCCCAACTGGTAACACCCAGATGGACCATTACGGCGGACCAATGGCAATTCATTCATAAACGTCAAGAGGATTAATAGAGGAATGGTACAACATAGAGTCATAAGAATAGAGGCTCCAGAATTGTTATTACATGGGGAATTCGAGAAGTCATGTCAGAGGTGACAGCTCCTCCTTAAAGAGCACTTTTGGTAACAAAAAGGACTTGTTCAAAGCGGATATCCAATGTAAGGTGTGCCCACAGAGATAATAGTACTGTCATCAGGGGCGCAGCTATAGGGGGTGCAGAGGTCGTAGTCTCTACCGGGCCCAGGAGCCTGAGGGGCCCAGAGACACTTGTACCACATAAGAAGACACCAGTATTCTAAAAAATACATGCTCAAGTTATACCTCTGGCTGGAGGGAAGGGATTGGCTTGGGGGGAGGGTTGCCATTTAAATTTTTGCCTCAGGCAGCAGGAAGGCTATGTGCTTTCCTGCCCCTGGCCACAAAGCACTGACGGAAGGGGTCCCCAAGCTGAACTCTTGCACCAGGGCCCATGAGCCTTTTGCTACGCCCCTGACTGTCATAATGTGTTATATCTGGTTTTGAAGAGAACTCAGGCGATTATAATGAAGCACAAAGGAAATGTTGTTAGTCAGCCAAGCTGTGTGCAGCATGGTGGCTCAGTGGTTAGCAATGTTTGCTTACAGACCAAGGACCACATCTCCACTGAGATGCATATCCTCCCTGTGCTCAGTGCAGTTTTGTATTGAAGAAAACACCCATTGGTTAAAAAAAAAAAAATCTTTGAAAAAACGTCAAAAACTGCAAGTGCTGAAAAAAATATAGGTGCAGATTCCATGTTGAATTTTGTAGGTGGATTTTCACAATGAGTTGCACGAACATACCCTTACACTTTACGTATTGACTGCTCCTTCCTTGACTCTCTATCGCTGGACTGAAATGAGACGGCCATGCATGAAAACGCTTCCATAAAGGTGAGCGCTCGCTGGACGTGTGCTGTGCCTAGTAACAATTCCATCTGTTTGAGTGCAGAATATGCTTCAGTGGAACACTAGAGTTTTATGACAGCAACTGGGATTCTGCGGCCATTTCACTAGGTGAAATATGATTAAAAGAGAATAGCAGCTGTGTATAAATCCCTGACTGCTACAAAATTTATGTGCGGCGTTGCAAAGGAGAGGATGTTTTAATTGAGGTGATTTTATGGAATTCTGGTTAAGATTTCATGAGATCCGTGCGCCTGAAAGGTCCTTTTTTTTTCAATTTATCGCTCTCGGTCGGAATATCTTGCTAAGCTTGCAGAGTTCTTTTGATCCCTTGCCTGTGGTTGCACGATCCAGGTGTCTTCACTGGGGGTGATAGCTCTAATTCCAGTCTTTATTTATTTCCTCCTTACTACTTGTAAGTTTTAGGAATGAGGGGGTTATAAAAATAAAAATGGCAGCTGGCTAGACTCATCTGACCTAACAAGAACAAAGATGGTGTGGTATGAATGCAGAAGAAGATTTAAATTGCACGTAAACTCACTAGATAATTGTAGCGTGAGCTAAATATCTACTTTATATCAAAAGGTAGAATCTTTAGCTGTAATTCATACCTTAAGTAAATCTAAATCCATAAGCATTAATATGGAGCTGGCCTCCCTCTTTGCTGTTCTTGGAAGGCTTTCTACAAGAAATTGGAGGCTGGCTGTGTGACTTTTTTTTAAAAAAAATCAGATCATATTTATTGATATTTGTCATAGTACATTGACAATACCGTACTGAAGTATGGAAAGTACAAGGACCGGGAAGTAATGGAAATACCACACAGCAAACAAAACACCCAAACCTTTCCCCACCTAACCTAGTCCCCTCCATACAGTGGAAGAAAAATTCCTCCTCACACAGATATGAAATTATAACCAGGCCTCTATGGACTTTATGAGTATCCTAATAGCAGTAACATACTCCCTGCATACCTCAGGCCCTAGTCTGTTGTTACATAAAGAGACTTAGGCCATTCTGACCATTCTTTGTTCTAGAGTTAAAGAGGACCTCTCCCCACTCCTGACATGCCTGTTTTAATAGCTTCATGCAGTCCCCATGTAATGACAATTCTGGAACATCTATTCTTATGGCTCTGTGTTGTGCCAATCCTCTATGATTTCTACTAGAAGTTATGAATGAATTGCTAGCAGTCTGAAGTAAGGGTACAGAGGGGAGGTAACCAGTTGGGGGTGTGACCTGCACAGTCTCACTCTATCCAATCAGGGCTGCCATTTTCAGACTGTGCAGGGACACCCCCCCCCCAACTGGTTACCTCCCCTCTGTACCCTTACTGCAGACTGCTAGCAATTCATTCATAACTTCTAGTAGAAATAATAAAGGAATGGCACAACATACAGACATAAGAATAGAAGCTCCAGAATTGTTATTACACAGGGAATGCATGAAGGTATTAAAACAGGATTGTCAGGAGAGGGGAGAGGTCTGCATGGCATGGGTTTCCTCCGGGTTTTCCATACTACAAAGACTGACTGATAGGGAACTTAGATTGTGAGCCCCATTGGGGACAATGAGTGATGATCATGTCTGTAAAGCGCTATAAAAGTGTATTAAATAAATAACGAGATGACTTATAAATACATTAAAAGTCAGGGTGGCAGGTTCTAGCCATTGAGATGCTATCAGTTTTCTCGACTGGTAAAAAATCTTTGCTATTGCTAATTTAGCACCTTCATGCAGTGAAAGGTTATCTACATATACATAAAGAGTATTTGTGAGGCCAGAAGCTGATCTTGATCTCTTTTCTAGTTCATTCTAAAGGTTTTGGATGGGGTTTAGGTCAGGGCTCTGTGCGGCCATTTAAGTTCTCCCACACCAAAATTCCCCAGCCATGCCTTTATGGGCCTTGCTTTGTGCCCTGGGCTACAATCATGCTGAAAGAGAAAAGAGCCTTCGCTAAACTGTTCCAACAAAATTAGAAACATAAATTGTCCAAAATGTCTTGGTCTGCTGAAGCATTAAGATTTCTCTTCATTGGAGCTGAGGGGCATAGGCCAACACTTGAAAATCAACCCCATAGCATTATACGTTCTCCACCAAACTTTTTCAGGCAGGTAATGTTCTCCTGGCATTCACAAAACCCAGATCTATCAGACAGCCAGGTAGAGAATGATGACTTGTCATACCACAAAATACGTTTCCACTGCTTCAGAGTCCAGCATACCTTACACCACTTCATCCGAAGCTTGGCATTGTGCTTGATGATGTAAGGCTTGCATGCAGCTGCACAGCTATGGAAACCCATGTCATGAAGCTCTAGGCACAGCACAGTTTTGGTGCTGATTTTCCAGCTAGAGAAGGTTTGGACAGCTAGTGAGTCAGCAGAGTGACTCTTGTGTACTATACACCTCAGCACTCGGTGACCCCCATCTGTAACTTTATGTAGCCTCCACTTTGTGGCTGAGTTGCTGTTGTTCCTTTTGCTAAGCAATAATATATCTCACAGTAGATGGAGGAATATCTAGGAGGGAAGAAATTTAACGAACTGACTTGCTGCAGTATTATACTCCAATCCAGGAAGCTTTTTAGAACAAGCTATTCTTTCAAATGCTTGTAAAATCAGACTGAGTAGCTAGGGACTGGATTTTATACACCTGTGGGAATGGCAGACTGCGTGGCTAGAGGCTGGATGTTATACACTGTGGTAATGGTAGACTGCATGGCTAGAGGCTGGAAGTTATACACTGTGGTAATGGTAGACTGCATGGCTAGAGGCTGGATGTTATACACCTGTGGTAATGGAAGACTGCATGGCTAGAGGCTGGATGTTATACACTGTGGTAATGGTAGACTGCATGGCTAGAGGCTGGATGTTATACATCTGTGGTAATGGAAGACTGCATGGCTAGAGGCTGGATGTTATACACCTGTGGTAATGGAAGACTGCATGGCTAGAGGCTGGATGTTATACACTGTGGTAATGGTAGACTGCATGGCTAGAGGCTGGATGTTATACACTGTGGTAATGGTAGACTGCATGGCTAGAGGCTGGAAGTTATACACTGTGGTAATGGTAGACTGTATGGCTAGAGGCTGGATGTTATACACCTGTGGTAATGGAAGACTGCATGGCTAGAGGTTGGATGTTATACACTGTGGTAATGGTAGACTGCATGGCTAGAGGCTGGATGTTATACATCTGTGGTAATGGTAGCCTGCATGGCTAGAGGCTGGATGTTATACACCTGTGGTAATGGTAGACTGCATGGCTAGAGGCTGGATGTTATACACTGTAGTAATGGTAGACTGCATGGCTAGAGGCTGGATGTTATACACTGTGGTAATGGTAGACTGCATGGCCAGAGGCTGGACGTTATACACTGTGGTAATGGTAAACTGTATGACTAGAGGCTGGATGTTATACACTGTGGTAATGGTAAACTGCATGGCTAGAGGCTGGATGTTATACACCTGTGGTAATGGTAGACTGCATGGCTAGAGGCTGGATGTTATACACTGTGGTAATGGTAGACTGCATGGCTAGAGGCTGGATGTTATACACTGTGGTAATGGTAGACTGCATGGCTAGAGGCTGGATGCTATACACTGTGGTAATGGTAGACTGCATGGCTAGAGGCTGGATGTTATACACTGTGGTAATGGTAGACTGCATGGCTAGAGGCTGGATGTTATACACTGTGGTAATGGTAGACTGCATGGCTAGAGTCTGGATGTTATACACTGTGGTAATGGTAGACTGCATGACTAGAGGCTGGATGTTATACACCTGTGGTAATGGAAGACTGCATGGCTAGAGGCTGGATGTTATACACTGTGGTAATGCTAGACTGCATGGCTAGAGGCTGGATGTTATACATCTGTGGTAATGGAAGACTGCATGGCTAGAGGCTGGATGTTATACACCTGTGGTAATGGAAGACTGCATGGCTAGAGGCTGGATGTTATACACTGTGGTAATGGTAGACTGCATGGCTAGAGGCTGGATGTTATACACTGTGGTAATGGTAGACTGCATGGCTAGAGGCTGGAAGTTATACACTGTGGTAATGGTAGACTGCATGGCTAGAGGCTGGATGTTATACACCTGTGGTAATGGAAGACTGCATGGCTAGAGGTTGGATGTTATACACTGTGGTAATGGTAGACTGCATGGCTAGAGGCTGGATGTTATACATCTGTGGTAATGGTAGCCTGCATGGCTAGAGGCTGGATGTTATACACCTGTGGTAATGGTAGACTGCATGGCTAGAGGCTGGATGTTATACACTGTAGTAATGGTAGACTGCATGGCTAGAGGCTGGATGCTATACACTGTGGTAATGGTAGACTGCATGGCCAGAGGCTGGACGTTATACACTGTGGTAATGGTAAACTGTATGACTAGAGGCTGGATGTTATACACTGTGGTAATGGTAAACTGCATGGCTAGAGGCTGGATGTTATACACCTGTGGTAATGGTAGACTGCATGGCTAGAGGCTGGATGTTATACACTGTGGTAATGGTAGACTGCATGGCTAGAGGTGGATGTTATACACTGTGGTAATGGTAGACTGCATGGCTAGAGGCTGGATGCTATACACTGTGGTAATGGAAGACTGCATGGCTAGAGTCTGGATGTTATACACTGTGGTAATGGTAGACTGCATGGCCAGAGGCTGGATGTTATACACTGTGGTAATGGTAGACTGCATGGCTAGAGGCTGGATGTTATACACTGTGGTAATGGTAGACTGCGTGGCTAGAGGTGGATGTTATACACTGTGGTAATGGTAGACTGCGTGGCTAGAGGTGGATGTTATACACTGTGGTAATGGTAGACTGTGTGGCTAGAGACTGGATTTTATACTCCTGTGGCAATGAGATTCAATTAAACTACTGAATTCAATGATTAAAGGGTTATTCTCATTTTAGACAATGGGGGCATATCGCTAGGATATGCCCCCATTGTCTTATAGGTGCGGGTCCCAGCGGGACCCGCACCTATATCGAGAACGGAGCCCCCGAAGTGAATGAGGGCGCACTGCGCATGCGCAGCCGCCCTCCATTCATTTCTATGGGGCCGCCGAAAATAGCCGAGACGCTGGCTCGGCTACTTCCGTCGGCTCCATAGAAATGAATGGGAGCGCACCGCGCATGCACGGCCCGGCTCCCATTCATTTCTATGAGCGGCGCGGTGGTGGCCGGACCCCCGGAAACCTGGGGTCCTCCAGGCGCAGCGCTCCCCGCTCCGTTCTGGCTATAGGTGCGGGTCCCAGCGGTGGGACCCGCACCTATAAGACAATGGGGGCATATCCTAGCGATATGCCCCCATTGTCTAAGATGAGAATACCCCTTTAAGAGGTACCGGAATTCCTAATACTTTTGTCCATATAGTGTATCAGAGCAAATGTGTAAGCATTTTTTTATCTTCCTCCAAATTCTACTTTTCATCCTCTATAGTGTGGGAGGTGGGACAGGTGGCTAGCTACCGTGTTTCCCCGATAGTAAGACACCCCCGATTGTAAGACGTATCGGGGGTTTCAGGGGGGTCGGCTAATATAAGCCGTACCCCGAAAGTAAGACATATGTCTTACTTTCGGGGAAACACGGGGGTATTGCCGCCTCCTGCCCACGTCCGCACCGTCCCCCTCTCCAGAGGTCGCAATAACGCATAAAAATGCGTCATAGACGCATTTTTTTTTTATTTTACTCCCTGGAAAAAGTCTAAGGCGTACCGCTACGCCTTAGACTTTTTCCTTTTTGTCATCACTGCAGGCCGCGCTGTGAACGGCACAGGCAGCGCAGCGATGCTGCCGGTGCCTGCAATAACCAATAACAAAGCTCCTTACAGCAGGAGCTTTGTTATTGGTTGTTATTGGCGCCCCACAGCGCTACATGTCAGCTGAGGCAGAAGAAGCCGGCGGGAGCTGGAAGGAGGAGGAGCCGGCACCCGGGTGGCTGTAAGACGGTGAGAGGAGCGCGCGGGGCCCATGGACCCTGGACAGGTCTGCAGGAGAGGTAAGTAGCCTGTGTCCCCGGCCCCTGGGTGTGGGGGGGAGGGGTCCGTAGACCGTTTTTTCCAATATAAGACATACCCCGAAAGTAAGACATAGTGGGGCTTTTGGGGATAAAAAGAAAGTAAGACACTGTCTTACTTTCGGGGAAACACGGTATGTATCCCACTGTGTGTGGCACGGTGACTGTCACTGCTATGAGGGTATTACTTATTGCGGTGCTATAGTCGTCACCAGGGGTGAGCGAATTGTGCTTCGGATCCAAGATCTGAAGTCGATTCGTTCCCCAACTTCGTTTTAGTGCTGTATGGAGACCTGTTGCCATCAGTACCGAGGTACCAGCCGGAACCAAAGACGACTTCAGGTTCCTGTTTTAAAATGTTTTTAAAGTTGTAGAATCAAAGGCCAAAGTTCTTCACAGAAGTCTTGCACAACTTTGGACATAAGGAATTTTGCCTCCACGAAGCCCATAAATTTAGTGCTGTATGGAGACAGGTCCCCGTATAGCATTAAAACAAAGTTGGGGAATGAATTGAATTTGGATCTTGGAGCCGAAGCGCGATTCGCTCACCCCTACTTGTCATAATAATAAAGAATATCATTTATTGACAAAAAGGTCCTATGGAAGGTATTACCCAGGAGCCCAGACCAGTTTCAGACGGCCATCTTCAGCCCATGGACACACAAAAACTTATCCCCAAATTTGGAAAACTAGACCAGTAGCCCATAATAATCCAAACCCATAAAATTGAGGCAGCAAAAGTGAAAAAAAAACTCAAGTTGCAGGAGTTGCCCAGAAAAAAAGGAGACGTTTAAGAGGACCTCTCCCCGCTCCTGACAATCCTGTTTTAATATCTCCATGTATTCCCCATGTAATAACAATTCTGGAGCATCTATTCTTATGTCTCTATGTTGTGCCATTCCTTTATTATTTCTACTAGAAGTTATGAATGAATTGCTAGCAGTCTGCAGTAAGGGTACAGAGGGGAGGTGACCAGTTGGGGGTGTGTCCCTGCACAGTCTGAAAATGGCAGCACTGATTGGATAGAGAGAGTCTGTGCAGGGACACACCCCCAACTGGTTACCTCCCCTCTGTACCCTTACTGCAGACTGCTAGCAATTCATTCATAACTTCTAGCAGGAATAATAAAGGAATGGCACAACATAGAGACATAAGAATAGATGCTCCAGAATTGTTTTTACATGGGGAATGCATGAAGATATTAAAACAGGCATGTCAGGAGCGGGGAGAGGTTCTCTTTAACTGATAACAGTTGCGTGCTATGTGGAAGGAAGGATCAGAAAATCTGATCTCAGCCCAGAAGATCACATTTGGATTTCTGTTTAATTATCTGATATAATGTTTTCATATTCTGCTGATTTAATATCAATGTACAGATTGATAAAAAACAAAAATGTTATTGCCTGTATTTAATTATATGTATATTTATTCCATATATTTGAGCCTAAATGGTATAATAACAAACATATCCTCCGTGAAGCGGAGCTTTTGTGGAAAGAGGCAGCTCCTTGTAATATCTGTTTTTCCATCAGATTAAATTTACTGGCAATATAAAGTGCTGCCGCAACAAAAAGAAGCAAAAGTAGAAGCTCAATAAAGCAACATGTTTTGTAACAGTATACACCTAAAAAATCCATGCGCCACAGCCCACCGGCCCTTACAAAACAGGACGCAACATGTGTCCTACACGGCTGTACAATTATGACTAAAGTGGTGTCTTGCCGTTCTCAGAAAAACAGATTGAAGACTTTATTTCCTCTAACATCTTTGCACCAAAAGGTTTTTTTTTTTTTTTTTTTCCACAAAACCACTCTTTCCAGTTTCTCCGCTAATGTCCCCCATGTCTACAGCTGGTAACCAGATTTTGCAAAACACAAACCTTTACTGTATGGAAAAAAAAAAAAAAAAAAAAAGGAGTGAAATTGAAATGCTGCTGTTTTATGACAGAATCAAAAGGAAATTTATAAAACATCAAAGAAAATATTTAAAATATATCAAACACAATTTGTAAAATAATATAGGAGAATAGAAAGAACATTCGGGTGGGAAGTGCTGCGCACATGTGGAGAATTAATTTATCGACCATGTTGTGCAGACTCCAGATACTCTCAGAAAACAGATTTCGGGAGCTTTTTTTTTTTCTTTTTTCTATGTTGTGCAGCAGCATGGTAAAATCTAGACTGGCAAGAGAGGCCGCGGCTGAAATATACGGCTAATATGTTACAAGACTTGATTACG
Source organism: Rhinella marina (assembly GCA_900303285.1). Taxonomy (NCBI): domain Eukaryota; kingdom Metazoa; phylum Chordata; class Amphibia; order Anura; family Bufonidae; genus Rhinella; species Rhinella marina. The sequence goes on along the minus strand of ONZH01009327.1, from coordinate 752,958 downwards.
GACGATGACCTGTGCAGACCTCTTCAAGTGACAAGCTAGGGCAGCCATTTCAAATGCTGCAGCCTCCCTCTAATTCCTCTCTTTCCGATGATAGTCACGCAGCAGATTTCAGGATGTAGGCGTCCTGGATCTTGGCGTAGAACAAGTAACGTGTGTTTGCTGTCTGTAGGCCCCAGAAAACCAAAACAAATGATGACTTGACGTCTTTATCATTTAGCCGAGCTTTCTGAGCGCCAGCCGGCGCTGTATAGGTCTTGATTTATCAAAGGTACAAAGGCTTAGCACTTATCTTCAGTTCATGTAAACGTAAGTGCTCAAAATAATGGCCTTCTGATAAATCTAAATCTTACATTTCCACTTTTCTTGCTGTCACTTTGCTTTAAAGAATCGGTTTCATCTTCCATTAGTAATAAGGAATGGAGCTCTTCCTCTATGTTATCTAGCTAAATTTGTTATCAAGGAATCTTTGCAGCTTCTTTAGATTGCAACAACAAAGCTCGACACCTTAGACTGCCTAAAATGATCATTATTCAGGAGGGATGGCTACTGCCGTAGAGGCCATCGCGGGCTTTTGATGAAAATAAACTATAAATACTGTATAATTATTAAACTGTTCAGACCATTAAAGGATATTATATACAATTATTTACCTCTGAAACACTATAGGAACTAAGAAAGACAACTTAAAGAACTCCCGCAAAAATTTTTATTCTTTGACCTGTTAGAAAGGTGCATGATGTAATCTGTAGGAAATGCAATCTTCTTATCAGAGACTGTATTTGTGAGTTATCCCCTCTCTTCTAATTGTAGCTGTGTCATGTGACCAACTCCCTGACCTCCAACTGACCTAGGACAGGAAGCCAGTTACTTCTCTATTCATTCCTATGAGACTGAAAGTGAGGCTCCCATAGGAATACATAGAGAAATAGACTTCCTATCCACACATAGGATGCTGTGTTATCTAGTGAGTCTGATTGCTGGTCACATGACACAGATGAGAAGCATCAGGGAGATATAACTTACAAATACAGACACTGGTAAGAAAATGACATTACCTACAGATTACATCATCTACATTTCTAGCAGGACACGGAATAAAAATTTTTGGTGGGAGTTCTTTTATAAGGTATAGTTGCTATCTCACGAGACCCATTACTGGTTCTTAGAGAGCCCACCAAGTTCTCCTACAGACCATCTTTATACCAAGATGCACATAACCTCAAGTGGCCAATTCATTCATAAGCTTCTAGTAGGAATAACAGCATGCCACAACATACAGTTATATAAAATGATGCTCCGGAATTGTTATTGCATGGGGAATGCAAGTAATTACTAAAATAGACTTAACTTATCAGGCAGCGTATCTCCCGTTAGAAAAAAAGGATTGTGCAAAAATATTAATTTCACCCAATCCGTCTCTTCCCCGACATTTGAGTCAGGAGCTCCCCACAATGTGTATTGCCAGCTCTATCCACAGGCTATTATTTATCCCAGACTGCACCAAAAGCAACGGACCTGTCCTAGTTCTAGTCTGGCATCTCCTGCATGACCAGATTTCTTCTCATCTTGTCATGGAAGACTCTCTAATGTACACAATTTATGTAATGGGGCATCAGGCAAATGCCCAAATCTAAATGGTTCCTGTCCTGTTGATATGTTCCCCTTAAAGGGGTTGTCTTTAACCAATGGGATCCAGCTGAAATAAAGAACAGGTAAGTACTTACCTCAGAGATCACATGCAGTCTATCCGGTTCTCCTGACCAAGCTCTTCTGGGCTCCTGTGAACAAGGCAGACATAGCAGAGCTGGAGAGGGTTCAGAGGAAGGCAACTAAAGTTATAACTGGAATGGGTGGACTACAGCACCCAGAAAGATTATCAAAATTACGGACGACTGAGGGGAGATGTAATAACTATGTATAAATATATCAGGGGTCAGTACAGAGATCTCTCCCATCATCTATTTATCCCCAGGACTGTGACGAGGGGACATCCTCTGCGTCTGGAGGAAAGAAGGTTTGTACACAAACATAGAAGATGATTCTTTACTGTAAGAGCAGAGAGACTATGGACTCTTTACTGTAAGAGCAGAGAGACTATGGACTCTTTACTGTAAGAGCAGTGAGACTATGGACTCTTTACTGTAAGAGCAGTGAGACTATGGACTCTTTACTGTAAGGGCAGTGAGACTATGGACTCTTTACGGTAAGAGCAGTGAGACTATGGACTCTTTATGGTAAGAGCAGTGAGACTATGGACTCTTTACTGTAAGAGCAGTAAGACTATGGTCTCTTTACGGTAAGAGCAGTGAGACTATGGTCTCTTTACGGTAAGAGCAGTGAGACTATGGACTCTTTACGGTAAGAGCAGTGAGACTATGGACTCTTTACGGTAAGAGCAGTGAGACTATGGACTCTTTACGGTAAGAGCAGTGAGACTATGGACTCTTTACGGTAAGAGCAGTGAGACTATGGACTCTTTACGGTAAGAGCAGAGAGACTATGGACTCTTTACGGTAAGAGCAGAGAGACTATGGACTCTTTACTGTAAGAGCAGTGAGACTATGGACTCTTTACGGTAAGAGCAGTGAGACTATGGACTCTTTACTGTAAGAGCAGTGAGACTATGGACTCTTTACTGTAAGAGCAGTGAGACTATGGACTCTTTACTGTAAGAGCAGTAAGACTATGGAACTCTCTGCCTGAGGAGGTGGTGATGGTAAGTTCACTATAAGAGATCAGGAGGGGCCTGGATGTATTTCTGGAGTATAATAATATTACAGGTTATAGTTACTAGAGAGGGGTCATTGATCCAGGGAGTTATTCTGATGCCTTATTGGAGTCGGGAAGGAATTTTTTCCCCTAAAGTGAGGAAAATTGGCTTCTACCTCACAGGGGTTTTTTGCCTTCCTCTGGATCAACTTGTAGGAAAACAGGAAGAACTGGATGGACAGAGGGCTTTTTTCGGCTTTATAAACTATGTTACTATGATACTATGTTACTATATACCTGGCTGCAGCAGTGATGTCATGTAGACCATTGCAGCCAATCACTAGCCTCATCAGGTGCACCGCTGTGGCCAGTGATCAGGTGCAGCGGTCACGTGTGATGTCACCACTGTAGCCGAGTAAATATTGAGCTGTCATGTTGACTACAAGTGAAGGCTGAACCTGCTTCCTCCTGGAACTGGACAACCCCTTTAAATATTAGCACCCGAAATGAAATCCAAAGGCGTAAGTAGTTTTGCAATCCAAAACCACAGAGAACGAAAAATGCACAAATGAAATCTAGCTTGAAATGTAGGCTGTAATTATATGTAAACATAAAAGTACATATTGTATTATACAGTCAAAATAGTCTTCCCTCTTCAAATAAATTCAGTTTCAATTATACTCTAAAGGAGATTAAGGTGTAGAATTTTAAAGCAATCTGGGTTAAATTACTGAAATATCAAATCTTGGTGGGGGGCGGGGGGGGATTGAGAAACATGGTATATGTGAAGTGTTACACAGAGGTAATGGAATTCCAGCATCTGGCAAGGTGTGAAGCAAAAACTGATTAAATTGTCTCTGTTCTGTTTTCGTGTTGGTCAAGACTAGTTCAGTTAAGGCGTAGGCGGCAATGACTTCTGTAACATATATTAAACCTGGAAAAACATATGGCTGATCAAATTTACAGCACGTATAAATGATTGCTTGCTTCAGTGTGAAAAATATGCTGCATTAAAATGAAAGGATAGAAATTAAAGGTGTCTGTGCAATTTTCAGCTAATACATAGGAGTCCTCCATTTAGGAGTATTATCTATCTGCCAGGAATAAAAATGTCTACCAAGAGCATCTCTCTCTGGAGGATCTGACATGTTCATTGATTTGAATGGGAAATGTGTAATACTTCACTTCCCCAGTGGAGGCACTGCAGAGAAACTGAACACCAACTGCAAACACGGATTGTTGCTGATCGCTGGAGGACCCGGCAGTCTTTAAAAGGGTATTCTCATCTTGTACAATGGGGACACATCGCTAGGATATGCCCCCATTGTCTTCTAGGTGTGGGTCCCACCGCTGGGACCCGCACCTATACCGAGAACGGAGCCCCCAAACTGAAGGAGGGCGCACCACGCATGAGCAGCCGCCCTCCATTCATTTCTATGGGGCCCGCGAAAATAGACGAGCGCTGGCTCAGCTATTTCTGTCGGCCACATAGAAATGAATAGGCGCAGTAGCCGAGCATGCGCAGTTCGCTCTCATTCGTTTGTATGGAAGCAGCGAGGGAGCTGAGCCTGGTGGTGGCCGGACCCCTGGGGTCCTCCAGGCGCAGCGCTCCCCCCTCCCATCTCGATATAGGTGTGGGTATCAGCAGTGGGACTCGCCCCTATAAGACAATGGGGACATATCGTAGCAATATGCCCCCCTTTGTACAAGATGAGGATACCCCTTTAACAAAAAGGGATTGTCCAAAGCAGGTCACACCTTTTAATTAAAGGGCTCATATCACCATGCTATGGTACTGTTTTTAATAATCTTGGTCTCTGTAATAGGCAATTTTTTTCTACTTTTAACCTGATAAATGATTACGTGCCTTAGGGTGTATATATACAGTAGTAATCTGATAATGCAGCATGCTTATAGCCCATCTGATGACAAATTACTGGGTTTCCTTGACCATTGCAATTCCCTATTACAGTTAATTAAATTCAGTTCAACAATGGTCTCTGAAAGCTATGCCTTAGAATATTTATATTCATTTACATTATGCGCAAAATACATGCATTATTAATAATAGGGGAGAAAATAAACAAGGGTCGGCTTGCAGTCCTTGTTTGACTTAATGGAAGTCATAATGTCCTTGGAAATCTCAATAAAACAGGGCTTAAAGGAATAATAGCCTATCATTCAATGCCCAAGGGATCACAATAAAGACTGCCCATCATAACTGCATCCATGGTTGACGGTAAGGAATGTGCAGCCCTCCCACCGCGGATATCTAACTGCATGAAATATCTACCAGGTTCTGACAGTCTTGTGCAAATAGCCCAATACTGTGGTCATTGGAGAAGACTCGAGAATTTACATGACATGGAAGACTAATAATCTTCTAAAGAATTCAAATGTGAAAATGATGTAAGATTGTAAAATGATGAGATCTCAACACACTGGTACACAAACAATCTCAAGAGACTCTAGTAGTAGTAGGTCGGGCTGTCAGAAGCAGTCAGGGACCCAGAGGAGAGCTTAGAGCCGCTTCTGTATTCGCTTTTCCAGCCTACATAGCCTGCAATGAATGGCGGTGTTGCTGCCTTTAGTGGACCTTGTGATCACGTGATCGACAGATGCCCCCCCCCTCCCCTGGCGTGGCAGAGATGCTGGGTCTTAGCAGAGCCAGATCAACTCTTCAGCTATTATCATAAAGGAGGGGTGTTCTCTCCTGTAACTTGGGCTACCATCGATGCTTTATTTACAGTGGTAAACTGCAAATATAAAGTAAAAAATGTGAATATCCCCCAGAGGGGGGGCATATCATGCAAAGAAATAAATAAAAAATAAAATCTATCTATCTAAATATAGTGATCCCTCAAGACACAATGGCCTCTGGATACAATATTTCCAGCATACAATGTCTCAGACTCAGATCCAACCAATCAAAGTCACTTCTCTGGTAAAATAGCTGGATTAGTTACTAGTTATCCGCTATTCCTGACTGTTATATGTAAGGACTTGGTTTATCTGTCTTAGTTATCTGCTTATTTTTCTTAAATCTTCATTTTCTCTTATCTTGGATGACATTTTGGGGCTTTGGAACCAATTACTCAACTTACAATGGTTTCAACATACAATGGTCGTCCTGGAACCAATTAATATTGTATCTTGAGGGACCACGGTATATATCAACATGGGTAAAACATATAAAATCTAAATAAAGACGCTCATGCAACCCAAACTACTGCCAAAGCCTCCCTCTCCCCCTCGAGACTACACTTACTACACATCTAAAGAACTATACATTAAATGATAATATTTTTTAACTATATACTTTAATCTTTTTGTATCCTTAAGACTGGGTCCACAGCAGCATTTTTATCTCCTTGTATTGCTCCGTTATTGGAGCAGAACAACAAAAATAATGAAAGTGACGTTTCTGTCAAATTTTAGAAATGACCGGTGCTTACCCAACAATTTACCAGGGAAAATAACGCAGCATGTTGAGCTATTGGTGTTGGCATGGTGTTCTTCATAGAATTTGCTACAGATGCCGCTAACGAGCCTCCAAAACATAAGCGACCATACCCTTACCCCTAATAAAACGAAAAAAGAAAAAAATTATATATTTCTCAAGAGAGTGTATTAAATACAGACCTATGCATCAGAAGAAAAATCACGTTGGTAGCCCAACTGATAAAAAAGGTTAGAACCGTTTAACCACCTTGAGCACAAATTGATTAAAGGTGTCCAATCAGAAGGAGTTAAAACAGTGGGTAATTATAAAATTCCAAATCTAATGTTTTACTGTCTTCCTCCAACTACAGGATAGGATGAGAGGACGGCCGCACCTCGTGCTCTCTCAGTACATTTGTACCTGGAGTTACTTTTTAAAGGGACTTTCTTAGGACCAGCTCTGTGGGGGTCCAACTCTCAGCACGCCTGCTGATCAGCTGTTTGAAGGAGCCAGTATAGCCTCCTCAGTATAGCCTTGGTCTATCGGTGAATGAGATGAATGTACAATATCCTACACCACCGCCAGGTAAACAATGGCTGCAACACTCCTCAGCCCCGCCGCTGATCGGTGGAAGTGTCATGATACTGAGCCTCATGAATCTGATATAGATGGTGTCATAAATTTGCTGACTCTAGAAGAACTTCAGTAACCCGGGAAAGGGGGAAAATGGGTTTTTCTTTTATTTTGACATGTGACTACTTATAGGATTAGTAACAGGTGCAATGTGTTCCGGGTTAATTTATCACGAGGAAAGGTAAATCCGCTCTTGAAGAGCAGAATCACCTATGCTTGAGAAGACGCCTGAAAAACTATATATCTGTTTTATGATTCCACAAATATACTTCCTCAGCTTTAATATGAAGCAGTAACTCTGAATTTCTGCAGCCAAAGACTTATGTTCTGCTAAAGGATACTGATATGGAACAAATTGCTGCTGTTGAAAATTCTCACAAGCAAGTGAAAAAAAAAAACAGAAAAAGAAAAAAAAAAACTTGCCGAGAGTACTCAGATGATCTTTATGCAGTGATAACTGTAGAGAAGAGGTTATTATGTGTGGAAGAGATGAAGGCAAGACGAGTGAAGTGTCATTTGCAGCTTTGGGAAAACTCTGTGCTGGATCCCCAACAATCAATGGTTTGTTTAGTTTCCTTCAGTATCTCCTCAAATTTGAAGAGTGTTGTTAACTAAACAAGGTGATTTTATTTCCCGCCAAGGTCACCATAATTCTAGAGTATTGTCAGCGAAATAAAGCCGCAGCCCTGATGCCTCTACAAATAGGAGAAAGGAATTGGAAGCGTTATATGCAGTCACTAAACACCGTCTGCAAAACAATAATGTTTCACCTTGAGCTAGATTCATCACGGAAAGAGAGGTCCTGAGGTACAGCGATCTGTATGACAAGTATATTACAAACAAATACATTATAAACATTCAACAGTCGATGAAATACTCAATAAACCAAAGAAGAAAAACATACAGGGAGGCATTTACTAATCTCTTTACCTTTACTTTTGGGACATAAACACTGTAAGATGTAAATTTTTTTGCATGCCACTTGTGCAGTGAAATTTTTGAACTTTCCCCGCTCAGGCCACTTATCCAAAGTGGTGAGAAAAAGGGCCACGGTGTGGATGGGGAAACGAGGGATGGGGACCCAGCTCGTGTATTATTTTCCCATATGAAAACAGAGTTAAAGTGAACCTGTCATCACCGAAACACCCCCTGAACTAGAGTAAGTGTTGTATAGTGTAAGTGATGCTGAATCCGATTATGTAAGTTTTATCTTCATACTCACTTCCATTCTGACGCTGTGCTCCCACAAACTTGCAGTAAAATGCACTCACTGGACTCTTCTTTGAGTCCTCTCCATTATGTGAGTGAGCACCGGAGTCCAGTGAGTGCATTTTACTGCAGGTTTGTGGGAGCACAGCGTCAGAATAGAAGTGAGTATGAAGATAAAACTTACATATTCGGATTCAGCATCACTTACACTATACACCGCTTACTCTAGTTCAGGGGGTGTTTCGGAGATGACAGGTTCCCTTTAAGTTTATCATACGGGCTGGCAGATGAAGCGCCAAAGTCATGTAGAGGCCTGCACAGAGGAACTTGAGAACAGCATGGAAAAACATCAGTCTCGATAAATGTCCCCCACAGTTTTTAGGTGAGGTTGGCTAAATATGGTCATACATTCTGAAAGACTGATTTCCGAAAAAATGAGAGAGTTGGACCAGGGATGTGAAGTCAATAAGCCAAGCACGACTCCAACTTCTCTATTTCTGTACACTCCGACTTTGACTCCAACAACCTATCACTAACCCTGACTCCACAGCCCTGCAAGTTATGAATTATTATAATTCCATCTTTTAAAAAAACTTGAATTATCAGAATGGGTCAGAAACATATAAAATAATTTAAAAACAACATATGCATTGGCAACAAGTGATATTACTTTAAGACATATGGTCAATGGAACTTCAAGTTAGAATTTTCCAAATATATTTGTTGCATGCCCAGTGAAGAAAAAGTACTGTATTTTCAACATTTAAAAAAATAATTAAAAACTTAACGTCATGTGATACATTTAGTTCTGAAGGTAAGCAATTCCAATACTAATAAATTGGAGTAGATTTACAAACTCTCTTTAAAATGTAGGCAGCATAAACTTGGTCTAAAGATGCAGCAAATTTATCTCAATGGCTAATAGTTTATGATAAATTCGGAGCATAGCCTGGCACTTTTGTCTAACTCTACACCAACTGTATAGCAACTATTGGTCAGTTTACTTTGTGCCAAAATTGTGGCATTACTTTGGCACATACTATTGGGAAGCTAGGAGCTGGACTAAGACTAAGCTTTGACTTTATGCTACAGAACAGCGGCTAATTGTGCTGTATTTGATAACAAGGCCTAGGCACAATGACATCCATTGCACTGTCCCAACATTATTTTCTGCTACTGACTTTATTTGCTACATAGGTGTCCTACAATAAAGTGTCTATGAAACCCACTAGGCTGATACAGTGACATTTGACCTTGAAATCTAAATAGAAAGTTATCACCGCATTTACTGGGTATGAGGTATCATCTGTGATACTGTACAAGTTCTCTAACCCCAACTCTTGGCAAGGAGTCCATCAAATCAGAAGTCACGATGAACGTAAAAAAATAAGTTTGGTCATTTTGCTAAGGTCATTTAACTGATTTAGATTGGAATTATGTTAGTAGTAGGTGTTGTCACATCATACCAGTAGGCTGGTCCCAGTAAAATTCTCCTTGACTTCCCTCAATTCTATAAACCTTCCCCTTTCTACCTCTCAGAGGATTTTTCTTGGTTCTCTTATCTTCTGTTTATTAAGACTTATTAAGAGTTAAGACTTGTTCATCTACCTCATTGATTAATGCACCAATTCCTGTTCCTACGAGCCAATCTGACTCTATGTTACAAAAATATTCTGGCCTTGGAGCCAAAATATTACATTCTCTGTTCTAAATATATTCTGGCCCGTAAGCCACAAAGCAATGCTTCTTTCTTTGGTTTCAATGTATCTTCACTTGAGCCAAAATTGTCTCCATTTTTTCTTATTCAGGTTTACAATACGACATAATAAAGAACCATTGGTAAAGGCCATCTAGGTCAATCCATTATTCAGCAGTGTTTATCCAGAAGAAGGCAAAAACAATTCCCAATTAGCACCACCAATTGGCCTTATGTTGACTACAAATATAGAACATTAAATCCCTGGATGAACCTTTTAAAACACAACATGGATCTATATTTATTTTAGACCTTTTCTAAAGACATAACGTGGATCTGAGTATGAAAAAGCAAGCACTCAGACAGCAGAATGGATGTGTCACCATAATCGTATCTTATATACCAGTACCTGGAAGTTCTACATTTTATTGATAGTCTACAACTGATGAAAAGGGTTAAGTGTAACGCCGATCGAGCGTATCTTCTTTCTTCATACCTCCGCAAAGGATGTAGCCATGCACTTACAGACGCCACATTAGAGAGGAAACCAGGCAACTGCTTGGAAAATTATGGAGGATGTAAAGAGCGAGAAAGGCGTGTCAAGACTGTCGGAACATTGGCAACCTGTCTTTTAATATCAAACTCGTTTGAAAGGGCTTTAATTTTATTATAATGGGTAAAAAAAGGTTTCTTTGCTAGATTAAACTTATGAAAGCCATTCATACATTGTTTATAAGGTACTCATCTCCCCTTCAAATACTTTTTTGTTTTTGATTTTGTATACCAGAAAGTACTGAAAGAGTTGTCTGCTTGTATCAGAAGGAACGAAGAGAGAGATGTCCTTAACTGTCACTTTTAATAAGAGGAGTCAACATGCCTCTATTCAGGTTAAATATTGCCCTGTCACTTTTCAATGAAGTCAACAGATTTCTTAAAGAAAAGTCAAAAGAATCATGCATGCAAAGAATGAAAGAGAAGAAAAAAAATTTGAGGGTCCTGTCAGACAGTGTCAAAGCCGTCTTTATTGCAGGGGAGTGGTAGTAGGACAGAAAGTTCTTTTGTAAAATGGGAATAAAAATACTACTCATAATAGCTGCTGCCATGATAAAAAAACACTCAAAACAAAGGGATTTTCTACCGTAATAATAACCTGCAAAATGTTATTGTGGTTGGAACAAAAAAAAGGCGTCAAACGTCCCCCTTTCTCAAATAATAACCTTGTTGGTGCATGTTGTTGCTACTAAGTTATGCAAAATCTTCTGTCACGTTAAGCGTGGCTTCCGAGAACCGGTATAAAGTATATGGAATTGACTTCATCATAAAGACTGATTAGAGGGATGAATGGTGGCGTTGGGTCCCACAAGATTGGTAAAACTTCTTCTTAAGGCCACATTTAGGAAAAGGTTGACAAAGGTTATGGCCAAGAAATGGTAATTTGGACCATAACTGTTTATGAAGTATGTCTCACAGAGATCAGGGGTATCCAATACCAAGGAACCAGCCAACGAGCAGCAACCAGAAGCCATTGAAATTATGAGCAAGTAACAGCCTCTGCAACATCCCTCTACTATTATTAATAGGACACAGTAAAGAAATGGTGTCCACAGAGGACAATCCCTTTAAACTACATTTCTGTCTTAAATTATAGTCTGGCCCTAAATAATTCTGCATCCCTTAAAGAGGTCCCATCAAGAGGATGCTTTTCAGATATGATTAAAAAAAAAACAATATTACAAAATTAGTATTAACAGTCATCCATATAAGTAGGGTCTGGAAAACTAGATGCTGCTGATCCAGAAGGAATTGAGAAGTAAACCTATATAATTCAAAGGTCCAATACAGCAGGATCCAGGGGACGATGAGGCTTTGCTGCCCACTGTGTGCCATGACTTGCTGACCAGCCAGACTGTATCGCAGAGCCTGATCTCATCTGTGAAGAAAGGAAAGGCCTGGGATAGTGCTTTACCGAAGAATTCTTTGTGAAAGCTTCCTTCTTGATTTTTTGTTTTGGCATGTTCCAGGAAAATGGACTCCTAACAGAAAGATGCCTTTAAAAATTCTCCCTGCCCTAAGTTTATGTGTCAAAATAGCATAAACAAAAGACCAGAAACTATGCTGAAGATAAGCATACAATAATAATAATGGATAAACCCAATATGTATGTATGTATGGGGACAAAACTGTTCCAAAACAGTAAAAACATAACAGATAATAAGAGTAATATGGGTAAAATGTTAGCAATAATAGCTCAGCTCCCGTGATTTCTCCTGGTCCTAGAAGCAAAGGGGTAGGGAGCGGACGAGAAGATAGAATAATCAAGGCTTGTGGATAGGACTGTTCCCAGCCTCACTATTAACCCAGTGGATTTTTTAACATATCTACTACATTATCACATGGTACACTTGATATGGAGCATACTTATGTACTTGTTAGTGGTTGCCGGTTACAAATCATGATGTCTCCCACAGTTAAGATACTATATGAAGCATTACTTATTCTGAGTAATCATATGTAGGAATAGAACAACCCTTTTTTGTGACCTATTGCCATTCAGCAGGAGCGTACACCAAGCCATCAGGGTGGAGTAATAATGTATAGGTTCTTGGAGCCTTTGAATTCCCAATAGCATTTATCTGGATTCATTTATTTCTTCCATGTAATCCAAGCATCTGTGTATACATTTATATGATACATACTAAATGTGGATTATAAAATCTTTTAAAATGTTTGATGTACCAGAAATAACCCGTGGCTGTTTATGGAGTATATATAGTCAATTATGTATCTTTTTGCCCATTGACCGGATGTGTTAAACTGAGCCACTGCTCATTTTGGGTTTTGCTACAGTGCACCCCAGGGCCTAGCTGGTGGGGCTGGTGGAGCACATGCCCCCAGAGTTAGGTCCTAGGGAAGTGCCAACAAGCAACTCAGCCTTAAAGGGGCTATCCCATGACTAATATAAAAAATGAAAACCAGACATCATATAGGACATTACAAACTCTTTCTAACAAAGCTAGAACCAGCCCTGTACCTCACATGGATCCAGAGATCTCCCCATTCATTGCTCTGCTAGATTTATATCAGGCTGACCGCTCAAGGGGAGTGTCTTCTCTGCTGCAGTTAAGGGGGCGTGTCTCAGCCCTCCTTATCACAGCTCAGGGGGCGTGCCTCAGCTCTCGCTATCACAGCTCAGGGGGTGTGTCTCAGCTCTCCCTATCACAGCTCAGGAGGTGTGTCCATGCTCTCCCTATCACAGCTCAGGAGGCGTGTCTCAGCTCTCCCTATCACAGCTCAGGAGGCGTGTCTCAGCTCTCCCTATCACAGCTGAGGAGGCGTGTCTCAGCTCTCCCTATCACAGCTCAGGAGGCGTGTCTCAGCTCTCCCTATTACAGCTCAGGAGGCGTGTCTCAGCTCTCTCTTTCACAGCTCAGGGGTGTGTGTCCATGCTCTCCCTATCACAGCTCAGGAGGCGTGCTCAGCTCTCCCTATCACAGCTCAGGAGGCGTGTCTCAGCTCTCCCTATTACAGCTCAGGGGGTGTGTCTCAGCTCTCCCTATCACAGCTCAGGAGGCGTGTCTCAGCTCTCCCTATCACAGCTCAGGAGGCGTGTCTCAGCTCTCCCTTTCACAGCTCAGGGGGGCGTGTCTCAGCTCTCCCTATCACAGCTCAGGAGGCAGTTGAAGGGATTAAACTGAGCATGTGCGACCTTCTCAGTGAGCAGGACAAAGAAATAAGAAAAAAACAAACATCAGGTGGCACTATACAGATGCATTTTATTGAATAACTCACTGGCTATGCTAAATTTTTTATTACAGGCAATTACAAAAGTATTCAGATCCAGGTACTGGTTTGAAAACTGTAGAATATTTTTCGTGGGACAACCCCTTTAAGTTGGCTATAAACGTTCGATGCATGTCAGCCAAATGCCACAATTTTGTGGGATAAGCCAGCCATTTAATGTATGGAAGCCTCCTGATTTCAACATGGCTGATCCTTTTGCTCCTGAAGAGAAAGGCCACCTGCCAGAGGTGCTTGTTAGCAGCTTCTTCCCCTCTCCCGTCCCCAGTATATGAATGCTTGGCAAAGCAGAGCAGGTATATGAATGGGGGCATCGGGAGAGAGAACTGTAGGCCATACGGCCGACTAGCCGACAGTTATGTGTACGGCTGGCTTTTTGCCAGGGTATTCGGAAGGGTACTGAATCTTTATACTAGACAGAAGCAAGCCTTGCTAAGCCTCAGGGGCACCCTCCTATTTACGAACAATACTAACCCATCAATACCCAGCTCTCTACGGAAGAATAAGCAGTGCCCTAAATGGTTTTCCTGGTCCTGGGTGCCACAATTATACCCAGGCCCACTAGCAATGCATCCATATCACCGGATGGCACTATGAAGTCTTATTTGTAGAGTCTTGCTTAAGTACAATGTAGTTGAATCATCATAACAAGATACTTTCTCACTGCCCTACAGTATCTCTATGTAGGCAAGGGTCCCATGGGCCCCCTATGACCGAGGGTATGATTGAAACCTCCTCCGACTCTGCTACACCACTGCTTTTATAGCTTTGTGCAGTCAATCATTTATTGTTGAATTTTCAGCTGACAAAATGGTTTCTTTCTCCGAGTGCAGAAGAACTGGCAGATATAACCTTGAAAATCCATAGTGTTTCCAATTATTCTAAGATGAAGAAAAAAAACCTGATCCTGAATTACATATTTAGTATAATAAAAGTAGGCAGAAACACCTGTTCTATAGCATGCCAGGTCATTGCTACATCTCATTACATTGTTCACTATCTGCACGTTCTCTTTGTATCAGCTTATTACATATTAGTCTTCTATTGACTGTACAGCTCACTTGTTATATTACAATAGAAAACAGTGCTTAAACCAAGTGGTTAACTAAATCAGTCCTCAGCCTTTATTTCTTTCACTTTGTGAATTACTTCATTAATTTATTGTTCCATTATTGAATGTGGTGGTGGGTGGGGGGGGGGGAGACAAAAACTTCATTTTCTTTCAGTTTTTTTTCTTTCCCTTCTTGGAGTTTCATGCAGCAGAGGATAAAGCTGGGAAAGAGAATGTCGCCTTTTGATTCTGTAAGCTATAATAAAGTGTAATTTGTACAAAAGACATGTTTAACCATCCCGTCTGCAAGTAGAGACAAAAGAATCGCACTGAGTACTGTGAGGACTGAGCTAAAGAAAACATTTCTTGCGTGTACTTTGGTAACATTTAAAGCCCCGTATTACATCTACAGGGATAATTAGTCATTACATATTCCCAAGACTGTGACCTTATCCTTACAGTTCTATCTAATCAGCAGCACGGCTCTGTGTCTTCCAGGCTCCTAAACTAACACCAATAAAGCTCGTCCCTCTGCCGCCTCGGATAGAAATTTTACTGCAGAGATCAAGAAGAAAAATAGACTTTATTTTACCAGAAAGGTTTCTTTCTTGAGGGGGTTCTCCACCTGAGTTTCATTTACAAAAGTATCATCAAGATGCATTCATTGTGCATTTGCAGTATATCTTTGGCGCGTGCATTGGGAAAGCTCTTATAAGGTCTCCTGCACATGAGCGAATCCGTTTTTCATTCTGCAAACCGCAGATCTGTAAAACACGGATACCGGCCATGTCCATCCCGCACTTTCCGCAGACCCTATTGTTGAACTGTCTATTCTTGACCATAAAACAGACAGGAATCGGACATGTTCTATCTTATGGACATAGCGGTGTCCAGGGGCGGATTGGTCATAGCAGGGAAATTTCCCAGTGGGCCAGGGGCTGCCTGGGCCCTCCTCACCGCCGGTCAGTGGAAGTTTTTGGGGCAGTATTGTGTGATGGACTGTGGTATTTGGCTCTGTTGGGTGGTATAACCTGCCACAAGATGATATTGGACCCAACTACAAAACGAGATCACTCTTTTTTCCAGGGCCACGTTCCCAATCCGCCCCTGGCGATGTGGACAGCACATGGTGTGCTGTTCACGTTTTTTGCAGCCCCATTGAAATGAGTGCCTAAGCCATATATGTCAAATGTTTCCATAAGCTCCCAATCACCCAACATAGTGTCCTTTTGACCTCTGTCATTCGGTTATACTTTTTTGATGTAGTTGACTACATGAGCCAGAGACAAAAGTTGAGAAATCCTATCGATATATACCTCTGACATATACTGCAAATGCAGTGTGAATGCGCCCTAATACAAACGGAGAGGGACAGGGCCTCTAACGGGGTTCCGGTCATTGGCCCGTCATTAACGTTTGCTTAGAGCCATTCTACCTGGGTTCATACAAACATCTATTCACCCAGTCACTAAAATGCTTCTTATATCCAGACAAACAAGCATCATTTGTAGGGTGATCAGATTTATTATGCAGCACTGAAGATCGTGGTTTGTTGGCAAGACATATCCCCATGTAACAAAGGGATGTCCTGATGACCGGGGCAAATGATCATACTAACAATCGTTCATCGACATACTAACAATAACTAAGAGCATGTAAATGCAACTCGATGGGGACCAATCAACATGTTGTGTCTTATTGACTGAGAAGAAAATCTTACTGTGTAAAAATTAAATATAATCTAAAATAAGACCAGAGAGAAGAGTGCATTCATACTAATCTGAAGTAAAGGTGCAATTCACACCGCAGACTATTTACTGACGGATGCAAATCAGCCAGAGCACAAACCAACTCCGAAGAGCACCGGGCTCTCTCTGGAGGATCTTGCTCATCTGTATGTTACATGGGCGGATTATTGAGTTCAGGTGGAACCATGTAATGCTTTATTTCACCTGTGGTGGAGCTGTAGGGAAATCAAACTGTTGCTAGACTAACGCTGATCGCTGGAGAAGCCAATAGCATGATATTATATAAATTATCAAATATCAAATTATTGGTAATAAAACGTTACTACCCAAAGCTGGAAACCCTTTAAAAACATATAAAATAGACAAAAAGAAAATAAAGGAAGTTACACAATTTACCAATCCACATTCTGTAATATAATGTCCGCCAACACAAAATAGGGAACACACTTTAATAATTAATGCAGTTTAATCATTCTGTAGTTTTCCAAAATAAAACAAACAATGCAAAAAAATAAAATCTCCAAAACTTATTAATTAAAAGCCCAAAGTGTCACATTAAGAATTTTTGAAAACATTATACTGACAGTCCAACAAATAAAAAGTTAGAACTGTTAAACCACCACATGCGCTAAATCACAAAAAGTTGCCATTCTATAATGGACATGTGGTGGTTTAACGGTCGTAACTTTTTATTTGCTGGACTGTCAGTATAATTTTTGCCTTTTCAAGCATGGTCATTAAATGGTTAAAGACTTATCCAAGACTATTAGATGTCTCCCATATGCCCTCACAATGAATATACTTACCCGGCTCCCCACTCCCTGCGCCGCTACTGATCGCCACACCGTCGCTGTTGCTTCTCCCTGTGCGAAGATGAAAACATCTGGTGTCGGTGGGGAGCAGCCAAAGTCAGGCTGAGACGGGGGAGAGCCTCCTTAGCTTTACCTGTGATACTAGGAACGTCCCTGGCTGCCTTTGGGTAGTCGCCCCCCCCCCGACAACGTATGTTTTCATCCATTTACGAGAAGCAGTAGCGGTGGTGCGGGGCCCGGGCATATGGGGGGCATTTAGTAGTCTTGGATAACCCTTTTAAATTATACTGATTTTTCTACCAAAGAATTTAAGCTATATCCAAGCAGGGGTGAATGGAAAATTGCCCAAATAATCTATATTCCGTGAAAGAGGGAATTTATGCTTATTGGAAATTGGAGATTTATATTTATCTCCACTTCCTTCCCTTTTATTCTGTTCCTAGACTGTTGTCTATGTTTCTTATATAACCCGTTTATTCAGTGTATTATATACACCCCTCCAGTCCTTCATACACCCCAGGAGTAACATACAACCCTCGCAGATATTTATAAAAATACTTTACTAATAACATAGAGATGACAAAGCAATGGACATTATACAAAGATACAGACACTACAAATAACACCGTACATAGAGGACACCACCACACATAGCCACCTCATTCCTGCCCTCCCTGGATGCTAAGCAATGTGGCTAATAATGTGTATGTATATACAGTATATCCAGAGTCCACCAATATACCGTCTACTGGATCAATACTGCTACCCAACTCACATCCAGTACCTGACTATTAGTACATGTACATATAGAGACTCATGCATAAACAGCATATATAATCTACTGGTAATACAGTTCCAGACTACAACTATCTATATGTACACATATAAAGTCTACTGGGATATTATACTTATATACATACACACATATACCTTAAGCTTGCTCCAGAAGAGCTGTTGTTCCAGGTGGTGGCAGGAAGGAAGAGAGAGATCCCAAGTTTTCCAAAGCATATATCTTCCTGTGTCCCAGCCCCCACCATCAACTCCACCCCATGACCACCCAAATCTCTTATCATATCTGAGTGGTCTAGGACTAAAGCTTTGGCTGGACACCATATTTTCCTATAACATTCCGTAACATAATGGCCATCATTTCCAAACATATCTCTACAGGTGGAAAAATACGTTTAAAGTGTAAATCCTGCCTTAGAAAAGCCTACAAAGATCACTGTCTAGTAACTAAGGACCAGCTCTACCTACTGGTAACATATAGAACCACAACAGCTGTATTTTACTAGTATTGGTCATGGGATGTGATTTATACATTAGTTTTATATTATATTTGCTTTATTCACTGCCCTTGCCAAACATCAGCAGCTCCATGCATGAATTACTTATTAATTGAGGGGATATCAAATGTAGCTAACGCGACTGGAAACCGGCCCTGTGAAGAGCTTCTCTCACACTAGGATTGCAAGGATTGGGATAAACGAAAGTTAATTGCATTTCCAGATGACAAACCTCTCACCTCTGAACTGAATGGCTCTTTATAAAAGCTATCAGTAATAAACTGTAAATCTCAGCTATGATTGCAAATAAAGGTCAGGTCCGTACAGGCTGCCACTTTCCCCGGCTTCACTACGGATTCGAGAACCTTCCTTTTAAGGTGTTCCAGCTGTCATGTTACAAAGTAGTGCAATGACTGTTCTCTGGAAAATAATATTACGCAGCGCCCTGGTGGATAAGCTTTCAGCTCTGCAGAGGTTCACAGGAGAGAATCAGCAAAACGACCCAGACTTTCATTAATACCCAAATAACAGCATTACTCTAAAATTCAAAGCTAATAAAATACTTACATAGCAAAAACACAAGTAAGCAAAAATTAGAAAAAATACCCACAAAGGTACAGAGATTCTTAACCGAAAATCTGAAAAGATATTAATATAGACTTATTCTTTATTCTATTGTAATTAAAGAGGTTATCCCATTATTAATGTAAAAATAATAATCAGACATCATATAGGACATGCAATCTCTTTCTAACAAAGCTAGAACCGGCCCTGTACCTCACAACGACCCAGAGATCTCCACATTCATTGCTCTGCTAGATTTATATCAAGCTGGCAGCTCAAGGGGAGTGTCTTTTCTGCTGCATCTCAGGGGGCGTGTCCATGATCTCCCTATCACAGCTCAGGATGCGTGTCCATGATCTCCCTCTCACAGCTCAGGAGGCGTGTCTCAGCTCTCCCTATCACAGCTCAGGAGGCGTGTCTCAGCTCTCCCTATCACAGCTCAGGAGGCGTGCCTCAGCTCTCCCTATCACAGCTCAGGAGGCGTGCCTCAGATCTCCCTATCACAGCTCAGGAGGCGTGTCCATGATCTCCCTATCACAGCTCAGGATGCGTGTCCATGATCTCCCTCTCACAGCTCAGGAGGCGTGTCTCAGCTCTCCCTATCACAGCTCAGGAGGCGTGTCTCAGCTCTCCCTATCACAGCTCAGGAGGCGTGTCTCAGCTCTCCCTATCACAGCTCAGGAGGCGTGTCCTTTCTGCTGGATCTCTCTCCCTATCACAGCTCAGGAGGTGTGTCCTTTCTGCTGGATCTCTCTCCCTATCACAGCTTAGGAGACCATCTCAGCGAGCCAGACAAAGAAAAAAGAAAAGCAAACAGCAGGTGGCGCTATACAGACAGATTTCATAGAATAACTAAGCAGCTATAATAAATGTTTATTGACATGAATTTACAAGATCAGACCCAGGTGCTTTTTTCGAAACTCTTGAATATTTTTTGTGGGACAACCCCTTTAACCCCTTCCCATAAATTCACATCAGCGTTTGGGTATTTAAGAATGGTGCCCGCTCACATGCGACATAGCCAGGTGTCTTATTCAGCAGACACCCAGGGATAGACCATTCACACGAATGAGTGACTAGGTCCGCATCTATTCCGCAATATTGCGGTATAGATGCGGTCCCATTTACTTCTTTGAGAGCAGGCAGCCGTGGCTCCGCAAAAAAAATAAAACTTGTCCTATACTGATGGAGGGTCATGTGACCAGGTAAATCACCTCCATGTGATGTCTCCTCCATTCAAACACACTGCACTAAACTCCCAACAGAACAAGTACAGATGACAGGTCACATAGAGGTCATTTGCCTGGTCACATGACCCTCTATCAGCAGCCATTTTATGGACAGGACCCCTGTGTGGACATCACAAATAACTTTGTAAACAAGGGAGAATATCTTATGAAATATAGAAAATTGTGCAGAATTTGAACAAAGGCTATATTAGTAAGCGTCATGTAATCATCTCACAAACACATTGGTCACCAGTACCCAGAAGGTGGACAACCCCTTTAACCTTGGTACAGATATTTGCGTTGTTTCTAACTTTTGGCCCACTTTACAAAAAGCAAGCTTATTATAGTGTCTTCAACTAATAGGTACTAGTCGTGCTTAGGGTGTCCACAGTAGTTGCAGGGGTCCCACGTTCAGGACTTCCAGTATTGACCAGAACTGAGAGCCCTCACTTTGAATGGCCCTGTAGTGACCGTGTTTTACATTGAGGGTACAGTTACTGAAGGTGCTTGTCTTCATTGGACAGTCCTTTGAAGACAAAGTGCAGAGGGCTCAGCAGTTGCAGAGAGAGCAGAGCCTCTAGGTGTAATGGTAACGCCCCTGTTGCTCCTAGAGGCTCATTTGCATATATTAAAACATAATTTTTCTCAGCAATGCGGACACATACAAACATGCGACCAACACACGTCTTCAGCTGCCAAGTGCACATGTAACAGGTCAGCCAGTGTCATAGGGACAAAACTGCTGACAGATGCCCTTTAAAGATTGATTATTTTTTAATTTATGTTCCAAAAAAGATCAGATATGTAAAGTAAAATCAAAGAGGTGAAACCCACATACCACAGCGAGGGACTCTGGGAAGAAGAATCTGTCTTATTCCTGGGTCATCTTTTTGGGGATAATTACAAAATGAAAACGTAACTATCCAAGCACATAAGCAATTACCAAGACATTACTGTTACTGCTGTATTAAATTTTCATTTCCTATTTTACTGATGGCCTACATGGTCAACATAACTAGTATAAATATATATATAATTATGATCCAAGCACAAGGAGAATTTTCCTCATGTAAGTAGCAAATGTCAAACAAATTGTAAAATACTCATAAAAACTGGTATACAATTAACCCTTTCACGACTGCCCTACAGATATACCCATGCAGATAGCAGGTCTATGAACGTTATGGCAGCTCTTTAATCTTTAAAGCTTCTGCCCCTGCACTGCTGTGGTCACGTATAGTGTACACTCCGGTAATGACGTCAAGGGACCAATTAGAATGGTCCCTTGTCGGCGATCGCTCCGATTGCTTAGTTTGTGCAGACTAACCAATTGGAGCACAATATTGTAAAAATGCTGGTCTCAGGCTCTGATCTGCACTCTGCGAATCAGAGCCTGAAATTGGGCACTAGCTGATCTGCGCCCCTGATCTGTGCCGGCCCTGCCCCCATCTGTGCTCCCTTGTGCGGTCCACCTGCTGTATCTGATTGCGGCGGCTCTGTTCCTGCTGACACTCTGCTGTAACAGGCAAGATCAATGCTGGCACCGATCTCTCCTGTTTAACCACTTAGATGCCGCGGTCAGTAGACACCCGCGGCATTGCTCAGTTTAGTAGAGGGAGGGACAGCGGCCTGATGGTCGCCATGGCAACCGGACACCATGCAAAAATGTATCAGTGTAAATCTGATAGTATTATACTTACAGCCATCAGCACCACTGGATCTTCAAGATCCAAGTAGGATGTGTAAAAATAAAAAGTAAAAAATGAATGTAAAAAAATTAATAGATTAAAACATGAAAAAAATAAAATAAACTACACATAGTTGGTATCGCTGTGTCGGTAATGACCTGATCTTTAAAATGATCATGATACAAATCCCTCGTCATGAACACTGTAAAAAATAAAACTAAAAAACAATTGCAGAATTGCAGGGGTTTTTTGTCCCAACTGCCCAAAAAAATTGAATAACAAGTTATCAAAAAGTCATATGCATCTCAAAAATGATACCAATAAAAACTACAGCCCATCCTACAAAAAATAAGCCCTCATACAACTATGTTGTCAGAAAAATAAAAAAAGTTATGGGTCTTAGATTTTGGTGATGTAGAAAACAATACAGATTTGGTATCACTATGACCATATCAACCCACAGAATAAAATTATCATATGAAGGAGAACCCCATAAAAAATTAACAGAATTGCAATTTGTGCCCACTACAAAATGGACAAAATGGAATAAAAAGAGCTCAAAAAGTCATATAGACCCCAAAATTGTACTAGTAAAAATTATAGCCCATCCTGTAAAAAAATCAAGCTCTCACAAGTTAGATTGACAGAAAAATAAAAAAATTATGGGTCTTCAATTTGGTGATGCAAAAAAAAAAAAGGTTAACAAAAAGTGATTTTATGATATAAAAGTGGTAGAACATGAAAAAAAAACTTTACAAAATTTTCTGTCACCATAACTGTAGCAACCCACAGAATAAAATGATCACCCCATGAGAACCCCATCAAAAATAAAAATAATAACCACTGACAGAAATGCAATTTTGCCCGGTTTACCTCCTAAAAAATTAAATTAAAAGCACTCAAAAACTCATATAGACCCCAAATATGTCCCAGTAAAAAAAACTGATTGAAAATTTGATAGGAAATGTTAAAAATTGCTTCTTAAATTCTAAGCCTTCTAACATCCTAAAAATAAAATGTAATTTTCAAAACAAAGCCAACATAAAGTAGACATATAGGGGATCTTAAGTAAAAACTATCTAACGAGGTATCACTATCTGCCTTTAATGCCTAGAAATTACAATTTGGAAAATTGCATTTTTTTTTTCAAAAATTTCTGTAAATTTTTGATTTTTTATAATATAAAGGTAAAACATGCCAACCCAAATTTACCCCTAACATGAAGTACGAGATGTCACGAGAAAACAGTCTCAAAATGGCATGGGTAAGTAAATGCATTCCAAAATTATTAGCACATAAAGTTGACACGTGTCAAATTTGACAAAATTAGGCCTGGTCACCAAGGAAAAAAATGGCTTGGTCTTGAAAGGGTTAATATTATTGGTGACAAAGCAAAAACTACCATCTACACTACATCACACAGATTTAAATACTGAACGAAAAGAAACCAGAAATATCTTTTTAATTTTTTTAAAAACAGTTTCTAATTAAATAATCTGAAGTTCTAGTCCCCAAGCCGCAGGCTCCATCTCACGTACAGTCATTAAGTGTATTAAAATCACCACATACATCGATATCTATGTTGTATTAGGTTTGTACGGTGACAATTATGTGTGGATATCTGTGGAAATTGTTGGAAACGGTAATTTAGTGTACACTAAATAGCCTAGTATATACCTCTTCTGGTACGTCTCCTTAAGGCCCCATTCATGTTATCGCGTCACGGTACAGACCCATTCACTTCAATGGTTCCGTGAGCCGCAAGATGCGGTGAAAGGTAGGACATGTTCTACCTTTTGTGGTGCCAAGGTGAAGACCCAGGAGCTTTCTGTGTGCTTCCGGGTCCGTGCCGCCGCACCGCAAAACATAGGACATGTCCTATCTTTCACCACATCATTTGTGGATAGTGGTCCTATTGAAGTCAATGGGTTCGCACCACGGTGCAGAGTTCCCACAGTCATACCTGTGACCTATGGCTTTTTTTCCATGTTTTTTATTTTTCCATTTTCACTATATTTAAAAAAAAATCCTGAAATGCTGTAGATTGCCCCCTGTCCACTGAGCCTGACCATTGAATGAGCGGATAGTGTTAAATTCACTTTGGGTCCAATTTGCATGAATTGGCCCTCAGATTTGATTCGTGTCCAAATAGATTCTACCCGAATTGAAATTGCCCTAACTGCCCCAAAAAGTCTTATAGGACACTCTGAGGTCTCCTTTAGCCCAAGCTCTTTAGCCCAAAGACATTATTAGTAATGTCAATGTAACAGCGACATATACGGCTATTGGTAAAAGGATGGTAGCCGGTGGTAGCCTGTTTAATACCACTCTCCACTGCCGAATTTAAAAAAATTTAACAATGATCTAAGAATGATCCCTTTTTGGTTGCAGATACTTTCTTCTCTGTCTTCTGACCTGTAAAATGGTGGCCTCCATTTTGAGGAATTTGTCTAAAAGTTTTGGAGGAAACTAGATTGTTTTCAATTGATTTGCTCATCTGTAATGGGGGGGTGGGGGGTGTTAGGGCGGCTAATAGCAAGCTGCGACGGGGACGAGCCTCCCTAGCATCATGGGTGACACTAGGGAGGCTTGTTCCCGTCACAGCCTGCTATTGGCTGAACCCTACCGACCTCCCCCTCCTCCAGATGTGTTGATGTAAGCGACGGAGAGATGCAGGAGCGGCACGGGTACCGGGGAGTATAACCTATATGAGGTACCCGGGCATTTGGGGGGGGCATTATACTGTCAGGGCTGGGATAAACAGACAACAGAGGAACGTGTGCCCTGAGCTTACCCAACCCTCTGTCCCTGCCTATTGCCTCACCCACGCTAAACCGTGGGGCGACAACCACGAAGACTGCGAAATACACTGTATAAGATGCAGGGGAAGGGGAGCCTGACGAAGTAGCGGAAGAACCCCGGCCACGGGTAACCATATTGCCACCAGAGTCAGAGACAGGACCAGCAGAACGGGTGAGCCGCAAGGAGGCCACGGCAGTCATCGAAGCTCCACAGTGTTCTCAAGTAGTTGATCAATGGGGGTCCCGGATGTTAGTCACTTACTGATCAAATACCGAAGACCAAGCGGGAAGTTAGGTCATCAGTATTAAACACTCGGACAACCCCTTTAACTAGCTGAAAATTAAAGGGCTGCTGCAGCTAAGGGGAGCGACAGAGCTTTACTCCATTTTAGAATCAGACCACGCAGAGCCCATAGTGGCAGGACGGTTTCGTTTAGGCGTGACTGGAGAAGGTCATGGTGCAGAAATAGAGGTTAGATGACTTAGCTAAAGAGATTACAAAAGATTTCAATGAATTTCTAAATGAACAATCGCTTATACTCAGTTCAATTACGAGAAAGCTCATGAGCATTAAACCGACGGAGGACATGTAATATATGCCTGAAAAGCAGGCTAAACTGGACACACTGAGACTCGGTGAAAAATGTATATTTTATAGAGAAAATGACCTTTTCCTCATTACAGGGCCAACGTCACGAGGCTGCGGTTAACTCTATGAAATCTGTTACATTCCTTTGACATGTTTTTGTAGAATACGGATTTTACAATAAGAAGAGCACAGAGCTAATCCTTAACAAAGGTTTATTATGCTGTAAATCCAATGTGATTTCAAAGGATTACAGTTGCACATGATAGATGGATTGTCACATCAGAAAATCTCCAGGGATGACTTCATAATATGCATCCACACATACACCACCCTAGATATAGGTAATAAATTATCAGTGTAACCTTTCACACTGGAACCTTTCACAGCACATTGATATCGATGATATATTTCTGAGGGGAGTCATTTACTTTTATGTATGCACAACAGGAAAACAAAGTAATCAACGTCATTTTACATTAGTAACAAGGGTTTATTGCATCTGTGTACTAGTGGTGTCTAGGTTTGTGTTCCCCCTCCACCCTGCGATCTGGTGTCATCTGTGTCTGTTTATCCTTTAAAAAAAGGGAAAAAAACAGGTACAGATGACAATAAACATAGCAAAAAGGAGAAGAAAAAGATAAATTATATGTTGTAGAAACATATACAAAAACTTTGGCTCTTCCCCTAGGAGGTTGTAATTTAAGAAAAAAAAAAAAAAACTGGGAGCCACAGGTTGGAAATCACAGTGTTAGGCTAGGGCTACACGGCGACAGTTGTCGCGCGTCACCCGTCGCAGCCAGGATGCCTGAGTAGCGGGGAACCCATAGAGATGAATGGGATCGCCGCGGCAGTCGCAAGAAATCCAACACGGTTGAAATCCAACACGTGAGTACGTTTTCACTGCCTGGCCCTGTCAGTCAATGGCGGGGGCACCACATGAACAGCAGAAAGCAGAGACTTCCTTCACCATTTTCCCCCTGGGTCCATGCCTCTCTGTGCCATCATGTTCTCCACAGGACATTACACCACAGAACCAAGTGGGAAAGAAGTTGCCTCCAAGCTCTCTGCCAATGGCTTAATTCATTTATGTTAAAAGCAGGGGTGTAACTACCATAGCGGCCAACCATGCGACTGCTATGGGGCCCAGGGCAAGAGGGGGCCCAGTCTTAGTTGGGATCATCTCCTCTTCTACTGGGGGTAAAAACTTGGTCAGGACTCTACCCTCTAAAGGAACAACTTTTAGTAAATGAAGCAGTGGAAAAATGGCCCAAGGGTCATTGAAAGGGGTTTAGGCAGAAACCCTTCTGTCCTGTGTGGGGGGCCCGGTGTGATCCTTGCTATGGGGCCCTTACTTCTCTATGTGGCCACTGGTTAAAATAAATCACCATATGCAAAAAATAAATAAATAAATAAAATGAGACGTGAACATCCCCTGACGCAGAGCTTACAACATCTGGAGTACGGGTTGTAGGCAGGCCTAGATTTTAGAGCAAATTAATAGTAACTCCTCTTAGTGGGAAGATAAAACACGTTGGTACCGGAATCACTTTCTATGGTAGTAACGCCATTATCATACATTTCCACATAGGCTTCTCAGACTCACGCCCGTGCCATGGGATTTACATCAAATTAAACAAATATAAAATCGGTCCTACAACAATGTTATCCTTAAGCAGCGGGTTATGTGCAGCAAATTAAATCACATGGCATGAACAGAAGTGTGAGAAAAAATAACAGAAAATATTAATACCCTTTTTAATCATGGCATGTTCTCAAATGTGTGAAATCCTTTATTAGTTTTTTGTTCTCGTAAAAAGGGGGAAAAAAATCAATGTAAAATAATATTTGAAAAGCTTAAGTAAGATGGACGCCTGCATGAATTCTCCCGCGGTGGATATCATGTTACGTTTTTCATTTAGATATTTATCGTCTGAAACAACGTACGTTAATCAGCGCCAGTCCTCGATAGTTTATTATGTGTTTTATTAAATATAGCTGTTCTATCGCTATATAGTGCAAAGGTAATGTTTTCCTTTACTTCTGTACTGAAAATCCTAATGAATAAATCGTAAGATCCTATTTCCTTTCGGGCGGTTCATGCAATCTCAGCTATTTCCAAGCTAAGTCAGCGCACACAAAATGTGCATTAGCGTCAGACTGGACTACTGGAGAACCGGGGAATCCTCCTGTGGGCCCTATGACACTGCCACAGCCTGTCCTGCTCATCCACAGTGCTGTCAGCGCAGTGCTGCTTAGTTATAATGCCAGAGCCCCACAGCCGTGTGTGCTGTCTCTCAGTGACAGGGTTAAGTTGCTTCTGTCTGCGTTTGACAGTAACAGACAGCACATTAAACTGCTGCCTGGGGGAGGGCCACCCCTGGAAAGCTTCAGAGCCCCCAGACAGTGGTACAAGCCTAACGCTGGGCGGCTGGGCCTTCAGCAGTGGGTGCTGTATATAGACGCAGACCCTGCACAGGAAGTCAGTGCATGTTCAGATGAAGCAAGGATAAAGCTACTTTCACATCTGCACTTTCACTTTCCGATATTGAGATTCGTCATAGGATCTCAATAATCTGGGAAAACACTTCCGTTTTGTCCCCATTCATTGTCAATAGGGACAAAACTGAACTGAATGAAACAGATGCACCAGAATGCATTCCGTTCCGTTTGGTTGCGTCCCATGTGGTAAGTCAATGGGGACGGATCCATTTTCTCTGACAAAAAAGAAAACGGATCCGTCCCCCATTGACTTACAATGGTTTTAGAGACGGATCGGTCTTGGCTATTTTAGAGATAATACAACCGGATCTGTTCAGAATGGATGCAGACGGTTTGTATTATCATGACAGAAGCGTTTTTGCTGATCCATGACTGATCCAGCAAAAACGCTGATTTGAAAGTAGCCCAAGATGATTGTAAGGTGCAAGAAACTCAGATATAGTATGCACAAGAGGGATCAAGCGGTGTGGGGGGGGGCTATACTGCAGACATGACCTTATGTAAAGTTTGCAGTGTGGTGTGAGCAAAAATTCAGTAAAGAGGAATTGTGGTGATGACATTCAGCTTTGGAAAAAAAGAGCTGTAGACGTGGACATACTGGGCCAAGGCAGAGGCTCCATAGGAACTAATGTACGACAGCCCTGTACCACTGCTGAGTACAGACACTGCGCACAGTACATCCGACTGCCCCGATCCTCACCGGGGAGAGCCAGTACGCGGCTTGGAGCTCACTCTCCCGGTCTTTAACTTGCCAGATCCTATGGTAACATTTGACCACGGCATTTGAGGTTATCATTCAAAACAGCAGGCAACCAGTAGATATGATGCACCAATTTTAAATGTCCAACCACCAACGCAAATTTACATGGAGCCATCAGGAAAGGGTTAAGGTATAAGTGTTTGGAGTGTTCACGTATTTCAAGTAAGTTAAACCCAACATATGTATGTAGTTAAATATCTACCACAACTTGAAGATTTCAAGGAGGCATCCTCCACATGTTTTGAGTAAGAGTAACCTGTCTATTGACTCGTCCACTATTAGGAACATGTAATGTTAAATATGGAAAACGCATTCTATACTTCAGGGACTGATTGATTACATAGGAAAATTAGGTAAATCAGGAAGGAGGCATCAGGAGGTGGCATAGTAAGGCTTCATGCACACGACTGGTGTTGTCTGATGCCCATATTGCAGCCCACAAACAGATGGTCCAGAATATACGGGCCCCAGCCGTTTGTGCACTGCATCTCTTGAATGGGTACGCAATCCAGAAAGTGCGGTACGGAACGGAGGCCGGACCGTGTCTCCACATTACTTTTTTGTGGTGCAGACCATTGGTTGAAGATCGCAGACGACCACATTCAAGTGAACGGGTCCGTGTCCGCATACAGAAGGCACATAGTCCACAGCACGGGCACAGGCCAACAACGACCGTGTGCATGAGGCCTAAGGCTGATCTTCCCCTGAACATATCAAACTCTGATCCAATAAACACTATGGGGAAAAAAAAAAGATAAAAAAAACCTTCAGAGACGTGTTATTAATGCCAAACAGCACACTTTCCCTTTAGGACTTACAAAAGCACTCAAGTTAACTGTTGCCAGATGTCAAACCATCACATTGGGAGTTTCCAAGGATCAAAACAGTAGCAGATTTAACCCTTCTGTAGGATCCAGCCAAAAGTCATCAACCACTTCTATTACCAGTTGTAGGGAAGACAAGGAACAGAAAGCAAGCGGGGATTCGACGGAAAACAGGGTGTAACATGTGCACAGAGCGAAATCTTTTCTTCTCTTGCAGATCGCGTCCGTCTGATGTAATTATTGAAGGTAATGAAATATGACATGCAGCTTGGCCTTTGACCAGTAAGAAAAACCTTAGCTCCGTTACCTTGCGAACAAAGCCGAAACAGATGTCCTCCTTTCCATGTAGTTTGCTTATGATGACTGTAACACAGAACAGGTCACCGCCTAGAATTATGGAGCTCACTTTCACGCTCATTGCACTATCTGAGAAGAATGCATTTTATTAAATGTGAAAATGGAATCTGGCAGGCGAGTTCTCAGATGATACGGGACTAGATTTTTTTTATTGGGATGGTTTTTGCTTTTCATTATTAAAGAAAACTGTTTAGGGTAGGTTCACACAGATCCAGCAAGCTGAGGAGCAGAGAGTAGCCTGCTTGAGTTCACCGGATCCGGCCTAGTTGGATACTGGTGTCAGTGCTGGACCCCAGGGCATGGGAGCCCACAGCGAGGGCTCTGAGTGCCCCCTCTGGCACACGTGCCATAGGTTTGCCACCACTGCCATAGACTATATTGGGATCAGACAACCACTGCATACAATGGTTTTTGTCTGGCCAAAAGACGGAATTACTTTGGAAAACGGCTGGATCCCCACTGGATCCCATTATAGTGAATAAGGTACGGCGGCAAATGGCAGTATATGGCTAGGTCAACTTTGTTGACTTATGGTAGGCTGTTCTCTGAACAGGTACGGTGGTGAACGGCAGTATACGGCTAGTCGGAACCTGGTGACCTATGGCAGGCTGTTCTTTGCCGGAACAGCCTGCTGAATCCGTTTAATGCAAGAGTGAACCTACCTTTACCAACCTATAACATAAGTGATGTAGGGAGGGGCTGTCTAGGGATGTCAGGATAGGCCAGCTTATAGAGGACCTCTCCCCTCTCCTGACATGTCTGTTTTAATATCTCCATGTATTTCTCATGTAATAACAGTTCTGGAACATCTATTCTTATGTCTGTATGTTGTGTCATTCCTTTATTATTTCTACTAGAAGTAATTAATTGCTAGCAGTCTGCAGTAAGGGTACAGAGGGGAGGTAATCAGTTGGGTGAGCATGGTAGCACTGATTGGATAGAGTCAGTCTGTGCAGGGACACACCCCCAACTGGTTACCTCCCCTCTGTACCCTTACTGCAGACTGCTAGCAATTAATTACTTCTAGTAGAAATAATAAAGGAATGACACAACATACAGACATAAGAATAGATGCTCCAGAATTGTTATTACATGAGGAATGCATGGAGCTATTAACACAGGCCTGTCAGCAGCGGTGAAAGGTCCTCTTTATCCTCAGGGGATCCAACACCACTCTGATCTGTGTAGCTTCATCAATGGCAGTCGGCCCCACAGCTACACAGCACTATCAACATTGGAGCACTGGGAGCATTGACTTGGGACCAACAGTGCTAATTTTATAATAGGATGAGCTCATATATGCTAATTATCTCACAGGGTGTGCATACTGTATAGACACACAAAGTCCCTTTGGATCTGTACTGTGAAAACGTAGGTGTACAGTATGTTGCCGTAGTATACCTCTGAAGACAGCATATTACAGAGATATTCTTCAATAGATGCAAAGCTTCATGGGTTGCACCAGATGGATAATGCCACCACAGATATGTATGCCTCTGTATGAAATTGGAGGCAATTGAAGGTACCATGGGGACCCTTACACTTCAATGGATGCTGTATTGCAGCTATTTACAACTTGAATTTTGCATAAAGGGATGAGTATGATTATTAAACAATGTGCAAACGGATGAAATGGAATGGTTAGCTTGATATAGCCATCATCTAGTCATATTATTTACAGTAGAGCCACGAAAGAGAGAGTTAACCTGCTAAACACTGCCATACTGGACTATACTCATTTACCCGCCTACAGTCTAATGTAAATGGGGTTAGCCTAATAGTTCCCTGACAACCCCCACTGGGAAAACAGGCAGGTTGGTCATTTGTTAGTTGTCAGTTGCTTATCACTTCCTCGCTATTGAAATACAACAAGCGCTCATCCAAATGGGGGAGGTGAGGACGGCTATCTCATGTGTATAGGTCTACAAAAGCAATATCACATTAAATGTGGCCACTTGTCACTAGATTAAGCGTTAATGGAGCATAGATTAACTATTGGAGAGTCAGTACTTTCCGTGGGGTAATTACTTTCAATGGAGCATATCAAATAAATTGGGGTATAACGTATGGCACGTATGCTTAAATAAAGTAGAAATAATGGACCTCATTGTGTTCAGCCATTGCTAATACATTCTCCTACTTAAAGATCATGTGCACTGTGCGGAATATATTTCTAAGTAATCCAGAGGTAGGTCCAGGATGGGTGGAGGTAAAAGCAAGGAATCTGACCCTAACAGTCCCAGTGATTTATAGGAGAATGTTTACACAGTGTACGGGGAGGACTTCTCATGTAATTGTACTGTAAATCCACCATCCATGAAACAGAACCATTGAGACCACGCACCTCTATGGATACAATTCTATAAAGGCCTAAAATCTGACCGGCGGAGTCCCGCAACAGTACAATCCCATCTCGAGTGCTCAGTGGTAATACAGGGCCACAATGAGGGCCACAAAACGAAGCAACGTCCACGGAGCCGCTCTGGTGGCCTTGGAGAGCCGCCCTGGCTGGCACTGTCCCTTTGCTACTAGGTGGAAAGAACCTAAGCAGGACTCCTATCTGTAGAGGAAGGGCAATATTAACAAGGAGGTGAGGTATTGGATTGTGGAGGGGGGTAGAGAAACTCAAGACCAAAATCAGGGCCCATTTTTAACTTAGCTCTCGTCTTCTCTCTACACCACTATGAGGGACTTGGCTCAGATTATGTTATTGTAATAGGGGGGTACTATCTATCCTTGAGGAGTGAGCGCCTTAATCGGCATGAGGAGACTTATAGGCCATTCATGCTCCTCTGTAATTCAGGGAAGAACATGGGCTGTTAACAAGCTCTGCCTCTAATGCCTCCAGATGTAAGTCAATGTTCAGCTCTTTAAATAAGCCTTGAGAGATGACTTGGATATTAAATAAGCCAGCACCCCATCTGAAGACAGCTGTATCGGGGTGATTGCCCCTCATCAGTACAGGGCAGAGAGTACTGGCTTAACTGGGTGATAGGCCTGTCAGAGTCAGTGGGGTACTATTTCTCCTTGGGGAGAGAGTGCCTTAATTGGCGTGAGGAGACTTATAGGCCATACATGCTCCTCTAGAATTCTGGGAAGAAAAGTCATGCAAATGAGCCCTTAACAAGATCTACCTCTCAAGACCAACTTATCTGATCTATTATCTCTTCTGGAGCTGACTGAAGATGCAGTTGTCCTCTAGACAGCCATCCTTTACCTGTGTCTTATCACCAAAGTCACAAAACATGCTTAAAGAAGAACTCCCGCAAAAAATTTGATTCCATGTCCTGCTAGAAATGTACATGATGTAATCTGCAGTGAATGTCATTTTCTTACCAGTAGCTGAATTTTTGAGTTATATAATCCTGAAGTTTCTTATCTGTGTCATGTGACTAGGAATTAGACCCACCAACTCACACAGCACCTTATGTGTGGACAGGAAGTCTAATTTTCTATGCATTCCTATGGGAGCCTCACTTTCAGTCTCATAGGAATGAATAGAGAAGTGACTGGCTGGCTGTCCTGGGTCAGTTGGGACCTGCCTACCATCTAATGTGTATGGTGGTGCTTAGGTCATGTTGGATACTTTAGTATTCATGGAAGATAAGAGCAGCTTGGGAACCCCAGGTGGGCGGCTGCCTTTAGTACAACCTTAAATATAGACTTTAACCTTCCGTGAATATCTGCAGTGCAGGGTACATCTTCCTTTCTCCATATTTTGGGATATCTTTAAGTCACACACAGCTCTTTTATTGTCTACATCAAATCCTCTTTTCTTAGCCTCTGAGTCTGCCAACATGAAGCATTATTTATCTTTACTTGTAAGAGACCTGACATGTGCCTTCTGAAAGAGGATACTGCGTACTGTACCTTTAACCTTGACTCTGAGCACAATCTTAATTTTGCATGCAAGCAGAGGTTAAAAAATGGATGACCTCTTGGCGGAGACTGGGGGGTGGGTTTTGACTGGTTTTATTTATGAAGAGACTGAGAAATTCTGACATAAAATGCAAGTCCCATTATTCATGTGCTACATGACAGAAGATTGGTCTAGGTAATGCATGAGCGCAACACGCACATTTCCTCATTTCTAGGTCTTGTTCACAAAGAACAAAATGGAGTGAGGTAAAACGGCGTAATGCCGCACATCATGTAGTGCTTTGTAAAAAAAAAAAAAAGGGTGGAGTTTGCGGAATGTATTCCCTTGCTGCATTGTATTTTTTTAAAAAAATCATTATATCGTGGGCCAATTATCAAGAAGGAGGCTCCTTCCCAATAATAGTCCTGTCCTAAAATTGTCGCCGCAATAATCCAAAAAATCACGCACTCTCTTGTATGGTTGCTCTTAAGGATTTAATGAAAAACTCAATATAAGAGTATAAGGTTTAGCTCAATTCCATTGATACGTGGTTGTAGTGTTATCTACAAATCTGTAAATTATCTGCGAATCTGTGAGACGTTTCGGTCCAATATGACCTTCTTCAGTCTTTCGCAGGAATCAGGAGTAGGGTAGCGTGGTAGAAGACCACGTGTGGATGACTGCAGACTGCAGAGAAAATTGTCGCCGATCACCTGATGTAGGGAGCAGGCAATTATCGGGTACAAATAAATCGTGTTTGCCCATGTAAAGGCGATTCATTTGTTCCTGATAATTGCCTGCTCCTTATATCCGGTGATCAGCGACAGGACAATTATTGGGAAGGAGCCTCCTTCTTGATAACTGTCCCCATCGTTGGTCCATGTAACGGGGCCTTTACTGTAACAAAAACAACAGTTACCAAGATATGCTTTGCAAAATGTTCCTTATCCAGTCCAACACTGAGCATTTTGCCCCTTTCCTGACCAGACACTTTTTTTTTCTTTTTGGCACACTTGGTTTTGAAAGCTGTAACTTTTTTTTGTAAGATTAATTTTATGCCATTTTTTATTTTATTATTTTTTATTTTCATTTGTATATAACAAATGAAAATGAAAAATAATAAAATAAAAAATGGCATAAAATTAATCTAAATAAATCTAGAAAAATGTAAAGAAAAAAAGGAAACAACAGACTGTTATCCATTTCAATTTGTTTAAAAAATGTTTTTATAGCATTAATGCAACTAAAATAGATAGCGAGAGAGATAAAGAGAAAAGGGGAGGGGCTTTACCTTAAGGCCAGTGACTTCGAGTCTCCGCGCTTCGCCAAGGGAAGGTCTGATAAAGCTCAAAGAGCACAAAAAAAGGTTGCCTGGTACGTTACACATCCTAGTCCGCTTGTTGATTTTTAAAATTAATAAAGTGCTCAAGTTAAAATTTTGGTGAGTGCTGCTTTTTTCTTTTTACTTTAAGATTTTTAAAATACATTTTTACTTTGTTTCCCTTTTCTGTTACAATCATTTAAGGTTATGGTTGCTAGGGGCTAACAGCAGCAGTTTGGGCTAGCGGTGGTTATTTATTTCTTTTTATTTCTTTTGTTTTGTCTCTTGTAACTGGAGCTGACACATTAGCCCCGGTTCCAGGAGGGACACAGTTTCATGAGTTGCATCTAGGTCTGCTAAGACACAGCAGCTCTTGCAGTTACTCAGGACTCAGCGATCACTTGATAGCATTGATTGCTGCTGTCTGATCCGCATACACAGCGCTCATTATGTCCTGAATATACAGCAATGGGAAAGGCAGGAACGGCAAAAAAAATAAAAAAATCTCTGCCTTCTCTGTCTCCTTGCAGAGAAAAATATGAGATAAAAATGAGGAAAAGGAAAGTCATTTTATATCTTCATCGAAACGCATGCTAAAGAACAAGTTACATAGGAGGTCAATCAAGTGGAGGTGGAGAGCCTTAGGAAACAGTGCAGGGGAACTAAGGTGAATCGAGTAGCAAGGGCTTACCCTCAGAAAATGCAAAGCAGTCTCAATGCAGCATGTTATAGAGCGGAAGAAGTTGAGCAGATTGATATATGGTTTTATAGGAAAAGATTCAGTAAAACCTGTAATTCTTACATTTATATCTCTGCTTTTTCTACTTCCTGTGAATACTCGTCGGTACAGGAGGGAGGAGTACTATGAGTACTACTCCCAGGTATTTATATTT
This sequence comes from Rhinella marina, assembly GCA_900303285.1. NCBI lineage: Eukaryota > Metazoa > Chordata > Amphibia > Anura > Bufonidae > Rhinella > Rhinella marina. The sequence continues at coordinate 717,190 of ONZH01009327.1, read as the reverse complement.
CCTTTTCCACCAATGATCAAGGAAAGCAGCCAATTTGATAATTCTAGGATATTGATGCCTGAGACACTCTTAGGAAACAATGACCAAGATGGATCAACGACCACCAGAACATTTGATCTGGATCAGCGAGGTAAGTAGTGTTGTGTTTTTTTTATATAACATTTCAGTTTGGGTTTTTTTTTTATGTTGTAATTTTAGTCCGGCCGCCTCTCGGCATGTTTGCCCTGCCGCAGCTCCCGCTTGCCCCATTATTGTGAATGGGAACAGAGCGTTGTTCCGGCCGCAGGCGTGCAGTAGCGGGAGCACGGATCCACCCGCCGGAACAGCATGCCGGACACCCGTGCTGCCAGTGTGAAAGTAGCCTTAATTGGTAGAATGAATGCAATTTTAATTCAAAGGGCACAAATATTAGTAAACGATATTAACATTTACTACTTAGAATATATGCAGATTATATTAAAAAAACATTCAAACATTAGTAACAAAAGAAGAACTGTATCCACCTGATTACTTAGCGTTTAATTCTGTTCACTGCAAATACGAAACGTAATTTACAGCTTTGCTGACATTTATAACTGGCTCAATTAAACTGTAATTACAATTTTTGTGGGAGGTTTAAAGGGAATATCTAAAGTGCGGTATTTATAATTCAGATAGACACAAAACACACATAGAATCTGGGAAGCCTCCGCTTTGTATGACATACAACACATACAATCCATTCACTTCTCCAGAAGGATCAATTAAATAATGAAAGCCCTGATGAACCCACATTAAATTACTAATCATTGCTAGTCCATTTAGGTAGAGGCATCCCTAATGAAGGGCGCACCTTCTGATGATTTGGATTGCATTTTCACTAATGCATAGAGCAGCATCTACATATTAGTGTCTGCCTTTGCAAATCAGACCTGAATGATCAATGTGGAAACAAATAATCTCTACAACAGTAGTGCCTTAATATTTATGTTTTTGCTATTGCTATTGTCCTTAAATCCCGAGACACTTTATAAGACTATTCTTAGGGCCCATTCACACAACCGTATGAATGGGTCCGCATCTATTCCGCAATATTGCGGAATAGATGCGGCCCCATTCACTTCTATGACAGCAGGCAGCCACGCACGGAGCTAGCTGCATAAAAAATAGAACATGTCCATAAAAAAACAGAACATGTCCTATACTTGTCCGCAACAGAGGACAAGTATAGGCATTTATCAATGGGGCATCCGGCCGAGTGTTCTGCAACGTTGTGTTTTTGCGGACCCGCAATACTAAGGTCGTGTGAATGGGCCCTTAAACCTCTAAGGCCAGTGTGCAATCCATGTGCCATTGCCCTAAAACCCGAACTGCCCATCATTCAAAACAGATAAATCTCAGCAACTCCCATAGCAGTGAATAAAAAGGAAGATGCACTTGAGCGTTGTAGTTTCCTTCAGTTTGGGGGGACCTGTTCTGGTTATAGGAGCAGGTCCCAGAGGTGGGACCCACGCCTATCTGACATAGGTGCCAACAATGTCTAATCTGGGAATATCCCTTTTAATAGTTTGTATTATATACTTACATATAAACCAGGAGTCCAAGTAGATAGAAGATGTGGTTGGAGCATGCCTAAGACCTGAAGAGATGTCCTCTTGGTATAACATGGGCAGATATTTATTAATATTCATAATTCGCACATAGTGCTGACTAAATGTTGAATCAAATACTATTCTTTGTACATTTATGAAGCTAAAAGGCAAATTTCTAAAACAACCACTTTATGATTTTAAGCCTGGTTCTCCTAAATTATATGGAGCCATCCCTCGAATTGCAGGATTTACTGTGACTCATGGAAAACACCATGGAGCTCTAGCCTATAATTATGTACACTGAAACTTCTCCACTTTGAGAAGACCACCCTTTTTCACTGAGACATATTTTCATTTCCATCATATACTATAGTACCAGTCATCTTGACTTGACTGAGAGGACCACTACTCTTGTTTTAATGTGAATTCAACGATTTGAGAATAAATAGGCTTAATAGGCTAAGTGATAAAATATTAATAAGTAAAAAATTAAATAAGTAAAAAGTGTGCTTAAGGTAAAAGAGACAAATCAGATACAAAAATAAATAATATAATCAATCACATAGCCTGCACAATACAATATGGGAGGGGAGCCTCCTGTTGCCATGTCGTAGCACATGGCCAACACTCCATCATGTTACATGACAGAGATAGGAACCTTACAACATCCTACCTAGATGGTGTTCCCGGTGGAGTTCCAATGAAATTCCCTGATGCAGAAAAGTTTATACCTTTGCGTCCCTCCTCTTAAAGATGTCCAGTGTGCAACATGCATGTCTATGAGACAATCACTCACAAATGTGGCCTTCTCAGCTCAATGGGGGGTTTTGAATGTCACACCTCTAAAAGACTGTAAGTGGCTAAGAGCCACAGACAAGTATAATGCAATATGTAACAGCATGCCCTTGTATAGTAGATGCATGATACAAATGAAGAAAAATATCAAATGGATCATATTACCAATGTCAGGATAATAAACATAACTGTAAAGGTAGCCATGCACCATCCATAGTTGTCAGCTAAGAATATATATTTGTTGTCAGTGGGGACAGAGTCACTGCCAGACACTTCTGGTTCTCCTCTTTGTCTCTCAGGCGAACAAAAGGATTAGGCAAAAAAACTAACTTTATGTGATCCCTCTCTTCCCCAACGTCATCTGTCGGGGGAGAGTCAGGGGCTCCCCATAAACATTTGATTTCAGCTGGTGGGTTTGCCCAACAAGACACAAATGTGTATAGGGCTTTAACAATTGGAAACAGTAATAAAATATTAAAAGCAGACATAAAAATAGAGAAGACCTAGCTAAAGGGAAGACGAAACCTGCATCCTGTTCTCATCACACTCATATCAGTCCTAGCAAGATACAAATATGCTAGAATTTTAAGTCAATCCATATTTTACGTAAACAATATGCCACTTAGAGACTGTCATTAAAACCAAAATGGATCATAAATATTCCAAAAACAGTTTAAAGAATGAAATATTCGGTGTCAAACAGATGAAAGGTATAGGTTACATATTATAGCATCTAATGCATGAGATTGCGGGAGCATTATCTGCGGAGAAAAAAATGTGTATGTGACAAGCACTCACTGAAATACTGGAATCATATTGTCAGACAATGATAAGCAATGATATAAAAGCAACTCTTAGAAGAAATTCAAGGTGAATCAGTTATTTTCTACCAAATATTAAAACAAAATTCTTCAGCGATGCGACGCTACAGCCTAACAATATCTCAAGAGTAATTTATTAAACGCACAGACACATACAGAGCCTGTGCCGTGTGCAGCTTCAGGAGTCGCACATTCATCACGTGCGCAGAAGAGGGCTAGACGGTGACATTGAAAGTGGTTTGACAATCCTGCACCCATAGAGGCGCACTGAGTCCGAGGCTGGTATCAGATGGAGCGAATGGTGAGCACCAACATATGGCACCAATGTGACTCCCTCACAAAAAGAAATTTTTGAGATGTAATTTTGTTATAACTTTGGCTGTAATTTTCCTCAAAGGATAGCATTAAAGGCTCTGCAGACCTTAGCACGGATTGTTCTTTTTTACATTACTTTCTTCTGAAATGTAAACTTAAAGAAGATTTTTTATTTTCTTACCTGTTAGAAAGGTACATGATATACTCTGTAGTGAATGTAATCTTCTCATCAGAGACTGTATTTGTGAGTTATCCACTCTCTTCTAATTGTAGCTGGGTCATGTGACCAACACCCCTGACCCAGGACAGGAAGCCAGTCACTGCTCTATTCATTCCTATGAGAATGACTATGTAGGAATACATAGAGAATTAGACTTCCTGTCCACACATAAGATGCTGTGTGAGTTGGTGAGTCTGATTGCTGGTCACATGACACAGATGAGAAACATCAGGGAGATATAACTCACAAATACAGACACTGGTAAGAAAATTACATTCACTACAGATTACATCATGTACCTTTCTAGCAGGACATGGAATAAAATTGTTTGCAGGAGTTCTTCTTTAAAGGGGTTCTTTAGCTTTTTCTATCTTGGTGATCTATCCTTTGAACAGGTCATCAGTATCAGTGGGGGTCCGAAACGCGGAATCCCTGCCGATCAGCTGTTTGAGAAGGCATCGGCCTTCTCGTTTCCCGCAGGCCAGTGAGATCATGTCTGTCAGTGGCCTGGGAGCTACTCAGCCCCATTCACTTCAAGGCCATGTGACACAGTTTTGGTTTTGACCTCACTGGCCTGCAAAAAGATGCAAGAAAGCCGCAGCGGTACTGCACGTGCCACTGCCTTCTCAAACAGCTGATCAGCCGGGGGGGGAACAATGTGTGGTCAAGATTAAATGGTCCCTTTAATTCCTATCTGGCCAAATAATCTAAAAGGTATAATCATGGACACATCAACATATTATATTAATTATCTGACGCCATTTTAAAACACAGAATGCGTCTTCCTTTAACATTCCTCCTTCTTGGCCATTACAGCGCCATCTCCTGCGCTAAGGCTGTACTGCGCGGCAGAACTTCTTCACAAGGAAGCCGCTCCCTGTCCTTTGTACCTGTGGACCATTTGTTTTCTAAGAATCCTGTGTCACCGCAAAACTGCAGAGCTTTTACATCTACTCTTCTGCCAAGCGGAAGGCTAAACTTTCAAGTTTAAATTTCGAGATGTAAGGTGGAAAGGCAATACAGTCCTCCCCACCTGGCAGGAGTTTCCAGGCGACATAATTTTACCAGCTGCCGTACTTTGATTTAGTTGAAAAGAAAACCAGCGTTGAAAGAAAATAGAAAGTGCTAATGGCATAATGAGCATTAGAGTATCGCTAGATTTCTAATGTGCAAATAAATAAACACTTCAATGGCTTGTAAATGCCCCAGGGCAGAAAGAACATCTGAGATCTGAGAGCAGCTGAGAGGACATTAAACATTTCATTTGCATGTGTGGCTGGGAGAAAGGCGGCAGTATATTATGACATCGTAGGGTAACACAATAAGGAGGTTCTGCCTTTCTTCTTGTGTTCTTACAGGAGACTATCCATTTTTAATATCTGACCACATTAAACGGATACAAGAGTATCTAGCTCATCTATGACAATTATCAGTAAAAGGCCACAGCCTGCTTCAAAACTTCTCCTATACATTGCAGACAATCTATTTCTACTTATGTATGAATCTAATATCCATTCAGTTGCTTTGTTATTTCTATAGTTATTATTAATGGGGTTGTCCAATCAAACCAGCCCTTGAATCTGAATACTTTTAGAAAATAATTAAAAATTTTGTCTAGCCAATGAGTTATTCGATAAAATCCAACTGTATAGCGCCACCTGCTGTTTATCTTTTCCTTGTCTCTCTGTCCACCTAACTGAGGAGGACGCACATGTTCAGTCCCATTGTCCAACTGCACCAGTCCTACCTACTGTCAGAAGCTATGACATTTAAAGGACACGTCCATGGGAAAGTATACGCCCCCTGAAATGCCAGTTTGAAATAAATCTGGCAAAGCATAGGAGCAATGAGTGAGGAGATCTCTGGATTCATAGGAGGTACAGGGCTGGCTCTAGCTTTGTTAGAAAGAGATTGTCACGTCCTGTATGATGTCTGAATTTATTTAAATTAATTATGGGATAACACCTTTAATATCTGTAACTTATATAGTTCTGACATATTCCACCGTATACCCGGTATATTTACTCCTACCTGTCCTGTCCCCCAGTATAAATATCATATCATTTTCCTTAAACATACATGGTAGGGCCTACTTCATAGGAAACCAACTGACCTATAAAAAGGCTCTGACACCAGGGTCAACCCAATAAAACCAGACAAAAGAAAGGTATAGCTTTAATCAGCATGACGAGCCCTACCATCCAGTATGTCTGGTTTAATAGGGTTGATCCTGGTGACAGAGCCGCTTTAAAGAACTCCCACAAAAATTTTTATTCCATGTCCTGCTAGAAATGTACATGATGAAATCTGTAGTGAATGTCATTTCTCTTACCAGTGTCTGTATTTTTGACTTATATAATCCTGAAGTTTCTTATCTGTGTCATGTGACTAGGAATTAGACTCACCAACTTACACAGAGACTTATGTGTGGACAGGAAGTCTAATTCCCTATGTATTCCTATGGGAGCCTCACTCTCAGTCTCATAGGAATGAATAGAGAAGTAACTGGCTTCCTGTCCTGGGTCAGCTGGAGGTCAGGGAGTTGGTCACATGACAAAGCTACAATAAGAAGAAAGTGGAAACTCTCAATTAGAGTCCCTGATGAGAAGATTGCATTCACTACAGATTATATCATGCACCTTTCTAACAGGTCAGAGAATAAAAGATTTTGTGGGAGTTCTTCTTTAAGTGTGTTTTTGGAGTCCAAAGGAAATCCTGTAATCACAGCAGGAATCTGTCACATTAATGCTAACCAAGATTACTTAAACATATTCCTGGGTTCCCTACAGATAATGTCACTGAAGATCACACTGCTGCAAAGCCACGATACTAATCATAAAGCCACATTACTGCAAAAATTAGCTTTTCTGGGCTAACTCTTCCACAAACTGAAATGCATAACTAAGGTAACACCAGATCCACGTGACCCTAAATGATGGCCGTGAGTGGCAGAGTTCATGAATATGGTGATGCATAAACATAAAGTATATTAGAAATTCACATACATTTCATTGTGCAATGTTTAAGCTTTATTTGCATGATTCTGTACGACCCTCTTATGAAGCACCCTAATATTAACATATTCAGTAGGTTTAGCAAATGTGAATCTGTTCTTCAATCTCCACCTGTTACCACCATGTCATTTTTAGATCCAAAACACTGTGTTAATAAGTTCCTTAAAATAGCTAAATAACGGCTGGAGCTTTTTTATTATTATGATTATGATTATTATTATTATTATCATTATTATGATTATTATTATTATTATTATTATTATTAGCTCCCCCTGTATAGATAAATAATAAAAAGGTAAAATTCTGCCTGCTGGCAGCTGCCACTAGGGGGAGCTTAGGAGCTTACTGCGTGCTGATGAATAGTTGAATTTAATGTATGCCCAGTATGGGGTAAGCTCCCTCTAGTGTCTGTAGCCGTCAGCTACAATTTCACCTTCCAACACTATATCAACTCTATGGAGCTCCAACCACCATAAGGAATTTAAAAAAAAAAAATCATCACAGTATTTTTCACCCATTAAAAGAAGTGAAAAAAACAAAACAGTGTCCAATGGTTGATATTCACTTTTAATGTATAAATGTATTTTTTGTGACACACTGGGTTCCTTTTTGTTTTTAAGGGGTTTTGCTTTTTTGATGTACTTTTTGGTGGCATTTTTTAAACCCTAAGATGTATTTTTATTTTATTTTTTTTTAATCACAACATGGCGTTTTTCCCTGGTATTTATGTCCAACAGACGTCTTGGTTGCAGTGTGTTGCAATTTTTAATGCCATTTTTGGTAGTAATGTGTTTTTACTATACTGCTCTACGAAGGAAGTGACCTTAAAGGGAGGTACATAGTTTCCTAAAAAAAAAAAATAATACAATGCATACAAAACCATCAATAAATAAAAATGTAAAACACACTATATGGGCACAAATGCCTCAAATAGGCATCAACACAAAAGCCTTTTTCACACGACAAGTCATCTTCCCTTTACAGATCCAGTAAAGTGGGGGGTTTGCTAAAAATTCCCCATTCTTGCACAACCCCTTTAGGGCTCATGCACACGAACGTATTTTCTTTCCGTGTCCGTTCCGTTTTTTTTTTGCGGACCGTGTGGGAAACAATTCATTTCAATGGGTCCGCAAAAAAAACGGAAGGTACTCCGTCTGCATTCCATTTCCATATGTCCGTTTCGCAAAAAAAAATAGAACATGTCCTATTATTGTTCGCATTACGGACAAGGATAGGACTGCTCTATTAGGGGCCGGCTGTTCTGTTCCGCAAAATATGGAATGCACACGGACGTCATCCGTATTTTTTGCAGTTTTGTTTTTGCGGACCGCAAAATACATACGGTCGTGTGCATGAGGCCTTAATCAGATCCATCATGATCTTCTTTGAACCCTTATGTCATTTTGTAATCATTGTGTCAGTAAGTTTAGATCAGCTGCAGGACAAAAAGTTCTGCCAAAAAAAAAAAAAATCTACAAACAACACAAAGTGCTATAGTCTCTCGGTTATCGTATAAAATATGTTATGTCTAGTATAGATTTTTTAGGTTTCTGCTTTTTGTGTGTGTGTTCCATGTAGATGAGTGAAGTGTACTTGTAATTCGCAGCAGCACAAATATGCCTGTCCGCTGGCCTGGAAAGCATTAGATATGCCTGTGGAAGCACTCTGCCCAGCTGCTCATTAGAACGGCATTAGTCTGTAAGCTCCACTAGCAGGATGGCTGGTTCAGTTTGCTGTGTTTGATGTACTTGAAAGGTTGGTGAATTTATAGCAGGATAACACACAGTGCAGCACCTATTTATGAGTTCATCATTTGCCCCAAACCCCCTGAAAGTGCCTTGGGTTAGCGTGTGATCAGAAGTCACTCCTTCGCTGCAGTGCTGAGCATAGAAAACTTAAAAGCATTAATAAAACTATGACTTATAAATTACTTCATCTTAGTCACCTTTTTTTAAAATGGGGTTACAGAGGCCAGAGTAAATTTATTTTTTAAGTGGTTTCAGAGATTTGATAGGGTCAAGTTTGAAACATTGCACTCTGTAAATCATCTCATGCGTGTCTGATTGATGTTACAGCATCACAACATCGCCACGTATTGATTTCAGGTCTCCGTTTAGGGAAGTTTTTGTTTGTTTGTAAGAAAATTTAAAAAAAAAAAGAAATTAAAAGAGAATAATATATTAATAGAGACAAATATGATATTCAAAAGTACAGCAACTTTGCCTGGTTCAGAGGCTACAAAGTATCTGCTGATATTATGTTTATTTATTCGTCTTAACTGGCTCACAATGCTCCAAAAAATGTTTTTCTTTTTTAAAGTATTACCTCACTGATCCCCCTGGAAGCCATTCCTGGGAACCCCGCCTATCTCTGCTTCCTGGTCCAACAAAACAAACGACTGTTTCGAAAGTGACCTGCTTCATCCGGTGATTGGTTGAGCAGTCTGTCTCCTGTGTTGTGAAAACATGCGGATTTTTATCTTTATGTAACTCAGGCAGTTGGAGCACCAAGGGGCGGGCTGTAGGGCTTTGAGCACCGCTACAGCTATACCACTGTGCTCAGTACATTCATCCCTCCCCTTTGATTGACAAGACTAATAGCCAGTGTCATACATAGAGAAGTAAGGGCCCCATTGCAAGGATCAGACCAGCCCCTCCCCCCCACAGGACAGAAGGGTTTCTGCCTAAACCCTTTTCAATGACCCTTGGGCCGTTTTTCCACTTCTTCATTTGCTAAAAGTTGTTCCTTTAGAGGGTAGAGTCCTGACCAAGTTTTCACCTCCAGCAGAAGAGGAGATGATCCCAACTAAGACTGGGCTCCCTCCTGCCCTGGGTCCCATACCAGTCACATGATTTACCAAAATCATGCAATACTAGGGATCTTGTATGACTTTCATAAAATCAACTGACATCAATGAGACACCAGGTACCATTAGACAAGGCTATTAACCTTATCAAACAAAGGGTAGGAGGGAGAGTGCTGAGCACTAGCAGCGTAGATGTAGCAGTGCTTAAAGTGCTACTGCCGTCCCTCTGGAGCTCCAACTGTCTGATTTGCGTAAAGATAAAAATCCTCATATCTCCACAACTCTACAACTTACACGGATAAATAAGGCATTGTTTTAATGAGCCTCATCAACCCTAGACAAGAGAAAAAGAATATTATGTATTTCTCCAGCTACTATGTGAAGGAATGTTTCTACTGATATCTATCTATGATCTATCTATCTATCTATCTATCTATCTATCTATCTATCTATCTCATATCTATTTATCTACACTGATGAGAATCTGCATAACTAATCAGAAGCTAAATAGTTTCAAGTCCAATTTATGTATGAGATAGCCAAGATGATTGTCTATAAAATGATGGTGGTCTCACGTTCCAAGCTGTAGTGGATGGTGAGATATGGAGCCTGAAGTCAAAAGTTCAAAACATTGTTACCCTTTTGATCTTCAGAGTATCTATCTATCTATCTATCCATCTAATATCTTCTATCTATCTAATATCTATCTATCTATCTAATATCTTCTATCTATCTAATATCTATCTATCTATCTATCTTCTATCTATCTCATATCTATCTATCTATCTAATATCTTCTATCTCATATCTATCTATCTATCTATCTCATATCTATCTATCTATCTAATATCTACCTACTCTATCATCTATAGTATCTATCTATTTAATATCTACTTACCTACCTCATATATATATACACTTACTCCTATGAATTTATCTATACTGAATATACCTATTATTATTATTATTTTAAGTGCTGTTAATTCCAGGGCTCTGTACATCTAAAGGGGGTTATACTTACATAGTATAAATCATAGCAAGCACACTAAGATTTAAAGGGGTATTCCCATCTCACACATGTAGTTTGTATAGTTAGAGATAGCCATACCAATATTATTACTAATAGAATGTATTTATATAAAATGTACCGTTTAGAAGATTTTCCTATTTGTATATCCATTGTCCCCACACATCAGTCAGGCCGTTGCCCCTAGTTACGACCACCGCAGCCATGTAGTAGTAGTGGCCGGCTTGCTCTTGTTCAAACCTGCTCTGAGGTAACTGCTGTATTGTGAACACACATTACATGAACATGCGGAGACACATCTTAGGGTTGTAGCATTTTTGTCTGCACTTCCAAAACACAGAGAAACGGATCCTGTTCCAAGATCAATTCATCTCTATGGAGCAGGATCCGTTTATAAAGTCTGCGTTATGGACGGATCTTGACCTTTGCGTTTTGGACTGGTGGACTGATGTGAAAGTACCTAAGATGTGTCTCGACATGCTCATGTAATGTGCGTTCACAATACAGCAGTTACCTCAGAGCGGGTTTGAAAAGGAGCAAGCCGGCCTCCACTTCTACATGGCTGCGGTGGTCGTAACTAGGGGCAACGGCCTGACTGATGTGTGTGGGACAATGGATATACAAATAGGTAAATCTTCTAAACGGTACATTTTATATAAATACATCCTATCAGTAATAATATTGGTATGGCGATATCTAACTATACAGACTACATTTATGAGATGTGAATACCCCTTTAACTTATTAACAGAATGATACAGAGGTTGTGAGGACTCTGCCCATGAGGGCCTATAGTTTACCCTATTACCTAAGTATAGGCTAGGTAACTATAAAAGTTGACCTTGTCTGGGTCACCTTGCCATATGGCACCCATCACAAATGGGAAGTAACAGCTGGTATTCATGCAGGTGATGGAACCACTGGTCATTTCAGGGGTTTCAGCAGCAAGCGATTTGCACACTGGATAATATGTGTCTTGTCTGAACGATGCAAATGAGAAAATAAAAAAATGCCTTTAGCAAGAGCTGCATGATAATTCCTACACCTTGCATAAATGTCACAAATCTGTGCACTGAATAGTATATCTGCAATATCTGTGACTTATAGACTAGCCCAAGAACACAACCTTGTAGAAGGCACTTGGGATACGCAATGCCCGTTGATGTCACTGCAGGGAAGTTTAAGCCAACAAGGATCCTGAGTGCTGCAAACAAGATTATTTAAGCACCGTCCTGTTATTGTATCTTCTGGGAAACCTGATGCCTGTACTCACATGTGTTCCTGTTGATGGGCATTGATTTTTTTTTCCATTTAAAATAGTAAACTGCAGAAATCATTCAAAGACAGCAAGCAATCCGAGGATCACACAATCCCAGGGAGATTCATGGTCTTCAGTTAATTTCCCAGAGACAAAACATGCAGAGCGCATTACACAAGTATTGATAACTACTTTGTGCAAGTGTCGTTTGTTATCGCATTCATAGATGCTAAAAGCCTTTCCGCCTTATCAATAGACTTTCTACAGCTCATCAAGTGGATGCATGTTGCATCATAACTTTAATAATCTACTAAAAGAATATCTAAGCTGAGATTAATTGGAGATCTATGCAAAAGAACTCCCGCAAAAAAATTTATTCTCTGACCTGTTAGAAAGATGCATGATATAATCTATAGTGAATGTAATCTTCTCATCAGAGACTGTATTTGTGAGTTATCCCCTCTCTTCTAATTGTAGTTGGGTCATGTGACCAACTCCCTGACCTCCAACTGACCCAGGACAGGAAGCCAGTTACTGCTCTATTCATTCCTTTGAGACTCAGAGTGAGGCTCCCATAGGAATACATAGAGAAATAGACTTCCTGTCCACACATAAGATGCTGTGTTACCTGGTGAGTCTGATTGCTGGTCACATGACACAGATGAGAAGCATCAGGGAGATATAACTCACAAATACAGACACTGGTAAGAAAATGTCATTCACTACAGATTACATCATGTACATTTCTAGCAGGACAGAGAATAAAATTTTTGCGGGAGTTCTTCTTTAAGTATGATATTGGAAGTCTTAAAGGGTTTGTCTAGCGATTATTGGAGCTATGCAGTGAGGTAAGAAATTAAAGGGGTTGTTTAAAATTATTAGCAAAGGGTTGCTATTTTTTCCCTAGAAACAGAACCACTCTTAACTGTCTGATAATATAGCTCAGGCCCATTCACGTCAATACTAAACACAATCCATGGACCAGAGTGGAGTTGTTTCTAGGGAAAAAATATCATTTTCAGGATTGGATCTTTAAAGGGTTTGTGCCGCCATTAAATGCTGCTTAAATACAATTCAGCATGAAATACTAGTTACTTTTGTAATTTGCTTTTTTACTTTTACAGGGAGAAAGCTGCAACAGAAAGAAAAGGAAAGGACTCATTCATGGTGAATGAGTGCAGATTGGGTTATGTCCGGGTTCAGCTCTGAACCTGGAAAACCCCTATAAAGAGGTCCAGAATTATAAAATAAAACATGGCTACTTTCTTTCTTTCAAAAGCAGTTCCACACCAGGTCTTTGGTGTGGTAGCCCCATTGAAGTGAATGTAACCGAGCTACAATACCACCAGGGGCGGACTGGGAACTTAAAGTGGCCCTAGAAAAAATACGAAAACTGGCCCCATGTTTTGTAGTTGGGTCCAAATTGATGGAAGGCAGGGCCAGCAATATCATATTGTGGCACATTATACCACCCCAACAGAGCCAAATACCACAAAATACTTCCCCAAAAACTTCCATTGGCAGACTGGGAGGAGGGTCCAGGTGGCTCCATGGGCATCAGCTCACCGGGAAATTTCCCTGTAATGTCTATGGCCTGAATACCGCATGCAACCTGTGGACAGGTATCATGCTTTTTCAATCCTGGACAACCCCTTTAACAGATGGTGCCCTGGAAGGTTACAAAGTATCTTCTGCACTTTCTTCCTGGAGGACCCCTTTAAGATAATATCTTTATATGACTTCGGCTCTGTTAGTACATAATAGTGATTACATTTTCCTGAACACAAACACAAAGATTTCTTTCAAACTATATTTTTAGAGAATTATTTTCCATAATAATGTACTAGAGGCAATCATGACTGACAAAGGATTGTGAGAAATAAGCATGTCGCAGTCATACAATGAATCATTTTAAATTATGTAAAAGAAATTCATGGTTTATTGATGTCAAAGTACTTAATAACATATAACATAGGGAAAAAATGCTAAAAATGTTATAAGTGGGGTTTTTATTTATTTTTATCAGCGGCCCGCTTCTGTTTGTTGTTAATATTTTATTTAACCACACTCAGGGTAATGCAAAAAGGTGTCTCTGACATAAATGTTAGATCATCAGCCCGCTCATGAACAGGGTAATCGCCGGGTTGGAGTTATGACAAGAAGAAAGGCAGAAAGGAGGAAATGTAAATGCAAATACTACAATAAATCAGAAAACAGGTAGAGTACATTGTTACAGTTTCGGAAAGAGGAAATTGACTAAAACATGGCATGTGGTAAAGCCGGAATATTACTTGTCTGCTTGTACATTTAAGGAGTTGACTACGTCTTACTACCCGTTGTCATATTTCATATTCGTAGTCAGCTAATAGTGGAGGACACCCACTTAGAATTATACATAAAAAATACACAATTCATGACACCTGAGATAACTGACAGCCAGCTCTCCTGTTATCTCGCATACACATGCATGCTCACCATTTCAGTAAGTGGCATTTATCATGTAGAGAAAGTTTATACAAGGCACTTACTAATGTATTGTGCGTCTCCATATTGTCTCCTTTGCTGGCTGGATTCATTGTTTCATCACATTATACACTGCTTGTTTCCATGGTTATGATGACTTCTCTGCAATCCCTCAGTGGTGGTCGTACTTGCACACTATAGGAAAAAGAGAGCTGGCCTCTCTTGTGGCCGGGACCATGGGATCGTACATAGGCTAGTTCTTTTTCCTGTATATTGTGCAAGCACAGCCACCGCTGCTGGATTGCAGGGCGGTCGTAACCATGGAAACGAGCAGTGTATAATGTAATGGAAAAATGAATCCAGCCAGCAAAGGAAGCAATATGGAGAATAACAATACATTAGTAAGTGGATTGTATTAACTTCCTCTAACTTAATAAATGCTATTTGCTGAAGTGAGAGGACCCCTTAATGCCCCGTGAACAAGGATCGGGCAAGTTGAAATCAAAAATACCCAATTCTTCTTTCAACCAAAATCTGCAGCTGGGGGAAAGCCGGGAGGCCCCTTATACATGTAATTGGAAGTGTAGAGCTTAATACTCCATGAATCAAGCATTTACACTGTGGGTTTTCTACCAATTATGGCAGTAGTAAAATCTCCTTTACTCCAATGCTGGTTGGGGAAGGGAGGCACAAGGTAGGAAGGGGTTGTTCAAATAGGAAAAGCCCTTTAAACTTATCAGAGGGTTTTTAAAAGAATATACATTGATTGATCCATAGGCCATGAAAGTGTGATCAATGGTGGTTCTACTCTTCAATCAGAAGAAAAAAGGGGCCGCCTTGGTGGATGGACTCGGGACCATTAAACAAATTAAAGACAAGCCATCAATATGTATTCCTGGAAAACACTTTCTCCAAAATGAAAGCTTCTTTCTATTCCTTAAAGGTCCACTAAACGTAATCATAATCGATATCACATCTTCAGTCCTTAGGATCTCCAGACAGAGTTGCACACATAGGTATGAATGATATTATCAAGTTCATGCAGGTTCATGCTCATAGACACAAAAGTGTGGTCAAAATATGGCAAGCTTTCAGTTTTGTTTTGTTTTTGTGTTTTTGTTAGAAAAGATATTTTCCAATATATTATCCCTTTTCCGATAAAAATATTTTTTCGAAATCTCTTCATTATTATACCACCAGTATTTTTCTAGGACAAATCGATAAGTGAACAATAAGCGTTCCAACCAATGAAGAACATATTTACAGCACGGATCCAAGCGTTTTTGGTTTGAAACATTTCATGATTATTGATAATAGTCATAAACTATTTCTAAATACTAAAGATCATCTTTGTGTCTGTGACCAGTTTATCTTTAGTCTATAAACTTTTAGGGTTTCATTTTGTCATTATGGACAATAAATGTTAAGAATTCTTGTTCACACAATGTGGACACATTTTGTTAAGGGAATATATCACCCCTTTTCCTTAAAACCAGTCAAAAAATATTTTATTCTATTTTCTTCATATAATTATGGGGGCAGCAATCTTGCCTGGGCAGATGATAACAGCTTACAGAAGCCTCATGGACTATAGGAATGTGTAGTCTCCGGATCATTGACTTCTATAGGGAGTGTTGTGTAACCTATGAAGAGGTCCTTGTGCAGAGAGGGGAAAGGGGTGACCATCTATTGTTAAAGAGGACCTCTCCCCGCTCCTGATATGCCTGTTTAATATCTTCATGCATTCCCCATGTAATAACTATTCTGGAACATCTATTCTTATGTCTGTATGTTGTACCATTCCTTTATTATTTCTACTAGAAGTTATGAATGAATTGCTAGCAGTCTGCAGTAAGGGTACAGAGGGGTGGTAACCAGTTGGGGGTGTGTACCTGCACAGACTCACTCTATCCAATCAGTGCTGCCATTTTCAGTCTGTGCAGGGACACACCCCCAACTGGTTACCTTCCCTCTGTACCCTTACTGCAGACTGTTAGCAATTCATTCATAACTCCTAGTAGAAATAATAAAGGAACAGCACAACATAGAGACATAAGAATAGAGGCTCCAGAATTGTTATTACATGGGAAATGCATGAAGTTATTAAAACAGACATGTCAGGAAAGGGGAGAGGGCGTCTTTAAAAGTGGATCCTGTGTAATTTATGGCCAGGTTTATATATCGCTTTTGTGTTGCTTTTTAAATTGTTTTTCCCGTGTGATTGCATTTTTTTGGACAGGTGAAACATGTTAAATCAATAAATCAATATAAAGATTACATAGATAAATACCACATTGATTTAAATTATTTCACCCGTAAAAAAAAACACCAAAACTATATTAAAAAATAAAAGTGATCTCTGCAGAACAGCAAGTGTCAGCCATGACAAGAATGAAAGCTAAATATAGTGAGGCCAGAAATGTAAAAAAAAATAAATCAACAATTACTGAAAATGTTTTAAATAAAAGCTTCACTAAAACAATGGGTCACACACCCAGTAGTCTGAACAATCTGAAAGTCTCTCACCATGCATCAGACCTGTATCACACTGCAATGAATTACTTCGAGATTCCCCAGAAACAGTTTTCGTTTTTGTCTTGTTTTTTGTGAATCCCTTAATGTGATTCTTCCCTAAATTTTCTGGCGTGAAGAGCAGTAATAAAATTCGTCAATTACTTTATTAAGGCAATCAATCTATTTTGGAGCAAATTCGGGGCTGCCGTTGTCTCTTTAATTTCCTCCCTATCTTAATTTGAATCCATCTTTAGGCAGAACCGCGCATTTGTTTTGAGTGTATGAAGAATAAAATCAATTAGTTTGTGAGTTTACTCCAAATAACCCTATTGATTCTCGGTGCGTAGCAAAGACCGTACAAGCAGCGCTGCCTTGTAACAAAAGGGTGAGAAGCATTATTGTGTGCGATGGGCAAAAGACATCCATATTTATAACATAAAACCTTATGGCGGGTAAACAGATTGCCGAGCAAGACGGTAATTAAAGTGAAATAAAACTTTACATCACCACAAGACAGGAACTTTACTACGTAATTAGCTCTTATTGGGGGACTTATTTATAAGTGCTATAATTATTATTATTGTAGTTTATTCCAATTATGACCCAAATATAACATGCAGCAGCATATAAATTGCCTATTATCTATCAGGTACACACTGGCATTAATGAGTACGTCTCAATATGATAAGCAGTAAAGAGTTTTTGAATGATGTTTTTTGCTAAATCCCTTTTATATTATGCTTCATTACAGGACAAGTTTTCCTATTCTTTTTACCTGAGGTCGGCTTCACACAGAAGTGACGTGAACACATTTTACCATGTGTTGTAGGGTACAGCCACACGGTCAGATTTTCCGGTGCAGCTTTGGTGGCCAAAACCAGGAATTAATTCAAAAAGAGACATTGTATCTGCTCTTTAGGGTTCATTCACACGGCCATCGTGTGGCAGTGCCCATGCTGCGGACCCACTTCAATGGGATCCGCAGTCCGCATCCAACTATCCGCACATGTTCTATGTTTTTGCGGTGCGGAGGCACGGACAGAAACACCACGGAAGCACTCCGTAGTGCTTCTGTGGGGTTCAGATCCGTGCCTCCGTTCGGCACTGCACCGCATCTCCCTGATTGCGGACCCATTCAAGAGAATGGGTCCGCGATCAGTGATGCTTAGTTCCCACGGCCGTGTATTGCAGACCCGCCGTATACGGGCCGCAATACGGGCATGGCCACACAACGGCCGTATGAATGAGCCCTTATAATGTCTTTCCTTTTATGATCCACTCCAGATTTTGGCTTCCAAAACTGCATCCAGAAACCTGACCGTCGTCGGACCCAGGACCCTACAATGATCTACGAAGTACAGGCAGTCTGGTTATTGCAGGAATAATACAGGATCTAACATGCAGCTATCGTATATTACATATGTGTGGACATTTGATAAATGTTGGACGACCATCTAATGTAAATGGCGGCCTCCCAATACTCTCCTGGCAGCACACATCAGGGAAGATAAGGATAAGGCATTTGCAGTTCAATTTGCCCAATCCTTTTATTTTCAGGACATAAACATGCACAGGCATAGGGGGTCAGAAAAGGTAGTCGTGGCCAAACAGATATTGAGCGACAGATAGCTGAAGTATATTGCTAGCATAAGGCCTTTGTCATGAGTTTGTGTGGCAAGTGACAGGACAACTACTCTCAAAAAGTAGTTGTGCCTTTTCAAGAATTTTCATCTGTTTACCTGGAAAAATAATACGAATATTAACTACAAAAGGTATGATACCAGGGCTCTGTGTTGGGATCAGTGACTATGGGGAAGTTTCCACACATTTTACAGCTTACTTGTACCTGTAATGTTGAAAAACATGGGGATAGATATCATAGAGGTAGATTATACAAATGCTGTGGGGTCCTTGGAGAGAGGGGGTCTAGCTATGGATGATCCAATGATCTTCGCTATGAGGGGGGGGGGGGTCTATGCAGGACTCCCATCCAGGACTCCCAACGGACAGCAAGAATTTTTGTCCTGAGAGGCAAAACATTTGATCTTTGCTATCCTCTACTCTTCTATGCTTGCCACAGAGGGGGATTCTTACATTGATTTTTGTGTACTCGTCTTGGTCCTTATGGCCACAAGGAAGAATTTATCTGCAAGTTCTCTCTGCCTCCCGTTCAGCCTGATGTTTCCTGGGAGGTGAGGCTGATTGCAGTAACATTTCAGCAGTATAAACTATAATGTATACGTCCTATAAGTGTTCACCATTATGTTTTACATTCCCTCTGAATGGTGAACACATAAATTATTCCAGATAACACAGAAAAGAAGAAAGAGGGCAGAACAATGGATCAACCGAGGCAGATCTGACGGGAAAATATACTGTTATGCAACATTCCTGAGCTTTATGAATAAAAAAATCTATCCAGTTCCATCTCTATTTAGACCTCTTTCTATAGAAAGCTTTCACATGTACTTTATCTTAAACCATACCTATGCTACATTTACTGCAATTTCTTTTTTAAATACATATTTATGGTAAATACAGACAAATATATAAATATGAGATAGATAATACATATATATTAGATAGATCGATAGATCGATAGATAGATAGATAGATAGATAGATAGATAGATAGATATGAGATAGATATAGATAGATATGAGATAGATAGATAGATAGATAGATAGATAGATAGATAGATAGATAGATAGATAGATAGATAGATAGATAGATAGATAGATATGATATAGATAGATATAGATAGATAGATAGATAGATAGATAGATAGATAGATATGAGATAGATAGATAGATAGATAGATAGATAGATAGATAGATAGATAGATAGATAGATAGATAGATAGATAGATAGATAGATAGATAGATAGATAGATAGATAGATAGATAGATAGATAGATAGATAGATAGATAGATAGATAGATAGATAGATAGATAGATAGATAGATAGATAGATAGATAGATAGATAGATAGATAGATAGATAGATAGATAGATAGATAGATATGAGATAGATAGATAGATAGATATAGAGATAGATAGATAGATAGATAGATAGATAGATAGATAGATAGATAGATAGATAGATAGATATGATAGATAGATAGATAGATAGATAGATAGATAGAGATAGATAGATAGATAGATAGATAGATAGATAATAGAGATAGATAGATAGATATGAGATAGATAGAAGATAATAGATAATAGATAGATAGATAATAGATAGATAGATATGAGATAGATAGATAGATATGAGATAGATAGATAGATAGATAGATAGATAGATAGATAGATGATAGATAGATATGAGATAGATAGATAGATATGAGATAGATAGATAGATAGATATGAGATAGATAGATAGATAGATAGATAGATAGATAGATAGATAGATGATAGATAGATAGATAGATAGATAGATATGAGATAGATAGATAGATAGATAGATAGATAGATAGATAGATAGATATGAGATAGATAGATAGATAGATAGATACCCCCACTCTCCCCCGCAGTTAATGGACTGATGAGGGTCTTTGTGGCTTGGGCCCCTTGCAGGAAGTTTGTTTGTTATATTTTAATAGTTCAGACATTTTCGGACATGGCGATACCTAATAATTTTTTTGTTGTTTGTTTATACATTTTTATATGTAAAATTTGGAAATGAGAATTTTTTTAACTTTTCATTTTTTATATTATTTATAAACTTTTTTTCACTTTTTAAAGGGCTGGAACCTAGGATCTTTGATCCCTTGTCCTATTGACACTAATAGAGATCTATGTGGGTCAGTAGGATGTTGACACACTTCCTGCTGAGCTGTGCCTTGTGTACAGCTTAGCAGGGAGCTTACTATGACAGTAATGGGAAGCCTCAGCAGGCCCCAGGCTGTCATGGTAACCGATTGGAGTCCCGCGATTTTACTGTGGGGCTCCAATTGAAAGACAGAGGGAGTCACATCTCTCTGCCTTACCTCACAGATGCTGCAATCGCTGTTGATCATGGCATCCGAGGGGTTGAATGAGGGGGTTCAGTGAGATCGATGTTCCCTGTCTTTGTGGTTGAGTGCCTGCTGTATTATATAGTAAGCACCTGCCACATATGGAGCAGGCTCACTGCAGCAGCCCGCTCCATACAATTGCGGGAGTATCATACCGTAAATGTACAGCATTATGCATTAAGGAATTTAATACTCATACAGAGCTGAAAACCTTCTGTAGACTGCAGTCTACAGCATACACTGAAGATGCCCAGCATAGGACAGAGAGACAGGCACAGGACACCAACGCAATAATGATGATCATCACTGCCACTCTCCCATGTTTTGTTCTCCATTCCTTGACATTGTCCCTTGCCTTCCATCCTGTCACACTTGATACCTGATACCCTAACAGTCATATCATCTCCAAATCTGTATATGTGCAAAGCTTTGATAGCGTATGTTGGCATGAGGCGGATGCTCTGCAGAATACCTGCCGTAGAATTGCGGGCATCAAATTTGCAGATTACAAAACCAGCAAAGTAGATGAGATTTTATAAAAATTTAATCAACAAACCACGGAAAACAAAATCTGTAGAATAAAAACAGACCTGTGGTGCAGATTTTAAATCCGCAGCATGTCAATTTATATTATGGATTTTCATTGTGGATTTCACCCTTTTACGATGCATAGTTTTAAATCTACAGCAAAATCTCCACTGCTGAAAATCTGCCACATGTGGCCATCCATGTAGAGTCTAAAGGCAAACCAATTGAGGAACCAAGAGGCTGAAGCAGAATCTCAGCATGCCTAAAGTGAGGTTGCCCAAGGTTACCATAAACAGTACTTAGCACCATTACTACAAAGCATGTGGACAAAAAAAAATCTACTTAAATGTACGACAAAGAAACTGGAATTCCCAGACTTCCAAAGTCATACAAGAGCTGCTGTAAATGTTTAGTACTGTACATGATCGGCTGACAACTGCAGCAAAGCAGACGGCCTCTGGCATTTACGTAAGTGCCTGCAAAATACATGAAGCAGATCTACATTGCTATCTTCTGTTTTGAAGAATATGAGCTACAATGTTTTCTAAAGACGGAGTATTAGGGCTCTGAAAGTCGTCTTTCCCGGCATCTCCTTTGTTTGCTTGATTGATTGTTATTACAACCACATGTGAGCACGGAAGTCGTTTTCTGTGGCTCTCCCTCCCGTCTCTACCTTTACTGAATACAAATTTGAATCCATTGTAAAAAGTATGGACATGTACTATGTACATTAGGAGGCATTTTCAAGAAAGCAATTAAAGCCACCGACTCAAAATACATAAGCAAGAAAGTTATATTAGGTGTTAAAAGGCCACAGACATAATTAAAGGGATTGGCCCACAAGATAAACCCCTTATTGGGGCACATGGGCGACACAGAACCACTATTCAAATGTCCATGACACTGTCAGAACCATGTCCTCGATAACAAAATCATGGAGGAGTAGACGGGTCACTGACTCCCACTAAGTCAGCACACTCCTCTCCTGCTGCTGTGATTATATCCATGACCTGGTTGGATTCGGGTTCTTTAAGTTTCCATCCACTTCAAAGCAAGTTACATATAAAGAAATAATGAAGAGTTAAAGGGGTTGTCCGAGTTATGACAAAAAATATATAGCACTGTAAATCTGATGGGCAGCAATATATAACTAAGTTCAACAAGTTTTAGGCAAAAAAAATCCATATTTCCTAATTTCCCTGGTTCTCTTCTGGCCTTTGTTTACCTGCAGTAATAACAATCTCTGCCCCTCCCCCCCTCTCTGCAAAGGGAATGAATACAAGTGCTGAGTGATATGTCTGTCTGCTGGAATACTCAGCAGCATGTTGTATGTGTAGGACTACAAGTCCCAGCTGTACAATGACACTGCTGATACACACAGGAAATTCTCCCTACCTGTTCTTGTACAATTCCTCTATAGCTCCTTGCCCAGCATTTGTCTCCTCTCACTGCTGCAGCTACTATTTGTTATAAAGCCTTGAGCCCTCAGTGTGTTCTGGCTGAAGGGGTTAATGTTTTATCTGAAGGAAACCAGGGAGAGAGCAGATAGCAGCCTGCAAAGAAAGGGGGCGTGGCCAGTGACGTCTGGTGTACAGACTGTTATCTGAACTCTGAGGCTTGTACACGAAACATCATAGACCAGGGAGATAAGGTGACATCACAGGTCATGTGACCAGCAGTCAACTCTGAGAAACCAGCAGCTTTAGAAACACAAAGTATATGGGAAAGTTGTTATACCTGACAAGTTAGAGACATATAAAGAACAAAAAAATAACTCGGACAACCCCTTTAACAGTAGTATGCAACCCATATTGTATTGGGATAACCATGTGATATTAAAGGGGTTGTCTTATGAATACAACCAATGTCTACCTGACCTATTGGAGCATATTGATATCCTACAAGGAGCCCTGGAGAACTTGACCGATCCATGTGTGCTGTCATACAACACTGTATTTCTGTGGTATTGGAAATATCCAGCTGGCCATGACTTCCTCTGGCAAGATCATCTGTTATACCGCTCCAATATTCATCAAGGATCAAGGAACTACTACTACTATAACTACTACTACAACAAGTACTACTTCTGTGTTATAGTGTTGGGGCTGCAGATTTGTTTTCTGACCACAGTAAGGTAAGGGCTACACAGAGACACTGGTTGCGGACAGGATCGCTGAGCAGCGGCGATCCCGTAGAAATGAACGGGATCTCCGAGGCAGTCGCAAGAAATCCAGCATACCTATTTCCCAGATGGGCACTGCATGGCCTACAAGGTTCCTTACTCCTACTAGATGCTCTCCATAAGGGCTTGTTCACACGGCTGTTGTGTGGCCGTATTGCGGCCCACATACGGCGGGTCCGCAATACACGGGCACCGGCCGTGTGAACCCCGCATCTCTTGAATGGGTCCGCAATCACGGAGATGCGGTGCGGTGCCTCCGTGGTGTTTCTGTCCGTGCCTCCGCACCGCAAAAACATAGAACTTGTTCTAAGTTTTTGCGGTGCGGACAGTCGGATGCAGATTGCGGATCCCATTGAAGTGAATGGATCTGTGATCCGCATGCGGAAGCGCCACAGTAGGTGCCCATGCACTGCGGACCGCAATTTGCGGTCCGCAGCACGGGCACAGCCACACAACGGCCATGTGAACAAGCCCTAAGGATGATCAGTACCCCTTGAGTGCCAGTCTCCCAAAACCTTGGATACAAATCTCCTAAAACCTTCCGGATGGTTCTAATATAAATGAATGACTGCAGACACTTATTTTGTTTCAATACATATATTCAGCAATTAATGTGTTATTTTTTTATATCTATGGAAGTCTAATTAAAACCCTATTTGAAAAATTAGCATCGGTATCTGGTTGACCTTATGGGCCTCCAGAAAGCTGTCTATCTTTTTAATAAAACACAACATGCTATAACTGGGTGTCTATTTAGTGACAGCGGGAAAATGTATCAATGTGTCGTATGGCAAAATATTAGAGTAAGATGTATTAATAATATGACGTGAGTGAGGTAGACCATGATTAGCAAAGACTCCCTCCATGTTTTTAAAAAAATAATGGTGAGGATTTATCTAGGCTTTATCTTATTTTTGCACAAAAACTTGTGACTTGTCTACGATATGCTTGGCAAAAAAGTGGGTGGTGCATGGGATGAGGAGGCACGGCTTACAAGGGCCAACAGAGTTACCATTACTTACAACCGAAATGACACCTGAGCTCTACACCAGATCTTACGCTAGCACACAAGCTCGTTAAGACTCTTGCACCACATAAAATTCCCACTTCTCGTTATAACTGACAACAACACTGTCATTCCTTTCTTAAAACGATAACCAATAAAAGTATCATTACACCTTCAAGGCATAAATCCATCAGAAAGTGGTATTTTTCTAACAAAATATTTATAAAAAACATTTTTTTTTCTTTTTATGTCGGTATTCCTACACCACTGAAAACAGTCAGCACAGAGAAATAAAACTCCTATACAGATAGGTAATCCACCGTCAGTTTACTACTGCTCAATTCAAATAACAGCCTTGATCAAAAGTGGATACTAGATCATACGTATTTATTTATAGGCAATAGTGTGAACGTTTTCGGCCATTAATAGGCCTTCATCAGACACTTTGCCGTGTGGTATATACAGGAGGAGGTAGAAATGGGCGCTGTTGTGATATAGGTATCAGGGAAGACGCCATCACGATACCTATATCACAACAGCGCTGATTTCAACCTCCTCCTCTATATACCACACGGCAAAGTGTCTGATCAAGGCCTATTAATGGCTGAAAACGTTCACACTATTGCCTAGAAATAAATACGTATGATCTAGTATCCACTTTTGATGAAGGCTGTTATTTGAATTGAATTGTTACTATTGGGATGGGAACCCTATGACAGCCCAACAAGCAGAGTGCCACAAAGTGATTGTATAGTTTACTACTGCTGTGAGGTAAACATGGTATCTGTTAGTATAATAGTAGATCGGTAGAATTAGTACAACTATATGACAGTTCCATTGATCTCTTGATAGGTCTAGGTAAAGATGTTCACAGAAGAGCACTGCACTGTGTAGTATTTGATGCTTTAATTGAGTCAGTCACTCACATTCCCTCTCCGGTCGCATTGAATGGTCTGAGTGAGAAAATCAAGCGAGGCGATTTGCCATGCTAACAGTCCAAACAAAGGAGGACGTTAAAGAGCCAGGACAGGAAGTAGAATATAAGGAGTGATTTCAAAAAATTACATCTAGAAAACCATCCACCCGTGTTTGTAGAAAAACAAAAAACAAATACGATAGAAAATTCACATATAGGCTGGTAGCATGTGGTAAAACATGTTGATGGCAGGGCCCCTTTAATCCTATGTCCATAGTAAATACAGCCCGTCGGTCGAAAGCCAAGAAATACAATAAAAATGCAAAAGAGATATTCTAGCAAAACAAAGGCAAAATCAGTAATCTTTATTATCGGACTTCTCACTGGCCTCTACTTATGTTAATGGTTATTGGATACCGTAATACACTTTTGGCAGATAATCATGTACCAGCAGAAGCCCCATAAAAGTTTACGGCATGTTAACTCGGTTGAGAAAATAATAGTCTATCTAGCATACTTATGTAATGACTTTTCAAAGATTTCAAACCCATTTGTCCTACATTTAAAAACTTACAGGTATCACAAGTTAATGGTAATACTTGGTTAACATAAAATTAAGCTTCAAAAGGCAACAGTGAAAATTATATTTCTGATCAAGATAAAAACATTATATGACCAGGACACAAAAAACATGAAAAACAGGACAGGGGAGGGAGGTGATGATATTACCACGGCTTAGGCTTTATGCATACTCCATACAACCTTGAACTTTGGGGTATTGAGGCCCCCACAGACTTCGATGGCGCCCTACTGTACTTCAATAAGCCTCTGATCTGATATGGAGATAGTGGGAGAGTTGTACTAAGCTAAATGTGCAATGTCAGAGCACCACATATATTACATGTTTCAGACACTTTTTGTGCCTCAGTAGACAAGGAGGTGTGGCTTAATTGAAAAGGGGTGTGGTCTGAAAGGAAGTGTGTTATTTAAAGGGGTTATCCCATGACTAGTGTAAAAAATGAAAATCAGACATCATATAGGACATGACAATCTCTTTCTAACAAAGTTAGACCCAGCCCTGTACCTCACATGGATCCAGAGATCTCCCCATTCATTGCTCTGCTAGATTTATATCAAGCTGACAGCTCAAGGGGAGTGTCTTTTCTGCTGCAGCTAAGGGGGCGTGTCCATGCTCTACCTATAACAGCTCAGGGGGTGTGTCTAGCAGGATGCACCAAATTTACCATACAGCGTGAGCCAATGAGACAATATAGGGGTCATTTATTATACTGAAATACGCCTATATTAGGCGTATTTCATAGGCAGATGGCAACGCAATGGTTAGTTGTGCTGCTATCTGTGACTTCGCCCTGCTCACACCAGGTCTAAATGTGTGGGTGTGGCATGGAAGGGAAAGGGCCAGCAAGCCCGTCTCATTTACCGTTTTCTACGTCTGTTTTAGATGTAGAAAAAGGTCTAAATATAAGACAGTTTGGAAGCTGTCTTACATTTAGAACTGGCGCTGGATGCGCCAAAGTTATGGAGAAGCCGGCGCCTCTTCATGATTTTGACGGATCCTCCGCGAGCTATGGGGCTTTATTAAGACCAATGTCTAAAACGCCAATCTTAATAAATGTGCCCCTTAGTGTTTAGACTGCCCTGTCCAAGTTTATGTTTTCGAATGCTTCAACCCAATGTGAAATGCAGCTTCTATGTGGAGCACATTTACCAAATTTATTCTATACATTTCTCTAACCTGTCACAACAGGCCCCGTTCTTGCAAGTTCCAACACGCAAAAAACTTTTTCTTGCCGTCGTGTGGCCATCCTAAACCTGCCCCTGTACAGGATAAACAAACCACAAAAGGGCCGATTCATAAAAACTGTCTAAAAGAGAACTGTTTCCAATAGCACCCAATCACAGCACAGCCTGTGTACTTTAACTACAGGCCTTTACTTTGTCACCAACCTTTTTGAATCACCCTGTATTAGACTGGATTAGCAAATCTTCCCCAGTGATATTTTTGTTAGATTCCATTTGGATCTAACAGAAAACAAAACTGTACCATGTTCCAGGACTTATTACGGAGCCGACTGTCCCTGGAAGTGAATGGAAACACCCGAATTCTCTATATAGGATCCTTGCACACTATGCAGCTTTGGTGAAACAGGTAAGTGGCAGATCCACTGCCAGATAATAGGGGTTATTAAGACGGACATCTAAAACGCTGGTCTTAATAAATGACCCCCATAGTACATACATTAACATGACTTAGGACATATCTTCTCAAGGGCCAGCCTGTAAGCAAGGCATGGACCTCACTTGTCTGAGGACAAAGCCGCTGTCATGATTGCACAGAGCGGTTTAATTTAATTCCCCCCCCTAATTCTTATATATGTTTTACCACACAGATGTCTAGAGGACCTAACTGTAAGGTACCTTTCAATCTCATGTAGTGCCTGGTAATCCAATAGGCAAAACTATCAAAAGTTGGTGTCTATTTAAAGGAATCAATGTCATTCTTAGAGAGTATCTAGAAGACGTCTCCTCTACTAGCTCACGTGTCTTCCAAGGTCACCTTTAGCTGTGGATCAGAAGAACAGAAAAATAACGGTGATGTAACTGATACTCATGGGGGGGGGTTATTTATTATTGCTTTTATGACACTTTTTGGAGTATTTTTGTCACAAAGGTGTTTTGCTGCAAATCTTTGACTTTTCCCTGCTCATGCCACTTTTCTGAGGTGGTGGAAAAAGGGGACGTGGCATGGACGGGTAGGAGGACAGGCCG
The DNA here is from genome assembly GCA_900303285.1 of Rhinella marina. Lineage (NCBI taxonomy): Eukaryota > Metazoa > Chordata > Amphibia > Anura > Bufonidae > Rhinella > Rhinella marina. The sequence continues at coordinate 688,949 of ONZH01009327.1, read as the reverse complement.
GCCGGAACGTCTCAGTCTCAGTTTATGGTGTGGAAAATGGTCTTAAACTACACCAGCAAGGAGGGGTGGCATAGTTTAAAGCATGCCGCATAGCCGGCAGCACCAAAGTTATGTAGAGGCGCATAGCCTCTGCTGCTGGCTTCAGCGATCATGATTCTTCACATAAGGGCCCTTGCACACGACCGTGGAGCACGGTCCGGGACGGTCCGTGAAAGCCCGGACTGTGCTCCTTCTGAGCAAGGCCGCCGCTGTTCAGTGATACTCTCTATACAAGCGTGTACAGTGTATCACTCTACAGTGGCGGCCTCAGGAAGCGCACGGCGTCATAGCAACCAATGACACCGTGCGCTCCTGCCCTCAGAAGGAGCATGGTCCCGGTTTTCACGGACCGTCCCGGACCGTGCTCCACGGTCGTGTGAATGGGCCCTAACCAATAGAGGCGCCACCTCTGCTCCCTCTGTTCCATACATAGCACCTAATAAGCACTGTGCATGGGAGAAGAGAGAAAAAAGAGGCAGTAAAAACCACTTCTGTCTTCTCTCCAGGGTCCCTGACAGTCTTTGCCGGACTTTCAGGTCCCTTATTGCTTAGGCAGCCCTACCATAAGTATACAATAGCAAGATATTTATGGACCTGAACCAAAAGATCTATGTATTAATCATTACATATAGACAGAAGATATATTAACCAATCATTTTTTTAGTAAGACTTCAAAAGGTTCCATAATCGTCCCAAAAACTTCCATTTAACTTGGATAAAAGAAACCACGGGCCTCCCAAAGCTGCTTGTGATTTCTATCAGTAATGCAGATAGGGACATATCTTATCCCATTCAGGTGCACAGGGACACGGTGACAGCTATATTCCGACAATTCCTCATATCATGTTTTACTTATCATGTCACTGTCTAACTCAACAAGACAAAAAAAAAAGAAAAAGTCTGCAAATTTCTACCCCAATGGTGAACAGCCTATTAAGGGCTGAAAAGCTGTCGGCAGTAATGAAAGATCTTACGTCAGCCATTGAGAATATATTTTAAATGCCCTGTCCACGAGAAAAGTTTAATAATGCAGCTTTGCTCTAATGTCTTGTAAAAAGGAGAGGCAATTTTACCTCTTCTATTAACACAACATGATTACAATGGCTTATTTAATGGAAAACTGCATTGAAATTCTGCTCCCTGGGAGGAGGATGAAGGAAAACAGAAAACGCTGCGCTTATGACTTTGCCCAAAGTAGCCATACGGATGGCGAGCCCTCAGTGCTGGCGAGGCAGCCAGGAGTAATCAAGCTTAATTTGTTTATGCTTACATTAATTGAGTTCGAACATTAAAAAGTCAACAGGACAAAAAAAACAAAAAAAAAAACAACCTTTATGGCCGCTGAGGCTTTCTGCCTCGTGTTGTGTTGCCGCTTTGGTGATTATTTTTGAAATAAGGAGTATGCATACCCAGCAGAATTAAATACTTCGGCTATTTTACGTGAAATAGTCTGGCGACCAGAGCCACTTCACCCGTAAAGAAGTAATTGCTGAGGTATTTTGCAGCAGGACCTCAGCTGGGACGGTAAATGAAAACATTAATAAATGTATAGGCAAAGCAATTAATGGCACAGAATACCTGGATTGTTACAGGGACTTTAGAAAATCAAGATATTTCCATTATGACTGTCCCCCAACGAGGGCACCTGTGCACTGTCAAGTGTCATGAGCAGTCTGCATGTCAGGAACATTGCAATGAGCACTTGAGAGAGCAATTCCAATTTGGTTCTGCTGACTGACACAGGTCAGAAGCTACCAATCAAAACTAAAGCTCTGGATTTCAGTGGCTAAAATGAGTTACAGTATCATTTACATACCAAACTGGAAATTTAAAGGGGTTGTCCTGTGAAAACAAACTTTACATTTTTTCAAGTCAGCACTTGGGTCTGACTACCTTTGTAATTGCATGTCATTACAACTTTTTTGGTTAGCTACGTAGTTATTCAATAAAATCTATATATATATATATGGCGCCACCTGCTGTTTGCTCTTTTTGTAAATTCTATGTTCAGCTCACTGAGGAGGACCAACACGCTCAGTTCCATCCTCCAGCTGCCATCAGCTGCCACAGACAGGACATGCCGTCTGAGGAAGGACACACCCTTTAAGCTAACAGCTTGATATAAATCTAGCAGAGTAATGAATGGTGAGATCTCTGGATCCATGTGAGGTACAGGGCTGGTTCTAGCTTTGTTAGGAAGAGATTGTCATGTCCTGTATGATGTCTGATTTTAATTTATATAAAGAGATTTGAATAGATATGGAAAGTATAGTGTATGTTTGTATAGTTGTGCATTGATATCTACTGTATGTATCACACTTTAATACTGCACCATAATATCTCATAAAAAGTCCCGCGATCATATACATAAAGTGAGCTCCTTCATTTTATCAAATATGTGGACCCTTACTCACCTGTCCTTGCTCCTAATGCTGTCCCCTAATACAGACTGTGGTTTTGGAGGGTATACATGTTGGGTTGCTAGGTATACAAGACACATTGCATTGCGCAGCAGCCATTCTGCTTTACACTGCGGGAGCAACTGGTACATCCCTCTGACGTCACCCAATGGGTTTCCTGCAGTAAGGCGACACCCAGGCGGCCTATTTAAAGGAGATCTTGCCCAAGGTACATCCTTGCCTGGCTAATTGGTCCTATGATTCTGACTCCTGACCTTCACCTCAGCCTTGTTCCAGGATAACACCCTTGTCCTGTGGTTCTACGTGTGGTAATGACTTCTGACATATGACCTGACTTCAGCACTACGGAGTGCTGCACCTCCGTTTCGCACCACTCTTTCAGATTGCGGACCCATTCCGTGACATGGTCTTCACACGGCCGATATTACGGACCCGCTGTTTGTAGGCCGCAATACGGGCACGGCCAAGCAATGGCCGTGGGCATGAGGCCTTAAAGGGGTTGTCCCACGAAAAATATTCTACAGTTTTCAAACCAGCACCTGGATCTGAATACTTTTGTAATTGCATGTTAGAAATTAGAAACTTAGCCTAGCTACTGAGTTATTCAATAAAATGCATCTGTATAGTGACTCTTAATTTCTTATTTCTTTGATCTGCTCACTGAGATGGCCGCACATGCTCAGTTTCATCTTTCAACTGCCTCCTGAGCTGTGATAGGGAGAGCTGAGACACGCCCCCGGAGCTGTGATAGGGAGAGCTGAGACACGCCCCCGGAGCTGTGATAGGGAGAGCTGAGACACGCCCCCGGAGCTGTGATAGGGAGAGCTGAGACACGCCTCCTGAGCTGTGATAGGGAGAGCTGAGACACGCCTCCTGAGCTGTGATAGGGAGAGCTGAGACACGCCCCCTGAGCTGCAGCAGAAAAGACACTCCCCTCAAGCTGTCAGCTTGATATAAATCTAGCAGAGCAATGAATGTGGAATCTCTGGATCCATGTGAGGTACAGGGCTGGTTCTAGGTTTATTAGAAAAGTATTGTCCCGTATTATATGATGTCTGATTTTCATTTTTTACATTATTTGTGGGATAACCCCTTTAAAAATATGGCTTCATCTTTATTTGTGAAAGCAATTATTATAATAGGGGTATACTATTCATCTGCTTCATTGTAGCAGTAGAGACCTCTGCAACCTATGAGGTACTTTAAGACTAGTCATTACAGTTAATGTGAAATTTTCAAGTCTATGTCATTTGCACCAATTAGAAGTAGTTAATTATTAAATTTGGTCAATAGTAGACACACACTGAGATGGATATCTACTGCTTAGTGTTGGGTGGTGATGGGTAACTAGAGAGCGTCTTCAGATCACACAATGAATAGCCTTCTGCTTCTTCAATACCAAGGGCCGGCCGCTGCTCTGAACGGATTGCTGCAGCAAACTGAGTCTGAAAGCTTTGTACTGCTGTCTGCTCTGCATTCTTTAAATGACCCCCAGGAGCGTAATGTTTTATTGATCAGTGGTTACCAAGAGTCATGAATATGATATTATAGTTTTAATCGGTCCTTGGAACATGTAATGGAAACTGTGCTTACTTCATGCTAATACCTTAGGAATGGGCAATGGTAGAGCAGAGAGCAGAATACATTTCAGAACCGCACATACTTCTGGCCACGATTTAGATTAATTTTAATCTTAATATTTCACCTGTGACACATTAATGCCCATGCCTGATATATATGACAACCCATCATAATAAATGCTAAGCGTAATATGTGTAACAGAGCATTACCCGTATATATGTGTGCGCTGAATGTGGATTTTAGATGAGTATGGATGTAATCACTCTCAAGGTCTCTGCCCTATTTGAAGAGATCAGTAGTACAAATGAAGCATAATAACTGGAGGGTCCTGACTTACAGAATTTGCATTGGGGCCTAGGTAGGGTACTTCAATTTAAACTTATTCTAGCAGAGATAGACTATCAAATTTAGCATTAGGACAGTGCTTGAGGGTCATTGGCCAGAAGGGATGAAATTGTGATGCAGATGCATTAAAGAGGTTTTCTGATGACCTGTCCTCTGGATACTTCATTAGTATCTGATTCGTGGGGGTCCGACGCCCAGGACCCGCACCGATCAGCTGTTTGAGAAGGCAGCGGAGTTCGCAATAGCACTGCGGCCTTCTCCCTGCTTTTCCTAGGTCAGTGACGACACGTTTATCAGTCACTTGGTCTAGGAGCAGCTCAACCCCATAGAAGTGAATGGAGCTGTGCGCGATACAAAGCACAACCGCTATACAATGTACAGCGCTGTGTTTGGAAAGCAGGGAAACCCTTGAGAAATCCTTGAGATACTTAATCAAAACATTGCACTGTTTTTGAAAGTTTTTGTACATTTTTATGGACCCATCCTGAATACAAAGTCCTTGGAGCACTTGCTGCCCTCTACTTAGATGCTTTCCAGAATCCTGGAAAACACATTTAAAGTTTATATTCAGTGTCCGTAAGAGATATATGAGATAAATGCTAAATGCATTATAATTATGGTGGTTGGTAAATGGCCCGTGACCATTATTTCCTAGGGGCCCAGAAAGCCAACATTCTGGTTTACTAATTAGAAAAAACTAATATTAATTATCATAAATATACATGAAAAAGTATCCAATCATTTGAAATGAAGTGTGTCACTTGAAAGTGACCCGTGTTTTTATGTTAACATTTTTTTTTTCATTTTTTCTAAATCTTTTTAATCTTTTCATGTCACAATCTATATCTTTAAAAAAAATTATATATATATAATCCAGCAATTTTCCCACTGGCCACTAGGCCTAATAATGAGTCATAATTTCCTGTTCTTTAAAGGGTTTCTGTCACCAGTTTTTTCGGTATGAATCAGGCTGACATTAGAGATGTGCTAATGTCACCTGATTCCAAATATATATCTGTTTTATTTACTGGTGCCCCCATTTTTATATAAAATGAACTTTTATTTTATGCTAATAAGGCCTCTAGGTGCAAGGGGCGTTACCCCTGCTCCTAGAGGCTCTGTTGATTGACAGGCCCAGGCAGAGAAGAAACACTCCATTCACCATAGCTTGCAAGGACCTTCAATGATGTCATGACCATGTGATCAGTCACATGGTTTAGGAGGAGACAGGCTGTTTGTGTGATCCTAACCATGTGACTGATCACATGGTCATGACATCATTGAAGGTCCTTAAAATCTATGGTGAATTGAGTGTTTCTTCTCTGCCTGGTCCTGTCAATCAACAGAGCCTCTAGGAGCAGAGGTAACGCCCCTTGCACCTAGAGGCCTTATTAGCATAAAATAAAAGTTCATTTTCTATACAAATGGGGGCACCAGTAAATAAAACAGATATATATTTGGAATCAGGTGACATTAGCACATCTCTAATGTCAGCCTGATTCATACCGAAAAAACTGGTGACAGAAACCCTTTAAAAGTAACTTTTCAGTAGCATTTCCCGTTATTACCACAAGCTGCATTACACTGACAAGTAACACCTCTATATAGATAACACAGAATCCACCATTCACAATAGGTGATATCACAGTTTAGCAGCTTCCTCCTGACCTCTGCACAAATCAAAGCATGCCTAGAAAACTCTCCCATAGAAGCCAATGGGATCAGCTCCTGTCCTTGTCCTGTGTCTATGGCCCAGGTAGCTGCTCTCAAAAGACAGGAAGCCTTGACATATTAAGGCCTAGTGGTCAGTGTCAAAATTGCAGGATTATATACATTTTTTAATACAGATAGTGACAATTACAGTGCCTTCCCCAGTGGGAGGGTGCAGGTTAGTCTCTAGTTATCAGCAAAGGTGTTATATGTCTCACTACCCATGTACCAAACCCCTGCCTAACAACCGACTCTGACTCCTGCCTGCCGTGACCTTAGCCTGGTTATTGTACAGTATTACCTGCCCTGATCTCAGACTTGATTCTTGGATTCTTTGTATGGTGCCTGCTCTGACCAAGGCCTGTTACTTATATTTATATTGCCTGACCCCCTAGGTGCTTCACACAGATGTCTCTGACCTCTGTGGGTCACCCACCAACTACAGTGGTACTATCTCAACAGGTAGCAGCCTAGTGGGTCATCTGCAGCAAAGACCAGATCTCTTTATAGGGGTTAAAGGGTGAAAACCAGGGGACTGCCAGGATGACGCTCTTAGAGTTAGCCCAGTGAAATGGGTTAGTTGGTACAGTGGGTCCAAACCTACTTTCCATCTTTAGATAAGTGTGTGTTATATATGTATACAGCTGTGCCCTGCAGTGTTTAATAAATGTGGTGCAAATTATGTCAATACAGACTTAAAACTTAAAACTTCCCCTCATTATAAATTCCCCACTATGTTTTTCTCCAGCTTAGTTCTAATGGCTCTACGAACTCATCCACTGCCATAGATGACCTATCCCCTTGATCTCGTAGATTGTAAGCCCTCGCGGGCAGGGCCCTCCCTCCTTCTGCACCAGTTTGTAATTGTCTTGTTCAAACTTAGTGCAATTGTCTGTATTATGTAAGTGCACCGCTTATGATATGTGCAGCGCCATGGAATGAATGGCACTTTAACAATAAAAAAATAATAATAATAATAAAGGGAAGACGCAAGAAGTCTTCCATATTCTCATCCCTCCTCAATACATTAGCACCTGAACACATGAGAATTTCAGTTACTCCATCAACCTAGCCCAAGACCAGTATGCACAGCACGGCCAGGAGGTTTTCATGTCCATGGCTTGTCCCACAAGATGCGTGAGTCCTGTAAACTTTAATGCAGTTATATTACTTTCCATTACGGTAAATCCCTGTAGAGGCAGTCCCACAATATCTTCGGCTGTCTCTTCTACTCGCCACTAGCCCAATAACTGTCAACCTCTTACATATTTAGAACATGTTGGGTAAGAATAATAAGTCGTGTAGAAGAGTTTCAGTGTAGTTTTCCTGGGGTTATAAAATAACCAAGCTCCTACCTATCTCATCCTCAACTCTCATCTCTTTTGGTTGATCTGGTTTCATGGCTGTCTGAGACCAATATGTTGTAGAAATATTAGGTAAATAGATGTGAGATACAGCAATAGATAAATATATAGACAGATGAACAGACAGCTAGAAGATAGACAGATACAGAGATAAATATATAGTTAGGTAGTTAGATAGATATGAGATTGATACATAGATAGATACATAAATAGATGCATAGAAGATAGACGAACACACAGAAGATAGATACAGATATAGATAGATAGACAGATAGATAGGAGATAGATAGATGGATAGATAGATAGATATGAGATTGATACATAGATAGATACATAAATAGATACATAGAGGATAGACGAACGCACAGAAGATAGATACAGATATAGATAGACAGATAGATAGGAGATAGATAGATAGATAGATAGATAGACAGACAGACAGACAGATAGATAGATAGATAGATAGATAGGAGATAGATGAAAATTTGCTTACCAAAATTTTTCTTTCCTTTAGTCCAAAGGCAGCACAACACAATGGGTTAATGTTTCCCTCCTCCCATTGTGTTGTGCTACCTTTGGACGATGAGGAAAGATAGATAGATAGATAGATAGATAGATAGATAGATAGATAGATAGATAGAAGATAGATGATAGATAAAGTAGCTATAATGTAGGTACTCTGAATATTGAGCCTGTCACACTGTACATAATGTGCAGCGTCTACACAGCAGTACCATACAACGTCTATGTAAATAACACCATACAGTGCTGAAATAATACCAACATACAGAAATCAAAGAACAGCTCCATATATAAAGTAATCCAAAATGTGACTACTGCTTTTTTTTCTCTTAATTTTAGGGCATTTGCTACCTCTTTTTTGTTTTTTTCCCTGAAAAATTGGACAACCCTTTTAATACTAATTTCTGTTGAGGCCATAATGTTTTATTCTATTAATGGAAGATTAATGGTCGCACGTCTATAAGAGCAGCCTTGTCTGCTAGCAAAGTGATCTGTAATAGCAGGACACGGCTCCCAAACCCTGTTTTCCCATCTCACATTCACTAACACAGTCAGCAAAGCCAGCACCTGAGAAGGCCTATCTGTATGTGAGCACACGTGTGGTGCTTCCCTCTGCTGTAAAATGAGCACAATCTACATGGAAGAAATATCATGCCAGAAGAATCTCTGCTGGCAAAAGAGCTCTTTGATGTCTGGATTCCAATTTACCTTCCAACTGAGTTCTGAGCATGGGCTGAATATGTGCAGGTCTCTCTGTCACAAAGATACATTCATTATGTGCTTTCTGATTCTTATTTTTATATTTTTCAAATTATTTTTTTTTACATTTTAAGAAATGTGATTGTGCTCTGCTATATCTTCTATGTACGAATTTGAAACCTAAAATGAAATGCTGCACTTGCAAATATTTGCAGGATGTATACAATATATACATAAATATGGAACACTGGTCAGATCCTCATATATACCCCTTTATGCCATTAGAAATAATACAGACATTCCTGCAGATTTTATTTCTATTTCACTTAAATATTTTATTTTTTTTATAAAATAAAATAAAAATTGAAAGAAAAAAAAAAGATTTAAAAAAATCTCGCACTGTTCAGTATTTGCAAGATGGCTCTCCCTTGACTCCTGAGCATTTTAATATTTATAGATTTGACTTTAGCTGAATATGAATGTCAAACCAGTATTTTTCTATACTTCACAGAGCCTATAGAATATTATGACTTAAGGGGATGGGATAATCTGTGAGCGGAGCAAAGTTTGGATGATTGGTAAAGAATAAACCGTATTTTATACCCACATGTTAATGCTCAGTCCCTGAGCTTCTCTCTACAGATGTCAAGTGTATTCCTAAGCAAGTCCCTCATAACCACTGAATAAACATAAGACTATTGTTAGGAAATGTAATGCGTCTCCCCAATCCTTAGAAAAAATAATATTAACAATATTGTAAAATAAACTAAAAAAAAAAAAAGTGAATTATTTTTGTGATATATTAGTGCCAGACTCATGTTTGCTGTGAAATGTAACTCATGTCTTGTTTCTTATACTGGGCCTTTATCGCATACAAATTTGAAGTGTTATATTTCAAGCCAATTATGATTAATATTTGGGGAAACAAATTTAGAAGTTGTCAAAAAAAAATTAAAAATAAAACGTATAATTATTTATTTTTGCTCCATTTTCTACCACTTGTATATAAAATATTGTAGGACTATCTGAGCACCACACAGAACTGGAAGAAAGGAGGGAGGAGGTGGGGGGGGGGAGCTTGGCGACTCCTTGTCGACTCCATTTTTTCTTTTTTTTTTATTTGCTTGATTTTTAAGGGCTGAAGTAACATCATCTGTAATGTAAAAAGGCGCATACAGAGCACTGCAGGGGTTCGGGGCTGTCACCTATTAGTTAAAAAAAAAATATCTGAAGACTGCAGCTGCTTATCAAATAATTTGCTGATATCAGTCTTCCATTCTGCCTAAAACGGTATTAAAAAAAAAAAAAAAAGACAATAAATATATAAGAGGAAATCTCATTCCCAACTTAACCAGAGCCAAAGCTGAGGCAGGAATGCTCTTATCTGTTAGATATCATACAAGGAGCACCTTGGATCTACCACTACTAAGACATCATTTCCTAAAAAAACATAAAACTATAAAATAATATACGCTTTATAGTTAGAATTTTTAATAACACTTAATATCAATTGTTCATCATGTTCACGATCAATCTCATGGATTAGCAATATTGATCTTGAACCCATAATATATGTAAACTTGGCAGTCAGATCACTACTACACTACACAAAAGACGCAGTTATAATAAAATGCTCAAAACGATAAATACTGCAATGTAGCATAAAGAAATCATGACTGGTGTATACTGGTCATCGGTGGTGGCCTGATGGAAAGATTTCCTTTCCAATTATTCGAAAGACCTTATAGAAGGAGCCTGAATAAGTTAATGACAGATATAAAATATAGAAGGGTGTAGGGCAAATGTAAAAGCGTTAATCTTAAATCTCTACAAACCTAAGTGTCATAGGCAGCGTGTTTGGTGCATCAAGCAGAACAAGAGGAGAATGAGGAGGTGTTTGTGAGGACGGAGGGGGTCCCAGACACTTGGGCTTTTTTTTTTTTTTTTTCTGTTGTGAATCCTTCTGAATATATTTCACAATTCATCAGTTTTGTCTTTCCTGCCACGAGTGAGGACAATCAGACCAGACACCCATTAGATTTTTCATCCAGTTTTTTTTTTTCTCTCTTGTTCATGACATGTTGGCAGGGAGGATGGCAAGTCTGAAATCTTACCAAATGAGAAAAATGTCAAAAACTGAACTGACAGCTCGCCGTTGCCATGGTGATAGGCGATATTGAAAAAAAATAAAAAAAAAAATAAAATATGATTCAGTTAATTCAAAAGGAATCAAGTTGGGTATTTTTTTTTTTTTCAGTGTGCTATCTAATACTGATGAAAAATGAATTTTGATATTTACGTTTCATTTCCCTCAGTCATGGATGATGCCGGAGCTATTATGAGAAAGGCTGCAAATAAAAATAAAAAAAGTACATATAAATATATATATGATAAATTCTGAATGTATAGTGCTTTAGAAATAAGCCATAACCCATCTGATGGCAGACAGGCCTGTAAAGCACTGCGGGAGAATTAGTCACAGATCATGTACAGCAGAGGTGTCTTCAGAAAGATAACCCATCTTTCCTGTTTTATCTGATTACCCAAATGGGCGAGCTCAGACTCCGAACTACAACAGGGGAAACTGATGCTCATGCAAACGCACAGATTTTTTTTTTTTTTTTTTTTTGCATGCAGCATAATATCAATGAACATTTCTAAAAATGTAATATTTCATTTCCACAATAAATGTTATTAGAGATCCATGCATTGGTCATTGCATTTGATTAATAATAATAATTACACATTTCTAACAATGACCAAATTAGGTTTTTTAAGGCTAATCCTTTAGAAAGTAACAGGTAGCAGGGGAAAATTACAAGTTTCATATTTAATACCCCCTAGACAGTATTTAATGCGGCACAGAAGAAATTAACAAGGGACGGCTTGCTTTGAAGAAATTGCACCTAAATATTACACAAGGCCTGCTCTGGCTTGCAGGGTAGGCTGCAGTGCCACCTAGGGGGGGATATTGGGTGGTGCGTGATTACACTTGATTTTTTTTATTTTATTTAGGGTGACTGCTTCCTTGCATGAACAAAACCAGGGCATGCTATCTCCTTGCCATCCTTTAAGACAAGAGTATTCAAATGAGATAATTTGTGTATCTCTCTAGGCAGAGTGATAAAAAAAAATAATAATAATAATATTAACCAGTTCAATCCCCCACTGCTGCAGCGCCTTCATTCCACTGATTCCTTCCATAACCTGCAGCAATGATGTCACACTAAATCCTGTGCCCGCTGCAGCCAATCGTCAGCCCCCGCTGTGACTGGACAGGCCTGACAACCAGAATTTCTCTTTTTACTGGTTATGTTATTAAAAAAAAAACATGAAGACAGACAACATTTTATACGGACAAATTGGAAAACCATAATGAATAATAAAGATTATAAGTAATACAGGTCTGTCGCTCAATATACTGATAAGAACTCATTACCATTATTAACTGGAAACTGTGAAATAATCAACACAAAATTAGCCCGCTCCAGTACCACCAGCCTCAATCATGGACACATCTATTTTTTATTTTACGTCCCCTTCTTTTACAGACTGTCCAGAGATTTCTGAATGGTTGGCGAACCTGTGACCAGAAGGTGAAGACTGTGGCCAGTGATTGTCTGCAGCAGTCACTTCAATGATGTTTGTGACACAGGTTAGCTATCTTTTTGTTTTATCACAGTATCTACTCTTTATTTTATCACACTGCCTACTCTTTATCACACTGCTTAGGGCTTGTTCACACATCAGTTATTTGATCAGTTATTTCCATCAGTTATTGTGAGTCAAAACCAGGTGTGGGTCAAAAACACAGAACAGGTGCAAGTCTTTCCCTTATACCTTATCTCTGTGGAGGCTCCACTCCTGGTTTTGGCTCACAATAAGGCTTCATTCACACGACTGTATGTGTTTTGCGGTCTGCAAATTGCGGATCTGCAAAAAAAAACGGATGACGTTCCGTATGGCATCCATGTTTCCGTTTTTTTTTGCGGATCCATTGTAACAATTCCTATCCTTGTCAGCAAAACGGACAAGAATAGGACAAGTTCTATCTTTTTTGCGGAACGGAAATACGGACATACGGAAACGGAATGCACACGGAGTACGTTCCGTTTTTTTTTGCGGACCCATTGAAATGAATGGTTCCGCATACGGTCCGCAAAAAAAACGGAATGGACACGGAAACAAAATACGGTCGTGTGAATGAAGCCTAACTGATGGAAATAACTGATCAAATAACTGATGTGTGAACAAGGCCTCACTCTTTATTTTATAACACTGCCTACTCTTTATCACAGTATCTACTCTTTATTTTATAACACTGCCTACTCTTGGCCACATTTTTTAAATTCCAGACTGTCTCTTTAATTGCTATTTACAATTTATAACAGATATTTCACCCGATTCATTATTATTATTATTATTATTAATAATAATAATATTAACTATTACAAACGATCTGCAGTAAATCAGTGAATTAGCATTTTTATCTTAAATGTGTGAAAGGTACTGTACATGTGTATATACTGTGTCTGCATTGTAGACTGATACATATAATACATATTAGTATAAAGTTAGTGCTGTACACATTTAGTGTATGGTACACTCATGGCCAACAAAGATAATAATGGCATAAAATAAAAGTACAGTATATAGATTCCACTAATGAAGACCTCTGTGCACGGTAATGATAGGTACTACAGTGCAGTACATGGGATTGATTGATGAATTATATATACAGGGTTTGGACCGCTCTAATCTGGAGAAGTAATCCAGTCTAATTCTCACATATTTCCACTTGGTGTATTGTATAAGAAGCCTCTGCAATGCTCTGATTTGGTGTAAATAACCATTAAATATCATCTATGCCCAAATACTAACAGATAATTCTCTGACCAAGCAGATGGCATATCTTAGGAATTTAAGAATATTCCACAGTTCAGCCGCAGAGCCTCCTTAGATATCTGACAATCATTTGTTATCGCTTACATATTCCCCAGCGTTGTACAGAACCTGTCATCACTCACATCAGTCCCCGCCCCCTATGGGGCTCACAAAATAAATACCGAATGAACCCATCTGTATGTTTTTGGACAGTAAGAGCAAAATGGAGTACTCAGAGGAAACCTACACAAACACTGGGAGAAATTCAGTGTACATGTGGCCCTTAGCTGGATTCAAACCTAGGATACCAAGGCTGCATGGCAACATTGCTAACCACTGAGCCACCGTGCTGCCCATCTACTACTATTATCACCAGTCTATCAGAAACAGACGGCAAATCTTCTTGTTCAGATATTGTTATTGAACTGGAAAGTATTCCCTACCAGATATTATTCTGCATCTGTCTTCTGCTGGTAGAAGGTAACAATCAGCTGAGACGGGAGACTACAGAACTTCAAAGCTATGGGTATCCAGAAACAAAGAGGGAAAGGTCACCCTATCTCATATATGTCTAACACTGCCATCATATATCATAATGATAAAACATATACAGATAAAGCAGAGCTGGATGTGTTCTGGGTCTGCATCATTCATGCATTCTGAAGTAGGTCTACTTGCTGTCCTAGGTAAAGCATCGATGACACTTTGTGATATCATGGTGTCCCCTAAATGACAAACACATCACTGATCACCATGTAGAGAACTAAGACTATCACACTGTGCATGTAGATAATCATATCTATCTATCTATCTATCTATCTATCTATCTATCTATCTATTATCTATCTATCTATCTATCTTATGTATCTATCTATCTATCTATCTATCTATTATCTATCTATCTATTATCTATCTATCTATCTATCTATCTATCTATCTATCTATCTATCTATTATCTATCTATCTATTATCTATCTATCTATCTATCTATCGATAAGCTTCAAGGCATCAATTTTTATTCATCCATATAGCTTAGTCTCTATCTAATATCTTTCTATTTATCAATTATCTACCTATATATTTATCATCTATTTATCTTGTCTCTATCTATTATCTATCTTTCTCATATCTAATCTATCTCTCATATCTATCTTCTATCTATCTATCTATCTATCTATCTATCTATCTATCTATCATTATTTATCTATCTATCTATCTATTATCTATCTATCTCATATCTAATCTATCTCTCATATCTATCTTCTATCTATCTATCTATCTATCTATCTATCTATCTATCTATCTATCTATCTATCTATCTATATCTATCTATCTATCTATTATCTATCTCTATCTATCTATCTATCTATCTATCTATCTATCTATCTCTATCTATCTATATCTATCTATCTATCTATCTATCTATCTATCTATCTATCTATCTATCTATCTATCTATCTATCTATCTATCTATCTATCTATCTATCTATCTATCTATCTATCTATCTATCTATCTATCATCTATCTCCTATCTATCTTCTATCTATCTATCTATCTATCTATCTCATATCTAATGTATCTCTCATATCTATCTTCTATCTATCTATCTATCGATCTATCTATCTATTATCTATCTATCTATCTATCTATCTATCTATCTATCTATCTATTATCTATCTACCTATCTATCTATCTTCTATCTATCTCATATCTATCATCTATCTATCTATCTATATATCTATCTATCTATCTCCTATCTATCATCTATCTATCTATCTATCTATTATCTATCTATCTATCTATCTATCTATCTTATCTATCGCCTATCTATCTATCTATCTATCTATAATCAATCTACACACAACATTGTTGCCATTATCTAGAAACAGATACAACAATAGAACCAGAGTCTATCTACCAAGTGTAAATTATTTATTGGCCTCCATTCTTCCACGAGCCTAGAAGCCTCTTGTCCTGTGGTTGTGCCCTGTCACTACCCAGTTCATATATAGTGTCCTCAAAGGCCTGGGGAGTAGCCTGCGTGTTCACAGATACTGAGCGAGCAGGCTGCTTTTGTGGCGAGCTCCTTTATCTTGAAGCTGGACCACACATGCTTGCTCATTCATGGCCCCTCTACTACGCATCATCTTTCTCTAGGGTTTTTAAAGCCCTTCAGCCTGGGCAATCTGCTGATAACTGAAAGTAGAAAGGGGCAAGGGATCCTGCCATCACAGCACATAACAGCAGAACACCATAAACTCCCAGGAGCCGGTGTCACAATGAAGAAAACGTGTGCATTGGTTAAGGAGCACACCTGATGCCAGGTAGATTGCCTTCATTAACTCAATTACAAAGCAAAGTCGGGGCCCATATCCTATCTCTTCAACAAGAGACCCTCTACCCCCCCCCCTTCCTTCTTCCTCCCTGGCACAGGGAACACCAGACCCTGGAAGATGTCAAAAATCTAAGAACATTAAAAAAAAAATTCTTCAAATATTGTAGATGCAAAAATTACTAATTGCTACCTGTGCATAGTAATGACCGCCATTGTTTTATATGCAAGCAAGTTTTCCCCACAGGTATATGGAAACTATAAAAATACATGCCATATACCTTATGCTGTCAGTCAATGAATTATTGATGACTTTATATTACACCAACCTGAATCCTGAGGGTATAAATCTTATATAAGCTGTGATAGCAGTATACTGCACGTGCAATCCCACAAAGATGAAGGTGAGTGTAAGATTACATTTACAATTCAGAAAACAAAATATATGATAACTAGGGAGAGGCAGATAGACAGACAGACATAGATAAATTAGAGAATAGATATATGGTTACGATAGATATGGGAGTGGATGGAGAGATCGGTGATGGATGAATAATGAATACAAGGATAGCTAGATAGATAGCTAGATAGATAAATAGATATATAGATAGATAGAAGAAAGATGGATAGATAGATAGATAGATAGATGAAAGATAGATAGATAGATAGATAGATAGATAGATAGATAGAAGAAAGATAGATAGATAGATAGATAGATAGATAGATAGATAGATAGATAAATAAAAGATAGATAGATAGATGATAATAGATAGATAGATAGATAAAAGATAGATAGATAGATAGATAGATAGATAGATAGATAGATAGATGATAACTAGAGATGAGCGAGCAGTGCTCGTTACGAGCACTGTAACGCTCAGGTCCCGTCTCAATGCCCGCAAGCATTCCGGATCCGTCCTCATCTGCATGTTAAGTCTATGAGGACGGATTGTTTGGTATGAGTGTCATACCAAACGATCCGTCCTCATTGACTTACATGCAGATGAGGACGGATCCGGAATGCCTGCGGGCATTGCAGACGGGACCTGAGCGTTACAGTGCTCGTAACGAGCACTGCTTGCTCATCTCTAATGATAATAGATAGATAGATAGATAGATAGATAGATAGATAGATAGATAGATAGATGATAGATAGATAGATAGATAGATAATAGATAGATAATAGATAGATAGATAATAGATATACATAATTTATGATAAAGCTAGACTTAGTTATATCTGACAAACTCAGCTCTGCTACAGTGCATGGCAGTGAACACTTTATTTGCTACCTAGCTGACATCGAATGCACAGATATATCTTTATGGTTGCCATTACATATCATAAAGATGCCATTCCGGTGATTACACAGTACATATTCCTCATCATAAAAGTATATATTGCAAACCCCTTTGAAATAATGAATCTGCCTACCCAGTATTTTATGCAGTTTGATGCAATGATATTAATATCCCAGAAAATTACTCCACAATCCTTATAGTTGCCCGATATCTTCCATGCGGGTTATCAGGCCCATACCACACAACAGAGTGGCCAACGTCAATTGCCTTTGTCCAGTCTACCTAAATATACAGGAGAACAGATGTCGGCCTGGAGGCTGGCTTATAGACTTCTTGGAGGGGAAGACGGCCGCAGACTATATATATACTGTATATATATCACGCTATACACAGACACAAGTTATCAAATGTCCCATTTATGAATCCATCTAGTGGAAGCCGCACAGCGGTGTGATTTATTTTACATGCTCCCAAGAGTTTGCCAGCCTTTGCACGGAGCTCCGGTGTCTTACACGATCGTCAATGACAGGTTACTTATAGCAAAACAGGATACGACGACAACCTGACACCAAAAACGAATGTGCGCCAAACTGTTGTAACAGCCACTCACTTACCGCAGTGACAGAGTCTCCTGTGATCTCTGCACACCCTGTAATTTAGCAATATTCTGACAACGTGTACTCTGCAAATGATAATAATCTGTAATAATCATAATAAGGATGATGTTAATGATACAATTAAAAATTCAATTATATTTTCTGAAACGTGTTTAGGTAAGATCTGCGCATCAATCAGTTAATATCATGTGAATCAGCTGTCAGAGAGGTTATTAGAGCCCCTGTTTAGCTAAATACGTGCAATCTAATCAGAAAAGTATTCATCCACAGTCAGGTTTGTTTCTGTAAATGTATTAATGTATTTGCTGTGACATTTACTTGGCAGTGTATAGAAATGACTCCTAAAAGTATTTGTATTTTATTATTATTTTAGGTTACAAAAACCAATTAGCAGGAGTAATGATGTTGTTACTTATGTGGCACCTTTGTGTGATATTGTGTTGCTTTTTTCTCTTTTTTATATTCTTTTTTTTTTTTTCCAAAAATAATAGAATGTCCTAAAATTGCAGAATTAAAAATGCTAGAATGCTTTGTGTAAACAAGGCCGAAACCATGATAAATTAGTAAAAATATAGATATATTTATAAATAGTAATATATTTCAGTATTATTTAATAAAAATAAAATAAAACGTCATGCTCTAAAATTGCAGTAAAAAGCATAACAAATTGAACATTTTAATAATAATAATTAAACATTTTTTACAGTGTAGACTCCACTTTACAAATAGCAGGTATGATGTATCTGATTTGTATCATTTCATATTTTTTCATTTTATAAAGGTAATTATTTTTTTTTCTAAAAGGTGTAATACATTTACATGAATTCTCTTTAAATCAATTACAAATATTTTAACTTGGGTCTATATTTTAGCAGCAATTCCTACCAGTACTTTGGGAGGAAAAAAATCACCCAAAATTGACAAATATTCCAAAACTTAATATATTAAAAGAAATTAAAATAGAGTAAATATTTAAATTTAAATTTGTAATCTGAACGATAGGAGCAGAAAGTCACCGGGAACGTGCGACAATTTGTCTGAAAAGCTGGAGCTTAGCTAATGATCTGGGTTTTGAAGACTTAAGCATGATTTTAATAGTTTTTTTTAAGTGTTTTATTATAATTGAGTAAGTGTTAAAGTGTTTTAGGCTGCCCCAGCTGTTGCTGTACATAAAGCTTCCCTCCCTGTAACAGCTTTCGTTACACATTTTTGTGGAGGGATTTCTGCAGCTATACAATCGGCTTTTGCATATTTTTATGCCACTTTGGTGCTGAGAATAAACTCTGTCATTTCGATTGCTCCCTTTCACACTACATCTGGCACTGTCATTGCCTGCAAACAGAACGGGAATTTGTGATTGAAAATGTGACACCTAACTCATTTATATGCGTCTATTCCGCTTTCCTTTCCGTCTAGGATTAAATAGTACTACACAATGTGTGCGTCTATATACATATTGTGCACACACACAGATACATATATTTATGCCTCCTCGACCGCCTCAGCATTGCTAGTGACCTCCCTAAAGGAAAACTTCCATTAGAAAAAATAAAATAAAATGTATCACATATCAGTTTGTCAATATTCTATGTAATTTATTGTTTATTTTCTGAATATAACTCCATTTATTCTTCTTCTCGTCCTGGCTCTTTAACACTCTCTGCACAGCAGACATTCTTGCTTACATTAGGTAGGCATCTCCGGTAAAAACGCTGGTAGTCTGTTCCAGCAAAAGAACAGGCTCCCAGAGATTACTACGCCGGATACCACTGGGCATGCTGTATCCTCATTGACTATAATAGAATCCAATAGAGATCCGGCAGCTTTCCAGAAAAAATGCCGGCTTTTGGATGGAAAAAATGCCTGTCAGATTCCATAATAGTCAATGGGGATTCAGCGATGCCTGGTAGGGTGCAGCAATGTGGCTAGGCCGGATACAGTAAACTCCAGTAGTCTGTTCATCTGCTGGAGTTTTGCCAGAGATGTCACCATAGCCTTACCTATCTCATACCATCAGTGAAGCCAAAGAGAGGTGAAGGTGTGTGACTGCGTGGATTAGAGACAACAATAGAGCTGTAATAATTTCATCACAATTCTGCACCTACTATTATAACAAGGATAGCTGGGGGATAATCATGGAGTTATGGATAACATCTTCACTTCATCTTCTCCTCACCACACTAGTAAACTAACAGTGGACTACTTATCCCTATAGAAGTTTTATATCTGAGCTCACTGCTACAAAAGGCCAAAATACAAAATAGCCAAAAATTAAAAAAAAAAAAGTTTTCTATGAATATTTAGTTAGCACTTTTAAAGTGTTATTTGGGAATTACTTATTGATGAGGACAGGCCGTCAATATCAGATCAGCGGAGGTCCGACTATCAGAAATAAAATGAGAGCCTTGCAGGTCGGATACCTTTTAATAGCTAACAAAATTAGAAGCAATGACGTTCTTTATTATGCAGGTCGGTATCATTTCAGTGACACCAAATTTATATAGTCTATCACGCTTTAATATTTAAAAATGTGTTTGCATCACCAAGTTCTGACACCCAGAAATGTTTTATATTTCTGTCTACAGAGCAGTGAACGGACGTCTTCTAAGGGACGAGCTGTACTTATTTTTTGTACCATTTTTTGGTAGGTATGACTTTTTGATCACTTTTGATTGAACTTTTGTGGCAGCAGTCACATTACTGGATACAGATTTCTGTATTTTAATAGGGTGGGCATTTTCAGCCACAGAGATAACAAATATATTTTCTATATTTATTTCAATTTGTAAAATTGGGAAAGGTGGTAATTTAAAATTATAGTTCAGGTTTTAAATATGTTTTTTTTAGTCCCCCCTAGGGGACTTGAAGATGCCATTATTAGATCATTTATACCTTAGACTGCAATTTTATGCTCTGCAGCAGAGCTTAACAGGAACTATGCTAGGCCTGGGAGTCCTCAGAAACCTCCTGGCTACCATAGCAACTAAACTGCTCTCATAACCTCATTGCAGTGGGCAGTCGGTCACTGGAAGCATCCCACTCTCGGCAAATGACCGCTCAGATACCGTGACCAAATTTGACCACAGCATCTGTTGGGTTAAATGTCCATGATCGGAGTTGTCTCTTACAGACACTGCCAGCGGATGTCAGCTGTGTAAAAGGGCAGGCACCTCAGCTCCTGAGCAGATGCCATGTTTAACCTCTTAAAGAGCATCTGTCAGCAGTTTTGTCCTATGACACTGGCTGACCTGTTACATGTGCACTTGGCAGCTGAAGACATCTGTGTTGGTCCCATGTTTATACACTACTCACAAAAAGTTAGTAATATTTGGCTTGTGGGTGAAATTTCAGGATGAACCTAAAATGCCCTCTGACCTTTACAGATGAACTTAATGTGACCTTCTCTAACCTTCTGAATGCACATGTCTAACTCTTCAATGTTTCAGGTATTTTTGCACAACTTGCTGTTCTCTAACAAGGAGCTTAATGGTAAAATTCACAACAAGTGTTTGATCCATGAATCTCACCATAAATTTCCTGGTTTAATTACTGTACAATTGGTATTTAAACAGTCCTCCTCATCATGCTGTTCACATTTTGACATCATGAGACCAAGATGACACCTAACAATTGATGAACACTACCACGTTATTGCGAGGCTTCAAGCAGGATATTCTCAGAAAGAAGTGGCCACTGAGCTTAGAGTGTCACAGAGTCATCAGCAGGTTGTATCAGAGAGACTGGAAGAGTCACAGAAAGGCAGAGAAGTGGACGTTCTTTAGCCAAATCCCACACTGATGACCGCTTCATTGTGAACAATGCCCTGCGGAACTGGATGATGAATGCTACACAACTCCAGGCACATTTAAGGGAGGTGAGAGGCATCCAAGTGTGGTGTCGGACCTTTCGAAACCATTTACATCAGGTCTGCATGCTAGATGACCTGCAAGGTACCTGACCACACCACCAGGCACAGATGTCATCATCTTGCATGGGCCAGGGAGCATCTATGCTGAACGAGGGACCAGTGGGCCTCAGTGCTCTTCATTGATGCAAGTCAACGAAAGATAAATATCCCTAACTTTTTTGAGTAGTGTTTGTTCCTGAGAAAAATGATGTTTTAATATATGCAAATAAGCCTCTAGCAGCAATGGGGGCGTTGCCATTACTATTATAGGCTCTGCTTTCTCTGCAACTGATGTGCCCTCTGCAGTTTGATTGACAGAACCAGGTGTGATGACGTTTTCCCTGCCTGGCCCTGTCAAAGTACAGAGGATGCGGCAGTTGCAGAGAGAGCAGAGCCTCTAGGTGTAATGGTAACGCCCCCGTTGCTCCTAGAGGCTCATTTGCATATATTAAAACATCACTTTTCTCAGCAATGTGGGCACATATGATCATGGGACCAACACAAATGTCTTCAGTTACCAAGGTGCAAATCTGCTGACAGATGCCCTTTAAATGGGTTCTAGAAAATGAAAATACTTAAATATATGTTATTATAAAAATATTTCCAAATACCCTTCATTATTTATAATGGCTCATTTTGTCTGGGGAGCAATCATCAGGGGAAATAAAATGGCCGCCGTCCTATTAGTACACATAGAACCTGTCCTAATCACACAGGAGGACAAGTTACTTCAGAGCTGCCTCATCCTCCTCTTTGGTCTGCTTGTCAGGGATTACGATTAGGGTTGAGTGAATTGGGTTTGGACTACTCTAGCCAAACCCAATTCGTTCCAAAACGTTGTTAATAATATGCTCCCTGTACAACCTTACAATGTATTGGTTCCACTGAGACAATCTTCTTATCGCCAACAGTTACACGAGATTTACTTAGTCTCGAAACATTAGCGTAAGGGCCCGTTCACTCCAATGAGAGCAGACAGTTGCGGCTCCGCAAGTAAAAATAGAACATGTCCTATTCTTGTCCCCAATAGTGGACAAGAATAGGCATTTTGAATGGGGTGTCGGGCCGTGTGTTCTGCAAATTGTGGAACACACACTGGCCGGCATCCGTGCTTTTGCGGATCCGCATTTTTGCGGATCTACAAAAGCACGGCCATCTGAACCATCCCTAAGATTGATGTGGGGCTGTGGTAATGGAGACTGCATACAAGTGGTGCTGCTCATTCCCCCCACCTCCGCTCTGTACTTCATGTCTCCTCATGAACTCCATTCCTACAGAGATTCAGCTAAAGTTCTTATCAAATCACCGAAGATTATATAAGGCGGTAGGGTTAATTTTACTGGTAGTCACTGAGAAATTCCTACTCTACCAGTAAAGTTCTTATCAGCTGTATTCAGGATCATAATCCATGACAAGCAGAGCAGAGAGGAGGAGGAGGCAGCTCTTTACCTCAGTGTTGTGAAGTAACTTGTCCTCCTGTGTGATTAGGACAGGTTCTGTGTGTACTAACAGGACGGCGGCCATTTTATTTACACTGAGAAAACAAGCCAATATAACTAATGAAAGGTATTTAGGAATATATTTAGAATAAAATAATATTTAGGTATTTTTAGTAATTTTCTTAATTCCCAGAGACACAGTGTTACCACATTTATATAGTTCTTTTCTTGTGTTAATGAGTAAAAAAAAAATGATTTTTTTCTTTGCCTCACCATATTCAAGCCCCCATAACGATTTCATATTTATGTCTATGCCGCTGCGTGAGTCGATCTGTAGTTGTGTGGACTTTTTGATCACTTTTTATTCATCTTGTTTGATAGTATTCATTTTTGTAAAATTGAGAAGGGAAAAAATCACTAATTTTGCAGTAAAAAGTCACTACTATAAAATTTACAACTAATGATATATTCTCCCATTGTATCCACTGTTTATACATATAGGGGAACATTTACCAAATCTGCTATGCCAGTTTTGGGGCATAAAATTGGCGCAAGTGATTTCGCATGCAACATTTTGTGCATTTTTTGTTACTTTTAATGAGCATCGCCACTTTCAAAAGTGGAGTGAAAAGTTGTCTGGGATTACAGATCAAAACACTTTTATGTCTCATTTATGATGTGCAACTTTTTAAAAAGTCTAGGCAAGACCATGGCATACATTCACTGACAGTGGTGAAACCACATTGCACTTGTGCTAAATAATACTGAGCGCCACCTTAATAAATTTGGTGCACAAGTACAAAGCAACTCTACTCTAAAAAATAACCTCAAACATACCTACAATAATACATTTCCCCCACAGATTCTTCCTGCCGAATCGCCACATTTATTTTTTTGAAGCTAAGTGTTCTGAAATTCAACTACGCCCAGTTTCACATGGCCACAATATGGTCATATTTTAGGGTCCCTATCATGACTTCAAGACCTGGGCTATAAAAATTCAGATTTTGAATGAGTGTTATAAAGCCTTTTTAAAGGCATTCCCATCTTAGACATTTAAGACTTATCTGCAGTATATGCATAAATGTCTGAAAGATGCGGACCTGCAACCTACTCCTGAATGGGATTCCTCCTATCCTCCGTCTGATGAGTGTCACCGTACAGGGAGTAGTGAGCCCTAACTTGAGCCCCAACCTCTGTCGTTGCCTACTTACACAGCCCGTCCTATGCAACGGCGCATAACTGGGCGAAAATCCCTAGCCTGAATAAGTGCTAGGGCGTAAAGGGAATGGGAACAAGAGGAAAATACAACAAACAAAGACAGAACACAAACACAATATCGGAGGGTCAGCAAGCCAAAAGTCGTACCAGGAAGTCACGTCAAAACCAGGGGAGAGAGCAGAAGCAAAGTCAAAAACACGTAAGCCAAAGTCCAAAACACAGTAGTCACAATGAGGATTAGCAAGCACTAGCACTGGAGGTATAGACCAATCTCAGGCAACCTGTGGCTGGCAGGCTGCCTGTTTAAATAGGGCTCCAAGTAGGTCATTTGACGAGGCGGCATCACATGACCTAACTCCCAAAGTGAAACAAGAAGTGCTGGCTTCCTTGCCAGTACTCAGAGGTAGGTCATGTGACATGGCCAGCGTCACGTGACCTATAGCACACATATTCATAGCTGAAGCTCCTCCTGACTGTCGTCAAGGAGATGGGGAGGACGCTGGCCGCACAGAGACTAAACGCGCGCCGGGTCCTCCCAGCCCCTGTTGGAGATGAGGTCGCACATCTCATCCTTGCTCCTGAACAACAGTGGGAGTCCGGCGGCGCTGCACGGAGGAAGCACGCCGCCGGCTCCCAGTGACAATGAAGCAGCTGCTGGAGGCCGTGCATGTTCACGGCTCTCTCTAGTCATTTCTATGGGAGCTGCTAACTCGCCTGGCTTAACTTATTCCTATGGAAGTGAATGAAGAGAGCCCATCATGAAGACTGGTACAGGTCCCGTCTCTGTCAGACGTCATAAAGATGGGAATACTCTTTAAGTCAAATACAGATATATATATATATATTAGTCAAAATCTTTAAGGACAGTTAAATAAGATTGATGTCAGATGTCTTACTTCCCTCTAAGATGGCAACCCTATTATCCCTATGATAATGTCAAATTAAAATGTGTGATTTCATAGCAGCTATTAAGGGCATTGTTCCTGGTCATTTCCAGGTACCAATAAAATGTGCACTCAAGGCCTCAACTAAAAGTCACCAAAGAAAAATGGAACTTGATGCTGTCATGACCTTCACGAGTCAAATACAAAAAGGGGACTTCAACACAAAGCCAGTGTGAAGGATCACTTGAGATGACTGCTTTGGAGTGGCACATCGGGCTCATATATAGTGTAGTGGAAAACGGGTGGAACACAATTATCCTGAGACAAAGTAATGGGAAAAGGGGAAGCGTAAAGAAGAGGTGAATGCCACCACTAACAAGTCAAAAAGTAAAGAAACAGAGGGACTGACCTCCAACTAATGTACTAGGCTGCTGCCTATAAGTGGGTGCATAGACAGATATTATAAAACAATAATTTATTAGTATTCCTGACTTAAAGGGAATGTGTCATCAGAACATAACCTATTGTTTAAATCACATTTTTATTTTTAACATATTTCAAACGAATTTTTGATTACATTATTTTTAAATTTCCATGTCAATATCTATATTAAAATCAAAACCATAGAATGTATTTATATAAAATGCACCATTTAGAAGATTTGTCTATTTGTATATCCATTGTCCCACACACATCAGTCAGGCTGTTGCCCCTAGTTACGACCACCGCGGCCGTGTAGTAGTGGTGGGCGGCTTCCTCTTGTTCAGACCCGCTCTGAGGTAACTGCTGGATTGTGAACGCACATCACATGAACATGTGGAGACACATCTTAGGGTTGTAGCATTTTTGTCTGCACTTCCAAAACACAGAGAAACAGATCCTGTTCCAAGATCAATTCATCTCTATGGAGCAGGATCCGTTTATAAAGTCTGTGTTTTGGACGGATCCTGACCAATCATTTTGGACTGGTAGCATCCAAAACGCAGATGTGAAAGTACCTAAGATGTGTCTCCGCATGTTCATGCAATGTGCGTTCACAATACAGCAGTTACCTCAGATCGGGTTTGAAAAGGAGCAAGCCGACCACCACTACTACATGGCCGCGGTGGTCGTAACTATTGGCAACGGCCTGACTGATGTGTGTGGGACAATGGATATACAAATAAGCAAATCTTCTAAATGGTACATATTATATAACTACATCCTATTGGTAAAAATATTGGTATGGCTATATCTAACTATACAAACTACATTTGTGAGATGGGAATACCCCTTTAAGTTCTGCTGATGGGACTCCCATTGATCAGCAGTAATCTGTAGGGGAATCTGGATACATCTGTTCAATTTCCCACAGCACCACCGCAAGGGAGATTAAAGAAGAACTCACGCAAAATTTTTTATTCTCTCACCTGTTAGAAAGCAATATGATATAACCTGTAGTTAATGTAATCTTCTTATCAGAGACTGTATCTGTGAGCTATCCCCTCTCTTCTAATTGTAGCTGGGTCATGTGACCAACTCCCTGACCTCCAACTGACCCTGGACAGGAAGCCAGTTACTTCTCTATTCATTCCTATGAGCCTCAGAGTGAGGTTCCCATATGAATACATAGAGAAATAGACTTCCTGTCCACACATAAGATGCTGTGTTATCTGGTCAGTCTGATTGCTGGTCACATGACACAGATGAGAAACATCAGGGAGATATAACTCACAAATACAGACACTGGTAAGAAAATGACATTCACTATAGATTACATCATGTACATTTCTAGCAGGACAGAGAATAACATTTTTTGCGGGAGTTCTTCTTTAAGCATTACACCGTTCTCATTGAAATCAATGGGCTGTCCACGCAATGCCCGGATGTGCCAGGTCCTCCAGAGATAGAGAAGCTCTTTATAGCCACCCTCTGCTCCAGCTAATGGATGATTGATGAATGTACCATATAAAGCTGCTGACGTTTTTGTTACAAAATGAAGAACCTTACAATCATATAGACTGGACAGCCCCTTTAAGGGAATTCAGCAGATATATATTTAATGCTTAGGAACATTTTCTTTTAATTGGAGACTTCTCCTCCTGTTTCTGGGTTACTGGATGCCATATTTAAGAAGTTTCACTGTATTTTAAACTGGTTCAGGGCCGAGGTATTTTGGTCCATCACGACCAGGAACAACTTTACATTTTTAGCACGCTGGTTTCACGGCTCTTTTTCATTTTTTTTTTTTTACTAGTGACCATTCTTGCAGGTTTTTTTTTTCCTGTAACGTATAAGCTTCTTTTTTTTTGTCATGTTTACTAAAGGCTTGTTCTTCTTTACATATATTATATTAGAAGATGGTAATATAATCATAATATTAAAAAAGATTTTTAGCTATTTTATCTATTAATCATAATGTACAATGAAAATTATTTTTATTTGCCATGATTTAAATTTTCTTTGACCTATTAAAGAAGAACTCAGAACAAAAAATGTTATTCCATGTCCTGCTAGAAATGTACATGATGTAATCTATAGTGAATGTCATTTTCTTACCAGTGGCTGTATTTGTGAGTTATATCTCCCTGATGCTTCTCATCTGTGTCATGTGACCAGCAATCAGACTCACCAGATAACACAGCATCTTATGTGTGGACAGGAAGTCTAGTTCTCTATGTATTCCTATGGGAGCCTCACTCTTAGTCTCATAGGAATGAATAGAGCAGTAACTGGCTTCCTGTCCTGGGTCAGTTGGAGGTCAGGGAGTTGGTCACATGACCCAGCTACAATTAGAAGAGGGGATAACTCAGAATTACAGTCTCTGATGAGAAGATTACATTCACTACAGATTACATCATGCACCTTTCTAACAGGTCAGAGAATAAAAATTTTTGTGGGAGTTCTTCTTTAAAGTAATAATAATGTAAAGTTTAGAGCAACTGGGCCAGTGATATTGCTGTGGCAAAAAAAAATGGTGGCCAGTTTTTGGAAGGGGCACTGTTTACTTTTTTCAAATTCACTTATTTATTTATTTTTATTTTCACTGTCTTTTTCCCCCAAAGGCAGAAAAGACCATTGACCGGGCTTTAGTATTTTCCAATTTATTTTTCAGGACCTGGTTTTTCACTTGAACTGGGGTTTCACAGCAGCCCTTGCTATAGGGAAAATTAACTCTGTTTTAGTGACAGTTGTTACCGCTAGGGCTGAGCTGAATCTAGTTAAACCCAAGAGCTGCCTCTCGGTGCTGGGATCCTGGCAATCATGTGATCAGTCACATGACCACTGGGACCAATAGAGGCAGTGGCAGTGTATATGAATTTAGAGAAGACAGGATCGGTAAACACTGCTTCTGTTTTCTCTCCTGGGTGCCTGGAAGTCTCTGACAGCCAAATATCTAACATTCAGCTGCCTTATCGCTCCAGACAATAACATTCAAATGATGCCAGAAAAATCTTGCTACAACAGTTTATTGTTTTTGCTTTGTGGATCAATTGTACTACACACAGTTACATGTTATATAGTTAGGAATATGGAGAGATATTTACTAAAGTCATAGTTATTGTCATGTGGATTTCGAGAGGATTTCAAGAGAATATCCTAGGACAAACAGTTATTAAAATCTAAAAATGGGCATGGCCTGTTATATCTATAATATTCATACTTGTACAAAGCAAAATGAATTTCACACAATTTCTTATCATGATTCCAGACTTTGGTCTGCTGAAATAAAGGATCCATGCCTTTAAAGGCATCCAATATTACTATTCCTAAAAGAATCAGGGCAACAGAGACAAAACAAGGGACGCAATACGTCGAAAAATCTAGTTGGGTGCAATGATGATTCAGCCAGTAAGGAAACAATAGAGACTTTATTAATGATTTAAAAACAGACATCTATATCTCATCTCCATCAATCATGGAGAAGACAATCATTCTGAGGGCAAAGAAATGAGACTAAAGTACTATGTACACGGGGAAAGCTAAAGTGTCAGTGTTGTTTACTGTAATAAATATGGTCAATTCAATTTAACACAGAATATGTAAATTAACTTAGTGTGTAATCAGAAGGTATTACTTATGCACTGATAACATGTTATACAGTGCATATATAGTGTAAGTCTACAAGTAGAGGCTCTTTTGTGGCTTTGCCATGATTTTCCAAAATGGTTTTAGCCCATAAAGGGCATCTGTCAGCAGTTCTGTCCCTATGACACTGGCTGACCTGTTCCATGTGCGCTTGGCAGCTGAAGACATCTGTGTTGGTCACATGTTCATATGTGCCCACATTGCTGAGAAAAATTATGTTTTAATATATGCAAATGAGCCTCTAGGAGCAACGGGGGCGTTGTCATTACTCATAGAGACTCTGCTCTCTCTGCAACTCTGCTGCGTCCTGGCTCTGTTATTCAAAGAGCAGAGGGCGCAGCAGTTGCAGAGAGAGCAGAGCCTCTAAGAGTAATGACAACGCCCCCGTTGCTCCTAGAGGCTCATTTGCATATATTAAAACATTTTTCTCAGCAATGCGGGCACATATGAACATGTGACCAACACAGATGTCTTCAGCTGCCAAGTGCACATGGAACAGGTCAGCCAGTGTCATAGGGACAGAACTGCTGACAGATGCAATCCATGAATTTTTTTTTTTGCACATGTTAAACCGACCAATAGGTCGTAGTCACCCAATGGAGGTGAATCAGACTGCACAATTCCATACAGGATTGCTCACCAGACGGACACTGCCGACACAATGTAAGTGTGGTATACTCACCTTACCAATTCCCTGCCATTCCTCCACTGTTCTATGTTTACCTTGCTCCATCAACACTGGGCGCAAAATCGTGAAACCACTGGCCGTCATAAACCCACCCTTACTTATTTCGTATTTTATAGCTCCTTGTAAAACAATTAATAGAGCAAAAAAAAACTGCTTTACTGATTTTTTAGCAAGTGCTGCCTCCGTAAACAGAAGATTCATACTTACCTGCTCCCCGCCGCTCCATGATGCCTCCTCCGTGTCCATGTTCCGGTTCCTGGCTTGTTTTCTTCCAGCGCTACATGAGCAAGGTCACATTCTCCACTGCAGTCAATGATTGGCTTCAGCAGTGACGCGCTATTTCTGGCCACGTCACCACTGAAGCCAGTAACTGACTGCAGTGGACCATGAGACCATGCCCATTTCACACTGGAAGAAAACAAGTCAGGGACTGGACGCAGCAGAGACATCACAGAGGACCGAAGCAGCAAATGGTATGGATCCATAGTACAGAAACCACAGTCTGCTATGGGCCCATACTGTACCTCTGCATGCTTCTTATGTCATTCTGTATTACAGTGGTATTGTTTCTTAAGGGTATGGCTACACAGCGACATTTGTTCTGATTGTCAATGGTATAGTAATATGAGATGCGACGTGCTGCAAGGGTGACGCTACAGTCACAAAAAATCCACACCTGTTGGATTTGTGTTGCACGTCATGCACAACTTTTCTAACAATGGTTTTAATGGAAGTCACATGCGACAGGGGACTCACCAGCAACATGGCTGTATTTTCATAGCCAAATCATAGCTCTAAAATAATCTGCGTCTACTTGTCGTGCGACACATGTTGCCATGTAATCATACTCTAAAAGAGCTGGTTCAAGGGGAGAATATGGAGGCACCATACTTTGGCCCATGGAGTGTCTAGGGGTCCGTGATCTAGGGACCATTAAGGACTTTGTGGGCCAGAGTTTTCTGCATGCATATAACCTTAAAAGGGTTCTCCAGGCTTTTAATATTCTTAGGATCGGTCATCAATATCAGATCGACGGGGGTCCAACATCCAGCACCCCCGCTGATCAGCTGAATGAAGGGAAGGTGCGCGCAGTGTGCACGTGCCGTCTCCCATCTCTCTTCCTGCTCGTTGCTGCTATGTCTATGCTGAGCAGAAAAAAAGAGAAGGGAGACAAAAATAGTAATACCTCCAAAAATAGTTATTACTTTACATTCCCCATATGTCTACGTCATGTTTGTATAATTTTGAAAATTACATTTTTTTGTTTTGGGATGTTAGAAAGCTTAGAAGTTTAGAAGCAAATCTTGAAATGTTTCAGAAAATTTCCAAAACCCACTTTTTAAGGACCAGTTCAGGTCTGAAGTCACTTTGTGAGTCCCATAATGTCTCACTATGGGACTTCAACATTACAGGGTCTGATCCCTGTTTCAATGCAGCACAATACATCTGTATTGTACTGCATTGTCTATCAGTGTACAGTCATGGCCAAAAGTTTTGAGAATGACACAAATCTTCTATTTTCACATGATCTGCTGCCCTCTGGTTTTTATGTGTGTTTGTCAGATGTTTTTATCACATACAGAAATATAATTGCAATCATATTATGAGTAACAAAAGCTTATATTGACAGTTAGAATGAGTTAATGCAGCAAGTCAATATTTGCAGTGTTGACCCTTCTTCTTCAGGACCTCTGCAATTCTCCCTGGCATGCTCTCAATCAACTTCTGGACCAAATCCTGACTGATAGCCGTCCATTCTTGCACAATCAATGCTTGCGTTTTGTCAGAATTTGTAGGTTTTTGTTTGTCCACCCGTCTCTTGATGATTGACCACAAGTTCTCAATGGGATTAAGATCTGGGGAGTTTCCAGGCCATGGACCCAAAATCTCTATGTTTTGTTCCCTGAGCCATTTAGTTATCACCTTTGCTTTATGGCAAGGTGCTCCATCATGCTGGAAAAGGCATTGTTGATCGCCAAACTGCTCTTGGACGGTTGGGAGAAGTTGCTCTCGGAGGACATTCTGGTCCCATTCTTTATTCATGGCAAGACTGTGAGAGAGCCGATTCCCTTGGCTGAGAAGCCACCCCACACATGAATGGTTTCAGGATGCTTTACAGTTGGCATGAGACAAGACTGGTGGTAGCGCTCACCTCGTCTTCTCCGAATAAGCTGTTTTCCAGATGTCCCAAACAATCGAAAAGGGGATTCATCAGAGAAAATGACTTTCCCCCAGTCCTCAGCAGTCCAATCCCTGTACCTTTTGCAGAATATCAGTCTGTCCCTGATGTTTTTTCTGGAGAGAAGTGGCTTCTTTGCTGCCCTCCTTGAGACCAGGCCTTGCTCCAAGAGTCTCCGCCTCACAGTGCGTGCAGATGCACTCACACCTGCCTGCTGCCATTCCTGAGCAAGCTCTGCACTGCTGGTAGCCCGATCCCGCAGCTGAAACACTTTTAAGAGACGGTCCTGGCGCTTGCTGGTCTTTCTTGGGCGCCCTGGAGCCTTTTGGGCAACAATGGAACCTCTCTCCTTGAAGTTCTTGATGATGCGATAGATTGTTGACTGAGGTGCAATCTTTCTAGCTGCGATACTCTTCCCTGTTAGGCCATTTTTATGCAGTGCAATGATGACTGCACGTGTTTCTTTAGAGATAACCATGGTTAACAGAAGAGAAACAATGATGTCAAGCATCAGCCTCCTTTTAAAGTGTCCAGTGGTGTCATTCTTACTTAATCATGACAGATTGATCTCCAGCCCTGTCCTCATCAACACCCACACCTGTGTTAATGGAGCAATCACTGAAACGATGTTAGCTGGTCCTTTTAAGGCAGGGCTGCAATGATGTTGAAATGTGTTTTGGGGGATAAAGTTCATTTTCTAGGCAAATATTGACTTTGCAAGTAATTGCTGTTAAGCTGATCACTCTTTATAACATTCTGGAGTATATGCGAATTGCCATTATAAAAACTGAAGCAGTAGACTTTGTAAAAATTAATATTTGTATAATTCTCAAAACATTTGGCCATGACTGTATTACACACTCTAATACACTGATAGATTGCCTATGAGACCCAGCCTGGGAGGCTGGGCCTCTTAGGCTTCCGTAGCTGCCGGGTTTCCAGGCCTCTGAGAGGCTTGTTGTTGCCATGGCAACCATCGGTTCCCCGCAATCGCAGTGTGGGGACCCGATGGAGAAGGTAAAGGAGCGCAAACCTCCCATATGCCGCGGTCAGCATATGAGGGGTTAATCCACCGGCATCGGCGTTATCACCGATGCTGATGAATGCAGCAGAGATCCAGCTGTCAGTAATGGGGGCACCCGGCATGGGGGGAAGGAAGGCCCCCGGGACGAGAATGCTCGTCCTGGGGCACTAAGTACCCGCAATTTAGGACGAGCATTCTCGTCCTGGGTCCTTAACATGTTAATTATACAGGCAAAAAAAAGATGATTACACAGACTGGAAAATGGTATCAAATCAAAAATTTCCTCATGCAACTTCCTGTATAACCTAGATGCATCAAGACTACTTAGGTATTAGGTGAAAAGAAATGCCCGTGCTCCCCGTTGCATTCAGTAAGAGAAGAGCTGCACTTCCTGCCTTAGCAATTAAAATTCTATGAAGCGCCAGTTCTCCATAAAAAACAGCAAAAAAAAAAGAATAAAAGTTGCTTAAGTTTCTAGCCACAAGGTGCCCCATTCAGGATTTTCGTTACAAAGTGAAAAACACGAAGGAGGGCCCCAATTGTGTTCTAACAATGGCCGTCCTCTTATAATGAGAGCGAGGAGACATTTTTCCCTTTTGAAGCGAGTATTTCATACATCAGAATCACTAAAAAGCACAGCTTCTTTCCAGCGGTATCTGATAAGGAGAGGTTGCACAATTTGTTTCCTCAATGCTTGTTCGCGAATAACAAAGATAACGGGGCTT